>OY979697.1:81312035-82543332 GCA_963855945.1 Thereva nobilitata
AGGATTGCAAACTTTTGCAAGCTGACCTTGACACCTTTTACTCTTGGTGTGTGAACAACAACCTGGTTCTCAATATTAGTAAATGTGAAACCATGACTTTTGGGAGAGGTCGTAGTCCCATAATTTTTAACTACACCTTTTCTAACGAGAGTGTCCGTCGTGTTAATTTTGTAAAAGATCTCGGGATTAGATTTGATAGTATACCCGATTTTGCTGCCCACATTAACTATATTGCTTCCAAAGGTAGTTTAGTCCTGGGTTTTATAAAAAGGTGGTCTAAAGAGTTCAATAACCCCTTGATTACTAAACACCTTTATATCTCTCTTGTCAGACCATTACTCGAGTATGGGTCCCAGGTTTGGTCTCCTCACTACCCTTCGCACGTTGGAAGAATTGAGTCAGTTCAAAGGAGGTTCGTTCGATTCGCACTGAATCATCTTCCTTGGGATAACCCAATAGTTCTTCCACCATATGAATCTCGGCTTAAGTTACTCAACTTAAGCTCTCTTTGCAGGCGTCGTGAGGTAGCCGATGTTGTATTTGTTCATCAGCTCCTTAATGGAAAGGTCGACTCAGGTTTTCTGAGTCGCCGTACATCGTTTAGAGAGAGTGGATACAATTTGAGAGGGCCACCTCTCTTACACACCAACTCCTCTAACACGAATTACGGCAGATTCGAGCCTGTTAATCGCATGTTCATTAATGTGAATAAAAATATTGATGTTTTTAGCGTGAGCATTAGTAAGGACGTCCTTAAAAGGAGCCTTTTCAATCTCACTTGACTGACTTTTCTTGCACGCTTCTTTGTGTATTGCATTTCTTACTGTTTTAAGTTATATGTTTTTAAAATTTTTTTTGTTTGCATTGCTTAGCTGAGCCACTGTGCAGTGGTAAATGTGACCGCGTTTGTGTGCAGGGACCGGACCGGCTTGGTACCGGAGTGCCGGGGAGGGTCGAGAAGGAGGCTGCATTTTCGATCGCATGCTCGTTATGTGGTGTTTTCTCTTCTTATACCTTTGTTGGTGCTTTCGCCTGGTTCGGTCCCTGCACATAGGCGTGGCCCGTTTCTCACCCCAGCTGAGAAGTGTACCTTCTGAGCTAGAAGGATAAACTCTATTATTATTACATTTTAAAATAAATAATCAAAAATCCTCTTCACTCTCGTCTTCCTTTTCCTCTTCATTCTCATTCCTTTCCACTTCCACCTCATCCTCGTTTTCCTCCTCGTCCTTCTCTTGGTCCATAATTGGAGCACTATTTGTACAGTTGTCTCCGCTGCATGTTATATTACATGTCGAATTGCAGAAAAGTCCTACTCTTCGGCAACCGTACGCTGAACCGCATCCTTTTTTACAGCTCCAACAAATCATTTTCAACAGCTCTTTAGGTGCTCTTCGAAGTAATAGGGGTGGAATAAGTTGATTTACAGTATTGGCCAAAACTAATACCCAGGACAGACAGCGCTCTTAAATTCTCAATTAACGCTAATCATTGTTAACTGCAGTGTGCGTCGCCCTAAGTAGTTAGTTAATACCCATTTTTTTGATGATTAACATCAAGCTAAATCATCGAAATATTTTGATGATTAGCGAGTTAATTGAGTTAGTTACAGCGGTCCTCTTAGTTTTTCATTTTCTCATAGATGGCGAACCATGCAGATGTTTAATGTTTATGTTTAATATTATACGATTTTTGTCTCCTTGCGAAACTTTTTAAAATAAAATGTTTTATTATATACTTCTTGCGTATTGGGTATTTTTTCTTGTTGTTGTTCTGTACTGCTATGTTTATGGCATTTTTAAAATTTCAAAGTTTTCACTGTCAAAAAACATATGTTCATCAAAGAGCTCCATTGTCATGTAGATAGTGTCTGTCGCCTTATTTTTTAATGCACATTAGCGCCTAATGCCGATTTAGCAAATGTACATTAACAGCGTGGTCTGTCCTGGGTATAAAGCACCCCCATTCAATATTTCACATATTTTCCTGATATCAGTGGCTTTTTAGCAGGTTCTAGACTGAATAATCCAGCTTCTTCGGCTCTTCGTCAGATTGTTCTCTGGCTTATTCCGAAGTCGAAATCTTTAAGAAGTTGTGCTGAGGATTTGACAGGAGCTAACAATGCTACTTTTAGAAAAGAGTCGTTCCTATTAGATGCTTTTTTCGTTCTTCCTCCAAAATGAAAAGGTGAAACCCGGTCCGTTTCCTCGTACTTTTTGATCATTCGCGAAATTACTGACCATTAATCCTTTAGAGCTTAAGTTTAGGCAGTCTAAAATATAGGTATAATGTGTTTTCATCAATGCTCCAATATGTGTTCTCATATCTGCAAAAATATGTGATTGGTTCTTCACCCATAACTCGCTTAGTTTCTAAGCTATCAAGTCCTCCCAAATGGCATTTTGTAGGTTTTTGCAAGAGCTATAAGCTCATATAAATTAAACTTTCTTTCACCCCTTATTTTTGAAAAGGTTCGAGCTGAAAGGGCTTGAACAAGTTACTTTTTACGAACATATGCAAACTGTAAAGGGCCATATCTTACTCAATTTTTATCCAAAAAAAAAACAACCAAAATTTTCAGAAAAGCAAAACCTACGATTATGTACTCTACAAAAGTTTGCCTATCATTAATAGCCCAGTTGTCAGAGACTTTGACCTCGCACAAAATGTGATCTAGAAAACGATAAAAAAATCTTTGCTGCGGTAAAGTGTATGCTAAGTTCACAATTTCGAAAACAAACTCGAAAATTTGGTTTTTGCTTTATATATCGAAAAATAAAAAAAATTTCGAAAAACTAACAGCGCCACGTGAAAGAGCGGAAAATTTCACTAAAATTTATATTATAACTTATTTTAAAAAAAATTGTTTTATTATTATAAAAAAATATTAAAAATAAGAAGAAAATTCGAAAAATCTAAGCGCGCCAAAAAGCTGAATTAAAATATTCTAGCGAGGCGTTCGGGGAAAAACTAAAGTATCCTTGCCTAAAATGTACGCAAAAATAAAAATAAAAAAAGCGTTTTCAAGAGGACACTCTAAGCTTTCTAAGGAAGCCATTGGATTTTAATTTTTTGTTTTTTTTCTCATAGAAAATTTGACCGGAAGTTATAATTTGTAAAATTCTCACTGATAAAATTGAAGATATATATTAATAGAGGCGTACGAAAAAAAATCCTTGTACATTTATCATCACTAGACAATTACTTGTGATGTAAAAATAATTGAAATGATAAACTCTGTCTCTGTTTAATAAAATTCATGTTTTAAAATATTCATTTTTTCTTACAGCATTCATTCGACGCCATTTTTATTTTCAAAAACAGCCGGCACACAGAATATGAGCCGGTTTAGATGGTGCGCTCCAGCGCATGTGCCTCACGTACTTTGTGGATAAAGGGAGAAGTGGGGTGGTACCTCTCTTCATTCCCACTCCTCCCTTCATCTCCAAACGCTCGTGAGGCACATGTGCTGGAGCGCACCGTCTAAAGGTACGGTTTCGCTGGGAGCTGTCGACAGCGGCTGCCGACGGCGGTTATCAGCTGCAGCAACTGAACAGCGCGGTCAAGTAGTTTGGTTGCACGGCTGCCGGCTGTTAATTGTTGGGTCAACAGGTAAAGAAAAATTTAGTAAAATAATGGATATCGCAAAGTTTTTGTTAATTGAGAAGGAGGAAGAACATGATTTTAAGGGACTAACGTTCTTAAATCGAAGACTGTTTGTACAGTATGTTTAAATCGCATAATTATGTGCCCGAACAAGTTCAATAAGCTTTTCAACCTCATGAAAAGGAAAATTTGGTGCCATTTTTGAAAAAAATAATTCAACACTGCATTTTTTGTAAATAAAAACTATCTAAAATCACTTCTAGCAGCTACGACAGCGCTTCTTGACTGGTTCAAAAGCAGTTGAAACGCAACAGCTAGCTGCTGGCAGCCGCCGCCGAGCTGTCAGGCAGTGTGAGCAAAACCGTCAACATGTGCATACCATAAGAGCAGTCTTTTCAGCAGCGAGCTTTGACAGCTTGCTGTTGGCGGCCGCCGCCGACAGCTCCCAGCGAAACCGTACCTTAAAACAGCTCTATGATGAAGAAGAAAGACGCGCCCGGGTCGCCGCCAGTCTTTCACTTCTATCCTCTGGTGCCGGTTCTCGGCCACATCACACGGATCTCGCGCCAACGTGTTCGCCATCACTCCCCGTCATTCCAATATATACCAACGTGAGCCAAAACCCCCGATCTACACGATGGCCAACGTGTTGGCCGCAAACACATTGGCCAACGTGTAGAGGAGCCATAAGTAAGAAATCTGTATATTATTTTTGTATATTTATATTTTGCAATCCCACGCCACCTAATTTCAAGTTTGAAATTTTCCTACCCCAAAATAAGTAAGAAATGTCTCTCCAGTACAAAATTTCGCTCCCTCGAAAAATGTAAGAAATCTGTATCCAGTTCGTATTTACAATTTCGCCTAGCCCAGTTAAAATTGGATATTTACTGCCGCAAAAGAAGTGAGAAATGTTTCTCCACTACGTAATTTACAATCCAATCACACCTCGCTTCATTTATCTCGATACACGCTCATTACCACTAGGACATTATTTTTGAACCGGGACATTTAAGAAAATTAAGGCTTCAGTACAATTTACCATCGTGTAAGGGACAAATGTACTGCCTCGTGTAAGTCCGGCTGAACTCTACGGTTTTATAAGCCTGCTATAGAATTTTTGAGGCGCAGAATTAAGGTAATCATTGGCTGCTTTGATTACTTGGCATTGCGCCTCAAATTACCATCTATGGAGTATGGGAATAGCAGAAACCCCTAAAGCCTGCAATAGTTCGACTCGGATAGGTCTTCCGTTCCTATTGAAGTTCAGTATTTTGTTAATTGACGCAACCAGGGCTTGATCAGATATGGGCAAGCGACAAACTACTAAGGAAACTGTTGAAGGTATTCAAGCATGATCACGATCGCAGTACTTTTGGTTCTGACACCTCATTGAGGAAGACGATGCCGACTGCGCAGGGCTTCGGATTTTTTTAATGGAAGTACTAGAGATTTTTTTTTTGGAAACCGTTTTATTAATCAAGGGTAAATGGACGATTACATTATTAATAGATTCTTTCCAGTGGTTTAAGGTGTAAATGGCTCTAAAGTATGAAGATGTTATGATTAGGTTAACAAGGTTTAGAGAATTAAGACGTTTAGAGAATTGAGAAGAAAAGAAAAAGACTATTGTGGCTCTAACCTGAGTGCAGGAAGGATGACAGGATTGGAAATTGGCCAAATATGTTTGCTGTGTTTATATACATTCCGTTAACAGAAGTCTGATTTTGAGACTTGACACGTTGGGGCAATTACTGCATACCAGGGACGCTTTTTTTTTATGTTTAATTGTTATCGCAATTTTCATTATTAATTGAACTTTTATTGGTTAAAAACTTATATTTTTTCCATTTAGTAAAGGGAAATTGTCATATGATAGTGATGTAGTTGGGAAGTTGGATATTTTTGTTGTTTTTCTTTACATATGTTAAAACAAATTGAAAAAAAAATGTCTGCAAAATCGGTCCTGTGCTGCATGAGAAAATTGCATAAATGTCCATTTTTGATGCATTTTGAGTGCATTGCTACACTATTTTTTTAATTTCTCTATTTCTGTTGGTCGTAGAAAAATAAAAAAAATTGTAAAATACTCGTGAATGAATAGACTATCGAACTAATTCGGTATAAATACTTTAAAAATGAATCCTAACCTCAAAAAACCAAAATATATGAAATTTTGTTTTATTTTACTAAAAATGAAATAAATAACGGGAAAATAGTCGGATTTTGATTCAATTTTCAATTTTTTGCCTTTTTTTCATAGTTGACAAGTAGCTTTTCATAGTTGGCAAAAGGCAAAAAATTGAAAATTGAGATTTTTTACTTTTTTCAAAGTCCTAAAATAGACATTTTAAATAAACTAATGAAGTATTGCGTAGGCTCACAAGAAAGTACATAAAAAAACCTACAATTTAAAAAAAATTTTACCGTACGATGATTTGGCATAAAATGGCGGCAGTTTTAATTTGTTTTCGAAAACTGCCAATTGTTGCCGTAAAAATCGAAATTTGTTTTTGAAATCTTTATCTTAACATATGTAAAGAAAAAAAACAAAAAAATCCAACTTCGCAACTACATCACAACTTCGCTTTTTTTTGTTTAATTTCCCTCTACTAATTTTAATGATATCAAAATCGACTCAACGTTACAGCTTCAAATTTTGATCGATCTGCAGAGGATGGTGACGTTGTTAACCAGATTTTACGAACTAACTACACATGAAATTTCACTAGGCAAGCACATTTTTTTTATATACGTATCAATTGATGCTGCCATGGACGAATTATTACACGTTTTCTCAAAATGAGGATCTTATCCCTAAGTCTTCGAGCCAGTACAATTGAATAGCACATGGTTAATGCGAAGTATGGATGCTCTGCACTCGATCTCTGGAAGTAAACAACAAAAACCATTCAGCATCTTCTGCGAAATAATTTTAACAAAACCAATTGACACCTCTCCACCAAAAATGCTCCCCAATAGCTGTTTATCGACTGTGCCAAGTCAAGAGCCTTCCAAGGAGCCTTAAGTCCCCAAGTGACAACATTATTAGAAGACGTCATCGTAAATCGTGTTAAGTCAATTGTTGTTCTGCCGCCATGGAGAATCCCCATCTTCTCAGCAAAAATTGTGACGGGAAAAATCCTGCTTTTGTTATTCATTCCCAGGGTTGATCTTCACCCCCACAGATTTTTCCGTTGAGATTTCCGCTTCTCTCTTTCTCCTTCACTTTTCTAATGCCATTCCCTTTCCCATGGGCATCAGGATGTCTGCAGCAAGAAAAAAAATGGCAGAGCGTGCAAAGTAAGAAAAAATCAGAAATATCATCACGGAACAAAAAAAAAGATAAAAAAAACCCTGGGGTAGAAAAAAGAATTAAAAAAAGAATCTGGGAAAATTGTGGGAAAATAGGAAAATCGCTTGCCGCAGTGCACCGACAAAGGGGAGTCAGCAACGATTAAAAGTTCAGGACCATTCCTCGGGTGGTTATTAGGATTTATTTATGCGACTTGAATTAAGGGTGGAGGGCTCAAGTAGCATGGCTATAAGGACCTACACAGGAGCGATTCCATATGACACTCGGCAAATTGAAAAGTTAAGTATGTCAAGGAGTTTTCTGGATGACAGGGGGAGGCCACCGCTTGTTTTTTTTATATATACTTGACAATTCAGCTTAAGTCGTATGTCATGTACTTGACGGAAGCTCATCAGTGCAGTAAGGATATTTGAGAATGAGAAAAGAGGATCACTTTGAAAACATTTAAATTTTGTTGATTACAGGATCAAAAGTCATTCGAGGTATGCCCTTCGGGGTAGTAATTTCTTTTCAGACTTTTGCTATATATGTATGTATATGTACAAAACGGCGGCGCCCAATAAATCTCATTTTTATCCCTAATGCACACGAAGCCTTAAAGTCTGGTGTATTGAATTTAGGAACACTGGTAAAGGGTTAAATTACGGGGCTGAGTATTAATAAAGCCCTCACGCACCGAGAATCCCTTATACTTTTATACATATCCTTGTACATCAAAACAGGGCAGAGCAGAGCAGAAAGAGAATGATGAAGGAAGAAGGCATTGGATGATGAAAAAGGCTCTCGGATTTTATTCCATCCAGAAAGCCCCGAAATTCTTTTGTTAATTAATTTGAGTGGAGGGAATTTCTTTTCAGTTGGGTTCGTTAGTGCTCGGATAGAGGAAGTCGCTTTATTATTCATCACCCATGTGTAACAAGCTTCATACTGAACGCCAAAGGAACTGCACAAGAAAACGGAAGCCAACATCAACCGAGCAAGAGGAAAGCCGGCACCAAAAGGATATTAACAGCGAGCTCTTGACTAGCTAAAGGACAAATCTTAAGGAATTTTTCCATTCTCTAAGTAGGAAATTTCATGGACTAACACAGCATAACATCCTGGGCTAGTACATTCAGAGAGTCCAAAAAACGGCCGAATCCTTATAAATTTCAATTAAATACCTTTGAAAGTAATCCATTAGGGAAGACAAATGATATTTTGATCTCTTTATGGTTTATGGATTTCACTTTGGGCAAAGTCCTCTGTGGACTGTGTAACGTGCATGGCATCTACACGGTCATTTATGAAATATTAAAGGACTCTCTGTCGACTGGACTGTGATCGGGACACGTGAGATGCTTTTTTGCCTCCCGTTGGGGTATTTTAATTTGTTGAAACGTGAATATTGCCGTCCTTATGGGGGCTCGTAGGTGGTTATATAGAATGAAGTTGGAAGTTTGAGAAGACTTAAAAACGTTTCGAGACGGTGCTATGGATATAATTTATTAAGATTTTATAATGCTCTAGAAAAGGAAGTTTTGTTTATTTGAAAGGTTATATGCATTTACAAAATCACAAAACTCTAACGTCACAATTCAGAGAAGGAGGAAGCATTTAAAAAGTTATTTTAATAAAAGTTTTAAGCTACAAATTTTAATCTATATTCTAGAAAACTTTAGTCTACGTTCTATGCGTCAAACCACAATTTATTTCAGTTTATATAAAGTGGAAGAATATTTCCCTGATAGCTCTGAGAGGCTCTGTCTTGATGTGCCTCCTACCTAACTCTACTAGAAACATTAAACACTCTTTTTCCCATCTAAGTACCAAGCTGATCGTACAAATCCTGCCGTAATAACTATATAAAAGTGTTCAAATCCAAGGCAACCAAGCCGCGACTCAGTTTTAAGCATGTACGATTCATCGTAGGCCTTCTGTACGATTTTCAACTTTTCGGCACGAAATCTTTAAAATACAATTATTTTCCAATTGTAAAAATTGCGGAGCACTTAAAAATATGACATAAACAACTGCTGTGATCACACTGACTTGCCGATGTATTGAAAATATTTTTTACCAATATCACACGTAATATCCCTGCAAACATTACCAATCGAGAACGACTCGAAAACGAGTCGCAAAATTTTCAAGAAGACTTCGAGACGAGAGTCGATATCGAAACGATATCGATTTCTAAAAGACGAAAACGGAATGCTATAGAAAATCGCTTTGACGACTCGATAACGACTCGTAGTAGCGACTTAAAATCGAAGAGCTCCTTATTCATTTTCTTTGATGGGCGGGAGAAATTGAAGAAAAAATATAAACAAATAAGGGCTTATAATGGATATTATATATTAATTCTTTTTTATTTTTGCATATTAATTAACTAAAAAAAATTCATTTAAAATTCCTTATTTCGTAACCCTATTAAAAATTAAAAAAATTATATATGTATTACTAATTATGACTTATAAAATAACAAAATTCAGACTGCCCTGAAAAAGATTGATACATATTATTAAAATTATTGTGATAAATAAAATAGCCCACTTACAAATGAAAAGATTACTTTTCAGCCCGTAGTTTGCGACTCTGGGGGTTGTGGAGAGCCTTTTTTAGTGTATTTTTCCTCTTTGTTAATCCTATCTTTGGCATATTGAAAGTGCCTCACCGCCACTTTGCCGAAGTTTTCCTCCGGGGTTGATGGAAACTTTTGATGAAAGTCGTCTAAAAACATATTAAAGAATATAAATTCAATATATATAATATATATTTATATACTTTTTATTGCAACCAGAATATGCATTTTCCTAGCACATTTTTTTTTGTTTACACCCAGGCAATTATAGTGTTGGGCAATTTGATCGGTAAAAACATTCTTATTGAGTATTTAATAAATTTTTCAGATTCGACCGGTCCACGATTACGTACAATTTTTTGCTAAAATGTAAAATATGTTAACTAATGTTTTATAAAACAAGATTTGCAAATAACATACCAATTCAATAAATGTGTCATTCAATAAGTTTTCTTTCAAATTGTGGCAATGCCTGGTCGTTAGGAAACGGAAAATTCTTTTTTTCTAACAAGTTACGTTCGAAAGTTGCGGATGTACAGGGCAGATCTCTTAAATTGGAAGATATAATTCAGAGGAATGTGGGATAGACGGACATCTGTTGTCTAAAACACTATTCACAAAATCTTCCGCTTCTCTTCGAATTTTTTTTGAACTCATCCTAATTAATGAAATACCTAGAAACATTTTTATGTAATAATATTTCAAAATACACAGGTGGTTTAGTTTGAAAATTGGGCAACTGAATTTTTAGTGGGGTCATACATAGAGCAGTGAGACATACCTATAAATTTTGCAACTGAAGGGTTTTTTTAAAAAAAATTAAAAACCATATAAAAAATTTAAAATACAGCAATTTTATGCTTGGATATTGTAAAGTGAGGCTTAGAGCATATGTAAAAAAATCAGGACCAACATGGGAGCTTTTTCTGGCGCTGCAACAAATTTAATTTTTAAATTCACTTAATTGCAAAATACACTATGCAAAAACTACATATTTGACTATTTGAGCGACAGTGATCGGGTTTTGGATATAAGTTAAACATACTTTTATCTACCTAATTCCAGAATTGCATTGAAAAATTTTGGTATTTTCTTGTGTTGGCATAAGTTTAAATTGAGGATACGGTTTTTCGCAGTTTTCGGCTATTTTGCAATGCAAAAATTCAAATTTCAAAAATCAAATTTACACTAACTTTTAGAAAATTTAATAAAGAACAACTCCGGATCTTTTAAGTGAAATTTGATGAAACTTTTAGATATTATACTATATAATGTGAACAATAACTGGTTTAAATTTCAAGTCAAAATATCCAATACAAGTCACAAAAACTGACTTACGACTTAAAAATTGATTGGTGAAGAACTTTTGTGCATCGCATCGTATAACGTTCTTTTTTTAAAAAAATTTGGATTTTTTATGCACTTTATGATTGTGAACAAGTATAAATTTTTAAACTTAAAAAAAGTGAAAAAAAAATCAAATCGAAAATCATGGATTTTTGGTATTTTTTGATCAATTTTATTCGAAAAATTAATTTTTTTCATGGTAAAACTTAATTTTTTATTATTATTATTAATTAAAATCAATAATACAAAAAGAAATAAAAAAAAAATTAATAATACCAAAAAATTAATTGCATCCAAAAATTTTTTTCTCAAAAGTGACGGTTTTCGATGCGATTTTTTTTCAGTCTTTTTGAAGTTTAAAATTTTTTTTGTTCACCATTGTAAAGTTCATAAAAAAAATACATTTAAAAGAAAGAAAAGAACCTCATACCATGTGATGCACAAAAGATATTGGCCAATCAATTTTCACGTTTGAAGTCAATTTTTGAGACTTGTATTTCACTTAAAAAATATTTATAAAATTTAAACATTTTTTTTGGGGGAAAATGCCAACTGCAATTAAATTCACCATATCAAATTGTTATATAAAACGTCAATGGTAACACAACCGAGATTACTCTACTCTTTATTACAGCAACAAATGTTTGAAGTTCGCAAATTATCTTCGGAATAAATAACCAAAAAACCCGAATGTTACATTATTTGTAACTATTAAACTAACTATTGAGCCCAGAAATTGACACAAAGCTCTTATCAATATTTGTAAATTTAAACTTTTTAGAAACATTTTAAAAAAAATTGTTTTACATTACCTTTAATCTTCAATTTGTCAATCTTCAAATAATCACTTTTCAGTAACACTTTCAATCATTTAATTAACTTTTGACACTGCTTCCTTTACTAGGTAAAAAGAAACTAATCACTTTTTGGGCCTTACTGAAACTGGTTTTATTTTTATTTTTTGGTAATAACAGAAAGGGATGTATCAATATTGTTCTCAGGCATTAGTAAAAGCGAGACAATTAGCGCTAAAAAATCGGTCCACTTATTTTCGGCATGAGACTGGTTACGAAGCGAGTGAGAACACCCCCATTCTAGAATCCTAAGCTTTCCTTTTCCTGGAATCCTTTCTATTTTTAACTCCACAAAACCGGACTACGCAGCTCGGGGAAAATCCCTGATCGCTTAAAATTCGTTCAGACCTGAAAAAACGTCACTAAATGAAATATAAAAAAATTCCGATCGTTGAACGTATGTAAAAAAGTTTATTCAAGATCACATACATTTTTTATCCTAACTATTTTTGCGGTAAAGGTTACCGTTTATGATTAAATGGACGAGTCGAGAACCAAGTTTTTGGTGAGCAATTCTCGACTCGTAAACGAATCGTTAAAGCGACGAGTCGAGAAAATGTTTGCAGGGATCTTTCAAATGGAAATTTACCGAGTACTTTATACATATTGTAGTATGTAGCAGGGATATGGCGGATGCAGCTTTTTGACATCCGCGGATACGGATGCGGATGCGGATTTTTGAAGGCTCACATCCGCGGATGCGGATCTTAGGATTTTTTTAAGAAACTTCGTATCAGTGCAGAAATAAGACAAAAATATATTAATCTTTAATATTAATTAAATATTTAGTAAGTAAAGTTGGTGCATTATATTTAGTAAAAAGTAATATCGCCGCCTTTTCTGGTTCAAGTCTGTCTGCAGAGGTTCATAAATTAAACTAGCGTTACTGAACAACTGTTCACTATGAACACTGGCTGGTGGCGGCGAGAAAAATCTGCGGATTATTGTTGATAATATTTTCAAATCTTCTTGATGCTCCACCATTTAAGTGGATTTTCATTTATATTGACCCTTTTTTAATTCCTTCTTGAATACAGCATCAGCGCTACAATTTTCTGGTCTTTCTTGACTGAAATGTAATCCCACATCAACAGAAAAAATTAAAAAATTTGAAAAAATCGAGAAATATGTACGTGATTAGAAAAATCAGGTGTTCGGGTTTTCTTAATTTTAAGGTACTACTACCGGGAAATTTTTTCAAAAAATCGATTTTTTTTTCTTTTCATTTTACTTGAAGAATAACCTACTTATTTTTTATAAAGAAATTCGTAATAGAAAAAAAGTTACACCACTGTAGGGTACTACTACCGGGAAAAATTTCAAAAAACCGATTTTTTTTTCATTTTTCGATTCCTTATACTATGAAGAATAGCTAGTTCATTTTTATAAAGAAATTCGTAATAGCATAAAAGTTATAGCATTTTATAGTCGACTGCCTTCGACCATAAAAGAAGACAACGTGTGTCTTCGCTCTAGTTGTTTGAAAGCGCAGCGTTTTCACTCAAACAACCAGAGCAAACGGAAAACTCATTGCCTTCTTTAATGGGTATATAGATATATCTCCCGCCATTTTGTGGTGTCCGCAATATTAGATTTAAAATGACGTTATATAGATTACTGAATTATATTCGTCACACCCTTTCATTTGATACCCATACTGAGAGGGTTCTGAAGAAAAAGGTAATCCGCCATTTTGAATTTGTAATGACGCCATACAACTAATTGTATTCTACCTGTCATGCACTTCCATTTTATACCCATGTGGGTGGGTCGGTGAAAACAATTGCAAAAATCGGCCTCCATTTTGTAACCGCAATCTTGATTTTTTACTAAACGGTCAGATTGCACTGTCAGGCGAACTATGGGTATGTGCAAAATTTGAAGTCGATCCGTTAAATTTTCTATTTCTTAGTCTATTTTATGTATTCCGCCATTTTGTGTTGGCCGCCATTTTAAATTTGGAATGAAGCTACACCGCTAATTGTATTCTACCTGTCATACCCTTTCATTTGATACCCATGTCGTTGGTCGAGGAAGACAAATACAAAAATCGGCCGCCATCTTGAAACCGCCATCTTTATTTTTGTACAAAATGGTCACATTGCATTGTCACACACATGTGTGCAAAATTTGAAGTTAATCGATTTCAAATGGTGGGTGGCATTAATAATTTTCTACTCAATAATGACGGACTCCCATACAAACTTTCATACCCTATTTCAACCCCTTAAAGCCTTTGTTTCGGCATATGTAGCATATGTCCTTCTCCAAGGTCTAATCTATCTCTGTACCAAGTTTAATCAAAATCGGTTAAGCGGTTTAGGCGCGAAATCGTAACAGACAAACAGACAGAGTTTATAATATTAGTAGGGATAAAGCGAAGCAAAACATTAAACACGTTTTTCTTGAAATTGCATTTTTTCAGCTGAGTGAGAATTAATCTCAGGATCTACTGAACCGATTTTAATAAACTTGGGTGCGTTTTGTTTGTTAAGGTATACCCTTTTGTAATTTACCACATTTTAGAAAAAAAATTAAGAAAAAAAAAAGGGTGAAAAAAAATGCAATTTTGTCAAACTTTTTTTCAAACTTTCACCATTTTTTTTTTGTTTTTAATTTTTAACTAATTGTGGTAAATTACAAGGTAAGAAACTTTCCTTTATAAAATCCCGTTCGAATTTTTTGTTGCAAACTTCTCAATTCTGAGATTATCTCTCACTCATCGGACTATCTCTTTTTTGAGCTCTTGACTTCAGCGCCCCCTACCTTATTGGCAAAAAATAGAAATAAACTAAAACATTTTTTTTATAACCTTTAATTACTAATAATGTTATAAAAAAAATTTTCTTAATAATATCTAACATAGCGGCTGAGAAAAAAATTATTAAAAAAGTGCTTATTTTTGGTCGTTTTTCCGGTAGTAGTACCTTAAGCGGTTTAATGAAAATAAAGTTTTAAAATGTATAGATCATTTGAAACTAGACATTCCAATGGTCAAATGAGCACTTATCGAATAACAAAATTCGAAAAAAACATCAATAAAGTTGTTCATGCAAAATAAGGGTGTTTTTTTTCGTAAAATGTTAATTTCTGGGAAACTATCCGTTTTCCAAACAAAAAAAAAATCATGCTTATTTAACGCAACACAAGGTATACTCTTACAAATTTTTATGTAAATTGAATTATTTTTACGGGAGAAAAAAATTAAAAACTGAAAAATCGATTTTCCGCCATTTTCTTGGAAAATTTGAGGTTGTGTCAAAATATGCTAAATACAAAAGTTTTAAATCTTTTTATTATTTTTTACTTTCGTATTAAACATTTTCCACTAGGAGGTCATGTTTCACCGCAAATTGCAAAAAATCGTTTTTAACCCCTAAATAGTATCCCCATTTAACCATTTCCCTTTTTTTTCGTGTTTAAAATTTTTTTTTTTCTTTTAGTTATAACCTTAACGACATTTTATTGCTGGTCCCTCCCTGCTATTCATTTTTTTTTCCAAAAAACTATTGGCACTAGCCTATTAACCAAAAACTTGGTTTTTGAAATTCTTGTTGTTTAAAAATTGCAAAACTTTATAAACTCGACTAAAAAGTTGATATTTTTAAATTAATGACTGATGAATCTGTAGGCATTTTTAAGATTCTTAGTGCCATATTCACAAATCCTAATTTTTCTCAGTTTATAATTTATAAATTGATTTGTTTTTCCCACTAAACTCTAACAAATTATAAAGATTAAAATTATTCAAATTCGAATAAAATTTTCAAAAAGTAAAATACATTACTATAAAAATTTCCTCGAAAGGATCCACCTATGTTATTTGAAAGGATGTGCTCAGAAGCTTTCAGTGAGTCCTTGAACCTAAGCTAAAAAATCCTATTTAATCCCTTCAACAGAATAAAGCCGAATTCCACATTCCAAAGCTTCAGAAGCTTTTAAAGGACTTTTGTGGATTCTAAGGACAATATAGTACTAAGGACATAGTACAGACTCAAATCTTTACCAAAGGTAAAGGCATGTTTCAAAAACTTGACTCTATTTTGACATTGTGGCGCTCTAGTGAAGTTTTAGGAAATATTGACAGGGTGGGCGATAAGTATAATTGTGGATGAATCTTTATACCCTTTTCATATTTTGGTTAAATTTATAAGTGGCATTTTGATAAATGATTTTTCTTCAGTTTTTTTACGGATGAAAAAGTTTTAGGGTTGTTGGAAGATTACTTTTGAAGTCCATCGGTTGGCAGCAATGCACTATCTGAACCAGATCATTTCAAGATGAGTGTCGTCTGCAGACAAAAACACTATATTCTTCCAATAATTAAATTTTGTATTTTAGCGAAATTTTTTTTTAAATATAGAAATCTAAATCAAAAGTTTTTGGCTGCCTGTACAACTTCAAGAACTGGGGCTACCTCGTAATCTCAACAAACGCAGAGTAGTGATTTCTCTGATGCCGGTCTGGGATTTGCTTCTTGACCGACAACTACTGGCTACGAAAATTAAGCCCGGGTCACACCGAACGCGGCACGGCGCGGGGCGGCGCGACACGGTGTAGCGCGAGAAGGCGCGGTAAGGCGTCTGATTCACACCGGACACGGCGCGGCGCGACGTATTCCCCATTACAGACCTTGTTTTTATTCAAGAAATAACAATGAAATGTGATATTCACCGCTGGCGGCGACGGCAAAATTTGGTTTTGAGTAATCACGAATTATGCCGCGCGACGGAATTTATCCTTGCCGTCCCGCACCGCTTTTGGTGTGAATCACAGATTCATTTTTCGTGTAGAAATCGCTTAACGGCATTCGCGCCGCTCCGCGCCGCGTTCGGTGTGACCGGGCCTTTAAGGTCCAAACAGATTGCGGCGGCGGCGCTGACGGTGACAGTGACGCGGAAAACGTTTTAAATACACGGACCACAATATGTGCTAATGCTAACACAAACAGCAGGTGGCGTGGGGAAATTAAACCTATTTGGAATTCTGCCTAAAGCCTGTTTGGACCTTTACTGTCCCTTAAGATCCACATCTTCTAAAACTGTGTTTAAAATAACATGTTTTCAATCCGTTATAATTTCGAAATGCACGCAGAAATTAATTTATAAACATATATCAAAATCCGTGACATTCAAACTTTAAATTTGTGTTCTTATCCAAATTTGCATAAATGGTTTCAAACTGTCTAGTCTAGTAGTTAAGCTTAGTTCGAAGAATAAAAGAGGTTTCAGGTCACCAGGAGTCAGGAGGCTATTTAATGAGATGGCGATGAGCCCTGCGTTTGAACTCTTGGATGTAGTAGGAGTTTGGAAATACAGACTGTGTAGGATTGTTAAACAGTCACGTTGCTGTATTAATTAACGAAACCATTGTCTGTACTGTAATGTGCGCGAAATGGAGGGCTATAAGAAAAGGGAATGAGCTGAACCGACTACACTGGCGTTGCGGCTGTAAGGTGTGTTTATTTCAGTGGAGCAATCGCTATGGTAGTAGTTATAGAATTTTGTCAGGCCTGGTGGACCAAAAGGTCGATTGTGGGCAAACGGCGTCGAGGCCCTTTTTTGTATTTTATATTACCACGCCAAGGTGGTTTTTGAAGCCCCATCCCAAATAAGGAAGTTATATTCGAGAAGAGGCCGAAGATAGGATTTGTATATCACAGCACGAGCCGATGACTGGAGGAGGTACTTGCAGCTCTTAATAAATCCCAAACACTAGAATTTCGCAATCCCAAACACTTGTTTCGCCATTTGGAATCTGTGGTCGTTATATCGCAGGTATTTGGCTGTCACGTCTAAGGAGGCACACACACTTTCAGTTTAACTGCGCAGTTTATCGCGTGTGACGTCATGTCTGAGCGATTAACCGTGTGAAATATGCAGATTTGAAATATTTTCACTTAGTCCTCAGAAGTGAGCTGAGCTGAAACTGCGCAGGTCAGACGGTTTATCGTTCAGTTCTCTGAGTTCCGTCCAATCTTTTCTTTTTATGCTCATTATTAAAAAGATGTACTCAAATCAACCAAACTGATGAGACTGTGCAAAAAACCCGTACAACGAACTGATGAACCCACAGGCTTTCAGTTCAGTTTATCTGATCTTAAGGGATAATGCAGTCACTAGTTCAACATCATCCACTTGTGGAGGCATTGGATTCGATTCTTACGTCCCCAATCAAGAATGAGTTTACTGACCCTGTTGATTGAGTAGGACATTAGTCGACGAACGTCAAGACAGGATCTGGCACTTGCTTGTCTTTTGTCTCGAAACTGAATGAGTAACGCGAAGCAGGTCATTTATACCCTCGACACACGGCAACGTCGTTACGACGAATTCCATTTTAGGGGCGACACACGGTAAAATTCTTCGTTCTCCGTCAAATTCGTGGTTGTCTTAACATGATTGTCAGAAAGCGAACTTTTTGCCCTAATCTATCAACTTGGAGTCTCTGTAAGTTTTCATCGTGACGACGTAAAATTGGCTTACTTGGTTTTCGTCGTTACGAACCTGAATATTCGTTATAATGACGTTCGTGTGTTTAGAGTATTATAAAGATAAGAAATAAAGTAGGTGACACAATTGACCCCGGAATTTGGATTTTGACGCCATCCATATTACCCTAACTCTGAACAGTCAGAAAGGAAACTCTCAATGCAGTTCGGTAGAACTAAGTCAACACCAATAGCTTTGAGTTTAGCTAACAGGGCTGAGTGCTATACTCTATTGAAAGCCTTAGAGATATCAAGGGCAACCAGACCATATCGATGCAAACTTTGGTTTAGGTGTTTTTTCACGCACACTAAAAAATCGCCAGTAGACCTATTTTGTCTAAAGCCGTACTGTTTACTGAAGAGGCAAAATACATTGTGCAAGGATCAAGGAATATAGCATATGTCTCATATGTCAAATTTTAAACAAGCCCACTTGGCCCATTAAACTAAACCATATTTGTTAGTGGCATTCAATGTATCGTACGTTTTTAAGCTATACCTTGTTTTTTTCTCAATTCTTAATTTTGTTGTTAATGTCTACTGGCAATACTAAGGTTTACAAATTTGAACAAACGCAACAAGCCATATGATACATTGTTCAATAATGAACTAGATTATTGATGAAAAACAGAAATAGTTGAACTATACCTTTTCAAGTTCAAATTGAGACTAAACAATGTCAAAATGAGAATTAAAAAATTTTAGTGAAAATAAATACTTACTTTATTGGAAGAAATATGAAGTATTATATATAAATTATAAATCAATTAAAAAACAGTCATATCTATCATATTGATGGGGTCTGGTATAATTTTTTAAATATGAGCGACATGTCGGATACAACCAAGAACATCAATTTTCGATATATTTTCTCAAATTTAACTTGTTGTAGACGAAATTCGGTTTGTCTCAAATTTGATCTGTTTCCACCGGCATCTGAATATTTGAATCACTTTTGACACCAGTCTCTTGTTTTTGAAAGTGCTCTCCAATCTTCGTTATTACTATGCAAAACACAGATTTGCTTCTTTATATTGTCAGCTTTAATTTTTTTTATGTAAGACTTTTTAGGGATAAACTAATAATGACACTTTATTGAAGACGCTTTTAATAATGACAGACAATAGAATGTGTTGGTCAAGCATCGTTAACAGTCAACTAAGTAAAAAAATCTCAATATTAACGAATAAAGACCAAAGAATTTATTTATTTTCACGGAAAGTTTTTAATTCTCATTTTGAAATTGTTTAGTCCCATTTTGATATTGTTTAGTCTCAATTAGAAATTGTTTAGTCTCAATTAAAAATTGTTTAGTTCCATTTTGATCTTGAAAAGGTATAGTCTTGTATAAAATTTATCATAACTTATTTGCGATATTCCTCTTATGTAAAGCATTCAATTAGTCTAGTCCTACTTTTGCGTTTGCTAATTGTAATTGTACCTATATTTCTTTCCAGTGGCGTAGGCAGCTTTTTGCGATGGGGGGGGGGGGGATATGACTTAGTATATTTTGATTGATCGGATTTTCACAACTTAAAGCATCAGAACGGGGTCTTTTCGCGGTTGTTTCTGCAGATGATTCTTCATTTCTATGGTTTTCACCATCTCAAGACTTGCCTAATGGTTTTATTGGCAGTAAAAGTAATAATAAATTATAAACAAAACAAGTTTAACACCCTTTTGAAATTATAAACTAGAGTAAATTTGACAATTGAGTGTCGGTTCAAAGGGGTTTAACAGAAATCGAAAAAAACTGCCGGTTCCTATAAACAAAATGCTAAAATATACTTAAATGCACATTCATGTGAAGGTTTAAGCCTACAATATGATATGGGTTTTTTATTTAAAAAAATACACATTAAAATTTTTTTTTTTTTATTATTTGTTTAGAAATAGCCGTTTTTGATCGGGATTGTGAAAAATACCACCTTTTGATTAGTCACTTCAAGAAATAAGCCTTTTTGAATAGAATTTTTGGAAATACTTGCAGTGAAGTTTTTTGGGGTTCAGTCAACAGCAAAAATTCTTTTAGCAAAATTTTTATCTCCACCTATCCACTCCTAGAATAATATTGAGCTAAAATTAAATTTTCTATTGTGTTAGGGCCTAATACCAAAGTGCCAAAGTACCCAACTACCAAATAAAGCCAACTTTAACATCAAAATTTGCCAATATCTTCAAAAATAAAGGCCGTAACACAAAAATTGTTGGACATTATTTATAGGAAATTGTCCGTGCTTTCCAATTTTGGAAAAAAAATATTGACTAACTACGTATTTTTGTGGAAAAAGGTAGTTGAAGTTTATAGTTTTGTTAAAAAAAAACAAAATTTTGACTTTGATGACTCATTACTCTGGAAGGAGGTAGGGTAGAACCTTTACTTTTACATTTTTAGATACGTTTTTTAGATAGTTTTTTTTAAATAAAATATTTTAGTACGGTGAGAGTATTTATTCTAAAAAAACACACTTCCTTATAATTCATTAACTAAAGCTGATATAAAAAAAAATTGATAATATATTTGAAATCAGCGTCAAAAATTAGTTTAGAATGATGTAAAATATTCCATGCAACAGTCATGCTGTTGAGCAGTGTTATAATTGGGCCTTCCTTTCGCTTACAGTCACAATTATATGAAACGAAAATTCAGATCGTATTTTGAAGTAAACCTTCTTTTTCTGAGGGGTTTCCGGTTATCCGATTATACTGAAATTTTGTGTATTGTGGTCGATAAAATTGCATCGAGTTAGAACAACCTATGAACGATGGAAAAACGATTAAATTTCTTGATTTATTATAACGTTAAAATTCTGAGTATTTAGGAACCGAGGTGCCACTATTGGCTCATTGTATTTACTTTACATGTGCTCGATGTGTCCACAATTATAGTGAGCGTCCTTTTCGTGGCTCTTGATTGGTCGGCCTGCTCGAAGCGCAGAAATTAGACAATACTTAAATGCACAGCCGTCACAAAAACATATCTAGATGATTTTTATATAATTGGCCAAAAACAAAATTGCACATTACATAATGCCAAAAGAGGTGCTGGTGCTTAAGAAATTTCATGTATACTTAAATACGTAGATACGATGACTCTTATTCAATTCTATTATAATTTTCGTAGGCTCATGGGGGATTGATCCCCTTGATCCTCCCCCCTATCTACGCCACTGTTTCTTTTACAATTTGCTGTTTAAAAAACGTATTTAATACAAGCATTTTGAACAAGAAATATTCAGAAATTGTACAATTCCTAGACTAGACTCCACAAAGTAACTATAAACAATTTTTCTTTTTAAGTTCAGTTTGCAGATGATTTTACACAATTTCCGATACAAAAGGGCCCTTAAAATACAAAATTATTCAATAACTTCAAAAAAAGTTACCATAAAATTATTTTACCTTTACTTTTGCTACATTAACATAATATAGTAATAACCTCCCACAATGTTTCCCAGGTAAATGTACATATTCCACGAAATACCCTGGCTGCAGAAAATATTCCGCGGAGAAATAATAGTTGTGTAATAAGAGCAGTTCGGTTAGTGTGTCACCCTGTCTGGGGTGCATGAATAAAATTCCTGTAAATTTGACATAAAATCCTTCGTGGACCATAAGAATTTAATAATAGCCATTTACCTTTTAATATTATAACTGGAGGCTTCCATTCTGCCCCCCAAAGGTCGTAAATAGCCCGGCTTTAGTTATTTCCAGTCGCATTTTATGGCAACAATAAAATTTCGCGTAACTTCCATAGTAACAAGCCATCGACCGACACCTACAAAAAGAAGTCACAACGGCCTACAGACAACGATCGACCTTCTGCCTGTACCAAAGTGTCCTATTAAAATTATTCCGAGGGTGAGAGGAATGTTCTTTGACATTTGTCATGATGGTGTACACAGGCCGATATCATGTTGAACCAGTAGTGAAAATTAAATCATGACAAAGTCCTTTTTTATATATATTACATTCTACTTAAACGGCACAGTAACACATTCATATCGCTGGCAACTATCAAAAAAAAAGGATATTCTTCCCTCGCCACCACGTATTTGGTGTTATCGAAAGGTACAGAGCCCACACCACCACGACTTAAATCCCAGATCAATCCTGATTTTGAACGGTGTCCCGGTGTACCACTACCTTAAAGAGCACGTCAATCGCGATTTACTACTATGTCGAACATTTATGTGCGCCAATTCAATACATCACACATCCTTGGACGTGAACGGAAAATGCAAATTTCTATCCTGTTTTGGGACGCTGAGATACACCTACAAGATGGAGTCATGGACCGATTTTTACCCGGGGAAGAAAGGGGGGCACGTAATGTCCTTCGAGGACTGTAAGAGGCATATGGGTACGGTTGTGTGTGTAGTTTACCGGGGCGGGGTAGTGGCAAAGCTCTCCACTCTGCTGTGTGTTACCCGCAAGGAGATGGATTTGTATCCTGGAACTGGAGCAACCTGTTTCCACATGGCAATTCGTCCCCAGAGGACTTGGGCGAGGATGATGGAATACTGTTAAGTGGGGTTGCCAATGGCTTACCACCAACTTTTCTTCGGGTGGTTTTTTTTTCATGGTGGTATGCTCCATCGTTGAATTTTATGGGGATGTTGATTTCCACAGACGAATTCCCATCAGGAACTATCGAGCAGCAGTAAAAGCGGAGATTTAGGGCTAATTTGTAGGATTCATGTTTATCGTAGTTTTATTACTGTCCAGCATGTAGCTGATTGGGTGTTGCCAACTTTACATTCTTCAGATTTGAGGTTTTGTTGAAAATTTAAACTGTGGGACTTTCTTAGATGGTCGATAAAAGATTTATGGGCATGTTTTGTTATATTACTTTGGAGCAAACATTTTCCGAGTCGGCGCTTTTCTGTTATGTTTTTTTCGGAATGAGGGCATATAAGTATTTATGCAAGTGTAACGCTCATAATGCAAACAAGTTACTCTTTTGTGTATGTTTATAATGTTTACAATGAAGTATAATCAACAAATTTTATAGTCGAAGGATGTACAACATAATTACACTTCATGGGTTCTTGCAGCTAGTACGTTTTCGTTTTCGTGCCATTTGCTTTTAGATTAAATTTTCTTGAGATTTCGAAAATATTTTAAAAAAAATTCTCCTTGGTCTTACCTTATTTTTTGCGGAAAAATTTGGATTAATTTCCAGTATTTCAGCCAACTCCTGCGCATCTGTCAATTAGGGATGTTACGAATGTCATATTTTGCGAATGTTCGGAATGCGAATGTGCGAATGCAAATACGAATGTTTAGGAATAGAGTTAAAAAATTAAATTAAATTAAGTCCTCATTTTTTATTACTTACAATAGGAGATGAAAAAATATTAGAACAATAGACCAGCATTAATACAGTAATAGTATTCTTTCTTCTCGTATTTAATAAACAATGTTCAAAAGAAGAATATTATATTTCATGAGACTATTTCTAAAGACCCCCATTCATATACAGTCCGCCGGCAGGCCATGCCTTGAAGGTTTCTCGCCGTGAGCTCAAATATAACCACTCACCCACACCGTCAACTTGCATTGCTGACAAAAATCTTTGTGTGTGTAGTTATCGTCAGTCCGTGCCGGAAAATCTGAACTTCTATCTGAAATTCTCGTTGAGGCGATGAGCATTTTTACACTACGCTACGCTACGCTAAACTGTCGTCATCGCCTGTGTGCATGTGTTGGGAACCATGAGATCGCCTGCAGTCCAAGGCCTGACAGACGTATGCCTCAAGTGCTCATCCCTCAGTCAGACTGAGTAATGTATGGCCTTCATTGGACGGTACCTGCTAAACTGGCCTAAAAGGCTACGGCCTGCCGGCGGCCTCTTGTGAATCTGGTTCTTAAGAGGATCATATATAAGGTCGGCTGAACTAAACAATTGCTCATTCGGAACGCTGGTCCTGGCCGGTGGAGCGCTCAGATACTTGCGAGCGAGATCTGTCAATTTGTCGTATTTTAGTTTTGTTTTCCACGAGACACGACACGACCTACACACATTAGCATTCGCAAAACATTCGCATTACTTGATGCGAATGTGAATGTCGATGCGAATGTTTAAAATGATGCGAATCATTCGCATAAGCGAATGCGAACATTCGTAACATCCCTACTGTCAATACACTATTCAGACCTTTCCCTGATCTCATATCATCTAAAAATATTTTCATACTCAGGGCCGCGGCCCAGTGCACAGTCGCCGATGCCGCCCCCTTTATAGTCCAATAAATAGGTCGAAAAAAAGGCCTTCGTATTGCGAAAAATACCGCACGCAATTTTTTTTACCAAATGATTTTATATATTTTTATAAGCTTAAATTCAAAATGGCGTTATCTCCACCCTCTTGCTAAACTTACAGTGAAGGGAAACGCGTTTAATTCTATATCTCAGAAACTATGCATTTTGCGACAAAAATGTATAGTATATTTTTTGTAGATAAATAAGTGATTTAACTTTTTTGTTCAGAATTTTTTTTTGTAAAATCAATATCTACGGATAAATGTCGCTTCAAACTTTATATATCACTTTCTTTGCGCTATATTTTGTTAATGGTTAATTCTACATGAAAAAGTCTTTCGTAAAACTTATAGAACATACGATTATCTATTATTTTTGTTATTATCATTTTTTACGTAGGGATAATATTGCACGAGTTATGGCGCTTTAAGTGTCGAAAAACAAATTCAAAAGTAGTTTTTTGCCAATATCTTTTTAATTACACGTTTTATTGCAAAACTGCTTACAACTTTTTTTGTGCGTAATTTGATTGCCCACATTTTTTGTTTTAACTTTTTTCTGTAAAGTTGATATTTATGGGTTATTACACCTTAAAGGCTTATAAAGAATGGATTTTTACAAATATCTCGTAAACTATTCATTTACGACTAAAATTTTTACTAACTAAATTGTTTGTTATAAAATTCTATACAAATTTTACTTTAAACATCTTTTTCTAGCATATTTTAAACCTATTTCTCGGGCTTCAACTCACTAACACAAATAGAGAAACAGTTTGCGAGGTCAGAAATTTGAGCACAAAAGCATACGCCGAATCGCGGTTGTTGTCAATCCGGTTTACATACTGCAGAAAGAATGCTAGTGTGGAAGGGGCCATTGATGGTAATTGCATCAAATCACCCAAAAGCAAAACGTTAATTCCTTCAAATAATTCATTCAGGTTGTTTAGCTGTTGCAGACGGGCTCTGATAATGCAGCGCATCTCATATGGAACCATAGAGATTTAATCTACAAAAAGAGACTCAATGTTTTGTTAATATTAGCAAAAGGCATTACTCTTAAATAGTTACCAGTTAGTAGCGGCATGTTCACGATGACTCTATGCCCTTGTGCAGGTACAGCCTGATCCAAATCAGTAGAGGTTTTCTTCGCGCATGTGGGGAAATGAACATTGCACACAAACAAACATTGCGCACGTCGGGATAAGACATGCGCTTATGTATTTTCCCATTTCCCCTTCGAAATCTGTTGTTATTCTCACTTTTCTGTTGTTATGCTCTCTGCGCATGGTGTTCAGAATTAGCAATTTAAATTCTGAACTCAATAGAAAGGTGCCGGAAGGATGTGATTCAATAAAAGATAAATTTCCAATACTCGAATTATTATTCAGTTTCTGTACAATAATTAATTTTCTCAAACATAAATCCAATATTATTCAATGTAAATCACAAAATTGCCAATGTACTTCAATTTAAATTCTACTATTATTTTACTTTAAGATCTGTAACTCGAATTCTATATGTATAAAAAAATTACTCTTTAAAGTATCTGGTAAGCTTGCAAGTTGTTTAGCCTAGTACGAAGTTTGGCGCTAAACCCTGTACCTAGGGTTCGAACTATCGGCTTCTAGTATCGATACCAAGTACTAATAACAGAATCAAACCGTGGTATCGATACCTAGAAAGTATCGGGCTGGAAGTATCGATACTACTCAGTATCGAGTACTTTTTAAAATACATATATTTAAGAAAAAAATATTTATTTAGAACAAAAGCTCGAGGATGTGAAGACGTTGTTGACAAAAATTTACGTAAATAACATAACCCAACGGTATGAAGACTCCGTCGACAAAAAAACAGCACAGACACATATGAACAAAGGCATGACTAAGGCTCGTTTTCATCTTCAGCCCAAGATGGAAACGCAAATTGAGCATGTTCACATGTTTGGTAGAACAGCATACAAACTTCTGTGTGATAGATGAGCTCCATTTTGGGTTCCCACAATGCGTTTGCGATGTAAATGCTCCTTTAAAAACAGCTACTGGTTAAAGCTGCATTCACAAATAAACGTAACTTGTATGTAGCGACATCTCTGAAGATTGAAGAATATTCCGATTTTTTCGGTTTATCAGTAGTACATACAGTGGCTGTCAAAATTATTGGCACACCCAAGAAATTTTACAACTGAGAAAGATATTACAAGACTACACTATGTTACCAAATTTTTTTGATTAAAATTTTATTATTTAAATTATAAATAATAAATTTAAAAAAAAATAATTTGAATTCATTTAATAATATTAATTTAACAGAAAAAAGAGTTTAAAATACTCGATACTTTTAATGAGTAGTACTTGACGATACCATGATCTTGGTATCGAGTGCTTAGTATCGGTTTTCAAGACGACAGTATCGATACCTACTCAGTATCGAGAGTATCGTTCGAACCCTACCTGTACCCATTTTTTAGCAAGATAAAATTTGACAAAGTAGAATTGTAGAGAAAGTTCTTATTAATGTTTTTTTTGGGTCGAATTTCAACGTCTTCTTCGAAATTAAACTCCTCAAAATCCATTGGAAATATAAAATTATTAAAACGTGTTTCAAAATATTCTAAACACACAGAATTATTTATTATTTTTCGTGCACAAAATTTTATTTTAGTTTTATTTTCGTAAACAATCCCTACAACCGTAAATTAGCTTATTTTTCTGTTTGTTTTATATCACTGGTTGTTTTTTCAACAAATTTAGCGTGAAATAAGGTGCCTGCACGATAAAAAATGGAGTTAAAAATGTGGAGACTAGCATTGCGGCCATCTGTTTTACAGAACTAGAAACGTCGATTTAGCGATCATTTTAGCGGCGAACTTAGTACGGCATGCGCTAAAGATACTGTTAAAATTTAGCTTGATGAATTTTCGCGCTAAATTTTGAATGGAAATTTCATTTAGCGGGGAACTTAGTACTACGCTTTTCCCTTGAAACAATTAAGTTTCGAAAATTGCCAGAAATATTGCCCAATGTTGATACTTTAATTACGACTTATTTCACTTTGATGTACTTCAACATAAATTTCCTCAATGTTGCGAGATGTAATTCAAAACTGCCTCGCTGTAGATGTGTGCCGAATAGCCCCTGATGTGGTTTTGATTCCTCGGAAATTGCTGTTGATTCTGCTGCAAGTTTGCTGCGTTGCTTTGCGTTTTCTTCCGGCTCAATTTTGTACAAGTTCGTCTCTCTGGTTTATAATTGCTGCAAATCAATTTTGCTGAATAAATGAAACTGGGACAGATCTCAATACGATCTTAGGACTGCAGACTCACCACGTCGGTTGGTTTTAGGAATTTGTTAGGAAAGACTTCAATACAGTCTTTTAGAATGCTAACTCAATACGTTTAGCAGATTCTTTAGGATGGAAGAAAGCCTCAATACAGCTTTTGATTGGAATTCCTTCTAAAATCTCAGTACGAATTTATATCTTATACCTCAATTCGCTAGTAAGATCGAAAGCAATCTGATTTGACTTCGGCTGTGCGCCGGTATTTATTTTACTTCGAATAATAGCTTTTAGTGGGGATGGCAATATTGCTTTATGTTACATAACTTCTGGTTATGTACTCGAGCTGTGCTCGATGTCTGTTGATCAGCTGTTCCTTGCTTAACTTATAGACGTCAAATAGGGTTTGTTTGGGTAAGTATTTTCCATCTCGGTTTTTAATCATTTACTAAATTTAGTTTATGTTTTTGATGTTCTTTGAGGATTTGGTGGGGATTCTTGAGGCGGAGTCCGGTTTCAGTGTTGGTAGGCAAGTATCTTTGTGGAACTTGTTTCTAAATTTCTTTAATTATTTTTATCTTCTAGATGTGCGATTTGCCGACCGCATTTTGACTTCGTTTTTCGTGTATTCTTTAAGATGGAAGTTTCTATAAATATTTGCTATTTTTATTATTAATATTTGTTTTGCAGGAAAGGCTGACAATATTCATAGACTGACGGATGACGGTTTTTGGTTTAAAGTTAGTCTTAAGTGATTAGTGTTAACCTTGGCTTTTTAATAAATGATGGGAAGACAAATCAAAGTGTTTTTTTGTTTATATCGTTTGAGAACGTTTGGACCGAACACATAGAAAATGCGATTTTTGAGAAACCTCATCTCTTTTGGATCGGGCTCTAGTACACGAATCCTGCCCCAAATCTTTAAGTTTACTAGAACTCTCTCTTAGAGTTAAAAAACTGTTTCTGGTGTATATTCATGACCTGTCTTGCCGCTTGGGACTGATATTTATTCATAGTTAGTTCTGGCAATTTCTCGTTTTCGAATTCAGGATTTATTATTTCAGGTTGTCCACAGATCTCAAGTGCGTGTACTTGTCTGAACGCGGTTTCGAGCTGCCGGCCACGCTCTCTGTGCTTGTCTGATACTCCATACTATCCAAACATGATCCGCCGGCACTGGTTATATCATCTATGCTCATCATTTTTAAGTTTTTACCTTTCAACGATTACATCCACTTTTACATACAGTCTAATTCTGACCACAAATACAAACCCGGAAATAACTAAATAAATCCTTATGCACTTTCTCGTCCCCCACGCAACTAACAAATACTTATGATAAAAGATTTATTCACAACATAGTGTGTTTGTTGTACATTTAAGAAAGTTAAAACTCGCATTAATTATGCACATTAAGACCTGGTTAAAAGGCTGTATAATGCTCGCATAAACGCTTCCACAGGCTATGGTTATATACTAATGTAGAAAGTATGCGCATTAGGGGAATTATATTATACAAGTGAAATTCTAAAAAAAAAATGGGGATATTCTAACGACCCTTGTGAGAATGTATTACGCTCGGCTCCCCTTAGTTAAATGTCATCTTGTCGCTATTTGCTGCCTACCCTGACCTAAAGTGTAAACATTTAAGAACGCGTGCTGCACTATGTTTAAAAGTCTAGAAAAAATTACATTCCACCCCTAAATTATAGTATACAAACGGTAACGTGAGGAAGTTATTATTTTTTTTCTACCGCTACCCCTTTTTAATTTATAGTTGGAGGGCTATTATGAGATCGTAAATTCGTTAAATATTTAAGATTGAGTTAAAGGCTAAAATGTAGTCTTGTTACTTTTAAACTAAAGCTCAGTTTTAATACAGAATATTTTTATATTTTTATAGACTTTAACCCGTTGGTCCATATATATGTCAATTAGGTAAGTAAGTCTAAGTAAGCTTTGGACATTTAACTGATTTATGATTATGATTTTTATAATCTCTTCAGTTTACGTTCTCTATCAATAATTTAATTGAACTGAACTTATCTTGCCGTAATATCCATGACATGACTTATACCATGCGTCTCTAAAAATTAATTAGTAAAAATTTCACAGGTTCGACCAGTGAATTTTAATTTCACTGCTTTAACCAGTGAAAAAATATACTATATGTGACCCATATTCTAGGTAATTATCTTCATGACTGTAAAGGGTTCCATTTGGCATACTCAATAAACCCGCTCTGGTTTGTTTTCGGCGGCCAAAGAGCATTTCGGTGCTAAGATCTTTTATCTTTTTTATGTGAATTTCACTGGTTCGACCAGTGAAATTTCACTGTTTCCTATTGGTTGACTAAGCAATGGTTCAACTAGTGAATTTTCACTGGAAACCGATGAATAGCTACTGGTTCGTTTTTAGAGAGCACAAGTCTTGTAAAGGAGAGATATCTGCTCCAATGAGTTAAAGACCGGAAGACCATGTTATTGAATAGGATCCGAATATACGATCACCTAAATGGCAGCTGTGAAAGTGTAGGATATTCAGGCGAAGCAAAAAACATATGATGAAACATAAATATTCGTGCTTACCAAGTTATCTTCAAGCTCTTCAACAACTAAGCTGATATGGTATTTTTTCAAGTCTTCAGGTGTTGGCAGTCCTAGATATGGTCCGATGCTTTCCCCCTAAGTGCTATATTTTCACTGTACTTTGTTCCACTCTGGTAACGCCTTAAACATACCGAGGACATCGCTTCTCATTTAATCAACGAATTAACTTTTGGTTAGGTATAGTAATTTCATGGCGAATGCATCTTTCATTGTTTTTCTCTCTCTCTAGTTCTTTTTTATCAGAGGTTGCTATAAGATATTGCACTCTATGATTCAAGACTAATAAGACAGTCGGTAGGAGAAATAGGATCTCCTACGGTGCGCCGGAAATTTTACGGCCCGCGAGACTCAACACGATTTAACAAAATATTTTGTACTAGCAGGTTCCAATACATGAAGAAGAAAAAATGTAGCCAGCTTCCTTAACGCTGCTATTGAGAATGTTGCAGAATATCTGCAAATGGAAATACTACTTGATTTACAGTGCAATAATGAATTAAAAACCATTTTCAGGCCTCATATTTAAAAATTGATTTTCATAAGAAATATGTTACAAAGTTTTGTAATTTGAGATGTCTGGCACAAAAAGTTGTGAGCTGTTGCTGTAAAAATAAGAGGCACGCACCGCATAAAAACGCTTGTATGGTCCCCAAAACAGGCACAGTACGCCTTAGTAAAAATTCTACTTTTCCAAATGCAGACCGCTACCAATAAAAGACGTACGGAATAGTCCAAACGAAGCACAATACTCTCACCCTTTTCTAGACTAAAGGGAGTAAAAATTGGAGCTGTAAGAAATTGTATAGGACGAAGAAAATGGGCAATTACCTTTGTGACCATAAAGGGTGCCATTAGCATACTCAATATAGCGGTTCTCGTTCGATTGCGAAGGTACAGCAGCATTGGACATGGTTAGTACTTAGTTGGGGACCGCTTGGTAAAACGGCACTCGCGTTTAAAATGGTCGATTATGAATAAATTCATATCTGTAACAGGGGCGGGCATACCGCTATAGTGGAGGCATTGTAGTGGCAGCGTGCATACCCGTATGGCAGGCAAAATTAAACAACTAAATTATTTTTAGTCGGGTTGGTTCGCGTTGGTTACATTTGCGAATCGTTCTTTTCCCGCGCTCTCTCTCCATTTGCCATCTAACATCTTCCTCAAAACTGTCTCAGTATTTCTCCCATAATTTAAGGAAACCTCCAACTTGGCAGAAAACCACCATGACAAATAGCTCAAGCATTTTATTAGGAGAGTCACAGAAGGAGGCTTCTTCCAGAGTGCGATACCAGTGTGCATCGTCCTCCAGCAAGCCAAGTGCCCTGCACGACACCTGAAATGTCGGGTGGACTACTTCTGCCGAATAAGGACCCTACCTGCCAAATTTCAAGTTTGTACCGTGCACGATTGTTCCACTGTAGGATTGAGATTTGAGCTTGTCTTGAATTACGGGCAAAATATTTTCCTACAAGTGGTAATTTTAGTGGAACAGTCGCTGTAGTCAGGGCCGTAGCCAGCTATAGGGCTCGGCCCCTCCCGAAAATTTGAGTTCGAAAATTTTGAATTTCCAATTTCGAATTTCGAATTGAAAATCCGCAGAATTTTACAAATTCCTAAATTTGCATTTTCGCTATTTTCCCGTTTCCCTAATTTTTAAAATTTCCAATATGCAAATATGAAAATCTATACTTTTCACATTTTAATCGCCAAAACCCGCAAACCCCAACCCAAGTTTTTGATATTAAGGCCTTTTTACATCCCAAGGGAAAAGTGGAAACCCAAATTGGAGCACTTTTATCGCACAGAAATTTGTACGCTTTCTCTCTGTCTGGAATCCACGTTCGTGCAACCGAGAGAAAAACATACAAATTTCTGTGCGATAAAAGAGCTCCAATTTGCGTTTTCACTTTGCGCTTGGGATGTAAAAGGCCCTTGCCTGTTTACGAACGAATCGAATCGTCGGAATGAAACGCGCACAAGGCCAACAAAGTATTGTTGGTATTTAAAAAAATCAAGAATGAATGAATTGAAAGGTGAGTACTCTGCATTACTGACAGTTGCGGTTGAGGGGACCTAGGAGAGGGGGTTAGATGGTCGGCGGTTGAAGGGTCAAAGGGGTGGTTGTTTTGGGCAGCCGTTGGGTGGACTACAAGAATAAACTGTTTTACATTCAGAAATCTGTTATTTTCCTCTAGCCCCTTGGAGGTGGTTTTTGGGCGGAGAAATTTCAATAAATTTAGCCGAAAGCCATTTTCCATAGGAAAAGTGTGGGGTCCTTTCTGGGAAATCTAGGATCGTCTCAAAAACTGCGGTCTGCTTACTTGCAGCGGTTCAGAAAAGCGACTTCATCGTTAGTCTCTTGGTTTGTGACAGACTTTTAAGTTTGACGCTTCCTTTGTCAGTTCGACTGCAAGAAAAATCACATAATTTGTCACATCAGCAGTAAAGCATGTTCACGAAATTGTGGATACGCTTCAAGAAAAACGAAAAAATGCAGAAGTATCATTCGACGAAATTAGAGCAGCTGAAAGACTCGCGAAAGACGTATTCGATATGGAACTCAAAATTCCGAGACGCACGTTGAAGCAAATAGCTCGTTTTAATTATCAAACAGACTCTGTTGAAGCGCAATTTTCGTCTTGCTTTTATATTCCTTGGGTCGATACGCTGATTCAGAATTTGTGAGACAAATTTTTTAATGATAATGCGGGAATCCTTTCAAGCTCACAGATATTTCTCTCTGGATCTGCCGCAACTGAAAAAGTAGATGTTGGATCATCTTGCTCCATACTGCCATGATCGAGTATCAGAATCCGTTGTAAGAGCTGAGTTGGGAGCACACAAATTGTTTCAAGTCATCTGTTTCCATTTAATTTTTCCATTTAAAACTCGTAACAAATGAATTGAAACGACTAGAAACGAAAGTCGCGACTTCTGTGCTGCAACCCCTGAATATACATATATTGTGGTATGAAAAATTATCAGAACTCGAGAAGGATGCCGAGGTTTTGAAAGTTTTTGATTTTAAAAGTTTTGACGACTGTTCCGGTCACAACGGCAAGTGTGGAGAGTTCATTTTCGACACTGAAGAGAATCAAAACTTACATATGAAACTAAACGGGCAATGAGAGACTCGTGCACTCGCCGTACTGTGGATCCATGAGGACTTAGGTGTTGATCCGAATGAGGTTCTCGAGATTATGGCAGCGAAGAAATTTCGAAAATTGAATTTTTTTCTTTGATCAACGTCATTTAATTGACAATAAGCAAGTTGTTTTTCACTTTAATTAATTCTACTTCAATAATAGAATTATCCATGTAACATCCCCCCCCCCAAAGAAGATTTCTAACTAGGTCCCGGGCCCCCAGGACCAAATTTCTGGCTACGGCCCTGGCCGTAGTAATAGTAGTAATTCTGAAAAGGCTGCTAAATTCCTGTGACAGGGCTGCTGCATAGTTCGAATCCTTAACCAAGAGGCTACCGATGCCGAATGATGACTTTGACGATCCACTTTATCCGTTCACATTTTGACTAACAAATTTTTCTGGTAAACTTTAGGCAGAGATTTTACTTAGATTCGCATATGATGGTGGCACACTTCTTCACAGATTGAATTTCTTTTCGTGAACTTTTTAATATATTTGTTGAAACAAACAAAAAACTCAATGGGGTCTGTATAAACGAAGCTATGAAGCTCGTTTTGAACCAGGATCCAACTTCGCACATTTAGTTAAATTGAGAATAAATATCATCTTAAATCCTGCAAATATTTTCTTAATTCAGTTTGATATAACAAAACACCCTCCAGTAGTAAAACATCGACATATGCTATTTTTCACAATATTATTGTAGAATTCCAGCAATAAGACGCATCCGACAGCTATTTACATTGCTACAAATATTATGTACACACATATGTAGAAACTCCCTGAGGCCCCTGATGTATACGGCTGACTCAGACATAAATCATTCAGGACACAGGATAATTTCACATGGAAAACCAAAAGGGCTCATTAAAAATGTTTAACGAGCTCCGACAACATAGCTGGGAAACTTTAAAAATGCTTTGAAGAAAGTCACGAACTCAAAGAAGTCTCACAGTTCATTTATATTCTCTACGTAATCCTTTTTTTCGTGGAGAGGACAACTGGATCGACTTGGAGACTTTTGTCCTGTAAGCAATTCCCAAAAGGTAGCAGCAACGCTTGGACAAAGTTGCTGCTGGCCAGTTTTCATTCGGTAGATAAACTTGAGTTTATGTACTCAAGGACTCTATTACATTTACAGGTGATCAGAAGACTTACCTGGCTGTGCACTAGCGGCCCCCGCGTCAAGCACGTGCCAAATGCTTGGATGCTAGCTATAGTATAGTCCAGTTGGTCGGTGGATGCTGGTGCAGCTGAATTCACGTCGGACCTCTGGCCACGATCCAATGAAGGTGGGGAAAACATTTGCACAGCCCCGGAAAGGATGATTCGAGCCCTTCCCGGGGCAAGAAACTATTTCGATTTTGTTTACATATAAAACGGGTTGCGGGCTAGACCCGTTCTCCAGTCGGTCTCTAATTCGACAATATACGGCAGGAGCTGCTCCGGCGGTGGTGGTGGTTGCTGGTGGGTGGGTGAATATTTGCTCAAGTTGGGGGTGTTCACGGAACCTTGAAAAGTTTGCTCTCAACTTTTTGATTGCCGAATATTCCTCAAGCGAAGACGGCATTTTCATACATACACAAAGGGTTGCCTCCGTTCGCAGATTGATTCGTTAGCTTGTTCGCTTATGCATGCTCAGGCCGTGGGGGTACACTTTTTGGGGCGTAGTCGGGGCTGCTTACAGAGCCATTTCGAAGGAAATCATCCCTATTTTTTTAAGCAGTCGCACTCACTGACTTTGGCTGGCATCTGACGATACGCTCCAACTTTGGGTGTGGTACACTACCGTAATGCTCCTGCTTGGGCCCATATAGTATAGTGTCGAGATGTCGCCTTAAGTTTCGCCTGCGTTTTTCGTGTTGCCAGCGAGGATATATATTACGGCGGTGGAAATTTAATTAGTAAGTTTCACTGGATGCATTACAGTGCTACTGGCTGCAAATTAGATTGATTACTCAGCCTGGATAAACTTTAGGCTTGTTAATTCAGTTTGCACCACACCCTTGAAAGGATTAGCAGCCGGAAATTTTGCCATGGTACTTTTCGAGTTGAGTTAACTTATGGAACAATAACAAGGATAAGAGTTGTGCTTTATTACAAATGATATGAAACGAATGTATTTTGGTGTTTGTACGTGGATAAATCTGATAAAATTTCTTAATAATATCAAAGAACACTAGCGTCACATGAAAGTATTTCTTAAATTCACAAAAAAAACTGAAAGGACCAATAATAGCTTCAGTCTACATTTAATTTTTTTATCCTTGTTTCAAAACAAAATTACAAAAAAACTAAAAAATAAACATGGTCCTGTTTTCGAATAGGACCAGGTCTTAAGTCCTTGGGTGGTTATATACCGAGATAAATACCGCTTAAAATTATGATATTTATTTAAGAAAGGTCAAAAGTTCAGGGAAACGTTCCCTTCATAAACTAAATAAATGTTTGAAATGAACGGAAGTTAAATTTATTTTGTGCCTTGGACAATAAATCGCCGCCTCTCATTAGGATTTTTGTTTATGAAGGGGGATTAGCAGTTTTCTCTAGATTTTAATTATATCAGAGCTGAACTGAACTACTTTAATTTAATTTCTATATTATTTCAAGAAAATTTTGTGGTCTTTGTAATTTATTAATTTTTATAGAATGCGGTTGTGAATTTCTTCAAGTTTTCTTTTTAGCCTCTTCAAGTTTTATTATAAAAATTTGTTTCAATTTTTGGCCTTTTTTCGTCTAGGCAACCTTTAAATATTGTCAATAGTTTATAGACAGCATTGTTGTTTATGCGGTAGGAGGAAACCCAAAAACTCTAAACTAAAGTGGGGTACGCGTACTCCGAAGGGTACGCAGAAAATTCTAGGGGGTACGCGATACCCCAAATTTCTCTTCAAAGTACTTTATGTGCCCTCCTTTTCTGAGATATTCAATACTGTTGCGGATTTTTATTTTTTAAAGAAAGAAAAAAATATAATGTTTTTTATATCTATACTAAACTAACAGCAACTAATCGGCAGCACCCTTTTTAAAATGGGCGGCTATCTTTACGGGTGCACGGGGATATCGTGTCAAGGGTCTACACGAAATACGGGTTTAAAAATCGAGCAGCAAATTAAGCTCCAGGGTACTCTTGCCCCCTGAGTTGTTATCATCATTAGGAGCTTCACAGTCTATTGTTGGCCTTGAATTCCTCCAGCGTTCGCCTCCATGATTGTCTTATTCGTAATTGTATTATCTTCCTAGACGCCGCGCCGTCTATATATCTTTTCTTAAGTCGTCCTGGTTTGCCTTTTCCTGTCGGTACTTTCCGCAGCACTATCTTTCCCGGGTTCCGTTCCGGTTCTCGTTTGACATCATCAATCCATATTATTTTAATCACTTCGACAATGTTTCACGGGCGTAGCCAGAAATTTGGGGATTTATAAAATTCTATTGAGAGATGATCGTCTATATCAATGCTGTATTGCTGTCGGGACTGGATGTTATCACAAAACTCTTCGCACGATTTTCATATCGGGGAACAATAAAGCCTTTTTACATTTGCAAGAAATGTACCAGAGTATCGAGACCGTGGCAGGTTTCAAAGTGGTTGGCGCTGATAATATACCACTCCTTGTGTTTTTGGTTTGACAGGAAAACCACTGCAAAATCTAGATATAACAAGTCGTTCATCTTCATACAAAATTTCCCCCCGTTAGTTGTGTGCGTGCATATATGAACATCATTGCTGAGCGCAACTCAACGCATACATCGTGAGCTCAGCGAGACAAAGCCAGATTCTCTCTCTTGATAAAGTATACAGAACAGAAAAGGAAGGAAAATTGAATCAGCTGGTTTTTTTTCATAAATAGTAAATATGCACCAATACATCAAGCTTATCCCCATATAAAATCATAAAATCTTTCGCTGACTAGTTGTGTGTGAACGTGTATAAAAATGTTGCTTTCTCTCTCTGGTACCCTGACATCGTCATTTGAGGAATGTGAATGTGTGCATATAGCTGTTCGCCTTTCACTCGCTAACCATATGAAGATGAAAGACTTGTCAATATCTAGACTTTGAATCTCTACTGCACCTGAAGGTAAACTCTCAGTGAATGTTGTCGGGCAGCTGCTTCTGGGGGTAGTGAGGTAATGTTCGTTTTACTTTTGTACGATGAAGATTCTTATTGCCTGTAGCTGAAATCGTTCAGGCTACTCTCATGTCTTTTTCCATACAGAGCAATGAGAAACACGTTTCCCACTTTGGCAATTTGGCATGAGGGTCTTTGAAAACACCAATGATTGGTTGCAAGGCATCGTTATTCTGCAAGACTTTCAGAAGTTTCAGTTTCGCCTGATTAAACAAAGCAGAAGTCGTGTCACAACTAATCATGTCGGCCAGGAACAATATATGGTCTAAAAGGGTTTTGCCCAGCAGCAAGATGGAGATACTAGACGGTTTGAGACACCTTTAATTTTCCTTGTTTCAAAAAGAAGACATTCTTTATATGAGGGCTACACAGTAGGGTGGAGCAAAAAAAAATTTTTTGAATTTCGATTAGTACTAGTGCGGAAAAGTTGCTACCATGTGAGTATAAAAAGTGTAAAATTATATGAAAATCAAATTATCTTGCGGTGCCCCAATGCACTCGAAAGTTGGACAAAAAAGTCAAAAATGTATGCTATAGGAAAATTTTTGGAAGTTCCTTAACGCGGCTTGCGGGTAGAGTGAATTCATAGAAATCGTCACGTAAGAAAATGCGGTATGATTTGTGTGTATGCGTGCGAGAATCGATCCCAGTAGGCAATTTCCCAGTAGATAATTTATGAATTCACAAAAGCAAAATGCAGTGTTTCTTTGTAGAAATTGGGAACCGATAGCTATCCCAGTAGGGAAACTGGCAATAAATTGTATGCAGAATTAGTTCTACAATTGCTTCATATTTCTGTAGGTCTTATTATAGAAATAAGAGCGTTTTATTCTTGATAAGTACTTCCTTGCTGCATTACTCCCACACAAAATTAATGCAAGGAGACATGATTTGAACTTTCTATGTAATGCAGTTTGAGAGTTCTATGTAATGCAGAATGGAGGCGATTGGTTACCGCATATGACGTCGCCGTGCAAATGTTATGCCTTATCTCCACTTGCTGTAACCTGAACGAGAGCTATGCCTAATCTCCAATGGGAGAACCAACCACGAACCAACCACGTACCAGTTGGCTGAATTAGCTGACAAAATGCGTTCACACACATTTCTATCAATGTAGATGTGAAATGTCAGAAATTTCTGTCTTGTTTTGATCGGGAATGCCGCGCCAAATTATATATGAAATAAATAATTTACAAACATTACTAATCTAGTAGCACTCCAATTAAATGTCATTTTCACTTTTTGTGTTGACATATTTTTTGGCGCGATATTCAAATTAAACTTAACGTCATTTTTGCCTTCATATTTGACATTTATCTGTACAAAATTGTTTAGAACCACTGAAAAAAAACCGCTGAATTGCATGTGGCAACTCAAATGGTTTAACTAACACATACGGAAAGTTACACAAGTCGACCAAAACACGAGCGAGACGGGTTAATGAATTTGCAATGAGAAGGAGTAGGAAGCAGCATTTTGGTTGGTTGGTTCGTGGTTGGTTCTCCCATTGGAGATTAGGCACTAGTTGCCACTCATTGGAACTACTTTCGAAATCAATGGGAAATTACTTGCTTTTTCTACTGGGATTGAAAGAAATGTTAATGCAAAGTGTCATGCATAAGGGTAAAAACACAGTGGTAGCCGGTTTCCTGTAATAGCGTAGGTCGTACACAGTGGCGACCTAAAACATATCCGTTTGGAATTACATTCGCAGTTGAAGAAAAAGCGTAAGGAACTTCGTTCCTGACTGGGGCCCCCAACGCACCTGTTTTTTGAATTTCGATTAGTACTAGTGCGGAAAAGTTGCTACATGATGTGAGTATAAAATGTGTAAATTATATGAAAATCAAGTTAAATCTTGCGGTGTCCCAACGACATTGAAAGTTTCACCCACAAACACTCGTTGGGGCACCGCTGGATATAACTTGATTTTCATATAATCTTTTTTTTCCTATGGCAAACGCTCCACCCAGAATCACCAAAAAGGTCGATATCTTCCCCTATCAATGTCACATATTCATTTGACTAACAACATAAGAGCGGTTGTGATCATTAGGATATCAGCGTCCTCCACAGAAATCAATTTTTACCTGGCCGAGGCACTATACTTGGTGATTATGTCACTTTTATCATTGTGACAGTGACTTCCACCGACAAGTGTGTGCTCGTGATTAACCCCACTAACTTGTTATTTGTTGTTTACATATTGAACCTCAGATGTTTATAAGATCTCCATTGTGATGGGCATAGTGATGTCCAAGGCCCAACAATAGATATCAGCCGGCTCTTATTGGTGGAGTTTGCTGAGAAACTATCATGTGAGGGAGTGAGCACCATGGATTCTGTAAATGATATTGTAGCAAATACTTTACGCTCTTCTCAATGGCACTATTCGCTTGGTGTTTTCACTAGCTTCGTAAGGGAAGCCATCGAAAATGACAACGGCATTTGATTCGTAGTTTGATTTGACATAATTATGATACATAACTGTGCAAATTTCTGCATAAGTCTGGCCGTGGTGTTATTTGACCCAATGTAACAAAAACCGTCTACCGATGAAATATTGTCTATCAGTCCAGTCAAAATAGCCGAAATACAGCAGAAATTGATTGATAAAAATTGGTACACACCTTAAAAACATCATTATACATAAAATGTCCAAACTGACACGCGATCGGTCAGGAGGACATTTTTTTATTCAAGGTCAAAAGGTCAAAATGTCAGTTTTTTGCAAATCTCTCTTAAACGGTAAGTCTTATCATAAAACAGTGTTCACAAAGTTTGTAGATTAAGCGATTATCTACAAAAAAATATATAATCCATTTTCCCCTACGAATTGCCATTCATGAGATATCGCCGTTTTAAAGATTTAAAATAATCATATGCACTCATTCGCGACTTGGAAAGGTCATCAGAAGTTTAATAAATCCTTTGTTGGCCTATGCGGGGTGATTCCTGGATGTGTTTGGAGAAAAAAATTGTTCTAGAGAGGGTGGCTATCCCCACTATCCACTAAAATACAGGGTGTTTACGAAAAAAAGCAAAAAGCTCATCTAAAAGAAAGAAAGAGAGGGTAGAGCTAAACTCGAAACGTAAAAATTCTCGCAGCAGTTCATCTGAATGTCCTGCCCCGTCTTGTATCCGCTGCACTCTTTCGCTTCGTTTGAATTTTACAGCTTGAAGATCACCACAGAAGTGGGTTTTTAAGACAATTTTCAACTAGCCCTTGACCCCGAACGGTTCGTCGAAGAAATAGTGGAATTTGTAAGAAGTAGCGCGGTTATTTAGGAAAAGTTGATAGTTTCCGAGTTAAGGTCGATTCGCACTATACGGAACGTCGACGTCACGTCACGGAACGGCAGTTGTACGCAGTTGTATTCGACTTGTTTTGGCTATAATATAAAATGCGGATGCCAGAGCTATTATAAAAAGTAAAGGTGATGACAAACATAGGCACCTTCGACCATCCCATGTAGGAAAAAAATATACTGCCGAGTCAAACAAACGGGCCAATCGCGGTGGTACGTCGGCCGTCGACGTTTGGCAGACTGCTTTGTGACGCATCTGGCCCAACCGTTGCTTAATAGTCCATGGAAATGGTACTTTAACATTGCAAAAATGCAGGACAAGATTTTTTTCTTGGGTTGTGTAGGGGGGTTGGTGTTAGCTTAAATTTGAGTTTCCGAGTTCCCCAGCCCCCCCACTTGGCCGCCATCTTGGAAAAGGTGTGCAAATGGTTTTTCCACTATATCTCCGTAACAGTACATCTTACAGAAAATTTATGAAGAGACTTTTTGTTTAGAATTAAATTATCTACAATTTATTCTTTAAGCGTTTTGTCGTAAATTGAAGAATTAAGAAGTTATAAGCCTTAGAACACAAAAATTAGTCACAATATTTTCTTTTAAAGGCTATAACTTTTTTTCCTTCAATTTTAACAAAAAAAATAACAAGTTTTTTGTAGAGGGTTTCATAACGAATAATTTCCACATTCTTTTTTTAATTTCATTCACTACGAAGGGTTCAGAGCGCCCCGAAGGTATCAAAGTGACAGATTTTCTTAATAATTTTTTACGATTTTACCTCCTCCTCTCCCTAGAATTTCTCAAAAACAGGTAGCAAGTAATAATTATGTATGAATGACTTTCCGTTTGAAGAAATGCCGATGTTTGAGTAATGCAATAAAATTATTTATTAGGGTTTTTTATTATTGTTATGGTATGTTTTACAAGGTACGAGATGGTTTAAAATGAAATTCTTTGAATAATAAAATGTATTAGTTTCTCCAATTTTTGAAAATAATTTGTGTTAGGGCTGCAAAAAATAGTGCTTCATTCGGTTATGCTAATTATCTAGCAAAATACGGACGTATTCATTTTGTGGGAAAATTTTGAATTATTTTAGTGTAATTTCAAAATGGTTATTTCAGTTTGATCTTAGTAAAATTTTCAATTTTATAAAAGTGTACGTGTTATTAAGTTGTGCTATCTACCAAAATTGAAAATATTAATTAAATTAAAAAACCGTAATAAATAATTTCATTGCATTACTCAAACATCGGCATTTCTTAGAACGTAAAGTCATTCATTCATCACACAAATTATTTTAAAAAATTGGAGAAACTAATACATGTTATTATTCAAAGAATTTCATTTTAAACCATCGTATTACAGCTATTGTCAATAAATTAATTTAGTATTCAACTAGCATTTGAAATTCATTATATATTTTTTGACTTGAAACAACATTCCTTTACAACTGGGACGACTCGTTATTTGATATGGGCAAACGTTGGGTTTGATCCGGGCCAAAACTTGATTCGAACGCCGGGCCAACGTTGACTTTTGATAATGGGCCAACGGAAAACATTGTCACATTTTGATATTGGGCCAAAGTCAAATGCCAACCGTCAGCCAATGGTCGTCTTCTTTGTGCCAACGCCGGGCCGATCGTTTTTTCCTACATGGGATCCTGTAGCATCATTATAGTTTTTTAATTAAGCTAAACAGCTAACATTTTTCCAAACTATAACTTTTTGGAATTTTAAAACAGTTTCATCACGCATATAAATCCAGAATGGCAGGTCATTTTTTCTTATACTCAAAATAATCGATTTTATTTTTTTATGTGGAACAATATTCCTCCTTGAGCATTTAATCTATGAAAAAAAAATACCGACAGTCTTTACATAATTCACAGCAAAGAAAAATGACAATAGTTCCGTGGCGCCTGCTGAAATTATTCGCATACAATTAATTCTTGGCGAATGAGAGAAACTTTTCAATTCCACAAAGATTTCCTCTGCCCAAAAAAAAAAAGAAATTCACCGAAAACCCACAAAGGACCCTATTACAAAATATTTCACAAGGGCAACCAACAAAAAAAGTAACCAAACTTTATCCTAGTAATTTTTAATTAAAAATAGTAGAGGTTATTTTTCTTTGCTTTCATTCTATTTTTTTATTTTATTTTTGCCGCTGCCATATTTAATTTAAATCTTTCACAACGAAAATCAATTAACAAAATTGAATGCAAATTTTGCACGAAAAATGGCGTGACAAAGTTTTAATTAGTGCAGTTGACTGTGTGTTGGCCGGGGTAAAAAGCTGTGACTGAAATGTGAATGAAAATCAACGGAGCGCGGGTGCAGTGGCTGTAATCACACTTTCATGGAAATTGAATATAATAGGGGATGAAACTGGCAGCGGATATTATTTTGTCGACCAAAACATTTCAATATTAAAAAAAAAATAGGCTATATTTAAATTATTTCTGGGACAAAATACAAATGATTTTAATTGCTGGGATTTTTCAGGGAAATTTTCTATGAAATCACTTTTGTGTATTTTGTGGGTATGATTGGTCAATGTCTCAAATGAACTGAATTAGCCAATTCAATTGGCAAAATTACAAAAATTCATATTCAAAAATTGGTTGTGATTTTTTTTAAATGCTCAAATTCTTTTAAAAACATCGATGTTTTTATTGTGTTAAGTCACGTATATTGAAAACATCGTAGGAACCTACATATTATTGTTGGCTTAGGCGCAACAGATCAACTAAGATCATTGTCCCACACTTATAGTTACGTTCTTTCTAAATTTGTGCCGTCACATTTTGTATTTAAAAAGTGGCCCAAATATGTACGACCATTTCTAAACTTGTTTAGAATTAAAAGAGATTACTTAATGCTTTTACAAATGAATTTATTAAATCTATTAAAAAAATGTTGGTTTATGTTTAGAATTTAAACGGATTCAGGAGCGTGTTTTTACGAGTCCGAAGCCGAGCTCGTCGTTGATGAGAACTGACTTATCATGATTTCTGCTGATAACTTACGCGTCATCGGGGTGCGCTCCAACATTCCGCCCGCCGCGTCCATCTAGCGACGAAGATTCTCCGTCTTTGGAAGCGGGCCGCCCGCCGTCTTCTAATGGCTCAACTGTAGGTTCCTGCAAAAGAGAACTAGAATTAGGGCACATGCCTGAGACTTCTTCAGAGCCAAGAGGCAGAACAGCTAATTTGACCACTGGACGCAGGAATACCGAGTGCTGAGTCCTGACTGTGTCGACTCGAAATAATCCATCTGGACCCGGATGCACTGCGGTTACCCTTCCTATTGGCTATTTTCAGGGGGGTAGCGATCATCCTTTTGTAAGACCAGGTCGACTTTGTAAGACCAGGTCCACTTATAACGCTGCTGTAGACCATTAAGATACTCCGAAGACCATCGTTTCCAGAAGTCTTGAAACATTTTCTGCGTGAGCTGCCAACGGGATAGCCGGTTGTCCTTCAAGGAAAGCAGGCTTGGTTCAGGAACCGAAGGTGAAGGGCCGCCAATAAGGAAATATCGGGGGCTCAGAGGTGTGAGGTCATCAGGGTCGTCGTTTAAGCGGCATATAGGCCGAGAGTTTAGTGCTGCCTCCACCTGACACAGGAGTGTGGACATCTCTTCAAGGGTTTCTTCGAGAACACGCTTTAGGTGATTCTTCACGGACTTGACTGATGCCTCCCAGATGCCTCCAAAATGGGGTGAGTGCGGCGGTATGAAGTGCCAATTAGTACCATCTTTAGATAGAAGCTCGGAAACTTGATAAGATTCGCAGTTTCTGGACAATACAAGCTTAGAGCGTGATTCGGCTTCGCCTCCAATAAAATTGGTTGCGCGGTCGGAGTAAAGGTCCGTGCAAATTCCGCGTCGTGAGGTAAACCGGTGGAAGGCGGCGATAAAGGAGTCTGTTGTCATGTCTCCTACAACTTCTAAGGGCACGGCTTTGGTGCATAGGCAAACAAACACTGCGATGTACCCTTTCGGTGTTTTGAAGCCCCGCCCTTTGTGAATCATGAGCATGATTGGTCCAGCGTAGTCTACACCGGTATGTTGAAACGGTTGTGACGGTCGCAATCGATTAGGCGAGGCGGTAGGTTACTCATTAGTTGAGGAGTGCGCGAACAAAACGGCACATGTCCAATTTTGAAAATTGTTCAGAAAACGCAAAAAACTGTTTAGGTCTCTGAACTGATCACATCAACTATTTATGATTATGTCAGGTTGTGCTACTATTTGAACTCATTCAGAACCAAAAAAAATATTTTAAAAATGTTTAATAAACTAAGAGAAAAAATTCCCTTTTGAAAATCCACATGGACGAATGGTTAAAAAATATAAATATTCGTAGGACATTGTGCCTTTTTGCAGGGAAACCTTCATTTTGCTATCAAAAAAGTATGACATGCAAGTGCTTTTTGAAGTGTCTGAAATTGAAATTAGTTGTAGTTTAGTGTAATGAACACGGTTCAGTCAAAAAACTTAAAACGGTCAACCATGGACATGTGCCGTTTTGTTCGCCCACTCCTCAGTTGATCCCTCATATCTGCCTTTTGCCAGAAACATGGTATACACTGGTGGAGGTATTGTCGGACTGCATTTCTTCCATCGAGTATCCAATAATTGCGTCCGGTTTTTAAGGAGCCAGAAGACGGTTATTACCGACCGGCCTATCAAGGTGGCTAGGAAAAAGAGTAAAAATGATTTGTCCGCTCACTAGTAGGCGTCTTAGAGTCATATGGGTTTGAAATTTTTTTATTAAATGTTGGGTCTAACGGTCTACGAGATCCTGGCCCCCTTATATGAGGGGGGTCCGGATTCCCTGGACCCCTCCTTTTTGCGCCCCTGCTTTCAGCGTCAAATTATGGCGCAAACCCTGTTTCGTTTTCTCCTTTAGAATGGGAGTAAGGCGCATTGGCCAGCTACCTTGATAGGCGGATCGGTAATAATCGCCTTCTGGCTCCTTAAAAAACCGGCGACAAAATCGGCAGTACGCCGAAAATTAGCGACAAATTACTGCACCAATGCCTTTTTGTTATCTTGCTCAGTTGGAAAGACACACTGTGTGGCTATAGCTAGCTTGATATCAAGCTAGCGTTTTCATCATTTTCTAAACAATGAGATGAGCAGCAAATTAGCGACAAATTATAGACCTAGACCGGTGTGTGGCACGACTCTTTGGCTAGCTAGCTTGATATACCTGAAAATGATCAAGTTTCCATAAAACACATTCAACAATACGTTTGGTGCAGATCCTTTTTTTGGATCAAATTTGCCGTTGAATGCCCGTTTGTACAGCTCAGTACTTGTCCATTTAAATCTGTTGGTCAAGTTTTGCCGTCGTTAGGCCGTATGTGGTCCCATTAATAATGGTTAAAAATTCTACGGCCACCATATCCCCTTAAAAAGCCAAGCGGCCGGTGTTCGCCCGCTGTAAGCCCATTTTTTATTTTTACTCGGGTGGGATATCTGACTGGCCATGTGGAGCTGCGGTACCACTTCCACAACCTAGGTCTGTCTCAGGAGATGAAAATGCCGACTCACCATGGAAGGTGACAAGGCACACACATGTTCTCGCTGTGAATGGACTGCTCTGATCTGGCTTAGAAGAATAACGATTAACATGACCCAGCTCTAGCTAAAGACCTTCTTGCCTACGTCCGGAGGCCCAGCGGGCTATGAGCAGAATAGGCTTAAATTGGCCGCACTGTACACGATATGAGTTACCCACGTCCTTTTTTTTAAAAAAAAAGCCGAGACATAACTTTTAAGTGAGTTAATGGTTAAGACGTGTTTTGAGGACACTCAGAAGTGATTCTAGAAACAAATTACAAAAAAATTAAAGAGTTGAAAATCTGTACCGAACATGCAAACTATTCCAAATCAAGGGCGGATCGAGAAAAGTTTTTTTGGGGGGGCGATCTGAGAAATAAAAAATTTTAAGGGTATTTATTATTTGTAATGTTTATATGTCCATGAACTTGTGAATATTTATTTAAAAGAACACTGTTTGAATGTTTCTACTTCGGGATATGTCTAAGAAATAAAATGAAATCTGAGTGAAATGAAAAAGAGGTTGAGGCTGTAAATGCACACTTATTTATAATGTTTTGAAAAACCATTTTTATGCATGTTCGTGAATTACAAAATTTTACTACTAGGTAGGTAAACCTACGGACTCCTGTTGAAACTTCGTTACCATTGTGGCTTGCTGAAAAAGGCTGTGCGTATGAATTTGCTAAAAGCCTTACTACTACCTCTTCTAATGAATGGCCTTTCCGTCTTTCCATCTCTCGATTCTTCTTGCGCCCATAAATTTGAAGTATCGTGTAACGATTGCGTACGTTTTGTTTTTAATTTACGCCGCTTTGACCACATTTCACCCTAGTCAAACTCCGTTTTGGGCTGCTCTCTAAGTGACTATCGTAAGTATAGGCTTCTACGACTGCTTCACGATATCCTACACAAGCGCAAACCTCCATACCTCAACCAGTTTGTGCAGCATTCGCAATCCCTCAGAAATAATAATTTAATAATTCCGCGTTTTCGCACGTTAATTGGTCAGCGTTCTTTCTTTGTCTTCGTAGCTCAGCTTTGGAACTCTCTTCCTGCTGATTTACAGTGTATCGATTCAATGGGCATTTTCAAGAAGCGTCTTTTCGAATTTATTTCTACCAGGGCTAATTAGAGCATGAATATACAACTATTTATTAATATACAATTTTTTTTTATTTTTTCTATTTCCATTTATTGTATTATATTTCTATTTTATTTTTTTTATCTTCTCTTTTTGCTTTTTGTTTTCTGTTCATACTTAGTTAGTTATTTTTAAGTTTTTTTTTATTTTTCCGTATTAAGTTTAACTTAAGTTTGTCCAATGTTGTTAATTAATGTACTATTTTTTAAGATTAATATCAATGTACATGTATTCGTAAATAAATAAATAAATAAATAAATAGGTATATTTCTCATAAAATTTTTTTTTAATTTATCGCCGCCCTGTGGATCCGCCACTGTTCCAAATCGCATAGAATTAAAAACTTCCTCCTCTTCACCTACTGTGAAGGCACTATTCAGTGAATTTGAACCTTCTATGATAAAAATAAAAGTAAGTTAGTTTGAGATTTTTGTTTTTTAAATAAAAAGAAACAAATTCCAGGAAATTTCTACCTTATGATAAAATGGCAAAATTTCATCTAAATGACACAAAAATCCTCCTCAAATCTTATTTTGAATTATGTTTTTATGAAAGGATACATGAAATATTTACTAGGATTTCTTATATATTTTCCATTACCATAAGTAAATGTGGAACTCGTATGTGGTGGATATATCCCCATGACAATATAACCAAGACGCAAAATACATATATTCCAGCTTATATGGCTTAACCTTGAAAAGTAATCTTCTGACTACCAGGAAACTGATTTCATAATAAAATAACGAAGGATCAACGAATCTCGTTTGATGTATCATGTATAACCTTTAACCACCTAATCAGATTAAGACCCATTGACCACTCTTACACCTTGCCTATGAAAAGTATACATATAGAGCCCAAAAGGATATGTCCAGTCTTTGCATTAATTCATCAAAATATGAAGGACTTATCTACATAAGAATAAGGCAGACTGTTCTATAATAAATCCTATAGAAGTTCTTAATGCTCAAGGATGTTGAAGAGGACAGAAGAGTGGGAGAAGGAAGAGGCAAGAAGAGTTAAGCATAATTAAATATAAAATGGATACGAAATGCTGTTCCTTGTATAGGAGGCTATCTTGATTTAACATTAAACATAAATATTTCTTGCTTTACACTGAAATGAGCCAACTACAAACCGGGCATGGTGGATATCTTTAATGTCAGCCTAAACAGCCCAGAGTCAGCCCAAAATGAAAAGATCTCAACTTATTACCCACAAGCTATTAGCTTATTAGCACCCTACAAAATTTTATTCCTAGCCATAAACCTGTCGATGCCTCATAAAAATTTACTACGACTACCAGTAAACATTATATCGTCGTAAAATTATAGTGTATCCAATTAGTTTATACATTTTGCCAACATTTTGCCCCAACCTTCAAGCCTCCGCCCCTTTATTAATAATTTAGCAATGATGGCCCTGTGGTTCACAGGATCAACCCTGCATAAATACCCTGAGGAACAAATTGGAAATCAGTTTAATCTTCCCCCGCCGAGAGGGACTATACCTTGAAGGAATATTGAACAGGTTCCATCAAATCCTGACATTTACATTTATATCCATACACAAATCTGCTAAGAGTGGGGATTTCGAGTGCCTTAGGTGCTGCTCCTCTGACACCGCGCTGAAAGAATCATGAGTTATGATTGTCTCTGAATCAATTTTATTGCCACGCAGATTTTCTGGGCTTTATTGAAATTTTATTCGCGATGTCTTAACCATAAATTCCTTTCGATTTCCATTCGGGATAGAAGTGTCTTTATTGCCAGAAAAAAAGGACACATAGGATCGAGCGAGCGGGAGTAGATAAGGATACGAACGTTAAGCTTTTGTTTTTTTTTTTCGTTTCAGTGTTCCTTTCTCGAAAAAGGACGAGCTGTGTTATTTGCTGCTGGTGAGTATTCACAATGTTATAGCCATAGGACTACAGCTTTATCACGGAATATTTTTCTCGTCTTGTAAGAGACGTGGTTTTTATTTATTGCTTGAATTTTAAATTGAGGCTATTAAAGGGCTTAAGAGCTTATCATTACAGAGAAGAAGTGCTCATAATTTTTTTTTCTTCCTTTCTTGCTGAAGATGCTGTAAGAAAATCCTTTGTAATATTTTTTATTTTGTGTTCATATAGTACCGAATATATTTTTTTTACCAATTTTATTAACGTAAACGAAAAATATTCCGCGTTTGCATTTATTTTGTGTGTGCGTGAGCAGATATTAGCAGAGAAAGGATACCAATACAATGCGGAATATAACTAACATATTTCGGCTGTAAATTAGAATGGATGATCTAAATCAGTGATTCCCAAAGTTATTTCGGTCATGGGACCCCCTACTATAACAAAAACTTGATCATGCACCCCCAAACCCAAGTGAATCAAATTTTGTTATAATTTTAAGCGAGAAGGATCCCAGCGGGAATAATTGGGACTGTTGCTCAGCGAAGCTGATTTTGAGCTTACTGTAGTTTTCAGAAATTTTATAGAACGAACAAAACTGGCAATTATTTTAATGACCATAAATCGTGCCATTATCATACTCAATAGACCGGTCCTCGTTCCGTTGCAGAAGTTAAGCAGCATTGGACGTGGTTAGTACTTAGGGCGGGGCCTGCTTGGAAAAACGAGACTCGCCCTTGGAAAAAAACGAAAGAATTGCAAAAGGCGAACAAAAATAAAAGCTTTTCAACACCCCGAACTTATTCACATATAACTTAAAATTTTGCACATATGTATGGACAGTTCGCGTGACAATGCAATCTGACCATTTTGAAAAAAAAATCAAGATGGCAGCCGATTTTTGCAATATGCCTATTAACAACCGCATAAACGTCAATTTATTTAGCGCTGTTGGCAAACTTATTTGTGCTTTTTGGCTTAGGTAAAATGTAGCACAGCTTCTAACTGTCAAAATGGGTTGACGTTTATTTGTGAATTTTTGTTGTAAGCAAATTAGTTGTAAAATTGGAACTGTTAAATGGTATGCTAGGAACGGTGTTAAGTTAACAGAGATAATTTAACAGAGTTAAGGTAACTTGGGCCTAAACGCGCCCTATGCCAGGTAGAATACAATTAGCAGACTAAATTCAAAACGGCTGCCAAAACCGAATGGCGGAAGACATAATAGGCTAAAAAGCAGAAAATATAACCTATCAACTTCAAATTTTACACAAATGCATAGTTCGCGTGACAGTGGACTCTGTTTTTTTTGTAAAAAGATAAATATGGCGGTACCAAGATGGCGGGAGAATTTTGCAATGGTTTCCCCGACACCGCGACATGGGTATCAAATGAGAGGGTATGACAAGTAGAATTGAATTAGCTGTGTTGCTCTATTTCAAATTCAAACTGACGGCCAACACAAAATACTGCATTACTTTTTTTCTTTACAACGCACTTGGTATTGGTATCAAATCAAAGGGTAGAAGAGAGAGTAGAATACAGCGGCGGCCGCTACAAAATAGACTAAAAAGTAGAAAATAAAAATAAATGGTTTAAAAAAACTAAAAAATACGCGTTTATTAATAGCTAAAATGTAAAAAATAAGTTTGCATGTAAAGTTTTTATTAGTAGGTATATGGGAACAACCTACCTTTCAAAATCAAGCTCAGAATGAAATTATGAAGTTATTGGTAAAATTTATAAATATAACTTACTTACTTAAATGTAAAAAGCGTGAGGCGTTAACGAGCGTTCCACCTGCGAGCGTCTGAGAACTTTCTCCTCTGTTTGTATAACAAAAGTTTTGTAACAAATGCAGATATAATACTTTTAGTTTTGAGAAAATTTAATTGATCGCCTTGTAACTTTAAATTTATTTCATCAAATTTGGCGAAGTCAAATAAGCTGTTTGCTTTTCGATTTCGTCCGCACCTGAACATCGCTCTTTAAATTTTTGTAATTTTTTATATTGAAACTTTCGATCTTTTTCGCGGATCCCCCCCCCCCCCCGTAGTTCTTCGCGCACCCCCAAAATAATTTTTAGTTATCACGGACCCCTGGATCACCCCATAGACCCCCAGGGGTCCATATTGACCACTTTGGGAATTACTGATTTAAATTATATAATAGGTTTGGTTCTGCTAGGTTAGACCCTAGTGGGACATAGGGCGGAAACAGTTGCTCTCCAGCCTCTGTTTTGTGCGAAAGCTATAAGCTCTGTCCATGATCTCCCAGTTGTTGCGACCTCTGCTAATAGGGTTCTCCACCACCTTGTTCTAGGTCTACCAATTCAACGGGTTCCTCGAGGATTTCAGTCAAAGACCTGTTTGGCTAGATACTCGTTTTCGGGTCGCAAGGTGTGGCCAATCGAATTTCTTGTCCTTCATCTTATATTCTTCTTTGATCCGTTAGCTGGCGGTTTGAGCGGGACGCCCCCGCAACGGATACGCTGCTGTTGGTTCAACTGGGTCTCGAACTCCATTCACGATTCTTGACAATTTTTGGCGACGTCTCGAGCCTCGAGAACTGATAAATCGTTGATTCTTTAAGTCGCCCTCGATATTTTTTAGCCAGGTTTTCTTCGGTGGCGATCGCTGAATTCTCCAGTCTGCCGGACGGTCTCGACAGAGAAGTTTACGTGGCAATCGGTTATCATCTACTCGCCATACATATCCGAACCATCGTAATCGACGTTTTTGTATTTTTTCTTCGATCAGTGTCTGTTGATCGCATCTTTGGCTAACTGTCTCGTTTCGAAGGCGATCGCGGAGTGAAACACCGAGAATCTGCCTCAAGCATCGCATTTGGAAGACCTCGAGCTTGTTAACGTTCGGCTTGAGCAGTGTCCACGTTTTCGATCCATAAAGAAGAAACGGAATGATCAACGTTCGGTAAAGGCGTACTTTCGTTTTGATGATAATATTTGTTCGTTTCCATATGCACCACTTGAGCGAGGTGAATGTTGCTGTTGCCTGGCCGATGCGGCTGTGAACATCGGACGTCAATGCTACTTTCTTTTCCTCAACCAACGATCCCAAATATTTGAACATCGGAAACTGTTCGGTTTGGGTTCCATCGAGGAGAACATTGGTTTTCGATCCGTCCGTTGTGAGCACTTTGCTCTATTCCGCATTGATTTTTAACCCGTTTGACCGGGCGATGCGGAAATGTCGTATAAGGTGTCCGTTGCCTCGGCATCCGTGTCGGCGAAAACGGCGATATCGTCGGTGAACATCACGCATAATCGCGTCGATCACAATGTTGAAGAGAAGTGGTCAAGTGACGTCACCTTGTCGGATACCTGTTTGAATCAGGAATTCCTCTGATAAGTCGCTTCGAATACGAACGCTGCTGGTTGAGCCATCGTACCACGCTTGGAGGAGGTTGGATGATTTTCAATGGCACGTGTTCGGTTTTCAAGTCTCCCCACAAGCTGTTCCAATCCATGCAATCGAAAGCGGATTTGAAATCGATAAAAACGACGACAGTTCGTTTGCGGTAACGAATTCTTTCTTCCATTAGCTGACGGAGAGCGAATATTTGATCAATGCATCATCGATGTGGTCTTAATCCCACTTGTTCTTTCCGGCTCGTTTGCTCTCGATTTTCGTAAATACTTTGCCGACGATCGAAAGGAGGCTAATACCGCGATAATTCTTGCATTCGTGACTGTCGCCTTTCTTCAAAATTATCACAACGATCGCTTTCTTCCACGCCGACGGGACACGATCCGAATGCCATATGTGTTTAGGAGTACGTGGAGTTGTTGTGATAAGACATCAACTCCGGCTTTGATCATCTCAGCGGTTACTTGATTTATTCCCAGCGTTTTTCTATTTTTCAGCGATTTTATTGTCGTCTTCAACTCGATAATTGTGGGTTCGGTATCGAGAAACTGATTCGTCGGCTGTTCGATAATCGGTGGTTCGGGTGCTGGACCTTGTGGCGGATCGTGGTTGTACAGCTGCTGTAAGAATTCTATCGACCTGCGGCTCATGGTAAGAGGTCACGAAAGTTCCATCCGATTTTTTGATGTTGCGGTTTGTTGATGTTGTTTTGCCGCCTAACCGTCCGATTGGCTGGTACAGCGTCCGGTACCCGTGGCGCGACGTCGCTTCTTCCATATCGGCCGCAACGTTATTCCAGTACGCTTCTCTTTCCGTTTTCGTTTTTTGTCGAACTTCTTTGTTCAATCCTCGGTATTGCTCGAAATCGACGTCTTTCATTCGTTTCCGGTGATCGACGAGGTCCAGATAGCTGTCCGAGATCCATGGCTGCGTCCGTTTTCGGGTCGGTGGACACAACTCTATTGCACACCCCCAATGGACCCCGATATTTGCCTTTCTTCTACATCGATATCGTCAGGAATTGCGAGCGCAGCGAATTTGTTGGATAATGCCATCTGAAGCTCTCGCCCGTTGGCCGGGTGCCGTAGGCGCACGCCCAATTCCTCTTGGCTGGTGGTGGCGCCGTTAACAAGATAATGGTCCGATCCGCAATTGGGCCCAGGCATCGCACGTACGTCTTTGAGCGTCGATCGGAATCTTGCGTTGATCAAAACGTAGTCTAACATCGCCAAGTGAGTTGGTAATTGAGTGGATGGCGAAATATGCTGTTGCCAACGATCAAATTGTTTGACGCTGCGAATGAAAAGAAGCGTAAACCGTTGTCGTTAATTTATCCGTGTCCGCATTTGCCCATCTTTCCTTCCCATCCGGTTCGATCTGCACCTGAATCTGCATTAAAGTGCCCTGCGAGTATGACTAATTCGGTTCGAGGTATCGTATCCAGCGTCTGTTGAAGCTGATTGTAAAGGCCTTGCTCGCGTCCTGGTTGGTCTCGGTTGGCGCATAAACGGATACGATATGGGTCTTGGTCATTTCACCGATGGTTATAACAGCCAAACGCTCGGATATCGGTTGGAATGCGATAATGCTGCTGGCAGCCCCTCAATCGACCATAAACCCGACGCCGGCCTCTCGTTTCTCACCACCGAAATAGTAAAGTTTCGTCGATTGTTGGCGGACGATCGCCAATGTCCCGGATCCGATAAGCCGTAGCTCCGATAGCGCAGCAACTGATATTTTGCATTTCGATAATTCCATTGCTATGACATCCTTTTGACCGGCGTGTTGTCCTGTTCGTACATTCCTTGCGGCGAATTGGATTTCCATTTTCGGTGTGATTAATTTGGTTCTTCGGCTAGTAACCCAGTTCTCACCAGGATCCCTGGTCCCCAGCGCTGGAGCATCGGCTGCCACGGATGCAGTAGTATTTCGTAAAGAGTTAGTTCGCATATCCATGCGGTTTCTTGCCTAGTTTCTTCGGTTTCCGAATTCTGGTCAATTCGGCAGATTGACCACCCTCCTCCTTCTACAACCTGGACTTGGTACCATCTGATTACATCAATGGTGTTTGCATTTATCCTGAGTAATGGCGAAAGTAGGCGTTCCAAAGGGCTCACTTTATAACTCTCTGAAGACATATCCTAACAATTGTTTGATGATTTCCAGCTGGAAAATCAACTAAAATATTCCAAATTTTATTACAATGACAAAAAGAAACAAGATTTGGAACACCTTCTCCTTAAAGTCACCGACAAAATTAATAGGACTAAATTCCTACAATAGAAAGCGAAATAGAATAAATTCTGCCACGAGGTGACGTAAATGTCACTGCTTTGTATTAAATACAATCCTTTACATGAGTTCTCCCAACCAAATTCTGTCAAATTTATGAGCGTCCAGAAGGTGTTACCTGCAGGCCTGCAGGTGTTGAAACGAGAGTAATCAGTGTAAAACTGTCAAACAAAAGCGAGGTATTTTCACATTTTATAAATTAATAATTTCCCGGGAAATTGCAAAAAAATGGGAAAAGGTAAAAATTTAAACAAGGTCAAGTGTCAACAAATTAAACGCGAAATGGTGTCAGAATTTCTGAACGATGCAGAATTTCTCTTATTTTTGTTACAACGGGGAAAAGTTTATACTTAAAATTGTTATCAATATTATAAATTTATTTTTTTTAACTAATTAAATATTTATTTTTCTATTGCGTTACGCAATTCTGAAGCCAGTAACAATATATTAATTTATATTCTGTACCTGCTGCTGGCCCACCACAAAAAAATCGCCATTCAAAGCAATACAAAATCAGCCTTGAACAATTCCAGTGAATTTTGATATTCTATAAAGGTGAGAGAGATCCAATCAATGATTTAATGTCCGTTCATAATTGTATCCGTGGAGACATTCACTGTTTAGGTCCTGGGCTACTGCTGCTGATTGACGCTATTGGTGATGCTTTGTTAGTGTAGTACGGGGGAAATCGAAAAATTAATTATAAATATTCGATTTGCTTGCCTTCCAGGTAAATGCATTTTGTTACAGGTGATAAGGTATTTTTTGAATGTTAATAATTACTGTAGTGATAGTAACCTATATACCTATAGGTATTTGGTTGGGGTTTTTATTTGAAACTTGATCTATAGTAGAGGGAAATTAAACATAAAAAAGCGAAGTTATGATGTAGTTGGGAAGAAAGTTTTTTTTGTTTTTTTTAGCTTTACATATGTTAAGATAAAGTGAAAAAAAATTTCTGCAAAACCGGTCCTGTGCTGCACAAGAAAACTGCATTAATGTCAATTTTTGATGCATTTTGAGTGCATTGCTACACTATTTTTTTAATTTCTCCAGTTCTGTTGGTCGTAGAAAAATAAAAAAAATTGAAAAATACTCGTGAATGAATAGAACTATCGAAAATTTTAAAATTGCCGCCATTTTATGCCAAATCATCGTACGGTAAAATATTTTTTTTAAATTGTAAGTTTTTTATGTACTTTCTTGTGAGCATACGCAATACTTCGTTACTTTATTTAAAAAGCCCATTGGAAAAGAATAAAAAATTTCAATTTTTCAACTTTTTGCCTTTTTTTCATAGTTGGCAAGTAGATTTTCATGGTTGCAAAAGGCAAAAAATTTAAAATTGAATTTTTTTAGATTTTTCAACCACGTATTTATAGCATCAAAGTGCATATTTTCTCCAATTTTTATCAAAATCCGACCTTTGTCCCGTTATTTATTGCATTTTTAGTAAAATAAAACAAAATTTCATACATTTTGATTTTTTGAGGTTAGGATTCTTTTTTAAAGTGTTTATACCGAATCAGTTCGATAGTCTATTCATTCATGAGTATTTTCCAATATTTTTTTCTACGACCAACAGAACTGGAGAAGTGTAAAAAAATAGTGTAGCAATGCACTCAAAATGCATCAAAAATGGACATTAATGCAGTTTTCTGGTGCAGCACAGGACCGATTTTGCAGAAATTTTTTTTTCGCTTTATCTTAACATATGTAAAGAAAAAAAAATAAAAAAATCCAACTTCCCAACTACATCACTATCATATGACACCCTCGGAGCAAAAAAAGGAATATCTTCGTGTTCTTAGAGTAAAAATGGTATAACTATACTTCAGCATAAGAAGGGTGTATCAAAAAACCGAGAGGAAAAGCGGGTTAACTTTCTATTCCGCTTTTGCTCTTAATGAAAACTTATACCGCTTTTGCGCGCAAATAAAATTTGAACTGCTTTTGTTCTCAGTTTTCATTAAAAATGTTTTGCTTATGCTTTTACCAATAAAAGCATAACCAAAGCGTCAACCTCCTTTACTCGAATTTTCCATAACTCGTAGTTTTTTTACAGTCCTTTGCAATTCAAGTTAATGAGGTTTGACTATAGTTTTTGCATTTTTACAATTTTTTTTCATTTCTGATTTTTGCAACAATAAAATATTTTTGTTATTTTTGAAATTTTCGTTTTTCATATTTTTCGAAATTATAGAATTTTTCACTTGGAATTATTAACGTACATTTTTACGATTGTTGTAATTTCTCATTTTTTATTACAATTGTTATAGTTTGCCTCTAGTTCTAGTTTCTCCACTTTCTGGAATTTTATCTTTAATTGTAGGGTAAATATTCTAGATTTTTTCCGTTCAGTCATGCTATTTTTGTAAGGCCTTAATTTCTAAAAAAATTGCTATTTTTCTTTAATTTTTGGATTTGACACTTTCAGTTTCAAAATGATTACCATTTTCATTTTAATATTAATAAGTTTGCATTTTTGACAATAATATCTGCAGTTTTTGACTTTGATGTTTGCAATTTTTGAAATGTAGTTAAAAATTCGGAATTTTTGGAAAATTGAACATTTTTTCTACTACTACTATTATGTAAAAATACGTAAATTGAAAAAATTCATTCATTCATTTTAGAGTTATTAATAAGGGGTTATAAAGTCTACTAATTTTCTACCCATGGAAGCCCACTTTTTAAGGGGTTTTTCTGCAATTTTGTTAGTAAAAGGATAAAAATGGACAGCGATCAATCGCGACCAATAAGAGGTATTAAAGTTTACCGATTTTCTACCCTGGGAAACCCCACTTTTTGTGTTTTGCTCCCTAAATGGATATTTTTCGATATTTTGCAATATTGCTTAATATCCTTTTGTTTTTTTTTTCAATTTTAAGTACCTAAAATATCTGATATCTTATGAAAATAAGAACATTTTCGTTTCTTTTGGTTTTGGCCGAAAGTCATGGAGAAGAAGGTATAATGGAAATGTCAGACAAAATTTTTTAAAGCTTCAAAATTATACGTTCCATCCATCCAATGGCGCTACAGCCCAAATCGAGCCTTGGCCTCCTCTAGGGCATTTCTCCATGTTTGACGGTCCCTTGCAGCATGTCTCCAGTTCCGGATGTTCAGCATTGTCTCTGCGTCAGCCGTCACAGAGTCTATCCATCTCCTCCTGGGTCTACCTACTGGCCTATTTCCCGAAATTTCTGATATCATAAGCCGTTTTGGGATGCGATTGTCTTCCATCCTGACTACGTGACCGGCTAGTCTTAATCTGTTAATTTTTATTAAAATTGAGAGTTCTGGGTCGTCAAAAATTTCGTACAACTCGCTGTTGTATCTCCTTCTCCATATTCCATCCTCTCTGGTTGGGCCTATTATGCACCTGAGGACTTTTCTCTCAAACCTGTTGACTCGTTCCTCTATGTCCTGGGTCATAGTCCAAGTCTCGCTGCCATAGCAAAGTACTGGTCGTATTACTGTTTTGTAGAGTGAGAGTTTGGTTTTTCTGTGCACAAATCTGGAGTGCAGTATTTTTTTTTGGGCATAAAAGGCTCTATTAGCCAGTAGTATTCGTCTAGTTATTTCTTCTTTTTCTTCGTTTCTTTTTGTGATTGTAGACCCAAGGTAGACTGTTTTATCGACTACTTCTAGGTTATGTTCGTCGATAGTTATATTTCTCCCCATTCTAAATCTTCCAGCTCTGGATTGTTGCATCACCTTAGTTTTTTCTTCATTGATCTTCAGGCCTATGTCCTTTGCCGCCTCTTTTAATTCGACATAAGCTTCCTTTGCTGCCAAAAAGGACCTTCCCACGATGTTAACGTCATCCGCATAACCAAGTAATTGTACCGACTGTGTTGCTATTGATGCTATTTATACGTTCAAGTAGAGTATATTTTCTTGCCACAATGTATTCTGCTGTAAAAGTGAATAATAAAATTATAACAGTAGAAGATCCTTATCAAAGAATGCTACTGTTAAAAAATGTGATAAAGAGCTTGAAGAGTACCTTCGGTATGAACTGGCTCCATTTCCTATGTCCCTTATGAAGAAAGGTGAAATGCGTAAAACTGCAAAATCTGATCTTTACGATAAATGTAAAATTGTAAATGAAGCTACAATAAGGGATACAGAAATAGTTGATCTTGTGTTATTGTTTTTGATGGTTATAATGATAACACTAGTACTAAAGAGTCTGTGAGCAGCGACGCAGAAATGCTTTCCTCCAGATTTTAAAATACAGAACGACACGTCAGTTACTATAAAGGTACGATTCCGAACAAGGAGGCAGCCTGCAAACCGCAGGAGATACTACTGGTTTGTATGAAAAAATTATGATTTTATCGTGGTTTAATCATAGCAAACCGCGATTTTGTCACACAAACTAGTAGTGCGGCCTTGTTCGGAATCGTACCTTAAGGGGGGAAACCAGTTTAGGAGGCCGATATTTTAGTGTTTTTCGTGAATTTTTTCAACAAGGAAGGAATAATCAGAATTTGTTTAAACTTGGAGGATATTTTATTAACCTTCACTCTGTGCATTGAAAATTTTCCGGCGTCTGTGCATAGGGGTCAATCAGACCCCATATAAATTTTGATATATTTTGTAAGGAAAACAAACAAAATCTTATTTTTATTTTTACTAATTATAATAGCATAGTTATAAATACTGTAAAATGAAATAAGCAAAATATAATTCGCGCTTAATACATAAAAATAACTAACGAAAATTCAGATTTAATACAAATTTCACGGTTTCTTTTCCTGTTTGACGTATTTAGTCTTCAGAAAAGGGATCTTTTACGAAACGTTTTTCCATTTATTTTGAACTTCTGATGGATATCTTTTTCAATTCGCCTGATTGGACTTCGTCTTTTTCGGTCGTGGATGGATGCCGAGCTTGATGTTGTCCATCCTTGCTCCTGGGGTAGTTGTCGGCGCTGTGATGTTTGCACCGTGCCTCTTCTTTGGTCCATGGAGGTCTTGAGGGAGGTTCTTTCAACTAAACCGTTTTAGGTCGGCAGCAGAGTTTACTTGGGCGAAGAAGTTCGCGAGAGTAGTCCTTATTTCTATTTTCCCAGTGATGGTTCACCTAAATAAGGTGTTTTGAGCTACTAAGGTTCTAACCGCGCCTTTCTTTACGCCATCCGTGATGATTGTGGAGAAAATGTCTGATCTCAAGAGGATGCCTGCTTGTCCTGGCTTTTGGAACGTTGCATCCGCCAATTCGAGTCCTCTTAGATGGGCCCACTCTTTAATCGAGCATTCGATACTTGGTAATGGGTTCGTGATTTTGTTCAACACGAGTGCCTGTGCCTGAATAATCTTTGATTGTTGGTTTGGTGCCTTCAGCAGCAACGTGACCCTATTCGTGATTGCTCCGGCTGGCATTCTATCTAGTCCTGATACAGCAGTTTGTACCGATCCCCTTCTGAGTGGTAAAGACTACTGCTTCTCGTACAAACGTTGATTGCGATTCAGGATCGATGAGAGCCCTACATATCTGTTGTAGTCCTGATGGGGATACCACGATGAATAATGCAGTGCCCAGTAACACTTTTGGGGTTCATCAGGAGATACCTGAGAGAAATTGACTGTGTTTGGGGGTTCAGTGCTTCTTTATTTAAACATGGTGGATTCGAAGTGCCGATCCTCGTGTTGCATTGGTCTGATTCTCTGATAGATTTCTTCTCTACGTTGGACACACGATGGCTCGTTCCCAAACAATTGATGCGAAGCTCCTTTACCTTGACTGCCCTATAACTTCGATCCGTATTCCTTTGTAGATATTTGGCGCATTTCCTCATGAAGTGTAAATTTTTGAATAAACCACATATGTACATTGTTGTTGGATACGTGGAATATTCTACTTCTTCATCTTCACCCTTTGAATTGCTCTCATAGTGTTCACTCTGGTTTGTTGGCTTGCTGACGGCCTCTAAGGTCCTGAATCTGGTCTCCAGAAATTCGCGTAATTCCGACCATGTTGGTATTCTCGTCTTGATTTTGCGCTCTGTGATGGCTCCGATAGTTCATGTGTTTCTGAAGGTAGTTTCTATACGAGTAAGTGAATCAGGATTGCATCCCAATTCCCTGTAGAATTCTATTCGTTTGTTTTGAGCTCCTTGATACTTTGAAATTTCAAAATTATTAACTAAAAAGCTGATGCTACATACAAAATGCTTTCAAAAAAATATGGGGTCAGCTGGACCCCAGTGCACCGAAATGCGTTTACTTTATTTCAAACCGTCGTGAGCAATTTATAAACAATAGTTTTTGATTCGGATTTTGTGTATTGTGTGTAAGACGGCTCTCACACTGAGGCAACAAGCAATAAGCAATACCTGTTGCTTTTCAAAATGCCCTGAGTATCGCCAGAAATAATGTTGCCGCAACCAGCAACATTTTTCGTTCGAGTTGCTCTAATGTGAGTCCTCTAATTTAATTCAATGTAAAGTAGGCGCTGCCGATAATATTGCATGTTGCCTATTGCCAGTTTCTTATTGCTTGTTGCCTCAGTGTGAGAGCCGCCTAAAAGATATTAGTTGAGGCAATCCTAGTTGGCGGTTTATTTTAGCTGCCGCAATTTTTTTTAAATCGCATTTTAAATGGACTGGGGTCCATTTGACCCCAATGCACAGAGTGAAGGTTAATGTTTTGAAGTACACGTTGCAATTTTTTCTAGTCATTTCCGCTGTAAATAGTGGAGTTAGAAGCTGCTTTTCATGGACGGTCGCCATCCGAGTTTGCTGCTCGTGGGAAATCTGGAAGTCGCAATTTTTATCTGAAATCATCACCATTTTTTTTTCGATGTTAGCAACATATTTTCTAAGAATATGAACTAAACTCTTAACAAAAAAATTGAAAATTGCATGATTTTGAGGTGTTTGAACAAAATTTCATGTTTTTATACCATGTTTTTCACCTTTTTTGCATTTAAAAACAAATTTTAGATAATAATATTATTCAAGAGTTTAGTTCATATAGATTGTAATTGAATAAAGAATATTGACACAAATTTTCAGAACAATTGAACAATAACTTTTCAAGCTAGAATTCCCACGAGTTGAAAAATAGTCGTTTCGAGAAAATCGCATTTTCGCAAACGCAAACGCAGTTTCTAGTACCTTCTACCCCAGGCGGGCGTTCACTTTAGTGCTCATAACATCGGAACAAATCGGAATTTTGTTTTGAAACTTTGGCAACATATTCTTGAATAGTTTTACTAACAATTTATGAAATAAAAAAAAAGTCAATTTTTTCAATCGTCTAAACTGGTTTCCCCCCTTAAGTCAACCAGTGGCGTAGGTAGCTTTTTGCGATGGGAGGGGATATGACAGTATATTTTGATTGATCGGATTTTCACAACTTAATGCATCAGAACGGGGTCTTTTCGCGGTTGTTTCTGACGATAATTCTGCATTTCTATGGTTTTCACCGTCTCAAGACTTGCCGAATGGTTTTATTGGCAGTAAAAATTTCTTCATTCCGAGATAATAAACAAAACAATTTCAACACACTTTTGCAATTATAAACTAGAATAAATTTGACAGTTGAGGAGTGTCTGTTCAAAAGGGCGTATTTCCATCATAAACAAACTTTACAGAAATCGAAAAAAACTGCCTGTTCCTCTAAATAAAATGCTAAAATTGTATTTAAATGCACATTCATGAACTATATTTTTTGTAATTATTTGTTTAGAAATATGCCCTTTTGATCGGGATTTTGAGAAATACGACCTTTTGATTAGTTACTTCAAGAAATAAGCCTTTTTAAATAGAATTTTTGGAAATACTTGCAGTGAAGTTTTTTGGGGCTCTGTCAAAAGCAAAAATCCTTTTAGCACGATTTTTATGTCCACCTATCCACTCCTAGTAAAACTTTGAGCCAAAATTAAATGTGTTATACCCTCGACAGACTAGCACCCTTAATCTAGATTATGACGTCAGAATGACGTAAACTCCATTTAATTTCCATTTCTTTTAGATGGTTCTGCGTCATTCTGACCTCATAATCTAGATTAAGTTTCTAGTCTGTCGCCGGTATTATTGTGTTAGGGCTCTAATACCAAAGTGCCAAAGTACCAAACTACAAAATAAAGCCAACTTTAACATCAAAATTTGCTAATATCTTAAAAAATAAAGACCGTAACACAAAAATTGTTGGACATTATTTGTAGGAAATTGTCCGTGCTTTCCAATTTTGGAAAAAAAATATTGACTAACTACTTATTTTTGGGGGAAAAGGTAGTTAAAGTTGATAGTTTTGTTAAAAAAACAAAATTTTGACTTTGATGACTCATTACTCTGGAAGGTGGTAGGGTAGAATCTTCACTTTTACATTTTTAGATAGGTGGGAGTATTCTGCGTGCAGTGCGGATTGTAGTTTTTTTTAAATAAAATATTTTAGTACGGTGAGAGTATTTTTCTAAAAAAACACACTTCCTTATAATTCATTAACTAAAGCTGATATAAAAAACTGATAATATATTTGAAATCAGCGTCAAAAATTAGTTTAGAATGATGTAAAATATTCCATGCAACAGTCATGCTGTTGAGCAGTGTTATAATTGTGCCTTCTTTCGCTTACAGTCACAATTATATATGAAACGAAAATTCAGATCGTATTTTGAGGTAAACCTTCTTTTGCTGAGGGGTTTCCGGTTATTCGATCATACTGAAATTTTGCACACAGCTTCAGTTGCGATGACAATATAATATAGTAGATATACTCAATAGATCCAATATGGCCACCAAAAAAATGGCGGATTACCGTTTGCTTCCCAAGATGCAGAAATACGCCCTTTTAATTAGAATCCTAATTTTTTGGAATTTTTTATATGGAAAGTAGGTACGCTCCATTTGAATAAGGTTTTAGGCTCATTCGATGGACTTTTATGCCATATTTTCAAAATAATTTTAAAATAAAAAAAAGTTGAAAACGGAAAAACTAGAGTAAATTAATGTTAACGCTCCAAGGAACGCCTTCGAATTATTGATTCGCCAGAGAGTGTGCTGTGTGTTGTGCTCGATAAAATTGTATCGAGTTAGAACAATCTATGAAGTGCAAAGCTTCCGCGAACTTATATATTAAAGTTTATCATAATTTTGCCCGTAGAATCTTTTCTTGAAATTTAATATTTTTACTGACTCGGCAATTTTTATAAACTTCAAAATATTAAGCAGGAATTAAATTGACAATCAAAGCCAAACTTTAGTCCTATTTTTTAGGAAGCCTATATTCTGATACTCGACTACATTGAAAAATATTCGAAATATTAAATATTGAATAAAATATGCTCATAGCTAATAGTTATTTCACCCAAAATTGGAAAAACGATTGATATTATTTTATATATTATTGATTTATTATAACGTTAAAATTTTGAGTATTTAGGAACCGAGGTGTCGCTATTGGCTCATTGTATTTACTTTACATGTGCTCGATGTGTCCACAATTATAGTGAGGGTCCTTTTCGTGGCTCTTGATTGGTCGGCCTGCTCGAAACGCGGAAATTAGACAATACTTAAATGCACAGCCGTCACAAAAACATATCTAGCTGATTTTTATATAATTGCGCAAAAACAAAATTGCACTTTACATAATGCCAAAAGAGGTGCTGGTGGCTGGTGCTTAAGAAATTTCATGTATACTTAAATACGTAGATACGAAGACTTTTATTCAATTCTATTATAATTTTCGTTGGCTCATGGGGGGGGATTGATCCCCTTGATCCCCCCCCTATCTACGCCACTGAAGTCAACAAAAATTCATATTAAATGCATTTAATAGAGAACAGGTAATTCAATTGCTACCTCAAGCATATGTTGAAGAGCACATAGAAGTTAGAAATGCAACAGTGGATGCAGGTTTTGATTGCGAATACTGCAATTGAAAAATCGTATGCAATGCAAGCAACTATTTTAGGAAAGGATGTTGCTCTACTTGTTCTTTTAACTGCTTTAACTCCAACACAAAATGATATTTATTTTTTAAGTCGTAAAGTCAAATCAAAATTAAGATGTATTCAATAATGTCGAATCCACCCACTCATGAAGAAGTACAAAAGGCTGGTGAAACTTTATTCTTATAAAACTGGAAAGCATTCATTGAATGAACAAAGATATAATGAATTTAAACAGTCTCTTCGGTAAGAAAAAGCAATGTTTCACTCTTTTAGGGCATACCAACAGCTAAAATGTTGACTTGGGAATGAAAAAAAATCCAAGCGAATGGGGTTGGGAACTATAAGTGGATTTTACGAGCCTATGAAAACTCAACAAGAACCAGAACTATATGTACCAACACATGTGCATCTTATATCTTTATTTATTGAATAACTCAAGCAGATACAATTTTTCTAACAAAGGCGCAAAAAAGAGAAAATCTTCGTTAGCTCATAAGATTTAAGATTGAAATTGAATAAAAAAATTTTATTGGGATTAAAAAAAACACTGAAAAAAATCTAAAAATATACCGATTTTGGGGGCTAAAATTCCCTAGAAAAGAGGTTTCCCGAGGTGGGAAATCGTGAGCCTTTAAGACGTCTTATTAAGAACCCTAAACGGAAGATATCTGCCCCCTTTTAGCCTTTCACTAACAAATTGCAGAAAAATCGAAAAATAGCCATTTTGAGGTCTAAAACCCCATAAAAGGAGGACTTTCGTTATTAATAACCCTAAAAGGAAGCTCTCTGACAAATTTCAGCCTGTACCTAAATTTTTCCGCTATTTTTCCTATTTCACCTGTTACTATAAAGATAAAAGATAAAAATGACGAAAATTTATGTCAGAAATGCAAAAATCCCCAAATAAGTAGTCAAAAATGAGAAAATGGCAAAAACATAAAACTTATCTTAAGTACCATACAAACACTTCAAACATACAAAGAATTTATGTTACAAACGCGGAAATTCCAAAAAATTCAAAATTATGAATTCATTTGCATTGTCTTGTCTAGTAAAGTGAATAAAATGTTGTCTGAATAAGTAAATGTAAGAAACTGCGGTATAAATAAAGACTGGGGGCAAAAGAGGTTTAAGTTTTCGTTAGAGGGCAAAAACGGTTTAGAAAGTTAACCCGCTTTTGCTCTAAGATTTTTTCCGTTCCGTTTTTGCTCTGAATAATAGTTGAACCATTTTTGCTCTGAAATATTTTTATTCCTCTTTTGCTGCAACATCAAATATAGCCCGCTTTTGCTCTGAGGGTGACATATGACAATTTCCCTCTACTATCGATACATTTATTTTTATCGCTCGCGGCATTGCTTTCCTTATCCTGAAACCTTACGAACCACCGCTGGTTTCTGTAGCTTAATTAGAACAAGAAGTAGGGCTGTTTATAGTTCGAACCAACACACTCAGTAGCTCTTTTGAGGAAAGACTTTTGGTGGCTTGCTTGTTTTAAACAGCGATCTTTTTCAGACATACATATTTCATAGGCTTCTTCTATTTTTGGTTGCTGTCATATGATTTAATTTATCCTTTGAAAGATAATGAAATTTTTAGCTAGTTTGCTAGTTTTGAAGTTAAGTTGTGTAGTATATAGTGTAAAGAAATTTATATGACATCACAAAAAATAAGAAAAATATTCTCGAAAAGTTTGGAGGGATTTACCAAAAAATTATTTAAATTCTCCGATTAAGCGTAATAGGATTGGGTAAATCACATCAATGTACCAACATAAACTTCACATAATCGAAAAAGTTGTCATAAAATAATTAATCCAAAGCGTAATCTTAAAAGTAAACTCCAAAAAGAACAAAAAGTTTCGCATCTTCACATAAATATACAATATACAATTTAAGCTTAACTCTCAATCTTACTCAAAACTCTTTTTTTAGAAAAAAAAAACAAAATATGCCATACAAGGCAATTATTTTTAATCCTATGCCTTAATAAAAAATTATCACAAGACGACGAAAATTGTATCCTTTTCTTACAAGCATTTTACGTCCCACAATTTCGAGGACGAAAACTTTTTACCTGTAGAACGTAGAGAAGCAAGCACATTTTACCTTACACACAAAATGGGTTCATCACGAACTTTTAACTGTCATTTTTGGTATACCTTAAGTGACAACCTTATGAATTTTATGAGGCAGTTTACAAAATGTTACAACGACTTGTTACACTTTTAAAGGGGAGTGCGCGCGGTAGCTGGGCTGGCATAGCCCACCACATTTGCTGTAATAATAACAATCGCGCCGCCGAACATGGCAATAGAGGAAAGTAGACAAATATGGAATACCATTTGGTTTTTTAATGAAATTTTTTATTAAATGTTACGTTTTGTACAGTTACAGTGTGTAAAAAATATCTTAATACTACTATCTAACTTTCGGTTAACACATATATTGCCTGTGATTGGCACAACAAAAAAAATTAATAAATTAAAAAAACATTGCAAATTTTGAGCAAAACAAAAACGATTACAAATATGGAATACATAACAAATAAAAATGAATTCATATAAAATATATAAAAATAAATAACAAATTCAATGTTAAATATTAAATAATATTAATATTATCTAAATATAAAGTTAATACTTATTTTTATTGACAGTAATCGCAGACATATACTCCAGATTGGTAACCTGCACATAAAGTGTGGCACCAAAGTTCACAAATCAAGCACTGGACCCACTTTTCTCCTTTTCTGTCCATACTGTAAAGCCCATTGCAAAAAAAGCAACTGGCATCTTTATTATTAGTGGGTGTTCTCTCCGGATTGTTATTTTCTTCCCCAGATGATTCATCATGTAAGCTTACTTCCCAGTCTGACTCCGAACTGGAATCATCTCCTAACCTTCTTTTTCTTAAAATAAGTTTCTTAGTGAAACTACGATTTACGTTTATACCGCTAGGGCCAGCTTCAGGCTCTTTTCGACTATTACTCGAGTCCCTTTCAGTTGCTGATGAAATTGCAGAGGAAATAGGAATTTTTCTATTATTTTTTTGCTTGCTCCTGCTACCAACTTGGCTATTTTGGCTAGATTGAAGTGCTTGTTTGTACGGAGAAGAAGTAATCACCGCAGATGTACCACATTTCCTGCCACGATTTGACTGTGTAGGTCTGATTATTTTAGGAACTGGTGCAATTTGCTCTGGACTTACAAGAGCGTTGTTAAGTGTTTCGGTTAAGTTAAGTGTTTCGGTTTCTACAGCAAAATCAATGTCTTCAAAAATTGATGGATTTAACGGGAAAATGCCTGTTTTTCGAAATCCGTTGACTGCAATTGCACCCGTCTGTACTTTCAAGTAAGCTTTACCAAATAATTCGACCACGTCTAGAGGAGAAACTGGCCGACCAGAATTACGCATAAAAAGGCGAACCTCCTCACTGTACCAAAATTTTAAAGGACCCATAAAAGATTTATCAAGTGGTTGAAGCTTATGGGTTGAATGCGGCGGCAAGCAAACTATCGTCACGTAATTTTCCCTTCCCAGTTCCAGAACATCAATTTTTCTTGTATGGCTGTAATGACCATCAAGAATCAGTAGAACTGGTAAGTCAGAAGACGGTTTGGTTTTCTCCAAAAAATGTTTAAACCAAACTGTAAACAAATTCGTTTGAATCCAACCTGACGGATGGCAAGCAGAAATTGAACCAGGTGGAGCACCTTTCATCAGATTAACACTCATGTTTTTCCTTGGAAATATTATCATAGGGGGTATAAAATCACCACCTGCGCTCATTGCCAGTACTACTGTTATCAACGAACCTCTTTCTGCTGAAGTAATAGCGCCAATCTGCCGCTTTCCCTTCGCTGCTGCAATTTGCGGTATTTTTGATTGAACTATAGACAACCCCGTTTCATCCACATTATAAATTCTGCACGGTGGAAAATTATTCTTATCCATCTCTTCTTCCAAAATATTAAAAAATTGTTTCACATTCTCTTTTGTGAAACCCTTTGCCCTCGCAAAAGATGTTCCTGTTGGCTTTCTAAAGGATAATGTATTGGAGTGTCGTTTTAAAAACAGGTTGAGCCAACCTTTTCCAGCAATGCCACTGCTTCCAAAAGGATTTGGAATATCATTTTTCTTTGCTAATTCATATGCCATTCGTCTTACATCTTGCCTTGTAAGTCCAAAAAACTTTTTCTCCATTAAAATCAAATATTCAACCAATTGCTCTTCAATTTGTTTTGGCAAAATCGTTTTTCTTCCAAGTTTATTTTTATATGTCGGATTTTTTCCTTTGCTATAGAGCCGAAATAGGGTTGTACGGGGTACATTATAGTATTTGGCAGCTTTTAAAAACCCCATTTTTTTTTCTCGAACAGCAGATATTGCATTTTGCATTTGTGTATTATCCCAAAGCTGTCTTTTCTTCGCCGTAGACATATCTTATATAAAATAATATAACAGATTACAAATATAAATTAGATTACATAACTAAAAATTATCAATATAACACAAAAAACTACAAAATTTCAATGGAATACAAATATGGAATACTATTCCATATTTGCACCCCCTAAGGTATTCCATATTGCGGTAACAACTAAAAAAAATTTCAAAAATTATATTTCTTATACACGACAAGCTACACCAAAATTATGTATATAGATGTTACCACAAAAGGACCAGCACAGTCTAAAAATTCAATTGCCTAAATTTATCAACACATTCGCATTCATAATAACACTAACACAAACCTTAAAAAAAGTTTTCCAGATGTGACAATTTGAAAAAGCTGTTTTCTGAACAGTAGGCGTGCTCCCGCCTTGACGTTTGGTTATAAACTGTTCGGTTATATGCCTGGGCTTACGAAACTAATTTGTAAAATGAGTTGTTGAAGCAGGCACCAAAAATACCGTGGTATTCCATATTAGTATGCTATTCCATATTTGTGTACTTTCCTCTAATAATCGGGGATCTCTTATCCTAAAACCATAAGCGCGCTATTCCATTATACACTTTTTAGGTAATAGCCCATAAATCTGTGCCTCGATGGTAGTCAACAACAGGAGCGCCAATAACAACATATTACCAACAACATAACCCACAACAAAAAACATGGCATTCCATTTTTACAACTCGATTTTATTTTCCCACATATATTCCAGTGTTGGAAATTGTTTTATTGATGACGGAAGGAAGAACGGACATTGGAGATTGCACAAAGATGCGACCATGGCAAGGATCAACCAACCACCGACCGTGGACTGGGATTCTGGTAGTTTTGCAGGTTAAACTAGACCAAAAGAGAGTTTATCGTCCATGTTGTTCACGATGTCAACCGCGCCGTTAGTCAATCGAATGAACCAACTGTAAAAACGGCGAAAATCAATAAATAATAATCCTTCATGCCAAGCATAATGCACAAACACACACTCTTGCCCTTCAGCAGTGCACTCCCGGGGCGCACCACCGTTCTAAGGATGCATCTCCGCTGAGAACTTATTACATAAATAGCGGTAGGAAGTCTCAATGGATTTCGTTATAGAGCGATGGTAACACAAACAGGATATTGCACTCATCCAGGAGCAATTCCTTCTCAAGGATACCACATTGTTAGCAGCGCGCTTACGTCTGAGTCATTTGGATGCATAAAGCTCCTCCAGACAGGATCCAACTTTGAATACAGATCCCTACGGTAACGGGGGGTGCCTCTCGCACGCTGTGGGCCCTGGTACACGCCTACATGCACGACCGACCGGGCTGTGGGTGATATGGATTTATGCATGCGAAGATTGCGATCTATGTAATGGTTATAAACATAAAATTTTATGTTATTGGCAAATCCTTTTTCATCGACTCCTGGCTCACATTTTTATTGAATAAAAGTTTGAATATAAAAAATCGTTATCCTTACGACAGTTTCGGGGGAAACTTCGAACTCAGGTAAACGGGGGGCCCGTTTGGTGGGGCATCGGGTGCTCCGGGGGACGGGTTCTTTGCCAAGGCTAACGGAGCGAATAAAACTTTTTGAATAAATTTTATTAAACGACTATTCTCGTGTCTTTCTTAAATTTGACGTTGACGCTGGGGAGATGTGACAGAAAGTGAAACATTTTAAAGTTTTAGATTATTTTATTTTAAATTTTTTCGGTTCGTTCTTTTTAAAGGATCCGAAATAGCTTTTTTTTTATTAACGTAAATTGAGGAGCCGGATCAAAGAACCGCACTTTCGCTCGCTCGACTCCAAAAAAACGTAAAATTAGTTCGAGAAAAAATTTTCTTCAAATAACAAAATGAAAAATACTTATTTGTTTAGAAAAAAAAGGCGCATCTTTTTGTTTCATACAATTTTTTTGTGGCATCATTAGTTTTTAAATAAACAACAAAAAACCGATTTTTTTTGAAACTTTTTTTTTATCAATTTTTATACTTCTACTCGTCATAACTCTCTTAATAATTATTCAATTGATCTGAAATTTTTTGTGTAAACTAATTACACATAGCTTTGAATGGTAGACAAATTCCGATTAAAAAATGACAAGTCGTTTGTTTGTTATTAACTTTTTATTTTGTTGCCACGTGCATCGCGCATCAGATTTTTCAACTTCAAAAAGTATCGACGGAATTTTTGATTTTAATTTGCTATAAGCGACAAAGTTGTTTATTAAGGTCTTATAAAGTTTTCTGAAAAATTTCGATGAATTTCATCATCATGGTGCATAGTTATAATCAAACAAAGTCAGACGCGTTGAGTGGACGGCGCGCTCTAAGTGTAGGAAGACGCTCGGCGCAGTTGAAACCACGCTCAGCGCATCTGACTATTTGATTATAACTATGAAACTTGCAACACTGAACTGTGATCTAGGAGGTGTTGTTATTGATCTTTCTTATCGTGGAGTTTTTTTGTTGTGGCTTACGTAAAATTGTAAATTAAGTTGTATGCAGTCATCACAGGCTTAGTTTATCTAAATTAAAGGTCTGGCATATGCTCGACTAATATTGGCGAAAGAGTTTGAGTAACGCAGAGTATAGTCATCACATCAGCGAAGTTGTGTAAAGTGGTTCGGAGGGCATTGATTGCAGATCATTTGATCGGGTGGTTACATACCACCCATACTTTTTTTTAAACATAAATATCAGATCATTGTTGATTTGTCAGTAGAGAAAGATATTCGCACATTTTTATTTCTTGTAAATATTTTTAGGCATATATAGTTTTTTCATAGGCATATGTACAACACCGTCCATAAAAAATTCATCCTCTACCTTAGTTTTTTCAGAGTTAATTTAATCCAGAAATGGTGAACCTAATTGGTCTAGTATTGCAGGATGTATGCTACAAAATTCTAACCACCAGTGACGGATTTTCGCTTAGGCCCGCGAGGTCCGGCCTAGGACGGCAAAATTTTAGGGGCGGCAAAATTTTAGAGGCTACAAAATTTATAGAACGATTAAAATTTAAAAATCAATTTAGCTTAGTTTTGCTGTGTACTCTGACGCACTCTGGAAAATGGAGGGATCCAAAGTCGTGCGTGTCGCTCCTTGTGTTTATAAATGGTTAGTCGGTGGTGCTATATTCCTAAAATGTAGGATTATCGGTCACTCTATGAACCTTGGTATTGAGTTTATTTATGTTGAAGGCTTAAATCGTTCTGAAAAACTTTTACTCCCCAGGTCTATTTAAACCTGATAATTTCGCTGAACTGGAGAAGACCCTGGAGCATCTTTCTCACATGTATGGACATATAGTCAGTCAGGAAAATTTTTTCAATGCAATGCAGACCTTAGGCCTTGTTCAAATGAATACCTTGCCTACTTACTTTAATACGACGAACCCATCTCTACTTGATGTCTTCTTTTGCTGCGAACGTAGTATGATTCTCTTTCAAAATCAAATCTCTCCGCCAAGTTATTTGGACCACGACATCCTATTTGTTAATTACAATGTTCGCGTTGACGCAATTACCAGGAAAACTATAGTGTCTTGTGATTTTAAAAATATTAGCCGCGATCGGCTCCTGGATCACTGTCAATTGCTTCTCTGGGATAATATTTTTACAGAAGATAAAATTGCTATCTTTGAGGAGTTTACCGTGCAGTTATATGATGAATTTGCACCCCTGCATACTAAATGTTTGAGTGATAAGTCTAAACAGTGGCTCTGTACTGAAATCAAGTCACTTATCGCCGAAAGGGAGTATCAATATCATCGTTTCTGAGTGAGTTGGTATGTTTCATGTTGTCTACTCTTGCTAAACTTCTCCAAAGCTTTTGATAACGTCAATCACATCGTCCTTTTACGCAAACTCTGTACATAATTTCGTTTTTCTTCTTCTGGCCTTACGCTCGGGTATAGCTTTTTAGCTGTTCGTTCACAACACGTGAAGATTCCCCATTTAATTTCCTCCCCTGCTAAGCTTTTTGCTGGCGTTCCCCAAGGATTTATCTTAGGCCCTCTACTCTTTAGTATATATACAGGGTGTATCCGTTAAGCTTACAAAGCGGCCGGCTGTGGATAGGTTTTGAATAGACCCACCAAAATTCGTATGGAAGGGGGAAATCGTAACGGTTTAGCCGCTAGGGCGTTTTGAAGTTTTTTTAGAGTTTTACATATCACTCTGTATTTTTGTATCCCTATAACCTCTTTTCATGAATAAGGTATCAGTGTACGCAGAATACTCCCACCTATCTAAAACTGTAAAAGTGAGGGTGAAAAGTATTACTACAAAGCAAAAAGGGCGCCATATCAGACGGGGCCCAGAGCGCAGTCGAGCTTAAATCCGCCACTGCTAACCACTGCAGTTTCACAAAAAAAAATCCTTAAGGGGACATAGCACCTTCAAATTTCAATTTTTTTTTTGTTTTTTAATGTAAATTTTTAAATGAAAACGTACACATATCTTAATGAAACTTTGCACATATGTTTTACTAGTATTTAACTATACAAAAAAATATTTTTTTAATTTTTTTTGGTCCCGCGTCGTCTGCTGGAATTTTTTCAAAAAAACCCCAAAAAATCACGGTGGGCAGGATTTCCGCTCTTAGAAAAGTCGGACACAAAAACAAAAAAGCGGTTTTAATCAGCATCAAAGCCGCTATAAAATGAACTAAAAAGAAAAAAAGTTGGTTGAAAAATAACAAAATGGCGGCATTTTTTCAAAAATCAAAATTTTTTGCCATCGAAAACATCCTGTAACTCAAAAAATTGTACGCCGATTTTTTCATCAGTAGTTCATTTTGTACATTAACATGTGTAGATTAAGTGTTAAAATTTTAGAACGATCGAATAAATATTTTTTTTTAATCTTGCCCACCAACTTGAAACACGTTGTTTTAAGAAAATCGCGTTCAAGTTAAAATACAACATTTTTTTTAAAAAAACATTACCAAAATTCAATCTACGATGCCTTTCACTTTTATTTATATTATTAAAAAATATTTCGTAAAGGTTTATTCTAACAAATTTTATCAAAACAAAATTTTAGATTTTTTGAAAATTTGTAGGTGCTATGTCCCCTTAAGGCTCGCGACATACGATTAGGTTTCTCCGGCACGGCTAACCGTCTCCGGTTTTGTTTGTCTCCGGTTTGTTCTGAAACCGTTCCGGTTTTAACCTTAACGTATGTCTCAGCTAATCTAATTGCTTGGGTTCCATTTTGGCACGAAATAACCGGTCCGGGAAAAACCTAATCGTATGTCGCGAGCCTAAAAGAGCTGGCATTTGAGAGGTAAGTATAAGCAGATATTTGTATTTGCTTTATTCTTAAGAACTTACTTTGCAACCCTCTAAAAACCACACGTACATCATACCCAAATCCTTTATTTTCTTACACTCATATAGAAGTCCCAAAACTAAATTTTCTTATAACTTTCTCATTCTTAGAAAACATTTTTAGTTTAAAGTATCGCCTGAAGAACATGTCTGTGTGGTTAATATCCTGTGAATTTTCAACAAATTTACCCATAATTATTTAGGTACAATGATGACTTAAGGTAACCACTTCCGCACCTATACAAATTTTCGAAAATATCCTTAGTATTCACCCAACTTTTCTAAAGGGGCAACAAGAACCGAATGGTCCTGTGTAACCAGAAGCCCCGAGGGCTTATTGCAGGTTTCCATGAAATGCAGGGAAAATATTTACAAATAATTTTCATGGTGTGCAGTATTTATTTTGCCCTTGAGAGAAGGAAAGTTTTATGAAAGCGAGCAAAATTTATGAATGCAGTAAAATGTTTGTATTTTATTTTTTTTTTGTTTTTTGTTTTCTTTTAACCGAAGCGGTCAACTTTAAGCTAAACTAATTAATTTTATGCAATTATTTTTCTTGTGTAATATTTGTGAAATTTTTGTAATAATTATGAACTTAAATTGTGCAGAGAGAAATATGTATGTCGGAAAATTATCTGAATATGAAGTTTATGCCCTTTCACCAACCTATGCACAGGAGCAAAACCAATACAGTATCACAATGTGGCAACATGAATGTTTTATTAGTACAAAACCCTAATAAAAAAAGGGGGTGCAGCACTGTAATATCGGGTTCCAGGTTTCCAGCTACCTCCACCCGGAACATAGAGCAGCTTTAAGTCCCGCTGCGATTTGTGCAGGTTGTATACCGCAACGAATCCTCTAAAGGTCGTCGATATAATTCAGCTCCATGCCGGGCGAATCGAGTACCACAAACTCGAAACAGGAGGAATCACACTCGAGGACGAGTAGTTGCACATGCCGAACACACCCCAAAATGTGCACCGCCCCGATTACCATCGATTCCAATGTTTTTAGTTCATTGTGTGTGGACTATGCTAAAACCAATTTACTGAACACAATCATTCCTAATTCGCGCGAGACCACCCCCGGCAGGTGGCAGGCGAGATACTCTCTTGGTAGGGGGTTCGTGTGTTCGATGTTTTTCTCAATGTCACGTTGTGCTGAATTCAATTAGTTGCCCTGTCGTGTAAACGTCTCATGGCTTTACAAGGGTGACAAGATCTTTAGGGATGATAAATAGGTTAAGCTTTGTTCAGTTTTATCTGTCCCTGCTTTTGGTGTGGTAGGATATACAATATACACATCTAAACATATCTACATAACATCTAGAGCATCAGCAGGCAGAAGGCGCAGGGACGTGTATGTGTTGTCATCCGCATAGGTAAAAGACACTGCAAAGCCGTACAAACCACAAAATTCCTTACCGGAATAAAAGCTTCTGATAAATGTCTTTCGCTTCTTGTTTAAAGTATTAAGGAATTTCTAAAGAAAATAAATCGGCATCTCGGCTGTGTATACAATGGTAATACAGGAATACTAAAAAGGGTTCGGGGGTTCTTCTGTATGTCATGTCGTTCACTCCTATTTGAGCTTGCTGACAGGAAGCCAACTTTGCTCAAGCAAATCCATACTCCTTGAACAGAGCAGAGAGAGAGATACACCATGAATTTTATTCAGCCCATATATATAGTTGAAGCACCTCGAAAACTTTCACAACAATAATCCGAGAAACTTTTTAATCTTCATCTCTCTTCCAATTATATATTAGTGGGGGGTGGGTGCTTGGAAATCTTTATTACATACATATGGTAAGGGTTAGCCACACATTAAGTATCCTCTAATTTCCATTCAAATGGTGGCTCGTACAACTTCCCGATATTAATCAAAAAGGCTTCAGCAGTAGCAAGTCTTGTAAATCCAAATTTAATTACATTAAATTGAAAAAGGATACACTAATCAAGCAGCAGCAGCCCCTGCTTAATATACATATGTACTCGAACCGCAGGAGCGAAGGTAAATCCCAATGCCGCATCGTTAGGTAGCTTGGAGTGGCTGTAATGTCTGTTTAATTTGCATGCGTGTTTTTCGAGCATTTAAATGAAGTCAAAATGCCAAAAATAAGATATTACAATTAGGAAGAACGCGATTGTTACGAAAATAGTAGCAATTTAAATTTAAGTATGTATTTGGTAAAGTTGTCTTCTACCTTCATAATTTGTGTACTTATTTTCATCAATGAAGCAACCTTGTAAAAGTGGTAGAGTGATAGTTCAATAATCGGGAAATATGGGGTTGGAAAAATATGTCCTGCTTCTTACGGTGCATTTTTGCGCGGGTTACCTTGCCACATATGGTCTACTGGCGGGATTAAGACTTACATCATTCCTATTGATCAACGATGGACGTTTACGTTGAAATTTGCGTTAAAAATATAAAGTTGCTAACTATAATAGTAGGTAATGCGATACTTGGACCTGGGTAATCTTTTTCAAGGTCATGATATTGAAACTGGGCCACGACCTGGAACTTGGTCGAAGTCACCTATCAGATCATCAATCAAACAAGCTCGCCTCGCAGACAATCTATTTAGCGATGGTGGTCATGTAACTGAGTCTGCTTGGAATGTTTTTCTACTTTAGAATACACGTGGCCGTGGCGTCGCCCATAATAATGAATAGGGTGACAGGTCAACGCTGACAGGTGTCATGTAACATTGATCTAGTGCTAAGGTCAAAAAAAATGTTCAGGCCCAAGTATCGCATTACCTACCGGTAATAATCAGCATCAACCGTCTTACCTTTTTCCGTAAGTTATAGCCAGTAGCGGCGTAAGGGTAGGGCGCGGTTGGGCGACCGCCCAGGGCGCCAGTCGTGGAGGGGCGCCGAAGGCTCATCCAGATGCGATTTGTTGCATTCTCGGGGCAGCCAGGTCACCCATAATAGTCCACTCAAATAGAGCTGAAAAAGGTATGAAACATCAGATTAAACGTATCTTAATGAATGCGGGCTCCTTTGGTGGCCACTAATGTTTTAAATAAACACGGACTGGAATTGGCCAATTGTAGGGGCCAGGATTATGACAACGTGGCAAACATGAAAGGAAAAAAATCTTGGGGTCCAAAGAAGACTTCTAGACCTAAACCGCTTAGCTATTTATTTACCTTGGGGCTGCCACAGTTACAATCTTGTACTAGGCGATGCCGCTAAGTCGTCCGTAAAATCCGTCACTTAGTTTGGGGTACTTCAGAGGTTGTTCACATTGTTTTCAAATTCGATCGAAAATTCTAACCGATCACTTAAGGTACTATTACACAAATAAAAGCAAAAAAAGGGCAAATTTTTAAAAATTGATTTCTCAGAACCCTTAATACATATTAATGTAAATTTTTTTTTAAAAAATTATTCTATTCTTAAATAAAACAAATCAAAATTTTTTTTTAGTTTCGACTATTTGTACGATTTCTAGATGGCGCCGAAGTCAAGGTCAAGGAAAAAGAGTAACCAGAGAGTAACCCCCTGGATTGGCAAGTCAGAAAAAAAAATCAAAAAGACTCTTAAAGAGTAATGTATTGCCACATCTATTTACCACCATAAGTAAAAATCGATAATAGAAAGTTGCATTTCAGTAGTAGGAAAAAAATTTTAAAATGGGGCCTTGTTTTTTAACCCTTTTATCCCTAAAAAATAAAATTGCTGACCTTTTTTTAAATATTTTGGTAAATAGATGTAAGGAATATGTTAATAAACAAAATAAAACAAGTTTTTTCAAAATCGGCCGAGCCAATCCGTAGGGTTACTCTCTGCCATGGAGACATAAATTTTTCCTTGACCTTGACTTCGGCGAAATCTAGAAATGGTACAAATAGTCGAAACTAAAAAAAAATTTTGTTTTATTTTATTTAAGAATAGAATAATTTTTTAAAAAAAAGTTTACATTAATATGTATTAAGGGTTCTGAGAAATCAATTTTTAAAAATTTGCCTTTTTTTGCTTTTATTTGTGTACTAGTACCTTAAGATTATATACTGCAACACGTTGAGAAGCAAGAATAAGTATGTAGTGTTAAAGCAGTCCGTTATCAAATTAGTGACACTCATGACGCTTTAATTACTTTGGCTATTGCGACTGATAAAACTGATGATCAAGCCTCTCATGAGGCCACTACTCTAGCCGAACAGTTAAAAGATTTCAGCTTCATAGCTTCATTGGTTGTTTGGTGTGAGATATACTTTTTCAGATTAATGTCGTTAGTAAATCTCTGCAATCAATAGCCATGGATCTCGGTAAATGCACACAAATGGTGAAAAAATGCTGCGCTTGTTTTAAAGAGTGTAGAAAGACGGACTTTAAAAGCGCCATTTTAACAGCAAAAGAGTTGGCAGAATAATTGGAAATTGAACCAGCCACAACAAGAATTCGTCGTGTTAAACGCCAAGCTGGTGAAACTGCCCGCGATGAGCCTATAACTTCTGCAGAAAATAAATTTCTTTCAAGGAGAGATTTGAACAGTTAAATGAGCATTCCGAATCTTGGTCTTTTCTGTATAATATAAAAAAAAATCCAGAAAAACCTGACCTTCTCAAACTCTGCGAAGATCTTCAATTAAAATTAACTGTAGGCTCGAAAGCAGATATCGATGGTTGAATGTTGTGTGATGAACTCATAAGCCTGAAATCTTTTTTGCCTGATCAATATAATATTGTTGTTCTTAATCTTATCAAAATTTAAAAACTTAAAATTATTATTATTTTGTAGCCCACTGTGGCTAAATCATTTCTTTTAAAAACAAATATTTTTTGATGCCACTCTGGCCTATTGTATATTATAAAACAATTAAAATGTTACCGTTGTGTAAGAAATGTGAACTTCCCCAGTAGGGAATTTACGAATTCATGAAATTGGAATGCAGTAAATCTTTGTAGAAATTGGAAGCAATGTGAATCGATGGCTATTGGAAGAAATGGTAATGTAAAGTGTCATGCATAAGGAAGTGAAGATAGCCGTTATGCCTTTATATTGGAATGTATGGTAATGCAAAAAGTAGCTCTTATACATTCATATTGGAATGAATTGTATTGCAAAAGGTGGCCGTTATGCCTTCGACCCTAGGACATCGCAATGTTAATCGAAGCGATGTTTCGATCTAGAAAGTTATGCATTCGAAGGAACATGTACAGAATCGACTCTGGAAGGTTTCCATTCCCTACTGGGTCGGTAAAAACTGAAATTAAATTTGTGAGGCGCTTGATTTTTGAATTCAGCCAAGTGAGGATTGAAATTATAAACGTGAGTTCTGGGTTTTTTTTCTTCTGCTTTCTCGTGTTCTTTTTTTGGCAACCTGGGGTCTTCAAGCTGCACCTTTTAACCTAATAGTGGCACAGAAGAGTTATAGTACCAGGAGTTTCATCAGGGCTAATTTTACTTTCAAAATTAGCGGAGGATTTTACCTGCACATCACCTTCCGGGAACGAAGTCAAACCCTTCAATTGTAACTCCTATTTCATTAAAGATCGCAACATACAAGAACTGTATCCAAATGTATGGATAGCATTGCGAATATTAATAACTATACCTGTAACGGTTGCTAGTGGGAAAAGGAGTTTTTCAAAGCTTAAACTGATAAAAATCTATCTTGGCAACTTTGTTAATCGGAAATGAGATTGCGGAAAACATATGTAGACTTCGGTGTATTAATAAGAGAGTTTCATCATCATAAATAGCTCCACAGCCTGTTATTGGCCTTGGCTTCCTGCAACATCCTCCTCCAGAACTGTCTGTCCCTGGCTTGGGGTCTCCAATTTCTTATACCTAGGGTTCGTAGATCCTCCTCTATGCTATCTGTATATCTCTTTTTTGGACGTCCTGTGCCTCTGTGTCCGTCTGGTCTCTTGTTCATAATAATTTTTGTTATGCTGTCATCACTGCTACGTTCAACATGTCCTGCCCATCGAATTCTGCTAATTTTTATAGTTTTTATGATGTTTGGATCTTTATACAACTGATACAGTTCGTGATTGTATCTTCTCCTCCAAACACCATTTTCGTTCACTCCTCCATATATTGTGCGCAGGATTTTTCTTTCAAAGCACCCCAGGAGGTGCTCTTCATTACTTCTTAGCGTCCAGGTTTCGGATCCATACAGTAGTATTGGCCTTATAAGGGTTCTGTGTTTAGAGTTTACCGATAGAAAAGCAAGAAAAGTAAAACTCTTAGTTTTTTGTAAATAAATGGTTATTTCATTCTTTCCCTTGTTTTATTTCCTCCTTTTTTTCACATCGGTTTGTATAGCAAATAGGGGGCGACTTGGAAATCTCGCCCAGGGGCGCTGGTAGTGCTAAAATCGGCACTGGTTATAGCACATAATTCTATGCCCTCTCGGTCCACCATGAACACAGCATAACCTTCTTCTGGATCCACAGCAGCTTTTGATGTAGACGACGAAGTTAGATGTAGACCACGAAGTTGGTCAAAAAATCTCTCCCTTCCCTTCCTCAACACAATATTTAAAGATCATATCAAAATTCTATCCATTAAAGACGACGCCAATCGGTGTTCTACATAGCTTTTACTGATCGTTCTGATCGTGACAGATTGTTTGTTGTGGCTTGCGTAAATTTGTAAATTAAGTTGTACGCGGCCGCCACAATACTATCTAGCACTTCGTTATTGATATCTAAAGGTCATCTGGGCTCATCTTTCAATGCAGTTACCCGGACGAAATATCAGGAACTATCTGTAGCATGTTCAAACTGTTAATGTGAACTCACTCTCACACTGTGCACTGCTGCTTTTCGGCCACACTATGGTCTAGAAGTGGTCTAGAAAAATTGTCGGGTGGACTCACCATTAGGCTTTAAGTTAATCTTTAACACGTTAACTGCTGACTCAAAAAAAGTTTTCCCCGACGGACGCTGAGCTAAAACTGAACAGTATATTTCAAACGGAGCAAAGATGTGTTAACACGTTCTGCGAACTACACTGATAAAAAAATTGTCTTGATTCCAGCAATTCGATAGTCTTCGTTTCGTTGTCTTGAGTAGAAAAATTTTTCAGTCTTAACATGAGAATGCTATCTCAGAGTAAGACACTGGAAATTCTTGAGCCAAGCAAAAGTATTTCTTCGCTCAATACTTATATTTTTCGACCAAGATATTTTTTTTGTTTTCGTTATATCCAAAATAAGAGTTGCTTGGTTCAAGAAAAAGTGCTTTAAGCCAAGAAATTTTTTTTATCGGTGTAACAAACCAACACAAAAGGCGTGTATACAAGTCGTCAGCTGTTACCGTATTAAATCATTGAGACTTTTTGCTATATACTTCTATAGAATTTTGCATCTGCAAAAACTCAGCCAAATGTTGCTGCGTTAGAAAAGTCGAATGCATGAAATGGGCCCACAAGATAAGGACTTTTCAAAAGGTTTTACGCACTTTCAAATGAGAATTGATTTTTTTTCAATGTATTTAGTAATGAAAAGTCAGCAGCGGATGTCCTGTCGATTTCTCTCTATAGAAGTCTCTGCAAACAAAAGTCCTTTCATGTGGACCATCAATAAAGATTTGTTGCTTAGACTTGTATGTTCGAACAAAGACGAGAGTAGGTATTGCGACACTTGGACCTGGGAACCATCCAAACAGCGAAACCCTACTCTTTGCTATCGCGCGGCAGAGAAAACGGTAAACTAATTCCTCTCAATGCAAAGCTAGCTTTCAATCTTGTATAGCTGGAAAATGTATAGTGCAATGGCAGAATAATCAAGCAACCCAGTGTTCTGATATCCTTCTAGTATAACATGGTTGCGTTATGAAACGATTAATGAAGAATACGCTTGGAGTTCACCAACAGATCAGGGTGTTCGTTATGTCTCATCAGAGTCCAATCGTCTAAGGTTTTTTCTTCACCAAACTAGCGGGTGCTTCAATAGCCGGTTTTAGATGTTTGAATAAACTAACATGACCCTGGGTTCCCGGGTCGTTCTCATTTTCCTTGCTTTCAACACCCTGATGACCCACGAGCTCAACAATTGCGATCTAGTTGAGAATGCGCAGCTCATCAAGCGACCGAGCGAGCTATTCTGATGTTGCTGGTATAACATTGCCGCCGAATCAGAAAGCCGTGAATTGTGGCGGAACAATAATTGTTAGGAAACAAGCGCCAAAATTTTGTCAGTTGATATTCCAGCAATTGCTAAGAAAATGGTGAAATGCTTTTGTAGAACTCTACCGTAAAATTAGGAGGTATTCGAGGAGAGTCGAAAAAGAATTTGTGGATTGTAATCCTGTATTTTTCCAAAAATAAATGGCATTTTACAGTACTTGTGGTACTTTTGAGACATTTCTTAATATTTTTTAAAAAAAAAAATGCAGATCTCAACCTCCTTTCAATTCAGTTGATTCTTTTTTTAGCTGAACCACGGATCTTTTTTAAATATCAACTTTTTTTAAACAAACTTTTTATCTCAAAAAAAAATCCCAGTTGTTAGTTTAAGAAAATGGCACACAGAGATAGAGAGACTAAATGAATATTGAAAGGTAAAAAAAACACACCTGGATTAACTCAAGGTAGTTCCATGCAAATTTATTTAAAATCAGAATTAAGCACCGATGCAGGTTTAATTTCCCAAGAGATTTTTCTACAGTCTCCCCACGGGGCATTTCAGCGTCCTTTTCCTAATTATGCAATTAAAGGACGAGAATTGTTAAGACTGAGAAATGTTGTGCAAGGTGCAGAGCCATATAACCTTGCAGCTAGTGCAGTCAAGTGCTTCATTCGGTTCACAACGAAGGCAACGTACGGAAATATTTATGTCCCCATCTATGCTTGAGATGGTGTTCATAGGAATTTTAAGACGATTTAACACAGTGTGTACTTCCACCTTCTAGATGCTATAATACTAAATTTCTGTCCACCAACAATTATTATATTCACTGGCAACCGACATAAATCCCTTTAAGCTATGCATAGACATTCCTTTCTTGCGAAGCATCTTTACGAATGAAAGGGCGACGAAAGTGAAGTAGATACGTCACAGACTCACAGGCTAAGAATGGAGGAATTGGCCTAGAATATATATTTCCGAAAAAGTACTTAGCACTCACCTGGATATAGGAGAGAGAGTAGCGGCGGAGCTGTAGAATTCACATGTAGCTCCGTATTATATTCGGGGTAATTTATGTATCAAGATGGGCATATAATTCAGGAAAATACAGCTACAGCATCAGCACTAGATTACTTCTAAGATAGCTCCCGCTGGAGGCCCGTAACTTAAATTCCCCTACGCTTTCGATATAGGGTCGTAGGGTGGCTCTGTGTGTATGTTTTGGAGTGGAGATGCAGGGTGGTTCAAGAATACAGAATGCGAAGGGCAGTAATTTCGGAGGTACATTCTGAGGAGGCTGTCATTTTTCTGGAATTTATGACTACCGTAGGAGTGAGTTTTACTATTGTGTCATAATCTGTAAGAGTCGTAATCATTTTGTTTTAGTGTAAATTGTTTTTTTTATAAGTTTTAAATTGTTTTCTGGTGATATGTTTAAAATACTAGGTGATAAACGACAGAGCTGAAGAATAAAGAGCATGGATTGGGATCGAAAATAGCTAAAAGGTAGCCCAAATTAATAATAGGGTACCAAAGTTCAGCTAAGATCGGATTTTGTGGCCCTATTTCGCGAATAGCTCGACAGTTGTTTTCCAGTTGTTTGTGGATCGTCCATCGGCGTTGCCAACTGCCGAAATAAAATTAGCTGTAGCCAACGAGTTTATCAGAGTTTCCATACACACGGTGAGGTTTTGGCGTGGTCTTGTGCAATTTGGATGGACGGATCGCTCGTGTATGGACTTTAGGCCGTGATTTTAGCTTTCTCACCAAACAAAGAGCCTAAGGCGCCCATACTGGGCCTTGTCCGTGGATGATCATATACGACTTAATAAATTACCTCAATTACTACGTCAAAACTGTCAGTTGGCATGGGGGACAAACGAACCATCGTTTAACTCGATTTTCTTGAATAAGGCCCCGTTCCCATGAGCTGCACGGCAAAAGTTTTTAATGTTCTCTGATTGGCCAGAAAAATATATCTGTTTCGACATTTGTTTTCTCTCTTACACAGTCTTGCTACAAAAGTCGTGCAAGAGAAAATCTCTGGTTCACAATGACTCATACTCATACTTATAATTTTGCTACTGAAGAAGATTTGGTCTTACAAGAGAAAACAGCTTTCTGTCTTCTACGTCTTCTTATGAGAAAACAGCTTTTTTTAGAACAAGCAGATACACCCATGTGAACTGTATAATATTATATTGAAAGACTCGAGTAAGATTAAATACTTTATTGTCTGGATGCTAGACTCTTACTGGTGACTAAGAGAAGACTGAACAGCTTCCAGTTCATCTAACTGTTTAGTAATCTCTTCAATGGTATTGGTTATCAACATTACTTAAGTTAATACAACTTCATCTATTGCATGAACAATGAGACGCAGCGATGAAACAATTTTTTTTGCAGACTCTTACGAAAATTTCCGAGTACTGCACGAAGGCAAGCCGAAATGGAGCTTTTGCCGTCGTTTGAGTTTCGTTTGAGTTTGGTTTCGTACGTGACTCTTAAAGCTCTTATGTTCTATACTAACTAGCGTTAACGATAGCGTGAGCGTGAGCTTTAGTCTGAGATTGAGCTTTACTCTGAGATTGAGCTTTACTCTAAGATTGAGCTTTACTCTAAGATTGAGCTTTACTCTACGATTGAGCTTTACTATGAGATTGAGTTTTACATTGAAATAGCAGTACTATATTATAAAAGAATTGCCAAACCTCAAAATTCTTATATTTCACAGCATTTGGTGTTTCAGCATTTTAAACGCATCGCCGATTGCAGGTAAAGGTAATTCTTGACTCTCAGTTAAAGGTATTCTTTGTCCTGAAGGCTTTAAAACTATTTGGGTGTTGGAAAATGAAACGTCTCACGTTTAGATTTTTATAAATTTGATCGAGAATCTGTCGAATTTGGGCTATGTGTTGTGTACTCTCTCTGGCGCATCTTATTAATCCTTGGTCAGAAGTTATAATTTTAATGCAAGAGTATTTTAATTAAAAATTCTAAAAAAAACAATGGTATGGTCAGGATATCGGCAATATCGTAATGAAAGAAAAATTTTTATTGGTTAATAGCTCTAAAAATGCAAAAAGAATTTGGGCAAGTCTATAAATCGTTTTGAATGGAAGTAGCAAGATACTAATGAGTAGATTAATGTTGGTTTCCTCTGTCGACTTTATAAAACACAATTCTATTAAAAGCCCATCAATATATCGATTTTCGTGTACCACCAAAGCAATAGCACATTCGCAGTAAAAGGCAACCTGATACCTAGGCTTACTCGAACAAAGCATTTTCGCATCCCCACATCAATTCGATACTGCTCCAGCTCCTCCATATATGCATGTTACTGTCAGTTATATCCATTTCGTTAAAGCCAGTCCAAGATTAAATAAGGCTTAATTTTTTTCGCAACACTGTGTTCCCATTCAAAAGAATGAGAAATATATATGTATATATATAAAAAATAAAATAAATTTTTAAAAACCGACTTCAGAAAAACCAAAAATAATGCACAAAAAACCAAAAATAATGCACAAAAAAGGATAAAATAATTGTTTGAAATTCTTTACAACATTAATCCAATCAGAATGGATTTAATAAGAAGAATCACTTTTGAAGACGGTGCCAGGTAGTAGTTGACTTTGATTGCATTAACTATTGCTGCGAAAATTGTATTCATTTCTTTGTTAGCCTTATGCCCTTAATACATCACCCCGAAAACAGGTGTTGGCACCGTCTTCAAAAGTGATTCTTCTTATTAAATCCATTCTGATTGGATTAATGTTGTAAAGAATTTCAAACAATTATTTTATCCTTTTTTGTGCATTATTTTTGGTTTTTTGTGCATTATTTTTGGTTTTTCTGAAGTCGGTTTTTAAAAATTTATTTTATTTTATTTCGTACTTTTTAGTCCGTTAATTTTTTTTCGCGGGCAATATAAAAAAAATTATTTATTACGAGAAGTATGACACTCAGCCGCGCGCCGTCGAAAAGAATTGAGGCAGTAGCTAAATAGTTTTTGCAGTAATGAATTTGCGTATTTTCGGAGCAATTTAAAAAAAAACTTATTTAATATGAAACAAAATTCCCCAAAGGAAATTAAAAAGAAATATTTATTGTGTCGATTGAAAAAAAAATTGCTCCAGGTCAAAGAATCGAACTCGCAACCTCCAGGACGAGAGGCAAGCCTCTCAGTCGTTGTGCTACGGGAGATTGTTACAACAAAATGGCTAAATACGTAAATAAAGCTTTTCAGAAACTGCTTTAAATAGAATTTCATTTCAAAGGAATACTCTCTTACAGTCTGCATGAGTAGAGTATGCATGAAATTTCTCACCGAAGAGTTTGTAATTCTTTACAACATTAATCCAATCAGAATGGATTTTAGAAAGAGAAAAAAGAAAAAAAGTCGAACTACCCTCCGGGGTTTGAACCCGCAATTTTTACTCGCAGGTCAACGCCTTTGCCGATTCATCCACCGGCCTCTTCTCGAGCACGCGACAATAAAGTAATTTGTTCGCTGCCTTTGAAAATACTTCTATCCGTTCAAGGTGTACTAATTTTACCAGTTTTTTACGCCTACCTTCGAACTCCTTTATCAGAATTTAAAAAAAATTGTACGGGACCACCGTGGGAAACTACCCTTTCAAACAAAAAAGAAAAAAAGCAAAAAAGTCATTGCGTTACAAAGTTATGCGTGAACAGGACCAAAAAATACCTACGCGTCGAATTGATAACCTCCTCCTTTTTTGAAGTCGGTTAAAAAAGAAAATCGTCCTTCGAAAAAAGGAAATACAAAAAATTCTGATTTTTGCTCATAGATGAACAAAAAATAAGGCCTAGGAGCAAAAAAAAATGTTGTCACGTCTTTCCCCAAATTTCTTTGTGTGATGTCCACTCAGCATTTAGCTTGATTTATTTGTAATTTGCTATTTGCATTAGCGCACCCCCGAAGAAGAAAAAATTTCCAATTTGCGCTCCTCCTGCACACAATCAGGGCAAATATTTACTCAATAACTTTGTGTAGCTGACGACAAGCATTTCTCATTTTGTAAATTTATTTATTTATTTTTTTTTCTCTTTCTTGTTGTTGTTGTTACTTTTAAGACGGTGGAGCATAGTCCTCCTTGGCATGTAGTCAGGCTTCGTCCTCCCGTCTCTGATTGCTTGAATTTATAACAAATGTGCAAATGTTGTAGTTGTAGGGAAAAAGGGACATTATTTCCAGTTTCGTACTCTCATCACCTTTGAGTGGTCGTAAAATCCTCCTTCCGTGGGTCAATAAAGTCTCGCTCTGTACTTAACCTCGATATCCTGGCATCGAGCTCACTTCCTCTGGTATCAATCAAAGTCCCATAAAGTTTTACAACTGTAGCAAATTATGCGACGAACTACTACGAAATAAACAAAGGTCCTAGAATGGAGCTTCTCTCAGCCCCCACGTATCCTTTCCAGCAGCCGACACCTACATTACCAACTTTCATTCTGGTCCGCCCTACCCCCCAAACAGCCGGTGTGCCATGGGGCGCTGACGAGTGCACTTGTCGTGATAAGTGAATACAAAGCTGCTCGTAAAGGATCCAATAAACGTCGAGATTACGAACAAAATCTGATATGGATCCTAGCAGTTTTTGTAGCTTTACTTTATTATAGTTAATTTAGGGGTGTTTTAGTTTGGGCAATTAAAAAATGACGATTTCGTTTTATCACTTTGAGTCAAACGCTGAATTTTGGGCAAAGGTTTTTTTTCTAATTTACTAAATGCCAACTTAGGGTGGTTTTGATTATATCCAGAGGGGATGCTTTTATCCCTATAAAAAATTAAATATGTCAGAGAAATGTTTTAACTGATAGTGCGGTTAAAGCAGCGCAAGAATTGATTTTTTAATTTTAAGCTGTTTCTGGGACAGTAATGACCTTCACAAGGTCACGCAGACGTAGATACGTCTCACAGAAAAGAAATGAAATGAAACGCACATAATTTTTTTCTCTAATTTTCACCCGAAATTGTTGAAAATTAAAATCTAACATTTCTGGTTGTAGTCATGACTCATGCTTAGTTTAGCTTACTTCGTCTACGGGGGTATTTTTCTTTAAGCTAGGAACACTTGTGGATCACCTATCGATTCTCAAAGCACTAAACCTGGAGCCAATGTTTGTATTTTCCAATACCATTTCTGACATTGTGCACTTCGAGAAGCCATTTATCTGACGATTATCAGAGATCGGTAAGAATTGCAGAAAGGTAGGCCCTTCGTTGATGGAAACACGGCGTTTTGATATACGGACGGTTCCAAAACACGATAATGGGATAGGGCTGGGTGTATATGGCCCAAAGTACAAAAAATCCATGGTCCTTGGCATCACCCTCACTGTTTTTCCAGCTGAGGTACTAGCCATCCAGGTGTATGCCAAGACTTGTATTAACTGAACTCAACATCATTATTTCCACAGACAGTCAAGCTGCGCTGTTGGCTATTAAATCGCACAGGCTGTCATCAAAGACTCTCCGAACTCAAAATTTCCTCAACAGGAACAACGCTTTTTCGCATTTGAAAGTACAGGAATAGAAATTGAGTAAAAATTTGGGTAAGTGCTTGCGCCCGAGGAATCCATATGAGTTCGGTGGCAGAAGTTTGAGGGAAAAATAAACTGGAAAAATAAATCGTAGTAATAAAAATTAATTCCTTTAATATGTATATAAAAAAAATATAGTTTAAAAAAACTAAAAAATACGCTTTTATGTTAAAATGTACTAAAAATTAAAAAATAATTTTGAATGTAAAGTTTTTATTGCTCCAGCCAGTATATGGAAACAACCTACCTTTCGAAATGTAAAACAGCGTGGGACTCTTAACCTATATTCTTATTTTATTAATACCGGAACTTTTCGCTAGCGCCCCACGCTTTTTTTACATTTCGAAAGGTAGGTTGTTTCCATATACTGGCTGGAGCAATAAAAACTTTACATTCAAAATTATTTTTTAATTTTTAGTACATTTTAACATAAAAGCGTATTTTTTAGTTTTTTTAAACTATATTTTTTTTTATTTTCTACTTTTTAGTCTATCATATATCTTCCGCCATTTTGTTGTGGCCGCCATAATAGATTTAATATTACGTCACACAGCTTACTGTTATGTATTCGTCATATACTTTCATTTGATACCCGTACCAGGGCGCTGTAAAGAAAAAGGTAAGCCGCTATTTTGTGTTGGCCGCCATTTTGAAAATGGAGTGTAGCCATACAGCTAATTGTATTCTACTTGTCATACCCTTGTAACCCTTGTTGGGGGAAGACATTTGCAAAAATGTTTAAAATACTTTAGACTATTCTGGGTGGGCATTTTCAAAGAGAGAACGAAGTGAAAAGCACAACCAAATGTGCGCAAGATATTTTGGACTGTTTTGGCCATGATTTGCTTGTGTTTTTCACTTTGTTCTCTCTTCGAAAATCCTCAGCAAAACAGTTCAAAGTATCTTGTGCATATTTGGTTGGGTTCGGAAAGCCAAATTATTTTGTAAATACGCAATTAGGCACTTAAGCACTTTTGCCGGTCCGATAACTTAGCAAGCGCAGCTCAGTTTAAGACAAGAAAGCAATGATAAATAAGGGAATACGGAATAGAAAAATGCAATAAACTCAAAATAATCGAATTTGCACTTAAGCATTTCTGGCTTGTGCAATATTTTCAGCTAATTTTAAAATGTGTTGGCCGCCATTTTGAATTTGGAATGACGCCACGCAGCACAGTATTCTACTTGTCATATCCTTTCATTTGATACCCATACCGAGTGGGTTGTAAAGAAAAAGGTAGTCCGCCATTTTGTGTTGGCCGCCATTTTGAATTTGGAATGACGCCACGCAGCAAAGTATTGTACTTGTCATATCCTTTCATTTGATACCCATATCGATTGGGTTGTAAAGAAAAGGGTAGTCCGCCATTTTGTGTTGGCCGCCATTTTGAATTTGGAATGACGCCACGCAGCAAAGTATTGTACTTGTCATATCCTTTCATTTGATACCCATATCGATTGGGTTGTAAAGAAAAGGGTAGTCCGCCATTTTGTGTTGGCCGCCATTTTGAATTTGGAATGACGCGAATTGTACTCTATTTGTCATACCCTTTCATTTGATACCCATGTCGGGGGTCGGGGAGCACGATTGCAAAATTCGGCCACCATCTTGGAACCGCCATCTTGATTTTTTTACAAAATGGTCAGATTGCATTGTCACGCCAGCTTTACATATGGGCAAAATTTGAAGTTGATCGGTTATATGGAAGTGGGTCAAAATCAAGTTGCAAGATTTGTCTACATACATACATACACACATACATACTTACATACATACATACATACAGGTGAAGCTAATATAAAGCGTATAAAAATGAAGACAACGGAACACTTTTTTTCATAGTTTTAAATTTTTTTAAACTTTCAATTTCTCAAATTTGGCCCCAATTGCACCCGGTGCAAGTGCACCTTTTGCCCTTATGAAAATTCGGCCCCTGCTCGGAAGCATGCGACTGGAGGACCTTTTGTTCGGCTATGCAATACACTGTGAACAATTTCTGTGGTAATTTTACAAAAAAAGTACTGGAAGTTTTATTCACAAACAGTTTTGTAAATTTGCAATATATATTACTAGCTGAGACCCGGTGCGCCTATGCTGCTCCTATAAGCAAATAGGAGTAATCAGGTGATATGAATTTTAATATACAGTAGAAGAGTTTGAAAAGGCAATTTTTTGGTATTTTTGATTCCAAATAACAAAATGTGAAACCATTAGGAATCTGATATTTTAATCGAGACAATAAAAACCATCCATTGACATGGCATTTTTCGAGATATGAATTTTCATACACAGATGAAGTATCACGCCTCGCTGCACCCAACGTTTAAACATTTAAAATCAATCCAAACCTTCAAAATTCAACTCTTATTAACCATTAACGAAAAACCAACTATTCCTATAAAAGTTGGAGTCATTCGATTCAAAATACATACATTTGAAATATGACTGTTAGAAATAATTTGTTAACACCTTCTGGACTTTGTACACTTGTGAGTTTTGTGAGATTTTGTAAAAAAGTAGCAACTAAGGGTTTTTCATTTGACAAAGGGTTTATTGTTTTTTTATTGCTTTTTGCTGGGAGAACAATAAGGTTGTATTTGTGGTTCATGAAATAAAATTGTTTTTTCTAGTAAGAAACCATAATTTTTTTGAAGAAAATTTAATCCAGTCTTGAAGATAATCTATCCGTGGATCTTGTTAGAGGAATTTCCACAACAATGACCAAAATTGCCTGTGTATTCTGTTAAAACCACGAACGTTAAAAGATTTAAAATTAATACAAATAGCAGCATCCAACACTCGAAATTCGAGGGCCATTTTCTATAGCTCTTTTTTAATTAAAATCTATAAGTCTGCAATAACAAAATTTTTCGAGAACAATAAAACTAATTTGAAAAATGAAACAAATTTTTTATAGTTGGAAAAAGCAATGCCAAAAAACCAACTTTTATTTTCTCTTAATATCACATATTGCAAAATTGCGTTCATATAATTCGAATTAAATGTAACGGATGCCATACGTTTCATAGGGGAATTAAGTGTTCAGTTATTTTCTAATGTTAAGCGTTCTTTTGTGTCGTGTATAAATAAAATTGCGATTCTGCACTTCTTTGAGCCCAGTGCTACACGGTGAAACGGTTTTCAATATTGTTGGAGAGTTTAAACTCTGTAAAATGGTGCCACAAAATAAGTGCTTTCCGTTTAATTATATGGTCTTCAAAATTAAATTCTTCATAATCAATAACGAAAAACCTAGTATTCCTATAAACGTTCGAGACTTTAGATTCAAAATCCATTTATTTGAAGTGTGACCAAAATTACCTATATGTGCTTTGTTAAAACCACGAACGTTAAAACATTTAAAATAAATCTGCAATTGCTTGCCCCCTGTATTCTTATCTGCAATGTCACTGACCCAGGTTTTATTTGTTTACCCAGATGCCACTCTCTTCCCGTATTGCAGAATCCTAGACTTATACCTAAACATTTAGAGGTGATGGGTTTCTTTCCTTCTTATGCATTATACATAAATCATCCCACATTTCCGTTTCTCCTTAGAATCTTTCCAAAAAAAACCTTGTTGATCAATTCTGAACCGATTGCTTAGAGAGCTTCAGGATACACTATATTCAATGTTTTTCCGTTTGTAGCTAGAATGTCAGAATTTTCGAATTTCCAACTCTTGAACACCCTGACACTTATTTGGCAAAATTCTTCCGCCATATTGGCCCCACAATTTTGAATAAGTTTTGATCATAAATTCGTTATTTTCTACCTTAAAAACTCCCATATACCGATTTTAATTGGAATCGGAATACAATTCGCAAACTCGTGGTGCGGCCATTTTGAATTTAAATTTTGATCATAAAGTCGTTATTTGCTGCAGATACAGATTTTCATTGGATTCGGAACAAAATTTGCAAATTCGTCGGCCATTTTGAATTTATAAGTTTTGACCACAAATTCGTTATTTTCGACCTTAAAAGTCCCTAGATACGCACTTCCATTGGAATCGGAATAAAAATTCAACCATATTTCTGCGGCAATTTTAAATTTCGGTCATGTTTCGGCGGCCATTTTGAATTTCAAAAATTGGGCTTCGAGATGCATCATAGGAGACCTCCACGGACCTTCATGCAAAAATTCAAAGCTCTGCGATGGTTTTCAAGGAAGCTCTCCATGACAGCGCCATCTAGGAGTGGCTTTAGAAAGTAATAAAAAAGCCTATGTTCTAAGTTTTAATGTAAATAGAACATGCTTAAAATTTCATTAAGATCGGTTGTACGGTGTGGGAGCCTATAGCGAACATACATACATACATACACACATTCATTTAATAGAAGAAATCACTTCGTCAATAGAAAAAATCAGTTTTTAATTAGAAAAAATCGTTTTGACATTAATTAATTAACGACATTACTTAGATGTAAAATTTCAAGTCTGTAAAAGTTATAGTTGAAAAACTGTTATTTTATATCTTTTACGGCTCAGGAGACGATTTTTGCAAAACCCCACGCTTTTTTACATTTCGAAAGGTAGGTTGTTTCCATATTCTGGCTGGAGCAATAAAAAATTTACATTCAAAATTATTTTTTAATTTTTAGTTCATTTTAAAATAAAAGCGTATTTTTTTAGTTTTTTTAAACTATATTTTTTTTTTGTATACTAAGCTTGCTATTCCTTTCGTAATAGGCTCTTTTGCAGATGACTAGGTAGGGGCATAAAGGACCATGACTATCCCAATCATCTTTTTGACGAGAAATCCTAGTTACCACCGCTTGAAGGTTATCAGTTCGATCACTGCAGAATAGTAGAGGTACGCAAGGACTATTCCCCTTTATCCTGCTTATAGTTGCCGAAGAATGAGTTTGCATATCTAACACTTCGCGTCCCTATTGTTAGAATTTGGGTAATATATCCTGTTCATTTGATCTGATACAACAATCCTCACAATATGTGTACCAACTGTACAAGAATTTCCCATACTAAAATTGTTTCCCACAGTAATTATCTCATTTACATGCATGGTCGCAAAAACATACTCTCACTTGGCCTTCCTTGGTTCTCTTAATTTATTTGTCTACACCAAAATTTGAACAATATTTTAACATGAAAAAGTTAACAATCTTGCCAAGTATTTACACTTACTTCTCCAACAATGCACGCTTAATTAAAACACAAGCCCAAGAATGGACTAAATTATTGAAATGTTTTTTTTATTTAAGTTTTTTTGTTGTTGTTAAATCCATTGTTTTGCATATATCCATGATGCTGCAATTAAATCCAGAACAATGTAACACTTGACCACATTAATTTTGCATAAGTAGTAGAAAGGGTCGTGCAGAAAATGCGAATTTTACAAAAGGGTATGGTTTTTTTCGTTGTTAAACCTCTCCTGTAGTAGGTGCTATTTTAATGCTACCCTACCCCTAGCCAAAAAAAAACATGGATTCAACAACACTTATGGAGTCAAAACACAATGAACTTCGCAGCTTGATGTATATGTATGAACGTACATTATAGTGAATGTCAGTTGTTGTTGAATCATGTACAATGCTTTAACATTGAGTGCACTTCTTTGATAAATATGGAACAACGTGTGGTGAAATGATGCGATTTTTTTAGTAATTTTTTAAATGTTTATGAGAAGGCGATTTTATTTTTATCCGGTTATGGTTTTATTATTATAACAAATAATATTTAAATACTCACTTGAAGACTCTATGGAAGGTTGAAGGCAAATGGGCAATCTTAAGTGCGTTATCGAGCAAACTCATCATAATAAAGCGCAAGCCTTAGCTCCGTTGAGTAGTGTGTGTGAGAAGAGTATAGGGAAAGGATGGGCAACCTTTTTATAACATGCGCCAGAATAAATTTTACGCTTTTTCCGCGGGCCGTAGTAGTTAATTGACACATTCTTGTGACCTGTTCAGTCTGCATTTGAAAAATGCTTAAATGGGGTTAATTACAGTGTCCATCACTCGATCCTCAACTCAAACCGGTTTTGTGTATGATGCAGGTATGACACTAATATGCCAGTTTTTAGTTGTGGAGTGTCATAAGTCATAAGTAGATAAGTATGACAAAATTAATCTTGTGAAGAATCTTGTGACAGATTAGCTGTTTCAGATTCTCAAGTGAAAAATCACAAAATTCATCTCAAGAATTCTATCATAATTGAGGTGGAACTGTGAACTGTCGTCAAATGTTGTGAAATTGCGATGAACTTGTACAACAGAGAACAGGTAAATTTTTTTGTCTTCCCAGAAGGTAAAAAGCCTTACCAAAGAACCTCTATGAACTGCTCGAATAAATATCATCGAATTTTACCGAAAGTGCTCTCGGGTACATAGCAATAACGACTTGCGCAGAAGCCTAAAAATTCCTTCAAATCTAGATAAATTAAAAAGGCACGCGGTAAAGCATACAGGCCATTTTGCAGCACAAATGTAAAGTGGGAACACAGAAATTTGTATGCTCTGCTCTCTGTTTAACGAAAGTGTACACTTCGCGCTTGGGATGTAAATTGGCTTTTAATCTCGTCTCCTAGATCAGGTTAAGGTTGAAGCTCGCCAGCTGATATATTCTCCTAGTTCCGCTTAAAAATATAAAGCCTCTAGAATATTAGAGTGACATTTCTGCAGCTACCCTTAACCTATCATATCTTTTTTTTAACTTCGAGCTAAGCTTACTACTAGACATTGCACCATGACGTAAACGACATGACGAACTGGTAGTATAAAGGGTGACACCTAAGCTTAGACTCTTTAACATACAAAAACAAAAAGAGCCTTAACTTTAACAGGTCAACACCATAACATTAATGTTTGGTCCCAGTGGCAGGGGTAGCTTCTTGCGGGGGGGGGAGTTTAACTTAGTATATTTAGATTGCTTGGATTTTCACTACTTAATGGCACCATAGTGGGAAATGTAACCTTTAATATAAAATGAGAAAAATTGCACTTACAAACACCAAGTGAGAACAATGGTTACTGAATTCGCCGTTTCTCGATATCAGTGATAACTGGAATTCGCCTTATCTCACTGGAATGTCGCTTTTTTAGAGATCCATAATAGCATTTTTGTCTCACTTCGCCATTTGTCACCATAAGTGACAACCAGAATAAGGTCCAACGCATTAGAACGGGGTCTTTTCGCGGTTGTTTCTGCAGATGATTCTGCATTTCTATGGTTTTCACCGTCTAATCTAAAGGCTTGCCGAATGGTTTTAAAGGGCAGCAAAAATATCTTCATTCCGAGATAATAAACAAAACAATTTTAACACACTTTTACAATTCTAAGCTAGAGTAAATTTTACAATTATAAACTAGAGTAAATGTTAACGCTCCAAGGAATTCCTTTAAATTGTTGATTCGCCAGAGGCACACTGCAAACCCAAGTGTGTGATTTTAAAACCCATTTCGCGTGTAAAATCATGTAGTCAATTTTTATGCGTTTATAATGTGTTAATTTTTAAGAAGAATCGTTACCGAAAGCTTACAATTTTTGATTTAAGCTGCAACGAGTTCTCTCGATGCCCTTCTGTTACCGACTGACTGTAATGAGAGGTTGTGCAGCTCTCTGGTCATTGAGTATTTAAATAAAGAATTACAACTGTCTATTTTTCCTTTAAGTTACCCTCTCATGTGTGTTAATTTAGTGAAGTGTGTGAAATGACACATAATGTGTGATTTTCACACGTTTAAGACGTAAAACGATAAAACTTTACAATTTCTTTAGCGCGTTAAAAATATTATACGCTAAACGTGTGTGGTTTTTAGACATATGTCTTTATATCCGCATTATTTTAACACGGTTTAAGCCTAAAACACTTTATTTTAACACGATTAGCCGAGATTACACCCTTATGAAGTGTGTAGTGTGTTAAATTCACACGGAATAAATATTCTGGGGTTTGCAGTGCAGAGACAATGAGTGTACTGTGTATTGTGCTCGATAAAATTGTATCTAGTAAGAACAATCTATGAAATGTAAAGCTTTCCCGAACTTATAACTTAAACTTTATCATAATTTTGCCTACATTAACAAATATTTGAATATTGAATAAAATATGCTCAAAACTAGTAGTTTTTCACTCAAAATTAAAAAAACGACTCAATTTCTTGATTTATTATGAGTATTTTGGAACCGAGGTGGCACTATTGGCTCATTGTATTTACTTTACATGTGGTCGATATGTCCACAATTATAGTGAGTGTCCTTTTCGTGGCTCCTAATTGGTCGGCCTGCTCGATTCGCGGAAATTATACAATACTCAAATGCACAGCCGTCACGAAAACATATCTAGATGATTTTTATATAAGCCGTGTTCCTTTTCTGCCTTTTTTTACTCGTATTTACTTGGAACTACTCCTGCTCTCACAGAGGTTTATATAGGTTTTACTCACATCATCAAATTTTGCGTTCCTTTAATTTTTTACTCCGGAGTACTCAAAAGCAGAAAAGGAACACAGGTTTAATTGCACAAAAACAAAATTGCTTAATGCCAAAAGAGATGCTGGTGCTTAAAAAATTTCATGTATACTTAAATGAATAGATACGAAGATCAATTCTATTATAAACTTAGTAGGCTCATGGGGCGGATTGATCCCCTTGATCCGCCCCCCCCCCCCTATCTACGGTTGGTGCTTCTGATCAGTTTTAATTAAACAGGGTTGGTGTTTTAGTGAATTCAAGTCCCACAATCCTGTGTGCAAAAGCTCGCGCCTTTTGATGGTTTCACCATCCTTGCGCCAATACAAACAAAAATATGTGATAAATCTTAAAAAATTTATTTATTGTTTAATTTTAAGATTATTATATCTAAATTATTAAGGATTGTGATAAAATATTTTCAATATTCGTAAATTAGAGGGTTTATTATAATAATTATAACTATAAAGCAAAAAAGCTCCATATCGGACAGGGCCTATAGCGCTGTCGAACTTAAATCCGCCATTGACGAGAATATGAAATAGTCACAAATATGACTCACCACGCCTTTATGACTTTGTTGTGATTTGTGATATGTCACTGACGATTTGATAATTGGCCTGTAGGTGTTCATTTTGCTGCCTTTTGTTCGTTTAACGGTTGTGATGCCTATGTAGTTGTACAATAAACGCGAATGAGAACGAGAATTGCTCATAGTTTTCTCAGACCCCCAAGAACGATGTTATATTTGTGTTAGTGTGATGGAGGGGTGTGAGTCTGACAAATTGAACAGAGCCAAAAGAAGGTTTTGCAGTTTTACTTCCGACATTAATACTAATTTCACGATTTTCCTGAATCCTTGCCCAGGTAGGTATACCAATGCTAAGATTCGCCTGAGGAGTTGATAATTTTAGAAGAGCCAAAAGAAGATTTTGCAGTAGTAGCTTAGTTAAAGTATCACAGTTGCAACTTTTTTATTTATCAATTTTGTATTTTATTAGATAAATTTTGTATGGTTTTTGGTAAATCACTCAATACTACGATTAAAAGTTATTTAAAAAATACTTTTGGTTTTTCTAAAATTAAGAACTCTCCAGGCGAATCTTAGTATTGGTATACATGCGCAAGGATTCAGAAAAATTGTGAATTTAGCACTGCTGTCGAACGGTCAATTACAAATCATCTTATATGTTCCTCTAAAACAAGAGGTGCAATTGAAGAATTAAGTACGCTTTTTATGGAATGGGAGCTCTTTCGATTTTGGGGGGCTCTGCCCATACCCCCTTTTTAGGTTGAACCTATCAATAATCCTCCGAACCCCCCCCCCCCGCCCCTCCGGCTTCTTAATAAATTTTGCAATATGGCAGTTATCACTTTTCTGCTAACCGATTTTACACAACTTTAAAAATTCATTACTCGAAAACGTTAAGCGAGCGACAATTTATTTTTAAAAAAATGTATTCTACGGACCAATATACATACATAAATAAAAAAAATTCAAACAAATCGGAGGTGGGTCTGTACAGCAGCGGTACACTGCAAACCCAAGTGTGTGATATTAAAACGCATTTCGCGTGTAAAATCATGTAGTCACATTTTACGCGTTTAAAATGTGTTAATTTTTAATACGCCGAAAGTGTTTAAATTTGACACACTCAATGCGAGTGTTTTAAACACACCAAATATGTAGTACTTTGAAGCTTTTGAGTGAAGCTTTTTGAGCGACGCTTTGCAGAGAGTAACCCTAGAAAAATCGTTACCAAAAGCTTAAAATTTTTGATGGCAACTGCACTGACTTGTCTCGATGCCCTTCTGTTACCGACTGACTGTAAAGAGAGGTCGTGGAGCTCTCTGGTCATTGAGTATTTAAATAAAGAATTACAACTGTCTAACTTTCCTTTAATTTATCCTCTCATGTGTGTTAATTTAGTGAAGTGTGTGAAATGACACATAATCTGTGATTTTCACGCGTTTAAGACGTAAAACGATAAAACGTTACAATTGCTTTAGCGTGTAAAAAATATTATGCGCTGAACGTGTGTGATTTTTACACGTATGTCTTTTTAACCGCCTTATTTTAACACTGTTTATTCCTAAAACGCTTTATTTTAACACGGAAAAAATATTCTGTGGTTTGCAGTGTGTAGAGGCCTATCAAGGGAGATAGACCTGAAAGAAGACCGTGGAAAGGGCAACTAGTGTGGTTGCAGGAGGTGCAAAGACACTTCTCGATTCGTTGAACTCAATAAATTAACTAGAACACTAGACGATTGAAGAAGTAGAATTACATAGGTGAAGGTTAGGCTAAGGCTGCAGCGTAATTGAAAAAATTTTTTTTTGATGAAACAGAACTGATTTATTATGAAAAAAACTAATTGTTGGAGATCATCAGCAGCGAGCGTCTGCATCCCAATAAACAAAGGAAACAAATTTCCCGTATGAACGTATTCACTGACCAGATAACGGACAATGTAAGGCTATGGGCATGCGATCAGGGAATTGCAATATCGATTAGTTTAGTGCAGCACCACCCAAACGAATAGACGTCTCACGATTGAGCATTTAATTACAATTATTTAAAATTATTTAATATCCCGGCTTCACCGGCCTCAGTTTAATCAAGTTCACTTCAATCGGCAAAAGTGGCTTCACCGGCTAAAGTTGAGTTCAGTGCCTGAAATTGTCGCCAGAGTCAGAAATTCAAAAGCCCCCTGGAATGGCATTCCACTATTCCAGTTGATTACTCTCTTTTGAGCGAGCTTTTACTTTCAAGCTTGATTTCAGGTTCTGTTGGGCGAAATCATACTTTATTTTTCCTGACTTCGGAATGTGAAAATGTATGGGAAATCAGGCAAAAATTGAAGCTCAGCAGACTAATTTGCTCGAACTTGCGCAGTTCGGCCGGTGAAGCCGGGGTATAAAATAAAGTAGAATTAAAAGTAAAGTAGAAATAGAAAGTAAAGTAGAATTAACATTGAAGTAAAAGTTAAAAGTATTGAATCCAACATTTTAAGTATCTTTGTGAAAATAAATTACAAAGGAAAATTTAAACACAAGTGTTAACTTATTGTCAACTGTCAAGGATTCTCCTCCTCAACACGGATTTTACTCTCCATCCCCATCCCCAATCACTAATGGTATTATGAAAGCGCAAACAACTATAAATCAACGCTCTAAAAAGAATTTCCAATTTATGTAAGGCCTAAAATTAATATTTATGAAATCATTAACAAAATATAAACTGTATCCTTTAGTATGAAAGAAAAAGTTTTACACTGGAAAATTTCTAAATAAACCAACTCCAAGCTAAAAATATTTTCTCCTCCTTTAATGCAAAATTAATTTAAAAATTTGTGTAAGGCTTAAGGCATTAATCACAAATCAAATTTTTTTCTTCATTTATATTAAGTAGAAAAAATCATGACAGTAGTCGGCTCAATGTTTTCGGCATATCAAAGCCAGAAGGGAGATTCTATTTAAGCGGAACAGAAATTTTTTTCCATTTTTGAACTTTATTTAATTTTCTTGAAATCAACGAAATCAATAGCTCAAAGCCTTCTTTTTCCACTAATAAAATAAAGTGCTATATTAAATTTTTTATTATTTCTTATAAAACTGCCATTTTTAACAAAAGTCTTTCATTTCTTTTCATTTTTTCATTTTTAGAGAAAGTAACAAAAAATTTAAATCATTAAATAGAAATGCCTTGAAAATTTATGCTACAAAAGACGAGATACCATTTCCCTTGGTTAGTCCTTTCGGTAAAGGCGTAGGTTTCTGTGTATACATGTCCTGTGTACCTTTAGAGACTTCCTCAAGCATAGGAGTCAATTTAAATTCGATTAGGATTTTTTTTGCTTTCTCTCTCTCTTCTTTTACCTTTAAAGGAATAATCATGATCAGAGAACATAAATTTATTATGAATACAATACCTTTAAGGGATGGATAGAGAACATCACTCTGGTGTGGCCTGTGAATGAAAGAAAACACCACCAGATAATTCCCAATGGGCCAATAAGAAAGTACCAATCGATCTAGATAGAATCAATTGCTTCGGGGCATCCCCTTAAAGTTATTAAATATCCCAACGCGACTCTGATTCAAGGGACTTAATCAGCCACCATCAATATTTAAGGACACCGACGTTGGTGGTCGTTGGGTTTTATAATTAAATGATTAAACGGAGTTTGATGGGATTCTGTGGTTTTACTGGGGTAGACAAGGCGACAAAAACCATTCATCCTGAAGGACGATTCAATTGTAGTGGTAGTGGTGCCAACCTATGCAAATGACACAAAAACGAACAGAACGAAACAAATGCATTTGGGTTAAACGAAGTGGACTTTTAAAGAGAATTTTTATAGCATTGCATTAATCCTAATTTTAATGGTTTTGTGAAATATTTTTACTTTTTTATGCGAATTCTCAAAAAAAAAACGGGCTAGAATATCTCTCAAGGGAAAACGATTTTTGTTTTTATGACTTTTTAAAGCGAATTTCATTGCCTAAATGATAAACGAAAAAAAAAACCAAATAAAAACATAAACCCGAGAAAAATTTAAAAGGACGTATTAAAAATGGGAGTATATGGATTTACTGTCTTCACTTCCTCTTTTTTTTTAATATACTGTTATCACACATTAAACAAAAAAAACATTTGACAAGATACACTCAAGTACCTAAAATCGAGAAATTATCTACCACCATGTATGTGGGGAAACGAGCACAATGAACGTAGAAATTGAGAAATTTTGAAAGTAAAGGGTTGACAGGCATCCTTTGCTTTGCTTGACAAGAATTGTATCCTAGGCATGTGTACCTATATAATAACTTCCTCGAGAATGTGTCAACATGAGTTGTAACGAGAGTTAATGTAACTTTCAGACCCTGTCGTTAGCAGACATAACTTTCTTCTCCAGTTAAGGCCATCAATAGTTCCCGATAACATGACTACCGCAGTAAAATTTTTGTTAATTGCAAGTTAGTCAGAGTTCAATTAACTCGAGAAATTTTAGGATTGTTTATTGTTACCGAGGCATCTTCGACAACTAGTTGTGACTTAGACGAAACACCATAGTAACCATAATAGTCGTGGTTGACATGTAGCCTTTTTTGATTTTTATGATGTATAAAAAATTCTTTGTTTCACTTTATTATTAAATTTCTTAGTTTTATGGAACCGTGATTTATTTTGTGTTTTATTTATTATGTTTTACTTATAAGTAGCTATGAACGGATTCACTAATAGTAGAGGGAAATTGTCATATGATAGTGATGTAGTTGGGAAGTTGGATTTTTTTGTTTTTTTTCTTTACATATGTTAAGATAAAGCGAAAAAAAAATTTCCGCAAAATCGGTCCTGTGCTGCACGAGAAAATTGCATAAATGTCCATTTTTGAGGCATGTTGAGTGCATTGCTACACTATTTTTTAATTTCTTCAGTTCTGTTGGTCGTAGAAAAATAAAAAAAATTGGAAAATACTCGGGAATGAATAGACTATCGAACTGATTCGGTATAAATACTTTAAAAGTGAATGTTAACCTCAAAAAACCAAAATGTATGAAATTTTGTTTTATTTTACTAAAAATGAAATAAATAACGGAAAAATAGTCGGATTTTGATAAAAATTGGAGAAAATATATAATTTGATTTATATATTTCAAAAACAAATTTCGATTTTTACGGCAACAATTGGCAGTTTTCGAAAAAAAAATTTAAATTGACGCCATTTTATGCCAAATCATCGTACGGTAAAATATTTTTTTTAAATTGTAGGTTTTTTATGAACTTTCTTGTGAGCATACGCAATACTTCGTTAGTTTATTTAAAATGTTCATTTTAGGCCTTTGAAAGTACTAAAAAATTTCAATTTTTCAATTTTTTGCCTTTTTTTCATAGTTGGCAAGTAGCTTTTCATAGTAAGAAAAAGGCAAAGAATTGAAAATTGAATTTTTTTTAGTGTTTTCAAAGGCCTAAAATGGACATTTCAAATAAAGTAAAGAAATATTGCGTATGCTCTCAAGAAAGTTCATAAAAAACCTACAATTTAAAAAAAATATTTTACCGTACGATGATTTGGCATAAAATGGCGGCAATTTTAAATTTTTTTCGAAAACTGCCAATCTTTGCCGTAAAAAGCGAATTTTTTTTTTTGAAATTTCAACCACGTATTTATAACATCAAAGTACATCTTTTCTCCAATTTTTTATCAAAATCCGACCTTTTTCCCGTTATTTATTGCATTTTTAGTAAAATAAAACAAAATTTCATACATTTTGGTTTTTTGAGGTTAGGATTCATTTTTAAAGTATTTATACCGAATCAGTTCGATAGTCTATTCATTTACGAGTATTTTCCAAATTTTTTGATTGTTCTACGACCAACAGAACTGGAGAAATTAAAAAATAGTGTAGCAATGCACTCAAAATGCCTCAAAAATGGACATTTATGCAATTTTCTCGTGCAGCACAGGACCGTTTTTGCAGAAATTTTTTTTTGCTTTATCTTAACATATGTAAAGAAAAAAAAACAAAAAAATCCAACTTCCCAACTACATCATAACTTCGCTTTTTTTTGTTTAATTTCCCTCTACTATAAAGCTGCCGGGTAAAAAAACTCATCTCCTTGAACTATTTCTTACTTCCTATCCAACCCAGTACTCTGAAGACGTAGTCTCACTTCTCAAAATAACGGAGCACTTATTTCGCATATACACCTTTTGTCTTACCCAACACGTAGTAGAACCAACTGACTGGAACTTCTTCCAAGATTTGTGTTTCCTTAGTGCTAACGCCGACTCGGTCGCTTTTTATTTCATCATTTTATCGAACGCTTACAGTAAAAAACTGATCCTACGTTACATTTTTTTATGTGATAAAACCTTGCCTAGGAATCACCCTTGGTACTACCAGTCTGTCATGTCATTCAAGTCCTAGTGCAATGTCTAGTATTAAACCCGAAGGATTGAAGAAAATGCAGTAAGTTAGGGGTATGGGAGGTGCTTGAGTGCCCGCACTGAATTTTCCCCAATCCAACTTCAAGAAGAATAATTTCATCCATAACCGAGAAGTAATATTATCTACTCCAAAGAGCTTTTCTATTTGCTTCGAACTCTTCTTTATCTGTCACTGCTATGCCATCCGTTTGTTGTACATCATCGACTGAGTAGACGAAGTTTTCTTAAGGACTCGTTAGGTGTATAGGTGTCTAAAAAAGCTTGACGTCAATAAATCACCTGAATCTGTCAGTTGGAGCTCCCATGGTCCTTAAGAAATGCGCCTAGTCATTGCTAAGTGTCTGCAGAAACTCCTTGCCGGCACATAATTTCGTGGAGACCATCGAGACAGATGTAAATTAGATTATGTTTAGGCAACAACGCCTTACAGCCCGAAAGTAATCATTTTTTTCGTCCTGTCGTGTTGCTCTAGATATCTCCAAGGCTTTTTACAGAGTTTGGCTCCCCGCCCTGTTGACTAAGTTCCAAGCTATTAGTACCGACTTAGTTATCTATATTAATAAAAGAAAGTTTCTGTATGTATGCATGTATGTGTGCGCTATAGCGGGCGCACCAGTCATCGCAGAGCTTCAAAATTTTGCACGAAGGTACGTTGGCGTCTTCCCTGAAACACCTCGATTCATTTTCGAAATTCAAAATGGCCGCCGAAAAATGACCGAAATTCAAAATGGCCACCCAAATATGAATTTGTAAATTGTGTTGCGATTTCAATGAAAGTGGGTATCTAGGGGTTCTTAAGGTCGCTAAAAACGAATTTGTGGTCAAAACTTATAAATTAAATGCCCGCGCCAATATGGCAGACGAATTTGCCAATTGTGTTTCGATTAAAATGAAAATGAAAAATGAGGGTTTTTTGAGGTAGAAAATAACGAATGTTTGATCAGAACTTATAAATTCAAAATGGCCGCGCCAATATGGCCGGCGAATTTGCCAATTGTTCATTGGAATCGGAACGAAAATCGGTACCTGGGGGATTTTAAGGTAAGGGGCCATCCATAATTTACGTCACACGTTAAGGGGGAGGGAGGGGGTCGACGAAGTGTGACAAGGGGTGGGAGGGATCCTAAATTTCGTGACGTCACATTTAAAAATCTAATATGTTAACAACCCAAACAAGAACGAAGTGTCTGCTATGCCAGTTATAAATAATTTAAAGGAGTCTTTCTTTAATATAATTAATCGTTTTTTGTTTTGTTAATTTTTTCAAATGTTTGATTTGATGTTGATTTTATAAAAAATTATTTAAATGGAAATAAAACTAATTTCGGAAATGCTGCTATAATTGAATAATTGCTAGATGTAAAATTGAAAAATATGTGACGTCACACTAGGGAAGGGAGAGTCTCACAAATGTGACCACCTGTGACAAGGAAGCGGACGGGTCACAAAATCATGAAATTCGTGTGACGTAATTTATGGATGGTCCCTAACCAGTAAAGAATTTATGATCAAAACTTACAAATTTAAAATTTCGGGGCCAATTTGGGGACGAATTTTGCCAAATAAGTGTCATTTCCCGGTCAGCTGTTTGTAGGTTGTTCAAGAGTTGAGAAATCGAAAAATCTTCACATCCTTGCTCCAAATGGAAGAACATTGACCATACTGTATCCTGGTCATTTCCTCTATTGTCGTGAAGTTTCCCACATTCTTAAATGTAGGAAATTTCTTACCCCAAACCAGTATAGAAATAGTAAAAACGGTAGAAATAAGTTTTTAATTAATTATGAAGAACATCCCTACATAATTCAATAAAAAAAAACGTTGTACGGGACAGTTCTACCGGTCAGACGCCTGCAAGGATGATTTTCGGGAAACATATTACTCTGTCAGGTGATTTAAAGCTTAGAATCTCGCAACAGGATGAAGACCCACTACGACCTAAGGGCGAACGGATCTAGATTTAAAGGAGGCGATCAAGCCTAGCTATAAAATCCTCTACGAATAAAAGGTAAATCGCCAAAACTACAAAGGAAATGGAACGGCCCTCCACGGTCTTCACGAGGTTGAAGGATGTCATCTATCGCACCCAAAAAGGTTCGATTGGTAAGAACGGGATCTGTAGGAAGCTGTGTTCGGGACGAACACTAAGTAAGAAGGGGGCAGTGTAACGGCTAACCGAAAAGAGAAAGTTAAAATTCCAATTCACCGAGAAGTTTTATGCTCATAGGCACGTACTTGAATACATACATAACGCAGTGTCAAATCCCAATTTAGTACGGTAGCTCTAACTGAACCGCCAAGCAGTGTTCCAGAAACACTGAAAGTGATTTCCCAAAACTTTGTGTGGAAATTCCCCAAAATTATACCTTTCCAACAAATTTTCCCCATTTTTAAAATATGACTGCAATTATAAATTACAATGAATATTATTATAAACTAGCTGGGATCCGGTGCACCTCGCCTCAATTTTGGATGATTCGAATAGACAATTTTACCTGAAAATTCTTTTTCGGACTCCCAAGCTTTTCTATATTTCCTAGTTGACATTTTTTCAGTTCGTCGAGGTATTTTTTTTATTAGTTAAAAATCTTGTCTGGCTCACACTGAATTACTGGCTGGACTGGCTCACACTGAATTAAAAAGGGCTTCTGCGAAAAACCAACGAATCCAGTTCTATGAAATCGTAAACACAATTTTGACGGTTTTGTATTAAAAGTATATTAAATTTGAGAATTTCATGTTTCTTTAGGCAAATAATTGCATTCTTTATTTTTAAATATATATTTCTTGGTTCGAATTGTATCAGCGCAGAGCATAATAAGCAAAAATGGATTTAAAATCTCTGAATCAATCTCCCACTAAATTTGTTTCCCAAATTTTTCGCACGAGCATAATACTTTCCCCAGTTTGGGGAAAAAATCCCACACCCATTTCTCGAAATCTACTGAATAGAAATCCACACCATATTCCACTTCTCCTTCACCTAAAGGTGTTTTTTCTGAGTGCCCTGACAAGCTACAATTTCAGCCCTGAAACAAGGTTCTACGATAATTACAGTCCCTGTAATTAAATGTCAAAAAATGGAGATATTTCGTGGTTTTTATTTTTTTTGCAAAAACCTGTTGACCGATTTCAATTGTCCAAAACTCATAATTTTCGTCTTTTTAAGCGCTATTACGTACTATTTTCTGTTTTCCAAAAACAAAATTTTTTCGCACCTAAAACGTTGTAAAACCTGTTTTCGCTACCATTATTAGCTTTTTTCCACATGTTCTCCTGGACCGATTTTTTCCAAAACACATTCATTGAATTCCTACGATTTTTTTCTTAATTATAGCGTCGAAAAATCGCAGGGTAGATTTATTTCAACTTTTGAATACTTTTTCGCTATCTCTCCTGGACTAAAAGGCGTTGCAATGCACGCGGGTTTTTACTAGTAATGAGATGCTAATCTCCTCATACCATGATTTTAATACGGTCTCTTAATCCCAAAAAATGTAGAGGGCATTGTTATCTACAATTAATGTCAATGGTGCAATGTTGTAAAACAAAAAATGTGCGCAGTAGGTGGCGCTAAAGTGCCAAAAAAGGGTTTTTCAGAATCGGGACCGGTAGAGAGAACAGTTGCAAGAGGACATTAATGAAGAAGAAGAAGCCTTCGATCTATAGACCTTGCTCATACTTCTTCTACATTACAAGGTGCTCTGATTCCACACAACAGTGCCTTAACGAGGTTATAACATACGCCCCTGGCAAAGAATCAAATTAATATCCAGACTATGCCAATTCGGAAGTATAACATGTCTCAGAGTAATGGGAGCTTTGCGTACAACCCTATTGAAGAGCTGAACGTATTTATGGATCTGGCGCCATGTGATCTATATAGCTACGGTCCTGGACTACAAGAAGCAGGTCGATAAGACGTATGAATGAAGCAACAAATGGCGTTCACTACCACAGCAAATAGGCCATCTGACTACATGACATCAAACGCAAAACTTTAACAGAGGTTTCAGTCTCCAGTTCCCCACTAGAAAGAATAGTAAGTCCGACAAGAGCTATGACAGCTTTTTACACAGAAGTTTCTCCTTCTTGATGAACTTCTAAAAAACTACCGGCCGTCGAATTCTGTAGTTGTCCTCTAGGCAGGCCTGCTGGTAATTTTGAAATGTACCTAGATCTACAGCCGAGCCAAAGACCAGGAGCTGTTATCTTATAGTGATGCGGCAAAAAAAATATCACTAGGCGTAGTTATTATCAGGTAGGAAGCTGGACCGTACCTTTTGAAAGGAGTTGTTTTCTTTGAATTTGAAGTACAAGTTTACCTTCAGTGGACACCTTGTTACAGGAACACACGAAGGCGACGAGAAGACTAGAATTGGCCAGACTAGAAGCAAATTTCTAAGATTCAACTGTAGAAAATGTACATTAATCGCTGTTTGTGATAAGGATGCATTTCCTTTTAGTAACAGGCTCCAGATGGAGAGGTGTACAGAAAAAAGGTGATAATATAATATCATAAGGAATGCCCCTCCAAACTACGATTTGATAAATTTGAAGTGTATGTCGTTTACCGATAACATAAAGGACTACCACAACAACACCTTAAACTAGTCGTCCTTTTTACTGTTTTGTGGTTGTATTTGAAAAGAGAGAATATCTGTATTTTGTAACCATCATTGTAAAGAGATACCTTCAACCCCCAGAATTACTTTATATCTTTAGCACAAATAACTCAATTACTTAAGCTGGGATTTAAACAAAACTAATACCTAAGCATATAGAAATTCCCAGAAACTCTCTGGCAAAATCTACATTTATGTGTAACGCACCGATCACAACTAGCTCTATTCACTATGCACTTTGTGATTTGTAAAATAATCCCCTGGATTCACTGAATTCCATTCAGTCGAGAGAGTCTAGTACTTTCAACATTCGTTTCACAGCACAGGCGAATGGATTCCAAATCTCTACCATCGGAAATGTTTCGAAATTAATTTTACCTCGTAAAGCTGCAATTACCACTAAATCTAAATCAGTTGAAAAACTTTTCTTGTAAAATTTCCTTCACAATTCCTGTTGCCTATGTACCACCGCGCAACAAATCCGCCCTGATACCCTCTAAACTTATATTGTGGGTGGGTTGGGAAACTGTAAGCAGTTTTATTAAATTCGAATAAGTTTAGCTTCACATTTTTGGTGGGTAGTTCTGTGTGCGCTCCCCATTAAGTGGGGCGGTGCAAGTGTATTTAAAATTACTTTTTCAAAAAGTTTTTAACTCTATCAACTTTTGTTAGATATTTCCTGGCTAGAAAATTGCTGTTTGAGAGCTTGTATGAGCGCGTATTCAGGACTTTGTGAATATATATTCGGGGATTTTTTTGCTTAGGCCATTCGACGAAACTGGGCTGGGTTGGGTTTTTTTGCACATGGGTGCTATTCGCGAAACGTGTGAAATATGAAACGTAGACTTTTAATAAGGATTTTTTTGTGATGTTTTAAAAGCAAATCTTCACTTAATAATCAGGACTTGTTTTTGTGCGGATTGAAAAACTTTTTTTGGGCGCAAAGGTGAATGTATTCATTATCTCAATAAGGGGTGACTTTGCCATAGAGTGTTTGAAAATCGTATCATGTGGTAATTCACTCAATTTGGACATGTAAAACACAAATAAAAAAATTCCTTTTAATTTAAAGAGGAAAAGAACTTAGCTCAAAACTTAAGCATGGCCGAAATGGTTACATCCAGACATTGAACCTGTCCTGTCAATTATTTAAAGAACGTCGTATAACTTTCACCCGTTGGCTGGACTCGGTAGCCTACGGTTTAAGACACAGGTCTACCATTCCAGAGGTCCGTGATTCGGTGCCAACACACAAAAAGGTTCTTCGTCTTTCCATTTTCTCGCAACTCGATAACATTCCATTTTTCTTGTCTTCTATCCTTACAGCTATTTACTGCCTTTATCTTGTCATCGCCTGTAAGCAAATTAAATGAGAAAGCCATCACCGAAGTCAGCGTTTTCTGTTTCGGTAGGAATGGTTGGGAGCTGGTGGAATCGACGATAGTACAAAGGGGCTATACACTCTACTGCTCTAGTCTCGTAAAAAGACCAAGTAAATGTTCTATTAAAATATGCGGACTTGCCTAATATAACGGTTTTAAATATATGTCGCTGACACTATTATATGAACAAGTGCTACGACAATGCGATTAAGTGGAACGAATTCGAGATAAGTATTGTTTTGCAAAATAATTCACTGTATTGGAATGAAGGATATGTGAAAAAATTTAAGTAGGTAATGGGGCACTTGGGCCTGGACGTGGCAGTTGGCGGAATAATACGTGATAATTAAATGTCATCGGGTCAATCCCCAGGCAATTAGCAACCTGATTAACGGAGTCTGAAGCAAAAATAATCCAAGAGCAGGACGAGATAATTACAAGCCGAGTGATTTAAGCTGAGGCTTCATGATGCAAGGGCAGTGATTTGCATTGTCATGGAAAGTGAAAATGAAGTAGAGTTCGAATTACCTCAGAACTTTTGTTTTAGCAAAAATTCCCGGCTTTTTTGCCAGTATTGACAAAATGTGTAAAAACCTTTTATCAGCGCGTCCTTAGACGATGCAATGCCGATCGACATGAAAATTGCTCGACTCAAAGTAAAAGAAGAAAAAAACCTAGCAATCAGCAACCTGAGCAACAGAGAAGGCGCTCGGTATACGGAAGAAAATTATCCAAGCGCACGTAAAGATGTTTAGAGCGGTAATTTGCAATCAGAAAATTACTAAAGGCGGTTATACCCAGCTCACCTGTTTAGCTTCATGTCGAGACCGTCGGTTCTCTGCTATGGCGCAATTAGTCGCACGTTGTATGTCGTCAGTTGTGTGGCTACAACGTTTGTGTTTTTCCTTTTTATGTTTAGCATTTACTATGCATCACTATTTCTCTTGGTCACAGGATAAGTTTCGAACTATAGCTGGTCGAGAGGTTTCTTCACGGTTCACGCGCTCTGTGTTCACTATGTGAAATCTGAGGTGGCTAAAATTGTCGCTTGTCTCTACAGGTGTCCTTAAAGGTTAGGTTCTCCAGGTGAAAGTCAACCTACATGAAATATTCTATGGATACTTGTAGTGTTGTACTAGTTCAGCGCTAGATGAATCGATATCTTCCTTCAGACAGTTCCTCAGACCCAACATAACATAGTAGTCCAGCAGGCTTAAGGCATAGTAGTCCAGCAGGGAAATGCGGATAAATGCAAACACCATAGAACGAACAGCGCTAAATAACCGTACCGAACTACCGAACTGGTAGATAAATTCTGTTACCTCGGTGGTATAATTACCGAAAAAGGCGGTGCAGAAGAAGACGTCAGTTCCAGAATAAATAAAGCAAGAGGCGCATTTTTTGATGTGAAACATCTTTGCGCGCGTTGAGAGTAATTTTTCAAGGTTGTGACGTTTAGCATTTGCAACGATTAGGTACAATTTCGTCTCTCGAAACGTATGGAAGATCTGTATTGAGAACAAGAGAATAAGATGGAAATATGACAAAAAAAGTGAAATCTAAGAAAAGTCATGTTATTTGCCGCGAACCGCACATAGGGAGAATGGATGAATTGGTTGAGTGTATGATATTCTACGTTGATATTCCGAAAAAGTCGCAGGTTCAATTCTTGATCTCGGCATTTGAATATTTTATTTATATTTCAAAACTTTTATTAAAAATTATTTCCAAAAAGGTATAATAAAGCAACGCATTTGAGTTTAAAAGGACGTAAAAGGACTTTTACTATTAAATGTAAATTGAACAAAATATTACTGAGACAGTAAATTTCATAACTAGAATAATTTACAACAATTTAGATGAGCTTTCGGATTTCTGAGAATTCTGTCTGAGGGCAGAATGACAGGAAGTTACAATTGATTAATGAAAATGATTATTTAACTTAATTTACTTGATTTTCTATAAAAAGTGTTAATGGGCTTAAACTACTGTTTATACGCTTTATATGTATGTATGTGGTATGTGTGTAGACAAATCTTGCAACTTGATTTTGACGCTCTTTCATATAACCGATCAGCTTCTAATTTTGCACATATGCATAGTTCGCGTGACAATGTAATCTGACTTTTTTGTAAAAAAAATCAAGATGGCGGTTCCAAGATGGCGGGCGTATTTTGCAATTGTGTTCCCCGACCGCCCGTCATCAAATGAAAGGTTATGACAAGTAGAATACAATTAGCTGTGTGGCTTCATTCCAGATTCAAAATGGCGGCCAACAAAAAATGGCGGATTACCTTTTTCTTTACAACCCCATCTTAAGGGTATCAAGCGTCAACAGTAAGCTGTGTGACGTCGATACAAATTCAAAATGGCTGCCAACACAAAAAGGCGGATTACCTTTTCTTTACAACACCCTCGGTATGGGAATCACATGACAGGGTATGACGAGTAGAATACAGTAAGCTGCGGGACATCATTTGAAATCCATTTTGGCGACCGCCGCAAAGTGTCGGATATAATAGACTAAAAAGTAGAAAATAAAAATATATAGTTTAACAAAACTAAACAATACGCTTTTCTTTTTAAAATGAAGTCTTTATTGCTCCAGCCAGTATATGGAAACAACCAACCTTTCGAAATCAAGCTCAGAATGAAAATGATGAAGTTATTGGTAAAATTTAGAAATATAACTTACGTAAATAAAAAAAAAAACGTGGGGCGTTAACGAAAGGTTCCAGTATCAATAAAATAAGAACATAGGTAAAGAGCGCAGAAAAAACTTGTTGCCAAAGTTGAAAAATTATTAATAGATTAAAAATAGGGCATCAACAATAACAATTCTATTAACTATAAGGATGAAGCAACAGTGTTTTCTTAAATAATTGAAAATATGTTCTTAAAACCTATGAAATTTGTATATAATGTACTTGTCTTTCTTAAATTCAAAATTTTGAAATATGTAGATACTTATAAATTTTTGACTTTTGAACAAGGGCAAAATGTAGATATTTCGAAAATGATTCCAATGATACCAAAAAAGTACAAACCCAAAAATTGTTAGTGGAATGCTTTTTCCATTTACCTATATATTGCCATACAAAGGTTATTCTATCTGAGACTTGGGTAAATGAAGTCGAGAAAATTAGTATGCCTAACTTCAATTGTTTATTATACGACGAACAGGAGAACTGGGAATCTATCATAATCAACATAATAAAGTTCAACATTGGGTGGAGTGAATAAAAACTGAGTGTACACTTAAAGGGAACACTCCCTAGTGGAGTGATTCGTTAAAAGTGAACAATCGATTTCGTGTGAATAAAAATTCTCTCATTCAAATACTATTCACTCATGGGAAATTTTAGTTCACTCACGGGAAATTTTGGGATTAAAGGGAAACGTCATTTTTGCGAAATTAGTAGGCTAGTAAACGTGGATGGATTTATACGGAGTTTTACTTTTGGGAAAATTTATTTAGAGTTAAATGAGGTTCTGTGGGAAAAATTTACCTTTGCGGAATTTAGTTTGGGCAAAAGGTGGTTTTGCTGCCGAATCCGCTTTTGGTGGTTTAGTTAGGGCAAAAGGTGGTTCTGTGGGAGGTGGCTTTTTGGGGGTTTTAGTCTGGCCTAAAGGTGGTTTTGTTGCGAGGTCAAGCATTTGAATGCTGAGTAGGTTAAGAACTTTAAACGGATTGAAAATTGAAAATATAAAACCAGCACAATTAACAGGCTAAAAACCATGCAATACTGATGCTCTTGAAGAAATGGAGCGCATGAGAAACTTACCTGCTGCTTTTTAAAATGGATCAATTAAAAAATTTCTTTGTTATTTATAGTTGTGACTAAAAAGTAAAACATATTTTTTTCTTTGGCAGTGATAGGTATACGCAAGAAAAGTTTCATTGCAAAATAAGAAATGCTGTAAATTTACATAATTCTTTGATAAGAGTTCAAACATTTAAAATCAAACGAGAATATAATTTTAAAATTGTTAATACACATTAAACTTCTTATTTTGCAATGAAACTTTTCGTGTGTATACCTATCACTGCCAAAAAAAACATTTTTTTTCTTTTTAGTGCATTTCATTTATAAAAGTTATTTATTTTAAAAGTTTTTTTAATTTATTTTATTAAAATGGATGAAAAAGGTCCTCGCAACCACCCTCAAATTTTACAAGTGTTCACTCACAAGCAAACTTTAAAACTTTGTTTTATTCACATCAAAATGAAGTGTTCACTCTATATGAAGAAATGACAGAGTGAAGTACTTAACGAAACCTAACGAAGGTTATTTTTATTCACGCCAAAATAAGTGTTCACTCCAAAAAATGGAGTGAACACTTGCACTCAGTTTTTATTCACACCACCCATTATCACACCAAACCCCGAGATGACTCAACTACAAAAGTCAGTGATGACACCTGTTGGTGATTTTGTATTACTGAGTGTAAAACTCTGAATGGGAAAATAATTGTCATTGTAGCTAGTTATATTATCTGTTACGCTCGACGCTTTTACCGAGTAAAAATAAAAAACCGCCTTATAAAGGGCGAACACCGCCCGCTTGGCTTTTTAAGGGGCATATGATGGCCGTAGAGTTTTTAACCATTTTTAATGGGAGCACATACGGCCTTACGACGGCCAAATTTGACCAAAAGATTTAAAAGGCCAAGTACTGAGCTGTAGAAAGGGGCATTCGACGGGAAATTTGAGCCAAAAAAAGAATCTGCACCAAATGTATTGTTGAATGTGTTTTATGGGAACTTCATCATTTTCGTTATGTACAATGGTTCTTTCGATTTATCCTACTTAAAGATATCGATGCACAAGAGAAACGAGCTCGCCAGTCGTCGGTTTGTTGTACGTGAAGTGTGTGGTGCGTGTTGATTTATATTTTCGTGGGAAATTTTGTTATTTAACGGCTTGAAAAAAAACACAACCGAAAAAAAATCAAACATTTAATTGCAGTGAAGTATATTTTCTTATAGGAGGGCGAATATCCACGTTGCTGCCACTGTACCACCGTCGTATACCCGTAATAGCAACCATACGGCCGCCGTACCACCGTCGAATGGCCGTTATTGGAACTGTAAGGCCGTTGTATCACCGTCAATCGCCCCCTGTACTGCCATACTGTCCTGCAACGAGCCTTCTGTTAACCGCCAGATGGTCGAGGACTATGTTTCAATCACAGTCGGCATTTGCCCGTTCTAAGGCCATCATTTATTTTTACTCGGGTATACATCGCTCATTACTAATATTGTAGGTGGTGCTACTTTTGGTAAGAGAGAAGATAAAGTACCACCAGCACTTATTCTTACTAATTATTCAATTTAAAGAAAGATAAAGATCGCCAGAGATGTTTCACATCTTTCCCGTGCACTGGGTACACGCGTGTTTTTTTTATGTGGAAGATAAGAGCTCAGGGAAAGCCCTTTGTACTGTCGACAATCTATTTTTTTCGTATAGAGTGCAATGTCCAACAACAAGCTCTAGTCTATAGATAGTGAAGGGAAAAAGAGAAGTGAAGGAAGGAGCTACTCCCAACCATTTCTATTGCGACTCTGGCGTCGGGCAACGAGAAACCACTCCCTGGAGTGTTATGCCTCCTGAAACGAGTTGAATCCCACCAACCAACCGATGACATGCGCTGGTGGAGCGGGCAGTGCTAGTGGAAGGCTATGACAGGACGAATGTAAAGAGGGAAGAAGAAAGAAGGTGGGAAAGGCGAAGGACCGTGGTGCTGCCGGGATACGAACTCGAGACCTCTGGGATGGTAGCCAGACGCCTTGCTCCCTACACTACCGTGGCCACCATGCATGCCTGTTTCACATATGGAGATCGTCGGACATCTCAATTAACACCAAATTGCGTTCATCTCCAACGTTAAGGCAGTTCTTTTGTATGGTTACGAAACATGGAAAGTCACCCAATTCCTCACAGGGCGCTTACAAGTTTTCATCAACAGATGCCTACGTCGTATCCAAAAAATCCACTGGCAAGATAGAATTATAAATGTGGAACTATGGCGCCGTGCTGGCCAAGAAAGGATAGACGAACAAATCAGGCGAAGGAAATGGAATTGGGTTGGCCACACCGTGCGACGCTAAAACGAGAATCTAGCCAAACAGGTCCTTGATTGGAATCCGCAAGGATCCCGTCGAGTCGGAAGACCTACAACAACGTGGAGGAGAACCCTATTATCAGAGGCCGCAACAACTGGGAGATCCTGGTAAGAGCTGAGAGCTGTCGCCCAAAACAGAGGCCGCTGGAGGGCAACTGTTTCCGCCATATGTCCCATGAGGGATTAAAGGGGAAATTAGTTAGCTGGCTGTGTTTGGTTATGGTGCCCTTTCTTCGACTAGCAATCGTCTTGATAAATACATACGTAAAAAACCGGTAAATCGAATTGCAGGCTCTCCTTATGTTTTTATGATCGCTGGTGTGTTGAATCTTGTAGTAAATGTTGCCAAAATTGTTGTAGCCATTGTGTCAAATGATTGGCTTTTATTGGGGCAATATTTCTATCTGCGTGCTTCCGTCATTGGTGCTACAACGTTGAAATGTACGTGTTAGAAGAGCTCCTTAGGAATACCGATGTATTTCGGTGGTCGCTTTCTATGTATACTAATTTTCCTTAGTTGGATGCCTCCTGGGCAAGCTGGTAATCCTAAGTTGTTTTTTTTATTAATGCCACTGCGTTTTGAATTCTCAAGATGTATCGTATGTTTAAGTCTCCTCGCCAAAAGACTAAATAGTAGAGGGAAATTGTCATATGACAGTGATGTAGTTGGGAAGTTGGATTTTTTTGTTTTTTTTCTTTACATATGTTAAGATAAAGCGAAAAAAAAATTTCTGCAAATCGGTCCTGTGCGCCACGAGAAAATTCCATAAATGTCTATTTCTGATGCATTTTGAGTGCATTGCTACACTATTTTTTAATTTTTCCAGTTCTGTTGGTCGTATAAAAATAAAAAAAAAATTGGTTAATACTCGTGAATGAATAGACTATAGAACTGATTCGGTATAAATACTTTAAAAATGAATCCTAACCTCAAAAATGCAATTTTGTTTTATTTTACTAAAAATGCAATAAATAACGTGAAAAAGGTCGGATTTTGATAAAAAGAAAATATGTACTTTGATGCTATAAATACATGGTTGAAATTTCAAAAAAAAAATTCGTTTTTTACGGCAATTGCCAGTTTTCGAAAAAATTTAAAATTGCCGCCATTTTATGCCAAATCATCGTACGGTAAAATATTTTTTTTAAGTTGTAGTTTTTTTTATGTACTTTCTTGTGAGCATACGCAATACTTCGTTACTTTATTTAAAATGCCCATTTCAATTTTTCAATTTTTTGCCTTTTTTTCATTGGCAAAAGGCAAAAAATTGAAAATTGAAATTTTATAGTTTTTTCAAAGTCCTAAAATAGACATCTTGCTTTTGCGGAAGGCTTGTTAATCTTAGGGTACCATGGTACTAGTTTCCTACTTCGTTTATTTGCTCCATCTGTTAGTGCGTGCAGAAGAGATTGTGATTTTTCTTCCTTCTGTAAAAGTTTACCATTCGCTGAAATCTTCTAAATTCCATCATTGTTTTCAGCTTGGGGAATTCTGGTATCTCGTGGACGGGTTGCGCAACTGGTATAGCGCCTTTGCTGGATACTTCCAGTGCCGCGGCTGGCATATTTGCAGGATGTGCAACTGGACAGCGCCCCGTGTGTTTGGGGCTCCGCGAGCGAGACGAGCAAACAATTTTTTTGGCAATACAAATCATTTGAATTCTTTATTTGCATTTTTATGGGTCATACAAATCAGCATATGGGCCATACTAGACGAAATCGCATAACACAAACGGCGACTAAACAATACATAGGGCTCATTTTCCATAATTCTGTCGTGGGGACGCTTTTATGAAAGAAATTCCGCGAGCGAAGCGAACGAACTTTTTTTTTGGAAACTCTGGGGCCCCCGGCTGAATTTTTGCACAGGGCCCCCCATTGCCTGGCCGCGGCACTGGATACTTCGTATTCCCTTGGACTCAATACCACTTGTGGATAGGTATGGCAAAAATATTAAATACATCGATATATCGACATCGAAGCAACATCGGTTTGAATACATCAATGTGCTCGATGTAGTAAAATAAAAACATCGATGTTCACAAACATCGGAGATTTCAAAAATCAAATATAGTAAATATATTATTATCTTTATTAGATATTTAATAAAACATCTACATACGGATTACGTGTATAGAACTTTTCATTTTCATTTATTGGGCGTCTACAGTATTTTTCAACCCGAGCTTCTAAAAATAGAAGCTTCGGAATAACTTTACTACATAATCTGTTTCTAGTTGATTAATGGTGACACCCGCTTTAGAAAATAAACGCTCCGAAGGTACTGATGTACCGACAGGCGATAAAAATGTTCTAACCAAAATATACAAATTTGGATAAATACATAAGTATGTTTTGTATCTTCCCAAACTTGCAAGGGGTTTTCATGCAAGTATGATACAGGATCGCTCAAATATAATAATATTTCGTTTGACTGGTCTTCAATCTTGCTTTTTCTTTTTTTGACATTCTTGTCATACATTAGAGTTTTATGGACGCTGAAATGTCCAATTCCATCTCCTCATTTTCTTCATTTTCCGAGTCTGAACTAGTACTTGCTTCTTTTTCCTCCAGATCATTGATCAATGTATTTAAATATCTTGTGGTTTTTGCTAAGACAATGGGCTGTTGATGATGGGTTGATTTAATTCTGGGATCCAGTATCGTGCTTAATGACAGAAAATGGGCATGTTCTATTTCTCCAAATCTTTTTTTAAATTCTGCTTCAAAAGCTGCCTTTAAACATTTGCCATTTGAGTGTTGTGGTTCAAGTCTTGCTAGGCTTTTTCTAAGACAATGAATTTGTTTAACCTACTCTATTTTATTTCGTTATATACCGCTTGTATATATTTCTACCTAATTATTTCATATATAAACAACGAAAACAAGAACGATGACGATATATCGATGTATCGGTCTTCATACATCGATGTCATACCTCAATGTTTTCACTTTCGATATATCGATGTTTTTAATACATCGATATATCATTGTCATCCCTACTTGTGGAATGAGCCTAATCTTCTCCAAGGTTTAGGCCAGTGATGACCTTCTTTCTGTAACCATATGTGGGACTGCTGGTGCTAAGACAAAAGCCTCCATCATGACCAATCAAATCTTATTTTGGGTCAACTCACAATTCATTGCAGAACTCTGTGCTGCACCAACATCAAATTTGGGGCAACTCATAAACCATTGCAGAACTTTGTGCTGAATTTTTAATTGTACAGTGATGTTATACGTGTTTGTGTGTTTGTGAAAACATATTCGTTTGGTTTTCAGTTGAATAGTCTTTAAAAACAAATTCAAGCAAGTATCCCAGTTACTTAGAAAATTGTGAAAATTTCTTAAACCAAAATGTAATCATATTATATAGTAATACATGCAACCATCTGTACTTATCAAATTCCAAAAATTCTTACAAATAAATTCTAGAATTGTCACCTGTCATGAAAATACAGAGAACCACATCATCTCTCCTCGTGTATAAGCACATAATATCATTACTAACTATAAATTTTGATATAAATTAATCAAGATTCTAAATACTTGTAGTGGATACACTCAACCAAATAATATAAAGTAGCATTTCAATTCTCTTATGCTCATCACATCCCACATGTAAAATAATTTCTATACGAAATTTTCGGAAGCGCTTCCCTCATTTATTCAAGTTATAATGGGGAAAGGGCTCCTTTACTTATCCTATTATATTATTCCTTGGGTAGCTTGAAATCCTTTAAAGATTTAAACTTATTATATATGTCTGAACAAGCAAATCCTTCTGTTTGACTACTACTATATATATTTTACTAAGTATGAACTATATTATGTATGTAGAGTTATATACACACATATATTACTATATCGATTCGTTACGTTAGAATTTGAAATTTATTCAACCGTAAACGAATGCTCAACCGAGGATATACAGAACTATAGTATGTATACACATATAAGAAGAATAACGTTTGAGGATCCTTAATCCTGTCAGCACTATCCTGATTCCAAACTTGAGAGCAAGCTGATATAGAAACGTAAGAACCTACGACTCAATGCACTTTTATTTCCTGGAGGATATAAAGAGTGTAGACAATTCTAAAAATACATATCCTTCGTCCTTATTCATATCGTCCTTTTTTAAAGCCAAAGATAGTTCTCGGTTTTTGGGGGGGGGGAGTGAAGTAAATTCTGAATGAGGTGAATGTTGTCCATGGTTAAACCGCCATTAGGATCGATTTTGAAGGGTTTTTTGTGCTGTATGAAAGGATTAATAAAAAATTAGCGTCACCATCGCCATTGTTTTGTGGAATATCCTTCAAAGCCGGGCCATTTCCTGTGCGTTTGCCTGGCCTAAGTGAGAACCATAAATTCGCATTTGATGCGACAGAAAGATTCATTTATCTAACTTAGATATCTCGTCCCCCCTTGTAACTGTGTGTCGTCCTTGTTCCAGCGCTGAGGGCTGTGTGTATGGGGATGTAATGTGTATGCAGGCAGCCCCCGGATGAACCTCGTCTCCTGGCGCTCTATTGAAAGAATAACCCTGGATAAATTCTTGATTTTAGGGCACATATGTACATGCCGGGTTCGGTATTCGGGAACTGTCTAATGAGACCCGGAATAAATGAAACATTTACATTCAGCTCAACAATGCGCCCCGGCAGTGGCATGGCGGTATACGCTGTTATTGTCATGACGCCCCATTGTGCTATCAAAATTCAGTTCAGCTTGCGGGACATCACGGGCATGAGGGATGCCCGGCGGGCACGGAATGGTATGGGTCCGGGGGTAGTGAGTCTGTGGGGCTAATTGTAACTTGTTGTCCCTTGGTGATTTCGTTGTAAATAAAAGGATCCTAGATCATGGTGTGATACTTTCCATTCATTTCAGGCATTCAATGGCCGCCAGGCTCTATTTCTCTTTACTATATCCTAGTCCTATGCTCATTGTTTTGCAAGCGCGCCATAAGCTGCAGTCTGACTGCAGTGAAGTATTAGTGTCAAAGTTGGCTCAAATTATCCAACGTGGAGCTTTACATCCTCCCCGTCTCCATGTAAATGATGACATGAAGGAATTTTTGGGGTTAACTGAGAAGGATGGCGCAGTAGTAGTTGGGTGAATTTTCTGAATACCAAATGAGTTCGCTTTTGACAGTTTCTTTGCAAATTAGACAATTGGACAGAGACGAAAAAGGATTTTCGCAAATGAGAATTTCTCTCATTGATATTCTTTGGATTTTCGGAATGGTTCTTTCAAAAGGATTATTTCAAGGATTGTTAGGCTCTTTGGTGGAGGATATCTAGAGAAAAAAAGAGCTGATATCTCTTGTAGAAGATGAAATTCTTTTAAATGGGAATATACAAATTATGCTGAAAGTTTTCGAGGACGTTTTTCTATTGGCCCTTCAACGTTTTTACAGGATCATAAATTTTTCTTGATTATATGCTTATTGATATTTGAAATTAAGATTTATTCTGTTTTGGATTACAAGGAATTTCAAGGTTTTATTTAAATCTTTAAGGAAATCTATTTAATTTGCTTATATATTATCAATTTACACAAAGATTTGGTCGTATACACTGAGCCAGCGGAAATATAGTTGTTAAGTACAGCTGCAATGTCAAATGACAAGATACAGAATAAAATTACTAGTAGTTTTATTTGAATCAAAAAAAAAGTATTAGCCCAGTCACTTTAAACATGAGCCTCTAAAAATCCAAATGGAAATTTTACCGCGGGATTCTCTTTATTTTGGTTGGGGTCACAAATAATTTCCCGAAAGTCCATAAAGCCAACTGACCGGCCACTCAAATTACGGAGGTTCAAAGGTCACGAAAATCAGTTTTTCTCAAAGATCTCGTAAATTATCGGTTTTACGTAAATTTTTGCTAAATAAAATTTGTTCGCGAGATAAATATGCATAAAAATTTCCCATGCAAAATTTACGTAGAACCAATGTTTTTCGAGATATGGGGCTGAGAAAATTCGCGCATCGCGCTGCATTTGTTTCCGCGCCACCTTTGAAGTAGAATGCAAGCAGCGTTTTTACATGGTATCCCCAATAGACCTACTTCGTAGGTTACAAGTTATGATATAATTTTGTTGATTATCTTTCTGCCTCTTCTATTTCCACTTCTTTCATATTGTCTCCTTCATCAACATTCATCTCAGGGGAAAACAACGAAATGTGGTTCACGTTATTATGGTTCAACTCAGGTTCAATGGTTGTATCCTCGGACATCGAATTGACACACAACGGTCTCCGACAAGAGCCATACGTTACGGAACATGGCAATCCTACTTTCCTGCATCCACTTCCTATCATCCACAGGGGCGGCGCTTCCATAGGTGCGATTGATGCACTTGCACCGGGCGCCATTGGACGGGAGCGCCATTTCAGATATTAGGATAATAAAAAAAAATTTAAAACTTTAAAAAAAAATTTGAAAAAGAGTTTCTGGGACATCCTTTTCATATATTAAAAGATTTCATTTTTATTATCACGATCTATTTTTTCCAGTTTATTTTCCCAATAAAATATTCTACATTTTCACTCATGTAACAACATAACACAATTTCTCAAGAAATTACACAAATTCTGTCACAGTAGGTACTTTTCATGCAAGAAAAAGCGGGGAAATTTTACTTCCTCTCGTACTCTCGAGACTTTTGCTGCTTCCTCTCGAGACTTTTGCTTCGAGATTTTCATATTTCTGTCCAGAGAATCAGCAGAAGTAAAAATTCAGGAGAAATATCCACCAAGTGAGAGAAAAATCTCCCATTCAACTGATGTTCTCAAATTTGAACGTGAGAATTGAATACAGAATTAAGCAGTGGAATGAGAGAGAAGAAACACAAAATAATTTCATTTTGACTACGCTGGAGCACTTTATGAAATTTTTGTAAAATGCACCATATCAACTCACATAAAGGAAAAAAATTGTTGCGATGGCTCTGTATTGGGTATTGCTGTTTACTGTGATTGATAAAAACTTCAGGGCGCTGTTGGTGCACTTTTAAATTTTGTTCCAAGATTTGTTAAAAGAGGTAAATAAATAAAATGAGAACAAAATATCTTGCGTTTTTTTTGTTTGTTCCCTTACTGTCTAACAAATTAATATGTAGATTTTTTTATGTTATACGAGTTATTTATGGTGCAATTTTAAGTTTTGTGCCTGCTTCCTCTGGAAGATTTTATGAAAAGTAAATTGTGTGAAAAATTTTTATTAGATTTCAAATTTTGAGTGATAAAAGTGATATTTTAGATTTAATAATAATTATTAAATTACTAATTTTAGGTAATACATTTTTAAATTATATTAATTTATATTTATATTCTATTAGAATTAATTTATTTATTGTTTTTATGTATGTTTACGAAAATTAAAATATTTTACTGTGCCGCGAATTAGGAAAATGGTGAATTTCGAACAAACGTATGTTTCTAAAGGCAATTTATTGTTTTGATACTATTCAAAATTTATATGCTTAGAACTGGAGAACGGTTAAAAAATTATTATTTTGAAAAACATGTAAAATTATTAATTTTTAAGAAGCTTAGTGAGACTAGTAGTGAAAGTAGCATAGACGCGTTAAAACGATTAGTTCGTCAATTAGAACTCGTTCAGGTAGGGGAACCCCCGTATCGAAACATAGAGCAAAATCTTTACGAAATAAAATTACTGAGTTAAATTTAATTTGTTCCATAGTAATCTAGTGTGATATTTTCGAAAAGATAAATTCAACCAAAATGTCTGTTTATCTGCTGCAGTTGATATTTTAAATGCCACAAAAGGCTTTTTGATAGATTTACGATCAGAGCAAAATTTCAGGAATTTATTGAAAAAGCAAAGCAAATTGCTACCAAGGTAGAAGTGCCGTGTGTATTTCCCTCGTCCTTGCGATCCAGACGAAAAAAGCTTTTCTTCATATGATCAACTGATGGGGATGGGACTTCATATGATCCAGAGGGGTTCTCTTTATTTTGATGTCACAAATAATTACTCAAAAGTCCACAAAGCCTTTGTGACCTTTATCCCTCCGTAACTTGAGTAGCCGGTCAGTTGGCTTTATGGACTTTTGGGAAATTATTTGTGACCCCAAAATAAAGAGAATCCCGCGGTAAAATCTCCAATTGGATTTTTTTAGAGGTCTGGCCTGTTTTTTGTATAAAGTGAAGCAAAACGGGGTTTAAACTAAGTATACACGATAATGATTTTCAGTCAAGCAGGAGCTTTTGGTTTAAGTTCAGCCCATTCTAATTCTTACTATTTCTTAGAATTTAGCATATGCTTGAAGTAACTATGAATCTCCCTTTTATTAAGCAACAAATTCTTGAAATATATACTTAACTTAAGCATGTACGATGACTAAAATTACTACAATATAGTAGTATATACTTAAAATACTTGGCTATATTTAAGCATCTGCGGTGATTGAAATGAGCATGGAATAGTTTTGAAAAGCCCATTCCCTTTTTAACGTTACGAAGCTTTCGATTAACCGTATTAATGCTCGAAAATAGTACCTATATGTGATAAAAAAAGAAAGAAAACAAAGAAAAATATTCAAAATAAACAAAAACATAAATTCATTTTATATTCACGCATGTTTATTATATATATTATACATATATATTTATTTACAAAACAGCAATTACCAATTTTTAATAGAACAGAATTTAATATAAATAAAGGTAATCCGCTTAGTTCCAAAGATGCTTATTTCTAATAAACCGCCTACCATCCGTTAATACATAAAAGTGAAATGGAGGGCTACTAAATATGTGTATAGGTGTAATAGAAAAGAATTCTTCTTTTTTTTAGTAAATAGGCCCTAAAATATTTTACAACATAATGCGTACGACTAAATTTACTTTGTCTTTTACCAAAATACACTCATAGTCCAGTCAAAATAGACGAAAAATAGCAGAAATTGATTGATAAATGGTAAGTTGCTAAAACTATTCGAAATACACCGTTATTGTGTATAGAAATATTTTAGGTAATAGTTTGGTGCATTAGTAAAGCCAAACAAAATATACTATTAATAAGCCATTTTTCTGGGAAAAACGAAGAAGTTTGCGAGGTCAAGATGGAACCCATCGACTCGAACCTACATACATATCTTCTAAACGGAGTCACTTAAGTTTCTGTTTTTTATATAAAGAATACACATTTACCTCAAAAATGTACATAATTTCGTTGGTCTACGATAATTGGTCTAGGAGTAATTAAAGTTTAAGTAAATTTTTAAAAGATTCATTTCTTTTTTCGTAAACACCCTGTATTTTCGTTGATAGTGGGGATAGCCACCCTCTCTAGAGCAATTTTTTTCTCCAAACACATCCAGGAATCACCCCTGAAAATATTAGCCCCGTAGGCCAACAACAGATTTATTAAACGTCTGATGACCTTTGCAAGTCGCGAATGAGTGCATATGAGTATTTTAAATATTTAAAACGGCGATATATCATGAATGGCACTTCGTAAGGGGAAAATGTATAATATATTTTTTGTAGATAATCGCTTCATCTACAAACTTTGTGAACACTGTTTTATGATAAGACTTAGCGTTTAAGAGAGATTTGCAAAAAACTAACATTTTGACCTTTTGACCTTGAATAAAAAAATGTCGTCCCGACCGATCGCGTGTCGGTCTCGAAATTTTATGAATAACGATGTTTTTAAGGTGTGTACCAATTTTCAGCAACTTACCATTTATCTATCAGTCAAATGTCTATTTTGACTGGATTATCAGTAATCTCATCTCTATAGTTCTATGTATGGGTATGCAATGCCAGGATCACAATGTGCGACTAAGTAACTTTTCTTATATAATTTTCCTTTGAAAGTACATTCGTTATTATTATATAAATTTCTACATCGTTTTAAATAAAGGTTTTCTTTGATCAATTTGTGATTTATGTTTAAGAAATGCATATTATGGTAAAAGTGAGGCGAAATCATGATAAAAGCTGCAAATTTAAGAGACCATTTTGTTGCAATTCTGCAAGATATATTTTTCGTGAATTAGTATTCTTTGCAAAAGCCTTAATTATTGATGCTTACCCTCAAACCTCATTGATCAGATATATTTTGATGGGCCCGACATTTTTATCGCGGTTACGTAGTCGACCAGCAAATGATGTTTCGGTTTTAATGATTGATTAAATAGTGTTCGATTCAAACTATTATGCCGACTTATCAAATAATCTAATCCGTTTTTCTAAAACTTGGTAAAAGTAGCTAATCAATAATGTCAATAAATGTACAAATGAATCCCAAAATATAATTTTCTTCTGGTATTAAGCCTGCTATAATTAATGGTAAAAAGTGTATAAATGCTGCCATCTCACGAGCTGCCATTTTAAAGCGTTTATTCCCGAAAGGTTCCGCCTGAATTGAATTGCCTCTATTTTGAATTTCTATTTCTCCATAAATTTCAAGACTAAAGAATTTTAAGCAATTTAGTAACTAAGCAATTTTTAAGCAATTTAGTAACTTACAATGAAAACTGTAGACAACATTTTTTTCTAATTTTTCCACTTTCAACTGTCACCGTAAACTTCAAAGTGCACTTTAGCATTCAGTATCGGACTGAGATTATAGTAAAATGCGCACTTTAAGTGTGCATTCAATATTTTCGTTAGGTTTCGTTAAGTACTTCACTCTGTCATTTCTCCATCTAGAGTGAACACTTCATTTTGATGTGAATAAAACAAAGTTTTAACGTTTGCCTGTGAGTGAACACTTGTAAAATTTGAGGCTGGTTGCGAGGACCTTTTTCATTCATTTTAATAAAATAAATTAAAAAAACTTTTAAAATAAATAACTTTTATAAATGAAATGCACTAAAAAGTAAAAAATTATTTTTTCTTTGGCAGTGATAGGTATACACACGAAAAGTTTCATGGCAAAATAAGAAGTTTAATGTGTATTAACAATTTTAAAATTATATTCTGGTTTGACTTTAATTGTTTGAACTCTTATCAATGAATTGTGTAAATTTACAGCATTTCAAGTGAATTATTAAAAGTTTGGGCATGAGTTGCAGTTAGACAATTGTGATTATAGTAACTATAATCACAATTGTCTAACTGCAACTCATGCCCAAACTTTTAATAATTCACTTGAAATGCTGTAAATTTACACAATTCATTGATAAGAGATCAAACATTTAAAGTCAAACGAGAATATAATTTTAAAATTGTTAATACATATTAAACTTTAAGATAAGCCTGAGTTCTAGAATTTCTTATTTTGCAATGAAACTTTTCTTGTGTATACCTATCACTGCCAAAGAAAAAAAATATTTTTTACTTTTTAGTCACAACTATAATTACAAACTAAATTTTTAAATTAATCCATTTTAAAAAGCAGCAGGTAAGTTTCTCATGCGATCCGGTTTTATATTTTCAATTTTCAATCAAGATCTTAATCTACTCAGTATTAGATAAATGCTTGACTTCGCAACAAAACCACCTTTTGCCCAAACTAAATCCCGCAAACGTAAATTTTTCCCACAGAACCTCATTTAGCCTTAAATAAATTTTCCCAAAGTAAAACTCCTAAATACATCCACGTTTACTAGCCTACTAATTTCACAAAAATGACGTTTCCCTTTAATCCCAAAATTTCCCATGAGTGAACTAAAATTTCCCATGAGTGAATAGAATTTGAATGAGAGAATTTTTATTCACACTAAATCGAGTGTTCACTTTTAACGAATCACTCCACTCAGGAGTGTTCCCTTTAAGTGTACACTTAGTTTTTATTCACTCCACCCAATAGCACCATGCTTAGAGTAAGTATAAGTTTCTTAACTCAACTAAAAAATGCCTAAAAGTAGCAGTTCAAGCTATGCAGTTCAGCGAGAAGTTCTGAAAATGAGCATAAATCATTCTTAAACTAACGAATGTTTAAAAGTTCTCAAAACTTGCACAGAGCCGTACTTAAGTTGAGTATTACTGAGCTTGGTAGAAATGAGCACATAACACACAATTTTAGAAAAAGGTGCTATAAGCAAGAATACAATGCTTGATGTATTGACAAAAGTTAAGTCACGGTAGTTGAGCCAAGAACTTCAGCATATGCTTAAATTGACCCTACCATACTTAATTATAGATTTCGAAAAAATTTTTCTGAGTGTATTATTACTAGTAAGTAGTCGCTCCAACTTCCTGTTTAGAAAGAAGAAGAGGAAAACGAGTCAAAGTCCTTTAAAGTGTACGTGGTGTTGGACAGTGATGGGTTTCCCATTTCAACAATGCGAGGGCCTGCTGGTGCTAATTCCAACGCTTCCATTTACCAGATACATTCAGTCTGCGGATCTGTGTTCTAATCATTTGCATCAATTTCAATTTTGGGTCAACTCATAAATCTTTGCAGAACTTTGTGCTGATTCGGTTATTCCATATGTTATTCCTCCTCCACTAAAATGATAGTATGCGGGCTTACAACCTAAAACCAGGTTTTGGAAACTGAAGGAAGAAGAAGGCAAGGGAGAAAGAAGAAGTTTGACAAGAAAATAAGAGAGAACAAAATATAATTTACGCTTTTTTATGTGGGAAACCCAAGCTTCGGAATAACCCTTTGTACTACCAGTCTGTCACGTCGTTCAGGTCATGATGTAATGACTAGTAGCAAGCTTGGTTTGAAAGATATAAAGGAATATGATAGTTTAGGGGAGGTATTGGGGGTATTGGAGAATGTTTAACTTTCAGACATTATTGCGCGCGAAAAAGGGGATTGCATGGTATGAGAGGTGTTGCGGAAGAAAGATTGCCGTGCACGCAGGAGGGCAAAAATAGAACAGTCGCTACGGTAATATACAGGGTGCCTCCCGAACAGTGACAAAGCGGCCGGCTGTGGATTGGTTATGGATAGACGAACAAAAAATCGTATGATTAAGGCTTCGGTCTTAGCAGCTGAAAAAGTCCTTGCCTGTAAGCAGATTTAATGATCTCCTCTTTCATTAATGTGGGAATGACAATTAACTCTTCTCCTTAAATAAAAAGTCATGTTTAAGGTGCATATCTTCATGAGCGGTAATGCAATTCTGCTCAACGCATCTACGTGCCTCATTTTAGTACCTGAACGACGTTAATCTAAAGTCTTTTACATAGAAACATGGCCTATCTAGCCACTCTAAGTGGGACATCTTCTTTTTTCAATGCCGTGGCGTTGCAGTTGGTGACAATCTTAATACTCCTTCCCACGTAAACTTTCCACTTCTTTAGGACGTGTACTATTAGGCTAGTGCCGATAGTTTTTTGAAAAAAAATTAATAGAAGGAAGGGACCAGCAATGAAATGTCGTTAAGGTTATAACTAAAAAAAATTTTAAACTCGAAAAAAAGGGAAATGGTAAAATGGAGATGCTATTTAGGGGTTGAAAACGATTTTTTGCTATTTGTAGTGAAACATGACCTCCTAGTGGCAAATGTTTAATACAAAAGTTGTAGATAATATGTATTTAACATATTTTGACATAACCTCAAATTTTCCAAGAAAATAGCGAAAAATCGATTTTTCAGTTTTTAATTTTTTTCTCCCGTAAAAATAATTCAATTTACATGAAAATTTGTAAGAGTATACCTTGTTTTGCGTTAAATAAGCATAATTTTTTTGTTTGGAAAACGGATAGTTTCCCAGAAATTAACATTTTTCGAAAAAAATACCCTCATCTTGCATGGACAACTTTATGGATGTTTTTTCGAATTTTGATATTCCAATTAAAATCGGTATATGGGAGTTTTTAAGGTAAGTAAATAAAGAATTTATGATCAAAACTTATTCAAAATTGTGGGGCCAATATGGCGGAAGAATTTTGCCAAATAAGTGTCATTTCCCGGTTAGCTGTATGTAGGGTGTTCAAGAGTTGAAAAATCGGAAAATCTTGACATTCTACCCACAAATGAAAAACATTGGATATAGTGTATCTTGAAGCTCTCTAAGCAATGCTTAAAGCAATCGGTTCAGAATTGATCAACAAGGTTTTTTTTTGGAAAGATGGTAAGGAGAAACGGTAATGTGGATTTATGTATAATGGATAAGAAGGAAAGAAACCCATTCAGATGAGAACCCAGGGGCCAAGCAATTGCAGATTCATTTTAAATGTTTTAACGTTCGTGATTTTACCAAAACACATACATATAGGTCATTTTGGCCACACTTCAAAGAAATGCATTTTGAATCTAATGTCTTGAACGTTTATAGGAATACTTGGTTTTTCGTTATTGGTTATGAAGAATTTAATTTTGAAGGTCATAATAAAAGTTGGTTTTGTGGCACTGCTTTGTCCAACTATAAAAATTTTGTTTCATTTTTCAATTTAGTTTTATTGTTCTCGAAAAATTTTGTTATTGCAGACTTCTAGATTTAAATTAAAAAAGGCTATAGAAAATGGCCCTCGAATTTCGAGTGCTGGATGCTGCTATTTGCATTAATTTTAAATCTTTTAACGTTCATGGTTTTAACAGAATACACAGGCAATTTTGGTCATAGTTCAAATAAATGTATTTTGAATCTAATGACTCCAATTTTTATAGGAATAGTTGGTTTTTCGTTAATGGTTAAGAAGAGTTGAATTTTGAAGGTTTGGATTGATTTTAAATGTTTAAACTTTGGGTGCAGCGAGGCGCACCGGGTCCCAGCTATCCAAAATACAGAAAATAAGCGGTTCATTGAGACACTTCATCTGTATATGAAAATTCATATCTCGAAAAATGCCATGTCAAATGGATGGTTTTATTGCCTCGATCAAAATGTCAGATCCCTAATCGTTTCACATTTTGTTATTTGAAATCAAAAATATCAAAAAATTGCCTTTTTCAAACTGTCATACTCTATAATAAAATTCATATCACCTGATTACTACTATTGGCTTATGGGAGCAGCATAAGCGCACCGGGTTCCAGGTAGTATATGTATATGTATATGACTTTCAGTTTGTTAACTCCATGTTGATTTTAAGGTTCTGCGATAGGTCCACAGAGATTTGCTGTTCCCTATTGATCATATTATCCAGTTGGTTCCAGTGGCTTTTTGGCCTTTAGTTCACCGCTTAGTGTTTAGCTTTTTAGGAAAAAGCTACAGTTCTGCCTACAAGGACTAGTTATATCAATCTCGACGATGTTCGTTTACTGGTAGATATATGGTTTCGGAGTTGTTTATTCGAGACTGACGCTTAGACTTATGGTAATATACTAGCTGGAGTTCAAATTTAGTGCATGCTGCATACGCTGTGGCGTCTTAGCTTATTGTTCATCGGATACAACGATAACAGGATCATTTCCTTGGTGAAAAATTTGTGCCGTTGGCGAGTTCTAGGATTTTATCTTCAAGTAAGCACCAAAGGATATAACGCCCTCCACTAAATATAGAGTCAAACAAGACCTCATATTGGTTAGACCTCATCTATTTAGAACAATAGCTAATGCCAAACTATGGTTGTTGAAGCCTTCCTTAATGTTGTGAAAGGCCACCATCGCCTTCCTTTATTTACCACTGCACTTTCCAGCCAGAGCTAGAGATTGTAAAGGGCCTTCTCAGTGGATTTATGTACTTAGAACACGTGCTGAAAGGGACAGATCGATGGTCGCACAAGATAAGGATCTCTTAAGTTATTGCCGAAAGTTTTCTTGATTATCTTCAAGGTCAATATGTACTCAGGAACGTCCTGGCATGGGTATAATGTGGTATGCAGCAATGTTGACATGAAATTCGTTTAGGTTTAAAGTAGAGTTTTAGTGAGACCATTTTCTGTCCACATTATATATTATTTAGTTTCGTTCTATCTTCTTTCCAATTTCCCATATTGATTTATAAATTTCTCTGACTAACTGGCAGATGTCAGATGGACTTTCTGTTATGTAAGACTACACAACTCTTTTGACCGATATTGTTAGAATTTACAATGGTTTCTATTTAGCTAAGAGGATTTCACGAAGTTTTCCAAGTTGTTTTTTGACTACGAAATCGATTTTATTTTTTAAGAAAAAAGTAACTCACAAAAAGATACGAAATGATGGTGCAAGACTACGCAAAATCTGATGTTATACACTGACTAAACATTATCCATGGAAATACTTTAAAATTCAACTCTCTCTAAGAATATCATTTCAAGTAAACGACAGTCAGGGACTCTGATAATGTGTATATAAAGTGCAGAGAACCTTCTTTAATACCATGAACGTCTGTTGCATATAACCCTGGATACAGATTAAGACCCCGTAGCTGAGCTTTCATTTAAGTATGCAAATTTCCTGGTAAAAGTACAGCAGTTAACTTGTTCACTGTTACCTTAGATCCTGCCGTTATTAAATCTCTAGCATACAACAGTTTATGTGAGCTGATTTAAATGTGTCTAAGCTTTGTTATACATTCAAATGGGTTACTTACCTGCTAAAACGGCTCCTTCTGTTTCCAGGTGATAGTTAAACGATGTTTCCGGTGTTCGTGACAAAAGTCAGAAATTGTCCTGGCATCGTCGAAATCGGGGGAATGCTATAAAATCTTATATAAGATTTAAGTAAGAACAGAAAAGGGACACAACCCATTTTTTAGCAAATTTTCTTCTACATTTAACAGTAGATTACCAACACTGCCGCGGGGGATACAAACGTGTAGGGATGAATTGTGTTGACATAATAAATCTCTGCACTTGGATGACGTTTATTTAAAAAGAAAAGTATAAGAAAAAGAAAACAAACATATTTCCAAAGCATTTTCCAGCCAATAAATCTTGGCAACAAAATCCGCTCTTGCGCCCGTTTAAGACAGAATCCTTGATGCACTTTTGACTGTTTTATATATCGGCAGACAGATTCAATTTGGAATCTCGTCAATTACTGGGATACCACATGGACTATCGTAAAACTGTTTTCCCCCCAGGACAATTTGAATACATCAAATTGAAGCCAGAGCTCCGTGGCAGGACGGAAAATTTCAAGGGGCCCCGCAAGAACGGTGGCGACAGTAACGAGTGAGAGCTCCAGGACTACTCCTTCTGCTCCAGCTGACGGACCAACTTAGCATCAAGAAAAATGCAGTGCAACATAAACTGTAAGTGAATTTTCCGAATTTAAAGCCCTCTCGGTGCCATAAAAATTTTATGATTTCATAACGCTATCCTCCACCGCATCAAATTTTTTAACTGTAAGAAGGATCTCCTTCTTCCAGCCAGGACGACTCAGTCAACTGCTCTCGTACGTACGTATGCAGGTTGCATAAACTTAATCCTTATGTTGTCGGGCTTCGTTTAAAGCGCAATACATTCTCGTGAAAAGGACGAAAAGATGGAATTGCGAAGTAGAGATCGCTTTTAAAAGTTAGCTGGTGAAAGGATGCTTTAATTTCACGAAAGCGCTGGGGATGTGCTCCTTCAGACTGTGGAATAACATGAACATGGCGTGAGTTAATGTTTTTTGCCTTTTTGTTGCAAAGGGATCCTTGCGTCTCACACGCGATGGCATATAATAGTTGATAGCTAGCGAAAAAGTTTATTGTCTTAGTTCAAATTTACACCAAACATAATCAACTCCACTTGCATGACTTAATTAATGGCACATTGTTTACAGAAATACCATATAGAAAAGGTTTTACTACTGCTAGACTACGATAGTAAATTTTTTATGAGACTTGAGATGAAGGTCTTTGAATTGAACATTCTCGAAAGCATGCAAATTCTAAGGATTTTTTGGTAAATTGAGCATAAAAATAGGATCCTGTGAAGAACTGTTTTGTTTCAAGTCGCAGAATATTTTTATAGACACGATTCAGCAGCTTTGATTCCTTTCACTGTAGTTCGTCTGTCTGTGTCAATTGATTGATGAATAAGACAATCTTGAATGTAGTTTGTTTCAATTTTTTGAAGTCCCATTGCTGCACCGTAACTTAAGTGACTTCTTTTTCAGAAGGGTAATCTATGTTTTTCCAGCCTATTGGGCTTGGAGGCGACCCTTCGAGAGGGCAGAACAGTCGCAGATAACGTAACGAATCGGCACTAGCGCCCGTCTTGCTAGCCTAGTCCTCATCTATGATGGGCCACAGGACAAACTATAAAACACATACCGATCAGGCTCCCCTTCAATTATAAGAGATAGAGTCTTGCCCAACAAAGCTTGTCCCGCTTTATTCTCGTCAAGACATCTATGACGCGATAGTTTCGGGAATGAAGCTCAAACCAATACAAGGCTAATAACTGCTGAACAAAAAAGAGTTTTGTTCCATTGATATTTTGCCACTTTTATGTAAACTTCAGAGTTCTTCGTTCATAGAAAACTCTTTATTTATAAGCAAAAACTGAACAAGTTACTGATGTACATTACATCTCAAAAACAGTTTTGTAGAGCGCCACACACGTAGACGTATAAGATCGGCGATTATGGTTAGTGCAGTGACTCACTCCAACCAATCCCCAACAATTTTCCGACCGATGACCAAATCGATGGTTAAATTAACGTATTTGAATTAACGCCATCACAATTCTTGTGCTTTCTTACATATAAAGAAATCGCAATGCCATTAGTGGGTATTGGGATGGTTTGGCCTGTGAAAAAAAGCGGTCTGATGCGACTAGGACCGAGGTCAATTAAGGCGAATTTTAAGGAGGCTTCTGCCATTGATTTCGTTGCCAAGAAACTCGGTACACATTCCTAATCAAGGACTGATCAAAATAAAATCTCAAAAAAAAGTTGAACGTCAAAAAGTGGAATGCAAAGTTGAATGTGTAGAACCGGTCTAAGGGTATAGGCCAATGACTCTATTATCTCGTAAAAGAAATAACGCCATATGTTAAAGTGTCATGGATTTTCTTGCAAAGCGTTATTATTGACTCAAGGTCGAAATTAGGAGTGGAACAGAAAATGCTAGAAATTTCCCGATTGCAGCTACCTAAAATTACTTGTTATTGTGTATACTTTAACTTCTGAAACTCCAACTTGAAAAACCTGGACCAATGAAATTTTTACGAACAAGGTCGCTGGTAACATTTTACTAAACGATGTTAACCAACCTTGGAAGACTAATGTTACGGTAACTAATTTTGCTTGTCATGGGAATTATATGGAGCAAAATTTTAGATTGGGATGTTCATAATTTTGATAAGACTGTCAAGTTAGATAAATTCAATGAACAGGAAATTATTATTTCGTTTTCGTTGTGTTTTGTGTCTGTCAAGTCGTTCAGGGCATGCTGCAATGTCTAATAGCAAGCTGGGTTTAAAGGATAGAAGAGAGTATGAGAGTATGATAGATCAGGGGAGGTCTGGGGAAGTTGGAGCAGGTTTGAAGTCTTCGGTGTTGTACGAGTTCCGGAAAACTGATTTTAGGCGATTATTCCACAGCCAAACTTTTAGACATCAGTGTCCGTAAAAAAGGGATTGCAGGGTATGAGAATGAGCCGAGTGGGCTAGTCTTGTGTTACGGGAGAAATATTGCCGTGCAGGCAGGAGGGCGGAAATTTCATTGGGACAGCCGCTATAGAAATAGCGATAAAACTTTGACAAGGCTGCTACATTCCAGCGGTGGGGCAGAGAGTAAATGAAGATGCAAAAGCTTGCGATCAAAAAAGATATTAACTTCGTTAAGATGCCGTTCGAAGCGTATTAAAGGATCTGAAAAAATTTTCATAAAAATCGGTCGAGCCGTTTTTTTGTTTAGACGACGTAAGTGATTTTTGTACCTGCATGATTTCGTGCGACCAAAAAAGATATCGACTTCGTTGAGATGCCGTTCGAAGCGTATTAAAGGAAATATGATCTGAAAAGATTTTCATAAAAATCGGTCGAGCCTTTTTTTTGTTTGAACGAGGTTCGTGATTTTTTTACCTGCACGATACCACCGTGGACGAAAAATGATATAGACTTTGTTGAGGTGCCGATCGAAGCACATTAACGAACATGTTCTGTAAAAAATTTCAAAACATGAAATGGAAAAACTTCGGCTAAGGCTTCACCGGACGAACTGCTCAAGTTCGAGAAAATTAGTCTGCTGAGCTCCATTTTTGCCTGATTTCCCATACATTTTCACATTTCGAAGTCAGGAAAAATAAAGTCTGATTTCGCCCAACAGAACCTGAAATCAAGCTTGAAAGTAAAAGCTCGCTCAAAAGAGAGTAATCAACTGGAATCGTGGAATGCCATTCCAGGGAGCTTTTGCATTTCTGACTTCCGGCGAAAAAGCAACAACAATTTCAAGTACTGAGCTCGACTTTAGCCGGTGAAGCCACTTATGAAGTGAACTTGATTAAACTGAGGTCGGTGAAGCCGGGGTATTACATTTTCTGGATTCAGTAGAGTGATAGCTTTCCATCAAGATATCACTTGACAAAATCCAAGCACTCTTTCACTCTTTAAAAACCGTGCAAAAGTTACGTAACCCTTTACAAACATCACGAATTTTTCAAACTTTTAGATCAGCACTTTTATGACGGCGAGAGAATTGTTTTCCACTTCCTACAGGTTCTGGAAATTGAAGTTCATCCCGGAATTTCCAGTAGTTACGAAACATTTGGCCTTTTCGGTCAAGTGTGACAAGTCCTTTACATTAGCTGCGAGTACAGTACATCACCAATGGAACACGATTTTTGACAATTGCCAGTAAAATGTATCTGGCCAAAACCAGAGCAAGGGTAGCTCGCAGCAGTTTTGAGTAGTTTACCAGTCCCAATGGATCGCAGCTATTGAATAGATTTGCTAATACATATCTCCTGAAATCGTTTGAATTTCCAAATGAAGTCATTTGCTTCTTAGTTTATCGTTATTTGAACTAGATACTCTCAGAATTACTTTGGCATAAGTTCTGATACTAGCCAATTTCCCACTACTACTAAAACTATTATTATTTTCTAAGTAAACAATTTATTAGTATTATATTATTTAAAATTACAACATTTTTGCTATTAGGTATAGGAGTTGTGTTAGATTGAAGAACCAGGTGTATGAATTTGATGTTATTTTTTCTTACAATTTGTTAGTAATATTGTTCGTTTATTATTAAAATACCGATTCATAATATTCATCATACTGCAAAGTTAATCGTGTGCGGGGCGGCGGAGCGCGTGGGGATGGAAGGAAAACTGCTCACGCACTTTCGCTTTGGGTGGGGAAATCCACACCCAAAATATTTCATGTACACCTAATCACCCAGAAAGTTGGAGGACCGTCTCGATCGCTGGCGACGCAGGAACGTGGTCGAAGGGCAGCACACAAGCAAGGCTTTTCATACGAAAACTAAATATGTTATGTTAGAATTATTAAGAACTCATATGTATAGCCTAAGTTTTTTAAACCCTACTCAAAAGGAGATTGCCTCTGGGGCATACCGAAAGAGGGCTTTCCCCTTAGTTTCTCAGAACCCCACACAAAAAAATCAGCGATACTGATCAGTTTCTCATAAGAGCTCTAAGAGGCAAACCTCATTACAAATAAAATGGGGCGATTCCAACACCTGCCTTACGTATTCGGAAAGCTTTTTAAGAAGCTTTAAAGTAATACCCTTAAGCTTTAGTTTTCCTCATACAAAGTTTTAGTTTTTGTTGTTGCATTGCTTCTTATTGTAGGCAATTATATTGGTGACCGTGAAAGGTATCATTTAGCATAGACAATAGACCAGTTCTGGTTCGATTGCAGAGGTCAAGCAGCACTGGACGTGATAAGTACTCAGTTGGGGGACCGCATTGGGAAAAAATACTCGAGTTTAAAAATATAAAGCTTTCGACACCGGCGCAGTTATAACTCATTTTTCCACGCCGAAACTCTCAAATTGTTCGGCCAATAGGGCATTCCTTATAGCGAGGCGCGAATGAGGCAAGGCATGCCATGTGTGCGCCTTATAGGGCCATCCACACGGGGTTCACATTAGGCAGGTTAGCCCCCCCAAATGCTAGTCCGCATAACGCCATCAACCATAACTCAACAGACAAGTGGAACATAAATTGACTGATTGAAAATTGAAGTTTTTTAGTTTTTTCAAAGTCCTAAAATGGGAATTTTAAATAAAGTAACGAAGTATTGCCTCTCACAAGAAAGTACATAAAAACCCCTACAATTTTACCGTTCGATGATTTGGCATAAAATGGCGGAAATTTTAAAATTTTCCGAAAAGAGCCAATTGTTGCAGTAAAAATCAATTTTTTTTTTTGAATTTTCAACCACGTATTTATAGCATCAAAATACATATTTTCTCCAATTTTTATCCAAATCCGACTATTTTCCCGTTATTTATTGCATTTTTAGCAAAAAAAAACAAAATTTCCTAGATATTGGTTTTTTGAGGTTAGGATTCATTTTTAAAATATTTATACCGAATCAGTTCGATAGTATATTCATTCACGAGTATTATCCAATTTTTTTATTTTTCTACGACCAACCGAACTGGAGAAATTAAAAAAAGTGTAGCAATGCACTCAAAATGCATCAAAAATGGACTTTTATGCAATTTTATCGTGCAGCACAGGACCGATTTTGCAGAAATTTTTTTTTCGCTTTATCTTAACATATGTAAAGAAAAAAACAAAAAAATCCAACTTCTCAACTACATCACTATCATATGACTATTTCCCTCTACTAAATTAAATAGAGTTTAAATAGAGTCTTAGGAAGCACTAATGAAGAAACTAGCGAATTTTGGGTTCTCGGATTTTTATCAAGTTCGGAAATGAAATGTTTTCCCTATTTGTGACCAAAAATCTAGTTTGTTATTTTATATGTTGTAAAAACCAGACAACCAATGCAAGCACACACAGAACATCAGGTAGTAGCTGGGGTATACCTGGGGCTTCTAATAAAGATTTAATTCCCTCATTAAAATTTCAAGCAAAACAAAGTGTTTCTTAACAAGAATGCATTAATTTAAAAATTGTGATAATCTTTTAATAAAAATGGATTTCACTTTTCCTTACTTAACTTAGCGGTGATCCACCTGGTAATCCTTATATCTTTATATTATAAAGGATGCTTTTATGCCCATTTACAAGTCACTAAAGATTCCTAATTCAACGAAGATGAATTGTAATTTAATCTATTTGAACTTCAAGGGGTGCAATTCTACAATGGTTAGAATATTGAAGAGGGTGGCGTGTATAATGTAACCTCTCACCCCACACCCACAATCAATTGTAAGGAATCTTTCATTAAATTGACGGTAGAAAGCTTTTCTAGGAAAGCTGCTTAAGAAAATCACAAGAAAGCTTGACTGGCGCCGCGCCACGTGTAAAGATTTTTTTTCTCACGATACACAGTGTTATTTTACGTGATGTGCTTGGCAAGGGGGCGGCTTTAGAGGGGTACAAAACGAAGACAAAATATTCCTGTCTTGGAACAATACCCAAATATCCGTAAAGTAGGAACTCTTCAGAATATAAATATCCCAAAAGAAGAAAAAAATTAAGCCCACACCATTCTGATTAAATTTTTGCGAAAGTGTGGGGTAGTAAAGCATTTTGTGTGGTATAATTGGAGGTGGATTGGGGGTGGCCGGGTGAGCTAGTGGGTGGTTTAGGCAATATGCTTTTCAATAATTTTGTACGTGAAGAATTGCACAGATTCATTCCATAATTTTTTTTGCAGAAAATTTTGAGAATATCGATCCGGGGAAAAAAGTTTTTACAATTCAGTCTCCTGTTTTTGCCCCGGTGGTGGTAATTTGGTCACGGTATGAAATAGTTGAAGGAATACCGTAGCGGCACCTTGAGCTCTACCTACAAAACCCAAACTCTTTCTATATCTTTCGTCTCTCCTTATTGGGTCGAAATTTACTTATACCGGGCGTGGGGCCTTAACCATTTTAGGGTAAGTGGCGGTTCATCGCAGTCTCAAGTGCCCCAATTAGGCTCGTTTTACTCCAACAATCAGGGAGGCCCCAGGTATTTAGCATGCCGTGAAGTGTTCCAGCTCGTCTTTGACGACCTTCACAGCCTTCACAGAATTTTGCTACTATAATACCAGTGCTGCTGCTACCATGCCGCTAATGTCGGCGTGTTACCCAAAAATATTCTTTGGGGTTACAAAGTAATTTGTCAGCTTAAAGGGTTCTGTTTAGAACGACGTGTAATAATACTTTGTACACAGGCACAGCAGAAGAAAAAAAATACAAAATTTAAAAACAAAAAAAAATTGATGTTGGTTAAAACGCAGCAGGTTGCCGCTTTCGCTTATTATAAAAGAACTTTTGAAACAAATTTTGTTCAAGACTTTGGAAGTTAAGTCATTGGAATTAATCTTCCACAAAAAAAAGAACAAATTTTTAAAATATAAAAGAAAAAACAGGAAAATTAAGCAAAAAAAAACAGGTTAATTTGCTTTCTTAGAAATCGTTAAATTTTATTTTTGGATTTACTTCAGTTTCAAAAGGAAAATTTCACGCCATCAAGAGACAACAAAACAAAAAATAAATAAAAGTTTTCCATTTAAATTTTTTTCGCCTCCTTCTGTCTGTTAATCAAGGATTTCGTCTCTCTCCTTTTTAGAAGAAGAACAAGTTATTTTCACAAAGGTTAAGTAGATGAAAAAAAAAACAAACGAACTATAGTACATCTGAGGACGGATTCATTGAAAAGATGGAAAATTGCAAAATTATCATATAAATGTAAGCTTTGTTTGCTGGATTGCTTGTCCCTCTAACAACACGACTTAAGCTACTAAAAGGTCTGTTTTCTTGTCAGTTTTCTAAGACTTATAATTAACTTTGTTATGCAAATAAACTTTTTCGCTTTTCCCGTTTTTCCATTTTTCAACAAGCGCAAAAACTTTTCTGAGTTTGCGATGCAGAAAATTGTCTCTTGTCAGTTATTTTGGTAGAACAATGGTGCCACCACATTGATTAGAATTAAATGTTTGCATATTATTTTGTTCTGTTTTTGTTGTATTTTTCTTAAATTGATTTATATTATAGAAGAGAACATTTTTAGAATTACACGCTTTTAATAATGTGTTGTTGTGTGTTGGATGTATGAATATTCAATGATTTCAAATATAGTTAAGCTGAATATTCAGCAGTAGAGATTTGTTTGTGCACCCGGAACAATGGGTCTCAAAAATGGATGTTGTTGTCATGCTTAAAACTAAAAATCCTTATCATACAAGTCGTCCAAGGTACGGAAGGCAAATTAAAAATTAAACAGTGAAATAAACTTCTACGAAAAGGTAGTAATAAAAACAACAAATTTTAAATCTATCCTTAGAGTTGTTCTGCTTTGTACTTTTTAAATATGTATGATTTTGCCAAGTTTGTTTTGTGATTGAAATCTACAAACCATTTTTTTTCCTCTTTGAAAAAAATGTTATTCCTTTATCCTATATTGGAGGACTAGTTTTGTTCGAGTCAGCACAGAGTTCTGCAATGATTTTTGAGTTGACCCAAAATTGATCTTGATGCAAAAAGACCTGTGAAGTAACGTTAACACTAAAATCTTTGTTCTGTTGGGGTCAATATCAATGGAATGCATGCGTTTACGTTTAAGTTTCCGTTGGTTAGTTCTTTCAATTTTCTTTTACTATGACTAGACTTTGCTATCTGGCATTGTATTCAATGACAAAAATTTTCTACAGTGCAAAGGGGTCTTACCTCTGACCCTTAATATATCCCAAAAAAAAATTAATGAACCAACTGAATCAGTGTAAGTTCCACGAATTAACTATACTACATGGCAGGGAATCTCCACTAGCTGTACCGGATCGGACGGATCACGCGGCAACGATTAAGGCAACGAAATATGGAACACGAATTGATCACATGTAATATTAGGACGCTAAATAGAGTAGGAGGTGTGAAAAATATACTGGACGAACTCAAGAGATATCGAGTAAAAGTAGCAGCATTGCAAGAGACCAGATGGCGAAATAATGAGATTACACAATAAAATCGAGCTAAATCGATTTTAAAGGTATCAGTGGGACAATATGCCTACTAAGACTCAGGATGCGATTCCATAATCTGGCCATAATTAACATACACTTCAGGAATTCTTACTCATCATGCCGCCCCCCCCAAAAAGCGCTCGCTGTTTAAAAAACAAAATTGACTCAACAAAAAAACAAAAACAAAAAATAACCAACGACCAAAACCGACCCAACTTTTTTGTAAATTAAAAAAACGACCTTAAAAAAATGACCTTCAAGGTCAACAACAGATTGATCTAGCAATACTCTTTCTATATGTTTTGCTTTGCAAACTCTTAAGTTAGCTGCACTCCCAAAAAAGGGCGGCTTCATCAAAAACCCATTAGGGCACGTTTTCGTAGGGCACGTTTGTATTTAATCCTCCAGATAGCTTTGTTCGTTTTGTTAATTTTGTTTTTTTTAGGAGTAGAACATTTCTTCCGCCAGTTTTAATTTCGTGAGCCCCCCAAAACAAAATTCTAGATCCGCGCCTGTTCTGTACATTCAACAGTAGAATTGCCAACTTTGAGAACCCAACTTGAAAAATCTTAGTCAAATAAAGCTCTAATAATCTATAACTTAAACCTAAACAATATGTACATTCCTTGCACAAATCATGTAAGCTGAATTTTTCCGGTATAAAATTATTACAATAATCTTGAATGGCAGCCTTGAAAAATGCTTTAGGTTGCCTACGAACACAACCGGTAGAATCTGTAGCATTTTGGCTTTCATTTCCATTCATCACTTGCAATTCATTCGATTGTCTCGATGCCCTCTTTTTAGCGATTTCTTCTCGATGTTGTTCATAATAATTTCTATTTTGTGTGCTTCTCTTCATTTTAAAAATTCAAATAACCCCAATAAGTCACTTTTGCACAATTTGTTTGCACTTTTTTTGATTATCCCTTATGACGTTTCGAAAGGATTCGATGATTTTCATATATTTCATTTAAGAGCAAGTAAACAAACTCTTTCAAATTTTCGAAAGGCAAAAACCATGGTACAAATACTTCATGAAAAATGCAAGTAATTATTTTTTCGAGGCTGCATTTATTTATTAGAATAAAAATTTAAATGTTCTTGCAAATAAACAAAACCATTGTAAAACCAAATTAAAGAAGATTGTACTTAAATATCAGAAACTTCACTTTTGAGTTATCCCATATATTTCATTAAACACCATTATATCCGTTGAATGCATTGAAAAATTAAAATTATTGGTAGCCTATATTCTTACCTGGTGTACCATCGTATAACATTCAAAATTGCAATAAAATCGGTGCAGTAGTTTTCACGTGAAAATTTAAAAACAATTTATTTCCTAATAAAATTTCATAAATCGGCTATTAGTGACGTCACAACATAAAAGCTCTCCGTAAGAGCATACCTTGGGCAAAAACTTACGTTGAGAGAATATGAGAGAATAAGAGTGAACTTTCAAAGCTTTCCATAAGTATAGATGATATCATGGTACAATAATACAAGGTAGGCTCATAAGGAAAAGCTCTGTTTCCATCTTGAAAAGCTCTCAGGCCTTTTACATTAGAAAAGATCTGAGTGACGTCACGGGAAAGCTTTTTTCCTTTGTGAGAAAAGATCTGAGTGACGTCACGGGACCCTTATGAGCTTACCTTGTAATTATTGTACCATGAGATGATATAATATGCTATTTTAATTTTTTCAATATGGAAAAAAGCTCATGAAGGGCACTGAAAAGAGCTTTCCTTGTATAATTATAATATAGATGACGATCTGTACCGAATCTATAAAGAGATAGACATCGTCAACTATCCCCGTGTTCTTTTAATGAACTGGGTTTTGAGAGCTTTTGAGGAGCTTTTGAGTTCCCATACAAAATCGAAGAACCAGAAGACCCAGATAAAACCTGGGTTTTCGATTTTGTATGGGAACTCAAAAGCTCTCAAAACCCAGTTCATTAAAAGAACACGGGGTATATCAACATAAATAGACTACGATGGGCATGGCATGTAGAGCGAATGCCGGAAACAAGAGCAGTGAAGAAGATACATATATAAGGGAATCATAATCGTCGACAGGCCGACAGTCGACAGAGGAAAAGATGGTTCGAAGCCGTAGAAGTAGACGCTGCACACTTGCTGGGCCTACGAAATTGTAGGAGTCTAGCCAGTGAGCGAGAACATTGGAGAAGAAAACTGAAGGAGGCCAAGGCTCGATTTGGGCTGTATTACCATTGAACAGAACTGAACTGTACCGGATCATGCTGTGATGGTGTAATAAATCGACGTGATCATAAGCCAGTAGCATAATCAAAATTTTAATTAAGTTTTATAACAAATATTTTCTGTTTTACCCAAAAAATTTTACCATTATTCCAGTAAATTACCTTTCTAATGACTTTTAAAAGTTAAAATTACAAAAACAAAACAAACTTTAAATGAAATTCTTTCGTGTACTACTAACATGCTATATTTAGCTTAACTATCCGAGTTAAATCATTCCCTGGTAACGAAGGATACAAACATCAATCTAGTTTAAGATCTCTTAACACAGTCCTTAATCAAATTTACGAACCTGTTACTAATAACAAGACGTTCCTTTGACACAAACATACACATACAAACATACATTTATAAATATTTTGTCCTTTATAATAAAGTTTCAAAGCATGATGGTAATCTTATAGACCTTCTCTCTCTCTCTGTTGTGCAATATCTTTAAGGAATATCATTTAAATTTCATCACCAAACATTGTACAATTTTATTTGCAAGCATAAAACTAGAAAACTCATAAAAAAGTACTTTAAGGGCCAAAGGACATTAATCAAAGGACGTCTGCGGCAATGGAAGGAGGCTGATGGCTTATGTATCCTGTTTCTGTTAAAGAAAGTTACAATTTATTTTTTTTTTATTTTCTTTGTTGGTGAAAGTGGGTATTTTCTATAATATTCGTGCTGGCTTTTATTGGGACACGAATATAATTTGTGCAAGCCCGCCGAAGAAGAGAAATTTTATTACACTGACAACAAAGTGTTAAATGCATCTAAGCACGGAGCTTCATAAAAGTTTAACAATCGCTTTCTCGAGCCATTATTCCTGGGAATTTGCCAGGTTATGAGTCCATTACCAGTATGTGGTAAACATAACTGAAAGCAATTTCGCCTCGAGAGGAGCTGGCTATACGTACGGACGGGGATGCATACAAACTGGGGCCATGCACAGGTTTGCAGACCACAGATTTGAAAAGCTGTAAAATGGATTTCATACCGTTTCCCATTTAATGGTTTGCTTAATTAAATTAAACCGAGTGTTAATTATATACCCTTATCTTCCTTCTGTTGGTTAGTTATATGGTCCTGCTGCTGCTGCTGCTACTAGTGCTCTAGATCCTGACGATTCAGCCTCTCTCTAACTGGGTCATTTTAAAGTGCTTCAACAAATAACCTAGAATATTATTTTCAAAACTATACAACTAAAAACGAACGATGAACAATTTTAACTTAAAGAAAAACATAATTATTTTAAAACTGCACAGCAGACATTCCTTGTCGACTCTTGAAGAAGCACAAAAAAAATTGCCAGAGAGAAGATCTTATCTATAAGAAAAGCAATTTAACTTTTTTATCGACCAGCAAATCCGTCTCAACGAAAAAAAAAAAATAATACATCTACAAAAGTCTTAGCTTTCGTCTTCCTAATAACCAGATTCCCATTAAATGTAAGACGAAGCGTGTATAGCGTTCCATTCTGTAGAAATTCCATTCCCTTCCATCTTAATTTTTTCTTGCGCTCTTCTTCTTCACTTATTTTTTTTTAAAGCTGCATTTCTTGAAAAAGTATTTTCCATTTACGAAAATTTCAGGTCCCTTTAGAGAGAGATCCTGATGCCTTTCTTCCTTCCAATAGAAAGTATGCTAAATATGCGAAGGGTCTCTTAACGTCTTTATCATCATGTATTGGTTCGTTCCTTGATGAAGTCGTTTCATTTCTGAAGAGATATCGCGCAAATAAATAACTGAATTGAAAATTTGTAGAATTCACAAAAAAAAAATAAATCATTCCCCTTTGCTCTGCTGATTGATAACGACGACGAAGCAAAAAAAACGAAAGATCGTTGATGTTTAATTTAATGATATTTTCGTACGTACGTACGACGAGGAGTACCTATCCACCAAGCGCGCCCCGCCATTGAATGTTGTTCGTTAAATGCTGGTCGGGAGTTTTGCATTCAATTTTAAAATTTTCATCTTTATCACAAAAATATTCAATGAACACAGTACTGCTTGGGAGATAACACGCAGAACACATTCGAGATTTGCTTCCCGGAATTATGTACATACAAAGTCTAATCCTTTTAGAGGCTCATGTATCATGCATGCCGTAATGTACATTTCCCATTAGATATGATATCATTTATTTTTTCGGTATTAATTTTTCAACCCCGTTTTTAGAGACTTCAAAAATTCAATGTAATCAATCAAACCACTGGATTAATCAGCTAAAATCCAATTTTTTTCTACATGGTTTGGAAAAATGTAGGCGCCATTACAAATGCCCCAATTGTAATTAACTAATTAATCCTTTAAATCTGAACGCCGCTTTAAAGGTAATTTCGTTTAAGTGGAGAATATTTTTTAAAGCGAATCTGGTGAATATTTCATTCTATATGACAGGATTAGGTATAGGAGTCACCCTTTGTCCTGGAAGTTCGTCATGTAATTCCATTTGCAATATTCGAGTAGTTATATGAGAAAGTGAACAAGCAACGCCAAGGGTTTAAACCCAGAGTATCGGTGTGTAAGGACAAAAGCGGTAATATCCTGAGCCAAAAACAAGAAGTCTTTGAAAGATGCGGGGAGTATTTTAATGAGCTACTGAATATAGGCCAGTCAAATTAAATTTTTTCGTGCCAACCGAGCCATCCGAAAAGTAAAATATAGGTAAAAAAGGAAAAATTCCGTAGAATTCGATGAACTACTTTTGGCACTCCTAGGCCTTTGGGAAAGTTTCCAAAATGTCGTCAAAAAAGGGCCAAAAACAGTATTTCGCGTTTAAAAAGAACTAGACTTTGTACAAAAAAAAGCTTTATATAAAATTTGTACAGCTTTTTATTACTACCAAGATGAATTCAATTTTATTTCAATACATAAACAAATAACGGAGTAATTGCAAAAAAACCGTTAAAAATAACATTTTTTTAAAAAGCTCATATCTTTTACAAAAAAACCGATATTTTAATGAAACTTGCTGAAATAGTAGAGGGAAATTAAACAAAAAAAGCGAAGTTATGATGTAGTTGGGAAGTTGGATTTTTTTGTGTTTTTTCTGTATGTTAAGATAAAGCGAAAAAAGAAATTTCTGCAAAATCGGTCCTGTGCTTCACGAGAAAATTGCATAAATGTCCATTTTTGATGCATTTTGAGTGCATTGCTACACTATTTTTTGAATTTCTCCAGTTCTGTTGGTCGTAGAACAATAAAAAAAATTGGAAAATACTCGTAAATGAATAGACTATCGAACTGATTCGTTATAAATACTTTAAAAATGAATCCTAACCTCAAAAAACCAAAATGTATGAAATTTTGTTTTATTTTACTAAAAATGCAATTAATAACGGTAAAAAGGTCGGATTTTGAAAAAAATTGAAGAAAATATGTACTTTGATGCTACAAATACGTGGTTGAAATTTCAAAAAAAATTGGCTTTTTACGGCAAAAATTGGCAGTTTTCGAAAAAAAATTAAAATTGCTGCCATTTTATTCCAAATCATCGTACGGTAAAATATTTTTTTTAAATTGTAGGTTTTTTTATGTACTTTTGTGTGAGCATACGCAATACTTCGTTACTTTATTTGAAATGCCCATTTTAGGCCTTTGAAAACACAATTTCACTTTTTCAATTTTTGGCCTTTTTTTCATAGTTGGCAAGTAGCTTTTCATAATAAGCAAAAGGCAAAAAATGTAAAATTGAAATTTTTTTTAGTGTTTTCAAAGGCCTAAAATGGGTATTTCAAATAAAGTAACGAAGTATTAAAAAAAATATTTTACCGAACGATGATTCGGCATAAACTGGGAGCAATTTTAAATTTTTTTCGAAAACTGCCAATTTTTGCCGTAAAAAGCCAAATTTTTTTTTGAAATTTCAACCACGTATTTATACCATCAAAGTACATATTTTCTCCAATTTTTATCGAAATCCGACTTTTTTACCGTTATTAATTGCATTTTTAGTAAAATAAAACAAAATTTCATACATTTTGGTTTTTTGAGGTTAGGATTAATTTTTAAAGTATTTATACCGAATCAGTTCGATAGTCTATTCATTTACGAGTATTTTCCAATTTTTTTCATTGTTCTACGACCAACAGAACTGGAGAAATTAAAAAAATAGTGTAGCAATGCACTCAAAATGCATCAAAAATGGACATTTATGCAATTTTCTAGTGAAGCACAGGACCGATTTTGCAGAAATTTTTTTTTCGCTTTATCTTAACATATGTAAAGAAAAAACACAAAAAAATCCAACTTCCCAACTACATCACTATCATATGACAATTTCCCTCTACTAAAAGTATAGCCCTTGGCGAGGGCAATAAAAGGGTTTTTAAAAATTTTCAAAATAATAAATAGGTTTTGCAAAATACGGTTTTTTTTTCCAAAATTTTTTTTCCGCTATTTCGATTAGCTCATAGCCATTATCACCTACAGAAACGTTTTTGGTCTTAAAATGTTCTTGAAGAGTTGGGCTAATAGATGTTTTTTGTGCGAACTTTACTACTTCATTGGAAATATGCGATCAAGTCGCCGAAAATCCGAAAAAAAAATTTTCATTACAAAACTTCGATTTTTTTTGGAATTACATTGAAATTGCAGCGCTGCCTATCGATAGCTGCTAATTTTCTTCGAATTTACAAAAAAGAATTATTACTGTACGACTTTTTGGAGCCGAGATAATTTTTTCGATGGTTTCCCGGAAAATACAGCGTAAAGTACGAAATCTGTCGAGCGACTACTAGTCCAGTAGAATTAGTCGTAAAAATGAGAAAGAAAAAAAAATGATGGTGGTTACAGCAATCTGACAGCGGGATATTGTCGAACAAGCTCTTGTAAAAGAGGGAAAAAAAACGAACCGACAGCTGTTATCCGGGTGGAATGAGAGGGGTTTTAGGGATTGACAACAGTTTTTCGCGATTTCTGGCTGAACTGTGCATCTTATCCTAAAAAGTTAAAAGTAAAAGTTGTACGAAATAAAAATATCTACAACTTTTGTGTTAACTATTTTTACCCTAACCTCAAAATTTTTCGAAAAAAAGGCGGAAAACCGGTTTTTCGGGTTTTAATTTTTTTCTTTGACAAAAAAAATTCTATGAAGCTGAAACTTTAGCAAAAGATACCTTTTAGCGTTGCAAAAAGGCAGTAATTTTTTCAGACGGAAATATTTAGAGGTTGTTTTAAATTTAATTTTTTTTTTAAAAAAACGACTTTTTTAACTGCGATTCCTCTTAAAACTACGCTTCCTACGGAGTTCTGTTTTGGCTCACTTACTCGTTGTTACGTCTACTTTCGCTAAATGGTAAAAAAACGGTATACTGCAATCAGGGGCGGCGGAGCGCGTGGGGATGGAAGGAAAAGTGCACACGCACCTTCGCTTTGGGTGGGGAAATCCACACCCAAAATAATTCATCCCAGAACGTTGCAGGGCCGCCTCGGAACATGGTCGAAGGGCCGCACACAGGCAAGGCTTTATATACGAAAACTAAATATATTATATAAGAGCTATTAAGAACTTATAATTGTATAGCCTAAGCTTTCTAAACCCCAGCTGACTTGTATTTAAAAAGGCCATTGCCTCAGGGGCGTGCCGAAAAAAGGATTCCCCGTAGGTTCCTCATAAGGACTTCATGTGGCAAATGAGGGGCATGCCGAAAGGGGCATTTCCTCATGAACACCACACAAACAGCTGCCTTACGCTTACAAAAAGCTTTTTAAAAAGCTTTAAAGAAATACCCTTAAGCTTTCGTTTAACTCATAAAATGCTTTAGTGTTTGTTGTTGCATTGGTTCTCAGGGAATTATGTTAGTGACCGTAAAGGGTGTTATTTAGCATACTCAATAGCCCGGTTCTGGTTCGATTACAAAGGTCAAGCAGCATTGGATGAGATTAGTACTAAGTTGGGGGGCCATTTGATAAAAGCACACTCGCTTTTAAAAATATAAAGCTTTCGACACCGGCGCAGTTATTAGTCACACATTCACGACTAAATTCTCAAAATCCACTCGGAATCGGGTAGCAATGCTTTTTTCTTCAAGGGGAGCATTCCTGGGCGCGAATGAGGAAAGGCGTTATATGCCTTGCGTGGGCCTTATAGAGAAATCCACATTGAGTTCAAATGAGGCAGTGGGTCTAGCCTCATAGGGGCCCTATCTGTACCCTTACCTCAAAATGCTAGACGGGCATAAGCATAACCCCATAAGAAAGAATTTTAAGGGGACCTTCTGGTCTAGTGTTCTTAAATTTGACGAGTTTTTAGGATTTTTTTTTAATGAAAATAATGAGCAATAATATTTAAACTTTGCAGATATATTTTATTCCATTATAACTATACAAAAATATAATAAAAAAGAAAAAAAATTTAATTAAACTAAAATAGATTTGGAATGTGTCCTCTTCAAAAAAACGGATCTTGGTGATGCGTGATGTTTCGACTCTTCCACTGCTCCGAAACCGAAAAAAAAAATTTTCCACTAATTAGTATAAGTGTAGTTATCGCAGGAACTAGAATGAAAAAAAAATTGACAAAATGGCGCGTTGTTAAAATTTACGTTTCGAAAACAGACAGTTTTTTCATTACTTTTTGTATGTAAAAAATAAGAAATATTCAACGGAAAACGGCGGTTTTAGTTCCAACGATAGGCACTGGTTTACTGAATAGCGTAGTAAAATTTGAGACGAATCGGTCGAGTAGTTTTTTGTTTTTGCCTCGCAACGTGCAGAAAAATATAGTTTCGAGATAAATGAGTTTAAACTTTTAAGTAAATGTATCCTCAAAAAAATCTGATATAAATCTATACTTACTATTAATCCTACTCTAACCCTACTATTAATTAATATTTTGAAATACACGTAGCCAATAGGGAATATGTGTGACTTATTCATATTTAGGAGAAGGGAGAAAATCCGAGCAGCTGCATTCCTACAAACAATAGATCTATTCATCGGACCGGTTGATCCTTTTACCTGTTTCCGCGCTGACCTGCTAAATAGGCTGTAGAAGTCAAAATACTGGAAATATTTATACGAAAATTTAACAGTATACTTTTAAAAGCCTATACTTTTGAAATATCAATTAAAAAAAATTGATTTTTTGAAAAATCTAGACCAGAAAATTGAAAAAATCGAAAAAAATACTTTTTCCGTGGTAATTTGAATACTTATCTTTGGAGAGTGGTTTTCAATCATAAGACAGTAGTTGCATGTCGCACGGAACTAGTTTATCTTATTAGTATTTTTATGAATCAAAATTGTATAAAAAATAATACGTCATGAAAAAATCGAAGCATTTCACTGCGGGTCTCAGCCAATAAATAGCAGCATGAAATTCGTAAATGGGGTAAAAAAATTAAATATTTCTTTAAACATGCTTAAAACACCAAATTTAAAAAAGTGTATGAACGCATTTTGTCAGCTAATTTAGCCAACTGGTACGTGGTAGGTTCGTGGTTGGTTTTCCCATTGGAGATTAGGCATGAACGTTGCTAACAGGACAGGAGCTATTTTAGCCTTCGAAAACATCATAAATCTTCGAATCAACCATTCGAATCTTGTCTAGAGGAATGAAGTGTAAACTATACGACGCTAATCAAACCCGAACTGATGTTTGGATCACAGGCATGGACTTTGAAAGTGGCTGATAAAGCCCTTCTAGGCACTTTTGAAAGAAAAATACCACGTACATTATTTGGCATTGTCTGTGAAGAAGGAGATATAATTATGAATTATACCAACTGTGCAGGAGACCCGACATTGGCAAAAGTATGAAATTAAGTAGATTAAGATGGCTGGCACACGTACAAAGTTAGGTAAGGCGTACATAATTGGAGGGCATTAGCCAGCACCCGAACGGCGTCGAGAGAAATGCTGGAGGAAGCCAACGCCAATAATAGGCTGTAGTGCTACTGATGATGATGAATGTCCGGGTAGGTGCAGTAGGATCAAGGACCATAACGACCGTACAAGAAAAACTAATTACCGCTGAAACGGCATGGTTTGCTTAGACTGACTTTAGATCCAGCCCATCACGTTCAGATACGGTATTGTATCTCCTATTTTAAGTTTCGATAACTCTCCCCAATCTTGTTAAAAAAGGTTTCCAAATGCACGATGTCTCATCCTAGTCGAAGTCGAACAACTGCAAAGAAAACGTTCGGCTATCTCTCCAGCTTATTACTCCATGGATATACTGCAGTATCGTATTCTAACCCCGCTATTATAAAATTGTGACCAGTCATAAGTCACTAGCTTTGGCCACTCGCGCTTATTTCTTATGAACTTTTTATTTTGGTTTCTGTATCCATGTTGACAGAAGTAACGTCTAGTTCACTTCTACTTCGCCTCTACGTTACTTTTCATTTAGTATAGGCCTTCAAGTTGAGACTCACCACATACTTGTGATTGCGTTGTGACTTGTGACTGCTTTTAGAATGCGACGGAAATCTCATCACATGTTCACCAATCGGCCAGTGTTCTGTTATTATCGAGACGATTCTGATGATGTCTCTCCGCACTAGCATGAGGAGTTGGGTCTGACCAAATTTTGATAGCAGATCACTTTGACCTGTGGGCTAAAGAATCTTCTATAAGAAAACCTTGTTATCATATGAAACGCGTTTTTTGCCTTTTCTATTGAAATACTAAGTAATGTCTAGCATTATTTGAAATTCGGAAGGTTTCCCAGGTCCTCTACGCATCACGATCGATTCACATTATCTGAAACTGATCTCCAGCTTCCATTCAAAAAATATAACTTTCGATTGTTTCAAAATTATGTTGCAGAAGAATTTGGATAACTAAAATTTTCGCCCCGGCTAGTGCAAAGCGATGTCAGGTTATTAGGTAGCTTGTGATGATATTAAATAAGAGCGCGTCAATAGTATAGCTAAACCACAACCGCTACAGTGACGTCATTGATTGCTGTGGTGTAAGCTTTTAGCAACTTCGCTGTGTCTGTGGTGAGCTTTCGCACTTGGCTGGTTGGGTTGTGTATTAGGTGAGCTTTCGCGCTGGTTATCTTAAGGATATGGTAAGGACTTGGTTCTTGGGGGACTCGAATTTGATTATTCAATAATAATAAGAATTGAAATCTATTTATATGGGATGCTGTGCGGGATTCGGCCGAAAGTTCTGGGGACCTTCTGGGAAATTGGGGAAAGAACTGAACGTGGTAGAGTGAAGAATGATTAAATGTAATCTCGGCCATTTAACTCTTGTGGAATAGAAAGTTAGAATTCGTACTACTGAAATACAAAAAGCACCATTATACGTTCGTGCTCTCATGAGTCATGACTCCCAAAAATTGGCGGGAATCATATTAATTAGTAGTTTAGTTGGTGTCTTTATAGACATGCTTAGGTACAGAGGTGGTATTCCCAGCCCAAGAAACCTATATCACAGTGTAAAACAGAGACCTTTAACGTTGTTTAGGACTCAACTTCTGAAGTCGTAGACCCATCAGTGTTTGTCAAGATATTCTGATAAGGCTTTTCCTTACTAAGCACTGAAATAAACCACAGATAATATGTAACATACATTTAGGTCTTCGATGATTTCTAGACATTTTTCTGTCGTGCAATCAATGCGAGATTTAAGTTGATTGTGAGTCCTTTTACCATTTCTGTTCTAGGCTAGAGGTATTTCATTTTCCTCGTACATTTTAAAGGACTCATTTTATAGAGATATTTTCCGTTTTAATTTCCGTATAATCTTACGCCTGTAGAACAAAATTTAAATAAAAATACATTTACGTCATGAGAAGAGAACTTTTTTTCGTGAAATTATTTTATATAAAATAGATACAAAAATGAAATGTTCTCAAAACTCAATTTGTTTTTTTCCCAATTTCATAGATAAAGTTTGGGAAATTTTTCCGTAAAACAAATTAACTCGAGGGCATTTATAACAAAAACGTTACATAAACTTAATAGCTTGAAGACGTTGAGAGTTATCAAGATGAAATTAGCAACTCAAATGTTATTATTCCAAAAAATAATTAATTCGCCGCTAAAGTACCTAATTAAATGCTCCTCTGCCCCCGCTAACAAAACAATAGAACAGGATAGAGTGTGGGCTGTGAGGGAAAAGGGATGCAGCGCAGCTGTTGCTGGGAGGTTAATAAATTCCCATTTGAACGCAGTCAGGCATTATTAAAGGGGAGCTTCAGTTGATTGTAGATATTTCTCATTTACATTGCTTTTCTCTCACACTACCTTAGTAAATGAAAAGAAAAACATCGCCTCCCCCCCTCCTGCTTCTTTTACCAATCAAAGAGCTTGTACTCAAAATTTAGTTCTCTAACAGACAACACAAAATCGGAATAACCTTAATTTTGTGCCCTGTGAAATCGGTTTAACCCATCTGCAGAAATTGCTATCGTCCCCGTCGAAGATGACCAACCATATACCAGACAATATCGATCTTAAAGCGCCAAAAATAGAAATGTCCTGTGCTCCCGGGGTTGTGTGTCTCTTCACTTCAAGGGATGAAATTCGTCCCCCACACACACCTTCTGCTACCACCTCCGAAACAAAACAAAATAAAAAAAATCACTCCCCGAAAAGATAAAGATGGAATCAGGTTTCAAGTACTATAGGAGCACACACATATTCCCTAGGTCTCCTAGCGACCCCGGGATCCAGGACTAGCATAGGACATCTAGCCCAGTTCAATTCTTTAATTGTGAACTTAGCTACGGGAATCTGCTGCCATTCTTTTATCAATCAGCTATGAACGTTACGCTCGTAAACAGTAAGCGAAGAGTCTTCCGAATTAATTTTCGTCCTTTGACCATGATCCTTGGCAAAAGAAATTCACAGTGCTCCAGTTGAAGCAGAGCACAGCCTTCTGCCCCCCAGTTCGTTTTTCTAGTGGTCATCAAGGAGACTGTCTCCTCTGGGCATGGGCATGGTATTTTGTCCTTCTCCTCTATTGTTCGATGTCCTCTTAAATGTGGGCCAATCTTTAGTGCCGCCGTATCTAGAGGTAGTTGGGCAGTTTCGTTGCTCAACTCAATGGCACAATTGGGATAAACCTAGAACCTAAGGTTCCATTGGCAAAAGGTCCAAAGTTAATTAGATAAATTTCGTTTTTTATGCTTTGGGGTTATTCTGGGGATGTGGACATGTGATGCGAATCGGAGCTTCAATAACGTTCGGCTAGGGATAGATATGAGAGACTCACAATCTTGTGTTTTTCGGTAAATTGCAAGTCATGGAAAACGTTACGAATGTTGAATGGAAGTGTGCAAACGGAAGGTAAGGGGGGTGTAGGGATAAAATACAGTATCACAATATCTACGGGGGTCCTTTTACTCTGTATCCCTGTATCCTAGTATATTCTCGTAGTTCGTTCGTATACGCATTATATAGAGGAGAAAATTATCTCGACGACTATGAAGAGAATTGAGGATTCAAAAGTTGCTAGATAAGAGAAATCCACTTAAGAATGCGGGCACTACTTGTATACTATGTTTTTGTTTCTTTTCTTTTTGGTTTACGGCGGGGTATTGATAAACGAATCATTTTCAAATGATTTTCGTTTTTTTATTTCTTTTTATACATTTTATTTATTCCTATTTGATTTTATGAAAGATGTTTGTTTTGATATAGCATTTGATTCTTTATTGTTGCAATTTTACTTACTACGGAGAATGGAGTAGAGGAAAGGGAGAAATTTTCTCTTCTAGATGACTTTCAATTTATTTTACATATTTTCCAAATCACAATTTTTTTTGGAGAACGTCTAGAGGTTCCTCTATAGTCTAGTTCCAGAAGGTCGTGGGTACAAAAAGGTATTTTCCATTTTTTTCTTTCGATATTCATAGTGGAATGGAAAATTGGAATTTTTATTTTTGCTTTGGCCGTCAAAAGCAGCCGGATTCCTTATTATTAGTTTTAAAATTAATTTATATTTTTACAAAATTTATCTTTACATAGCAAACCTGAAATATTTGAGATTTAGGTCTAGTAAAATATGGAGGTTATTGGATAATCTATAACGCTTGTTTTGACTATTTAACATAATATTGACCGTGTTCATAATCTATATACACTCCGTTTCATATTTATAACCCACCTAATAATTTTCAATTATTTTGGACTAAAATAATTGTTTTACTACAAATTTAATGCAAAAAAGATTGAGATACGCAGAAATGATTTTTATGGTTCCGTGCTATTGTGGGGTGCATTTCGGCATCTGGCTGCTTGGACTTTAAATTTACCTCATCGCGGATGAACAGTAGAGATTATGTCCAAGTGTTTCAAGACAGTTTACTGCCATTTTTGACAGCACATCCTGACAAAAACTGGACTTTCCAGCAGGATAATGCCAGCATTCACACCAGTCGTGAAAGAATGGGTTGGATGGAGACGCAGTCGAATAAGGTTTTCTATTGGCCAGCGTTCTCACCAGACTTAAACCGCATTGAAAACATTTGGGGAATTCTTGGCAGACGGGTATACGCTGAAAACCGCCAATATCAATCCGTGCCGGAATTGAAAGCATCAATTCTTGATGAATGGCGGAAACTTGATCCTGAGTTAATAAATAAATTGCTAACATCCGCTAAAAAACGGATTTTTGATTTAATAAAATCAAAAGGAGATCCAATTATTTATTAAATATTGTTAATTTAAATTTTATTCGAATAAAGGTCGATTCGCACTATACGGAACGTCAACGTCACGTCAAGGAAAGGCAACGGCACGTAAATTTTGCTGTCGATTCGCAATTAACCGTCAACGTTACGTGAATTTTGCCGTTCAGTCTAAATTAGATGGAGTATTGTCGTCTTCCGTATTGCTAATTTAAATTGTTATTTGGAATGCCAAAATTTAATAATAAAAAGTTAGCAATGATTGCATTAATTTTGCATGAGAAAGAAGAAAATGTAAATTTAGCAACAAAAAAGAAAAAATGGGTACAAAAGATATTTACAAAAAGAAAACAAGAAGGAGAATACCACACGCTGTATAAGAAATTTGATGACATAAATTTTTATGAATATATGAGAATGTCGAAATATCAATTTCATATAATTTTAAAAGAAACGATACTTATTAACTTTAAAATAGTAAAGGGTTGAAAAATGTTGATAGATTTTGGATAGACCTACAAAAAATTGTATGGGGTGTTGGGGGAGATCGTAACGGTTTAGCGCCTAGGGCGTTTTGAAATTTTTTTATTAGAGTTTTACATATCACCCTGTGTTTTTGTAACGCTATAACCACTTTTCATGAATAGGATATCAGTGCAAGCAGAATACTTCCACTTATCTAAAATTGTAAAAGTGACGGTTCCGCCCTACCTACTCCCAGAGTAATGAGTCATCAAATTCAAAATTTTGGTTTTTTTACCTAAAAAAAAATTGGTAGTTAATCTATACTTTTTTTCCAAAATTAGAAAGCTTGCGGAGACATTATTCATAGGAAATATACAATTTTTTGTGCTTCTATCCAAAACCTGTCAACATTTTTTAACCCTTTATACTTAAAAGTTAATAAATATCGTAAAAAAATTAATTTATGTATATTTTGTGTTTATATTGTTTAAACAATATAAATAGTTAATTGCACACATTGAAAAGTTTCTGATTTCAAATATATAAAAACAGACATTTAAAAAAAATCATCCAAATTGGAGTTGTCCCTGAGGAGAGGACTAAGAAATAAAAACCTTCATTGACTCGACTAAAATTAGATTGAACAAAAACAGATAAATACTTGAAAAATTCGAAATGCTGCCGTAACTTATGCCAGGTTTACATTTGCAAGTACTTTCATGAAAGTCGCTTTCATGTGTCTCTACTTGCACGAAATACAAGTGTTTACATGGCGTAAGTAAAGACGAAAGTTCTACTTTCGTGTCAAAAACGCCTTACTTTCGCGAAAGTACTTGCAAATGTAAACCTGGCATTATGCCAGGTTTACATTTGCAAGTACTTTCGCGAAAATAAGGCGTTTTTGTCACGAAAGTAGAACTTTCGTCTTCACTTACGCCATGTAAACACTTGCATTTCGTGCAAGTAGAGACACATGAAAGCGACTTTCGTGAAAGTACTTGCAAATGTAAACCTGGCATTTGTTCACATTCAACAGAATAGATCAGTCACGTCAAGGCACGTCACGTCAAAATATAGTTTCAAACTAATCTTGACGTGCCGTTACGTTGACGGTCCGTGACGTTGCCTAGATATGTGAACGCGTAGTTTAAAACTCATTGAAGAATATTTTGACGTGCCGTTGCCGTTCCGTATAGTGCGAATCGGCCTTAAGGGGACTTTTCGTTTCATAATTGACATAAAATACACTTTTTAATTTTTTTTTATGAAAAGACTATTATATTTATCGAATTGATTCCTTTTGGGCATTTTTATAAAACATATTAAGAATATAAAAATAATTTTTTTTTGCATTTTTAGTACATCTTGACCACTGCAGAGAGCATCTTCCCAAAAGATACTTTTTAAACTGCTCCACAGCTTTTGAGCTTCCTGTAACAGATAGAGTAAAAATTCCAACGGGATTTTATTCATAAGACTAAATACTAGTAACTAAACCTAAAAAAAATTTAATTTTAAATATTTTTATCATTTTATAAACATTTTTCTGAAAAATCCAAAAAAAATCCATATTTTTGAGGGCAAACCACCCCTGTATAAAAAATAGGGGTGGTAACATAATATTTTTAAAGGTTTAGTTACTAGTATTTTTTATAACGAATCGAATGGTTTTTGGATTATTGAAATCCGTTGAGTAGTTTTCGAGAAAAGTGTGGAGCCAAGTCAAAAAACGTAGTTTTGAGAAAAATGCGTTTTAAGTTTTTGTAACATAATTTTTGCATATAAAACGCTCATAACTAATTTTTTACCTATAACTTGTAACGGTCGGTTATTTATTGCAAAATTCTTATTATTAATTATTCCCCCCATCTATCGGAAATTTCAGAAATTAATAGTCCAATCACTTCAAAAGCTTTTTGATGCGAAACTTTTTTGAATCACGTAGGCAAAGAAAAAACAAAATTTTTCGGGGAAGAAAAAAAATTGAAAATTTTAGACAGTTCTAAGTTTCTGCTTTAGAAAGGCGTTATGAGAAATTTCTAATGCAATAATTTTTTCTTGATTTTACCACGGTTTAAAGGTCTTTTTCTAGTCAAATTACTATTAAATGTTCCGGTGGCAAGTGTTGATAACAGGGAAATAAAGTTTTGCAATTCGTGAAATTGCCTTAAATCCCATTTAATAACAATGTTAATTGCAAGTTTTTCGACTTGGGATACTTAAAAAACAAAAAAAAAATATTATCCAGCTGATGAAGATTGGCTCTGTTTTCGTGTCGAATTTTTGAAGAATTCTAAAAGGAGAACACAACAACCCCCTTTATTGTTAATTAGGTACGCAATTATTGTTTACAGTTGGGACACACAATTATCGAACATCTGGCAAAACATAAATGATATTGAATCCTTCTGATTTTGATTATCTTCTAACGAAGGGCAGTAACAGTCCACAAATTGATGATCGCAGCTCGCTCTTTCTACGCTTTGATCCACTGTTGGGATACGCAATACCAGTAAATAATTTAGGAAATAACTTGGACCCAAATCCTTCAAACAAAAGACTACCGATCAATCGCGGAAAGGGAAAGTCCAGCTATCGAGGAAGAGGAGGCCGATAAATTGCTTAGTAGTACTCCAACAAGGTCTGCATGGAATATAACAGCTCTCGTTGAAGAGCTACAAGCAATGCAAGGAGCTCCATCGCCAGCTCCTCAGCCGATTGCAGAACATAATTTATTGCCGTGTATTAACAAGGATGATAAAATGAGCGTCGATGTGGTTCAAGATATTCAAATTGAAAATGATGTCCAAGCAGCAGCTAATGTAAACTCACAAACAGATGAAAAATAGGACTACAAAGGGGATGATTTGGTAAAGTAAATTAAAAATGAAGTACTTTCTGTCTATTCCCCCCCAATAATATATTAAGTAAAGCTAAAGCAAGAAGAAGTCAGTATTTGTGATACAATTTATGTTAGAAGGTTAATATATAACTATAGGTGTTCATTAAAGCTAAATATAATTCTGTATGCAAGTGAAGAAGCGGTCGTGCAGTTTACCCCCATTAGCTCCTAGTAAGGCACTTTTCGAAGAGTCCGCATTTTTTAGTGACCACAGTTCAGACTGTCGCGAAGAGTTCAACACCTTTTCATCCGAGGGAACAACCACAGACGCGGAAGGACGTTCAACGGGCGTTCCCTCCTTGACGTACCACGGAAATTTTGTAAGCTTGACGTATTTATATCAGTTGGGGAAAAGTCGAGTAAGTTCGTTTTTTTTTGTTTTGATATTGTATCTTAGTTTTTGGTAGTTAAGTAATTTATATTCAAACATATATATTCAAATTTTCAACTATAGGTATATTCTCCCAAATAATTACTCATATAAACTAATTAAATAACACAAAATAAAACATATTATCCACTTATAATTGCACTCATTACATTTTGGTCGTATATTACACACCTTTAATATTAATAATACTGTCTTAAATTACCTTGGTATCTATTAAGTATTATCGGGTAATTTTGTATGTTGTACGAAACCAAGAAATCATCGACTGGTACCAGAGCGACGATTTGTTTTTTTCCTTTCCGTTATTGTATGGAAGTTATTATTTTGTGGTAATAGTTGGTTGCATCCACATTGCCGATATTGTAAGGCTATTTTTTTTGATTTACACTTATCTAATAATTAATTCTACTTACCTTCATTTTGTTGTTAATTAATTCTATTGTCTTGTGCTGTAAGTATTATATAATATATTGGTTACCCAGTTCTTTAACTCAACGAGTATTAATAATTATGACAGCTTAAAGGGGTAATTTATCCAGGATGGTTGGGTGTTGCTTTCTCTCCAGGTTTCTTTCATCGTCGCGTTGAACAATTACAGGTCCACCAGGTCGTTGGTAACGTCCAGCGATGAATACCTTTGGCTAACCTAGGACAAGAACGATATGAAGAAAGCTCCTCTTTGAATAATAGGTAAGTGGTGAATCATATGTGTACATTGCCGGTCACACAACCCCACGCCCCCACCGGCGAGCTAGCGTAAACCGTGTGGCCGGTTTAGCATCCCCTATAAGAATTTAGGAAACTAGGGAGGATGTGGTTTTTCAAAATTTTTTATGTATACCCAAGCATGATGGCAGTAGCCTTGCTGTCACCAGCAAGGAGCTCCATTGTGCCGGTACAAACTTTACTTTTTTTCCTATACGAATTTCTTAAAACGGGTTTAGGACAGTATTTCTGTGATGTTAAGGAACACTTTTATGTAAAAAAAAAAATCGAATATTTTGAACTTTTTGAAACGAAAAGTCCCCTTAAACCGTTTATTTTGTTAAAAAATTTTATCTGGTTTATAAATATGAAACGCACCAAAATAACGAATTTCCAAAAACTACAGTGAAAAATAACGGTAATATGGAAAAGATTCTTACAAAAATCATTTCTGAGTGTCTCAATTTTTTTGCATTAAATTTGTAGTAATACAATTATTTTAGTCCAAAATAGTTGAAAATTATTAGGTGGGTTATAAATGGGGAATTCTTTTACAAACCGAACACCTTTTTGCCCGACACATCTCCCATTTGGCTAAATTTTTTTTCACGGATTCTATATCGAAAAATAAGAGATACGTGTCCGAGGATTTTTTTTCCGACATATTTTCGATAAATACAAGTGATTGAAAATTTGAGAAAAGCGAGTTTTTTGGCTTGGAGACTCATTTTTATAAATGTATAACTCCAGTTCTAGTGGTCAGTCATCAGCGGAATAGGGGGAATAACATGTAGCATAACATGCACGTGCCGTAACTATTCCGGACTGATGTAAGTGCGATCATAACCTCCTAGCGGTGGCCACTGGTAACTATCCTATAAGAGAGGATAGGCTAACATGATCGGGCTAGTCCCTTCCAAGTAAGGTTGGCGTGAGGCTAATAACCTCACCCGTAGAAAACAAACATTACGGAACGAGCAACATGCCTCGGATACTGGAAAAAACGACGACGACCACGGCAACGAAAAAGGCAAAATGATTTAAGAATTTTCTCATGGAACGTACGAACTCTGTACAGAACTCTAGCTGTACAACATCTGGCCGATACCCTGTCAACATATAAAGCTGACATTACCGCCATTCAGGAGATGCGATGGACAGGGAATGGTGTTTTGCAAAAACCTGATTATGACGTATATTACAGCTGTCATACGAAACACCATGTGCTCGGGGTAGGTTTTATGGTCAGCAAAAGGATGAAGCCTACCATTATCGGCTTTAAAGCAATAAACGAAAGGCTATGTACCCTTCGTGTGCGAGGCAAATTTAAGAACATCAGCCTCATAAACGTTCACGCACCTACAGAAGAGTCCCCGGACGATGAAAAAGAAGAATTCTTCGAAGTAGTTGAACGGGAACTTAATGCCTGCCCCAGATATGATGTAAAAATCATATTGGGAGACCTGAACGCCAAAGTAGGGCGGGAGCCCGTATAAGGGCAATATGTCGGCACCCACAGCTTGCATGAGAACACTAATGACAATGGGCAGCGAGTTATAGAGATGGCAGCAAGTAAGAACTTGGTCGCTGCAAGTACCAGATTTGCGCGTATATATACCCATAAAGCCAACTGGACATCTCCTGAGGGGGCGACTCGCAATCAAATAGACCATGTGTTGATAGACCGCCACCACCTTTCGGGTCTGATGACGGTACGAACGTACCGAGGTGCCAACTTCGACTCAGCTCACTATCTTGTTGGTATGGTGCTCCGAGAGCGCATTACAACGCTGAAAAGCTTTGTATCCGCTGATCAGGCTCGAATCAACACAGCTGCACTACGCAACGAAATGGCCAGAAACAGCTACGGTCAGGCGTTAGAACTCGCGCTTAGAAGAGCAAGTCCTGGGGATAAGATGCCGGGCGTCGACGAGAGCTGGACCCGCCTTAAAAATACTGTCATTAGTACTGCTGATTCCATCTTAGGCAGAAGTCGTAGAGATCGGAACGACTGCTTCGATAATGAATGCAAGCTGGCAACTGAACGTAAGAATGCTGCGTATCGAACAATGCAGCAGTCTCAGAGAACACGAGCACGCGAAGAGAAATATAAAGAGCTCAGAAAAGAAGAAAAGAGAATTCTCAAACGAAAAAAGGAAGCCTGGGAGAAAAATCTCGTTTGTGAACTAGAACAGTACAGAGAGCGACGGCCGCACCAGGCGCGGGAGTTCTACCGAAGAGTACGCGGTATGACGCAATTCACACCTCGTTGCACATACTGCAAGGACAAAGAAGGGAATCTGATCACCGATCCTCAAGGCATCTTGGAGCGATGGGAAGAGCACTTTCATGAATTGCTAAATGGCGAGCTAACTGAGGATTTGGAGGCTCCACCAATATCTGACGACAATGCTACGCTGTCACCACCAAGCTTAGCAGAAGTTAGCAGTGCCATCACCCGGCTCAAAAACAACAAGGCCTCGGGTGCAGACGGCATCCCTGCGGAGCTGGTTAAATATGGAGGGCCTACATTACACCAAGCGATTCATGAATTAATTGTGGAAGTATGGGAGCAGGAAGCGATGCCAGAAGACTGGAGAAAAGGCATCCTCTGCCCGGTACATAAAAAAGGAGATATCACAATGTGCAGCAATTATCGTGGTATAACGTTGTTGAGTACCGCGTATAAGATATTCTCCGCCATCCTACAAAACAGGATGGCTCCATACGCTAGAAATATCGTAGGCCAATACCAGTGTGGCTTCAGCCCAGGCAAATCAACAACCGATCAGATTTTCACTTTGAGGCAGGCTATGGAAAAATGTCTAGAGTTTCAAAACTCAATCCAACACCTCTTCATAGACTTTAAAGCCGCCTATGATAGCATAGCCAGAGTAGAACTCTACAAAGCCATGAGAGAATTCGGCATTCCCAATAAGCTGACAAGACTATGTAGGTTGACCATGACCAATATGACAAGCCAAGTAAAGGTATCCGGAACACTGTCCAGACCAATTAACATCTATAATGGACTCCGACAAGGGGACGGTCTGGCCTGCCTCCTTTTCAACCTGGCGTTGGAGAAAGTGATCCGAGATTCGGGCGTGACATCAAGGGGCACAATCCTGCACAAGTCCACCCAATTACTGGCTTATGCAGACGACATTGACATCATCGGAAGAACATCAACAGCTGTACAAGAAACTTTCATCCAGATTGAGCGCGCGGCAGGAAATCTGGGACTGCACATCAACGAAAGCAAAACAAAGTACATGGTGGCCTCGTCTGCAAGAACACCTAACATTGGTCCCACAATCAAGGTAGAGGAACACGAGTTTGATGTGGTAAAATCATTTACCTACCTTGGGTCAATAGTAGCAGCCGACAATAGCATGGAACCTGAAATACGCGCACGACTGCTAAAAGCCAACAAGGCCTACTATAGCCTGTCAAGGCTCTTCAAATCCAAGCATCTAACCATAACGTCTAAATTTTTACTATATAAGACGATGGTCTTGCCGGTCCTCACATATGCATCCGAAACGTGGGTGCTTAGCAAAAAGCACTCTAACCTCTTGGCGGTGTTCGAGAGGAAAATACTTCGGAGGATTGTTGGCCCCGTATGTGAGGAAGGACGATTCCGGAGACTCTACAATGACGAGATCTACGAGCGCTATCGCGACATAGATGTTGTGAAGAAAATAAAGCTCGGTAGACTCCGGTGGGCAGGACATCTAGCTCGTATGAGTGAAGATGAGCCTGCTCGGAAAGTTCTCTGCGGTAAGACTTATGGGATGCGACAGCGAGGGAGACCCACCTCCGCTGGAAGGATGGCGTAGACCAGGACGCTCAGAGCATAGGGATGCCAAACTGGATGACATCGGCTCAGAATCGGGAGCGGTGGAGAGAACAGCAGCCAGGACCGGATCCCGGTTGTAGAGCCGTTAAAGAAGAAGAAGATAACTCCAGTTCTATTTGAGCTACAAACTTCTTTTCTTTTTCAATTTAAAGGTAAAGGAGTGAATCTTGAGGAAAAAATATTTTAAATAATAATTATTAACAAAATCATATTGTTATTAACAATTTAATTGTTTAAATCAATTTTTTACAACGGCCCCAACCTCGTAGCAAGTTTTTCATATTTTTAACGTATTCTCCGTTAAATTTTACATAAAAAATATGTTTTCAAAATATGGTACCTTTATTATAACTATTATGTTTTATAACTTTTTCTTGTAAGAGTAACCGTTTTTGAGATATTTTGATTTACAGAGTTTTAAATTTTATGTTTCTCATGAATCGTGTACCCACTTTCGAGGTAGAGTCTAATCGAGCCTAATCCAGCGTATAAAATATTGTTTGTAGCAAATTACCTAAGCTACAAAATTTATTCACATAATTTTTCTGTAAAAGTGAGCATTACTGAGATATTTTCGAAAAATCGCTTTTTGGTGACTTTTGACCCGTAAAATCGTGTCGGTGTGTCAAATCCATGGGGACTCGTGACATTTTCCTTAGAGCAATAATATCAATGTCCATACCAAAAATTCAGCTTTCCCGGAATTGGGCGTTTTTTGTCTAATTTCCCTGGACTATTAATAAATAATTGTATATTCGATCGTAATGCTTTAAATTCAAATATTTCGTGAAATTAATGATCTAACTTCCTTTTAACATTATTACGCAAAAAAATTTACCAACAACGAAACTTTTTTAAAAGGTTACTTTGTGGAAAATTCCTTAACAAGTTTGATTAAGCTTCGCAAATTGCATAATACTCTCTATTTAATCAGCATCCCAGCTAACATGCCGAGGACAATCTCCTTTATGACAAACTCTCTGTAACAAAAAAATAAAAAATAAATAAAACTCCAAAGTTACACTTTGCATGTTTTATTAAATTCTTTTTTTTTGCTCATAGTAATTTTTCTTAGCTTCCCATTCGCCGCCACAAAATCAGAACTTTTTTATTTACTTTCGAATAAAATTAAAATTCTGAAATTTAAATGTAAACATTTCCGAAAAGTTTCAAATCAATTTTCACGCCATCGTTATTCTGTAAGACATCATCGAGGCTGATAATAACTTGCTTAACCAAATTTTGAAAGTTTCACCAGGATTTTCTCCTCCTGTGTACACTCTCGGTAAGTTCTGTAACACAAGGATATACCCCGTAGAAGGAAAAAGTCCTTTTTGGTGACTACACACAAAACAGATGTCAGTTGCAAGCGCTATGGCAAGAAATTACATAGGGTTTCAACACTCCACAACTAACACTTATCAACCTGCCACTGCTAGGCAAGGACCAAGGATCTCCCACCACCACGAAGCTTTTCCGCCCCCAGACTTCCTTCGACATATTTTTGGGGGGCAAACATTTTTAGATAGAGCAGCTCCAAACCGGATGGGATTGAAAGGTGGCCGGGGGCTGGGGCCAGAATGCTTGGAGTGTGGGGCCAACAACTTTTCAAAAATAATTTCCCCCGATTCAACAACCTCTGACATTTTCCGCACTAGCATTAACGTATTGAACCGAGATCACAGTATACATAGTACCTAGATACAAAAGGGTTAATCCAGGAAGCAACCACAATCTTGAGGTGTGGCAAGCGTAGCGAGGTTAAAGTTTTCAGCCCCCGTTCATTTTGCCAGGCGAAAATCTCGTTGGTAAAGTATATATCCTGGACCTGTTTTTCGTGTCCTGTCTGCCGCACAGCTTTGATGCCTAGTCTGAGGAGCTTAAATAGTTTGACCATTTATTATTTATGCTCGTCTCTATTGAATTGATCCTTTTGTCCGTCGAGTTGCCTGTGCACAGAAGCTCAACGATTTGGCTCAGTTGCCTGCCTCCTGTAAACATATCGGATGAAAGTTGCTTCTAGCTAAAAGTAGTAGTTTTAAGTCCGCCCTAGCTGAATTTATTGCGGTTTCCACTATCTGCACCCTCAGCTGTAGCTGGACCACTTTGGAAACTTTCAAAATGAATGACCCATCACTTAATAATGCTCCCGTTGATGTTTTATTGTTCCTTCACAGTTTTTGCTTTTTCTAGTAGCGGCAGAGGATAATGCAAGAATGTTTTAGACAACCGGGTGAATGCGCATCGGCTGGCGTGGGTGTTACCAAGTTCTTATCGTGGAATGGAATCTAGCGGAATTCAGTTCTATATCCCGGCTTTGACAGTGATTGTGGAACATTCTTATCCCCCGCTTTTGTTCGGTTTAGCCATCAGCCCTTGCAAAAATGCAATAGACACGATGAAATGGGGATGAGAGCAGCTTTTGATTGCAATCTTTTATCAGCACTAACGTTCCTGCTGCGGTCTGCAATATATTTTTAGTAGTATTAATCAGGAGAACTAACATTAGTTTCAATTTCATTGAGGTTGGATGGATGGAGATGTGGCAACAAAAGAATTTTTTGGGTTTTCGGAAAATATTGGGGTTTTGATTGGTAAATATTGACTTTGAGTACTTTTGTGGATGATAGTGAATAGAGGCAGAATTAAGCAGTTTTTTTATGTATGTGGTAAATTTTAGTGGTATGGTGGTGAAAGTATATAGTTGGTTTAATATTGATGTTATACCCTTGGTTTTCAATGGTCGTTAATTAATTACAATTATTTTCGCAGTTTTGCATGTTCATTTCACACTCATTTTGAACTATTCTTTAAAATAACTTTACCGACGCTTATCAATATGAACGTATCACCCTACCAATTTTACCTTCACTTCCTTTTTATCATTAAATCTAATATCGACGTAGCGTCTCTGTGGCATTGATTATATACTAAGTAGATATGGACAAACGCGAGTCAAAATAACATCAGACTACGACGCTATGAACTTCGTGCGCTAGTATCGCAGGGTTTTGTTCTCCTCTATATGGTTAGTTTCCGAAATAAACTTTTCCTTGTTTATGAAAAAGCCTTTCGCGCTTTTGGAAAAAAAAATCATTAGCTGCGGCTTTTATTTTAGTGGCTGCGGGTCTTAAAATAGATTCCTACGTTTTTTGTGATGATGATTTCGTGGTCGATGGGTGAAATTTGACAATGGGGTAGAGAAATGAATGGGCGAGACGACTTTAATGGGAAATTTGGCATCAAGCGTTTCTTATTATGTTGAGAAAAATGAAATGGGTTTTAAGGGATTATTTAACTTTTTTTAGCGAAAAATGTGACAAATTTTTAGATTTTTTTCTCAGGTATTTTAATTCGTAGAAACTTGTAATTTTTATGGATAATTGTACTAGTATTGAGATATATAAAATGATTTTTATTTTTGAATTTTTTAATGGGCATGGTCAAGCTAAGGAATCTCCCTTTGCAACACTAGTCCGTCATGTCGTTCAAGTCATGGTGTAATGTCTAGTAGTAAGCTTGGTCTGAAGGATAGAAGAGAAGGGATAGGTTAGAGGGGTGGAGGGTGTGTGAGTAGATGTCGATGAACCTTGCGTTTGAACTCTGCTGGGTTCAGAAACACCGACTGTGGAAGCAGTCGCTATGGTAAAAGCGGTAAAACTTAATGAGTCCTACTACATTCCTACGGTGGCTTAAAGGGTCTATGGAGGAGAAAGGTGCGGCCTGGCACCTTCTCCAGCCAAAATAGTTTTTGGGGCGAGTTATATACAAAGCAGGGTGGAATGTAGGACTTGTAAATTGTAGCCAAGGCAGCTGGCTGAAGGAGGAATCCTAGGCATTGATAAGTTTTTTTGGCGATTTCGAATATGTCTTTATTCCATCGTAGATCTGAAGATAAAATTACGTCTAAGATATTTAGATATGAGTCAGACATTATATTCTTTTTGCCCGCTGAGATAAAGGGAAGGACGGTGCAGGTTTTTGTAGAGATAAGACAGTACTTTGTTTTTGTAGCGTTGAATTCGACACGATTCATGCGTTCACGGTCTAGGAGATAAGGTCTGGAAAGTCTTATATTGTCGAAGGCGTAGGATTAACGCAGAGTACCGACATAGACAAAACTATGAAGTGGGTTGGATGGGATTGAGAGCAGATCATTAATGAATATTAGAAAGAAAGCAGGTGAGGGAATCGACCCTTGGAGAACGCCAGCCGAGATGGAATTATTGTTGGATTCGAAGCCACCCAATACCACCTTGATTGAACGGCCAGAAATAAAGCTCTCATACCAGCTTCTTAGAACTGAGATGTAAGTTAATTTTACAGTTTTACAGAAGTCTGCAACAATTTTCCGCTTTTCCGTTGCACGCATTGCTCTACTTTTAAGTTTCTGCAAAGAACAAAAATGTATGTAATTCAGAAGACGGCCGGCCTTTCTATCTACTCAGTAATTTGCAAAGTAACAACTTTTGAGAAAAAGCCAAGCATTTAAAAAAAATTACCTTTGAACCAATAAAAAAATATTAAAAATTAATGAACATATTGTAGATATGTATATTATAGAACTTATGGTGGGTCCACTTGAAAGAGGCTTTTGTCGGTCGTATTTTGAACTGACGGAGTGCCTGTGCGGTCAATGTCGACCGAATGTTTGTGCTAAATTTTTCAAGCGGCTTTCCTTCTTTCAATTATCGGTTAATTTGTAAATACATACTAGAGTTTTCTATCCTAGATATTTCTTCGTCTGTGCTTATGTATGTATCTCTATTTCCGTTTTCTAATACTTCTGTAACACCATACTCCCTTTTTGAAGCTGGTCGTCCCAAACAATGGTTTGCGTTCCCTCATATTGCTTATAACTACACAATATGTCTACATCTACAACTTTCTTCTTTGATTTTGGATCTCGTTGCAACCTGTACATCAAGAATTCCAACTTGTTTGCAATCTTTTTGTCACCACAAAACCAGAGAGTTTTTGTGTCGAGGGATTCGCCACTAATTATGGTTCACGGCAGTATTTTTATTTCCAATTCTTGGATTATTTTCATTGAATTTTAAAATTTGATGCCATCGGAAGTAAGCAAGGAAGTGGTTTTATTGAAACCAATGAAGGGTGATGGCGTGGGATATATAGATGAACTAGCTGGACCCGTTGCGCCTCGCTGCACCCATAAGCCAATAGTAGCTTCCGTTTATTTTGCAGTTGAGGTGATACGAATTTTCATATATACTATGAGCGTTTCAAAAAAGGCATTTTTTTCGTATTTTTGATTCGAAATAACAAAATGTGAAACTCAAAAACGAATCCTAAATGAAGCCAATGATGAACCCTAAATGAAGACCATTTCGAGTTTCACAAATTTTGAACCCCCATTTCTCCTCCTCCGGTTTCGGAGTCTATAAAACTTTTCCAGACTGATCTCATTCACTTCCATTATGTACACATCTTAGAATTTTGGGTAATTATTTACTTTATCAGCCCACCCCCGCAGGCGGTAGTGGTTGTATAGGGGTTGACCTGAACACATTTCCTTTGGAATTAGCCGTCGGCCACCCTCTAAAAAGTTATTCAGGGTTGAAATTTCGTAAAAATCACTTTTTTACAAGTATTTTTTTAAAAATAGCGGTTTAATAAGCAATTATATTAGTAACGATTTTGACTCTGGATTGCGCGCCCCCAAACACTCCCCCACCCAAACCTCGATCTCATTCTCGGAGTAGGGCGCGACTATTTTGGTGTTCCGCCCAAAGCGGTGCGGGGTGATAAAGTAAACAATTACCCTTAATACAAGCATTTTAAAAGAAATTTCAAAATCGGAACTGTTCTCCCTTCAATGATTCCACTACTCTTGCGAAATTCTGATTTTTTTTATTGTTTTTTATTACTGTAAACAATTATATTCAAATTTATATTTTGAAATAGTTTACCCAAACTAAATGACTCATACATATTTTATCTCTATAATTATTATATAATTATAATCAATAATAAAATCAATACAAAAAGGCTTGAATTTTTGTTCAAAAAAAACCTACATACTTCATTTTTCTCAAAATAGAAAAAAACACGATAGCAAATTTCCGATTACATTCGCATATCTCTTCCATTCATAATTCCCTTCATTGATAAATTTCAGCCACCGACCAAGAAATCGTATTTTCCAACAACAACAAAACAACAAAACAAAAGGAATATGTGCACAGGAATCTATTTTTAGATCCAAAACTTCTGGCTTTTCTTCCAACATGCGTGAAGGGCTTTGTAATGCTTTTTTAAATTCAGGCGCAAACCTGCTTTTCTTCACGTTTTACTTAAAATTAATAAAATTGAAAATTTTTGTATGTTATGATTATTATGCACGTAGAACGAAATAATATTATAAAATTAATGTTGAAAACCCACCCCCGTTGATTTTAGAGGTTTACAACAGAAATTAGAATCCCAAAAATTCATATCAGTGTAACTATCGCCATCTAGCGTCGTAGTCGGACAAATGTTTGTCCATATCTACTTAGTATATGTATAATCAATGTCTGTGGGCCGGTTATTTTTTCTGCATAGTTTTAGGGTTATTTAAAAAAAATCCACATTTAACATACTTTTAGGGGCATTTTTATTTTAATGATATCAAAATATATTTAAGGAACGGAAATTACAGAGGAAATATCTTAGTATTAACCATCCACATTACATTGATTATATACTAAGTAGATATGGACAAACATTTGTCCGACTACGACGCTAGATGTCGATAGTTACACTGATATGAATTTTTGGGATTCTAATTTCTGTTGTAAACCTCTAAAATCAACGGGGGTGGGTTTTCAACATTAATTTTATAATATTATTTCGTTCTACGTGCATAATAATCATAACATACAAAAATTTTCAATTTTATTAATTTTAAGTAAAACGTGAAGAAAAGCAGGTTTGCGCCTGAATTTAAAAAAGCATTACAAAGCCCTTCACGCATGTTGGAAGAAAAGCCAGAAATTTTTGATCTAAAAATAGATTCCTGTGCGCATATTCCTTTTGTTTTGTTGTTTTGTTGTTGTTGGAAAATACGATTTCTTGGTCGGTGGCTGAAATTTATCAATGAAGGGAATTATGAATGGAAGAGATATGCGAATGTAATCGAATGTGTTTTTTTCTATTTTGAGAAAAATGAAGTATGTAGGTTTTTTTTGAATAAAAATTCAAGCCTTTTTGTATTGATTTTATTATTGATTATAATTATATAATAATTATAGAGAGAAAATATGTATGAGTCATTTAGTTTGGGTAAACTATTTCAAAATATAAATTTGAATATAATTGTTTACAGTAATAAAAAACAATAAAAAAAATCAGTATTTCGCACGAGTAGTGGAATCATTGAAGGGAGAACAGTTCCGATTTTGAAATTTCTTTTAAAATGCTTGTATTAAGGGTAATTGTTTACTTTATCACCCCGCACCGCTTTGGGCAGAACACCAAAATAGTCGCGCCCTACTCCGAGAATGAGATCGAGGTTGGGGTGGGGGAGTGTTTGGGGGCGCGCAATCCACAGTCAAAATCGTTACTAATATAATTGCTTATTAAACCGCTATTTTTAAAAAAATACTTGTAAAAAAGTGATTTTTACGAAATTTCAACCCTGAATAACTTTTTAGAGGGTGGCCGACGGCTAATTCCAAAGGAAATGTGTTCAGGTCAACCCCCTATACAACCACTACCGCCTGCGGGGGTGGGCTGATAAAGTAAATAATTACCCAAAATTCTAAGATATGTACATAATGGAAGTGAATGAGATCAGTCTGTAAAAGTTTTATAGACTCCGAAACCGGAGGAGGAGAAATGGGGGTTCAAAATTTGTGAAACTCGAAATGGTCTTCATTTAGGGTTCATCATTGGCTTCATTTAGGATTCGTTTTTGAGTTTCACATTTTGTTATTTCTCCTCCTTGCTTACTTCCGATGGCATCAAATTTTAAAATTCAATGAAAATAATCCAAGAATTGGAAATAAAAATACTGCCGTGAACCATAATTAGTGGCGAGTCCCTCGACACAAAAACTCTCTGGTTTTGTGGTGACAAAAAGATTGCAAACAAGTTGGAATTCTTGATGTACAGGTTGCAACGAGATCCAAAATCAAAGAAGAAAGTTGTAGATGTAGACATATTGTGTAGTTATAAGCAATATGAGGGGACGCAAACCATTGTTTGGGACGACCAGCTTCAAAAAGGGAGTATGGTGTTACAGAAGTATTAGAAAACGGAAATAGAGATACATACATAAGCACAAACGAAGAAATATCTAGGATAGAAAACTCTAGTATGTATTTACAAATTAACCGATAATTGAAAGAAGGAAAGCCGCTTGAAAAATTTAGCACAAACATTCGGTCGACATTGACCGCACAGGCACTCCGTCACTTCAAAATACGACCGACAAAAGCCTCTTTCAAGTGGATCCACCATAAGTTCTATAATATACATATCTACAATATGTTCATTAATTTTTAATATTTTTTTATTGGTTCAAAGGTAATTTTTTTTAAATGCTTGGCTTTTTCTCAAAAGTTGTTACTTTGCAAATTACTGAGTAGATAGAAAGGCCGGCCGTCTTCTGAACTACATACATTTTTGTTCTTTGCAGAAACTTAAAAGTAGAGCAATGCGTGCAACGGAAAAGCGGAAAATTGTTGCAGACTCTAATTCAAAGCCTTCTGTAAAACTGTAAAATTAACTTACATCTCAGTTCTAAGGAGCTGGTATGAGAGCTTTATTTCTGGCCGTTCAATCAAGGTGGTATTGGGTGGCTTCGAATCCTACAATAATTCCATCTCGGCTGGCGTTCTCCAAGGGTCGATTCCCTCACCTGCTTTCTTTCTAATATTCATTAATGATCTGCTCTCAATCCCATCCAACCCACTTCATAGTTTTGTCTATGTCGGTACTCTGCGTTAATCCTACGCCTTCGACAATATAATATCTCCTAGACCGTGAACGCATGAATCGTGTCGAATTCAACGCTACAAAAACAAAGTACTGTCTTATCTCTACAAAAACCTGCACCGTCCTTCCCTTTATCTCAGCGGGCAAAAAGAATATAATGTCTGACTCATATCTAAATATCTTAGACGTAATTTTATCTTCAGATCTACGATGGAATAATCACATATTCCAAATCGCCAAAAAAACTTATCAATGCCTAGGATTCCTCCTTCAGCCAGCTGCCTTGGCTACAATTTACAAGTCCTACATTCCACCCTGCTTTGTATATAACTCGTCCCAAAAACTATTTTGGCTGGAGAAGGTGCCAGGCCGCACCTTTCTCCTCCATAGACCCTTTAAGCCACCGTAGGAATTTAGTAGGACTCATTAAGTTTTACCGCTTTTACCATAGTGACTGCTTCCACAGTCGGTGTTTCTGAACCCAGCAGAGTTCAAACGCAAGGTTCATCGACATCTACTCACACACCCTCCAGACCTCTAACCTATCCCTTCTCTTCTATCCTTCAGACCAAGCTTACTACTAGACATTACACCATGACTTGAACGACATGACGGACTAGTGTAGCAAAGGTAGATTCCTTAGCTTGACCATGCCCGCCCATTAAAAAAATTCAAAAATAAAAATCATTTCGCCGCCTGATTGTAAGAACTAGGTAACTCCAAATTTTGTGATTTTGAGTTATCATAGTTTCATGTAGTCAATAACAAGCAGTATTTAATGCAAAGAAGCAACATCTATTAAACAATGTAAAAAAACTGGACAAATGAAAATACCGCATTTATTATCATGTTACGGATAGGTAACTAGAGAAATTTATTTTTTACAGAATTCCGAGTTGCCTAGTTCTTGCATTCAGGCGGCGATTTTATATATCTCAATACTAGTACAATTATCCATAAAAATTACAAGTTTCTACGAATTAAAATACCTGAGAAAAAAATCTAAAAATTTGTCACATTTTTCGCTAAAAAAAGTTAAATAATCCCTTAAAACCCATTTCATTTTCCTCAACATAATAAGAAACGCTTGATGCCAAATTTCCCATTAAAGTCGTCTCGCCCATTCATTTCTTTACCCCATTGTCAAATTTCACCCATCGGCCACGAAATCATCATCACAAAAAACGTAGGAATCTATTTTTAGACCCGCAGCCACTAAAATAAAAGCCGCAGCTAATGATTTTTTTTCCAAAAGCGCGAAAGGCTTTTTCATAAACAAGGAAAAGTTTATTTCGGAAACTAACCATATAGAGGAGAACAAAACCCTGCGATACTAGCGCACGAAGTTCATAGCGTCGTAGTCTGATGTTATTTTGACTCGCGTTTGTCCATATCTACTTAGTATATAATCAATGCACATTATGTGGTTTTTCTAGCAGTTATTTATTGATCTTGGGTGATCTTAAAAAGTATTTTTTTTCCTGGCGGAGTCTAGATGCTTACTAAAGGACAATACTTTCATAGTCCAGTCGCCAACCGTAAAAATGGGGTATTACCTCTACTTTTTTTCGCCAGCCCCAGATTTTGATGAAATTTTGGATTTAGGCTCTACTTACCACCCTTTTCAATGATGTGGTTCCTCCTGTCTTTCCCTTGCACATCTATATACGACCGCCGATGAACGTGAAGGATTCCACATCAATACATAAATTTACCAAATTAATTAATTACGGTTTAAAAACACTTTCGTTAATGACAACATGTATTCTATATTAACTTTTTAAAAGAATCGCGTACATTTAATTCGCGTATAAACCGTTACAATATTTGATTTAAAAATTACAACTCAGGATAGGGGCTAATCAAAATACGTTCGTATGTAAAAACTCTCTAACTAATACTCTTACAATTCTATTTTTTATTTTTACAAATCAAAAATTCATGTGTCTTTGTTTTTAGAAAAATTAATACTTGTACAGTGTCTGCGTACGTGATTGTGCCCTGCAAACATTTTCTCGATTCGTCGTTTAAACGACTCGTTTACGAGTCGAGAATTGCTCGCCAAAAACTTGGTTCTCGACTCGTCGCTTTAACGATTCGTTTACGATTCGAGAATCACTCGCCAAAATCTTTGTTCTCGACTCGTTGCTTTAAAGTCGTCTTTACGATTCGAGAATCACTCGCCAAAATCTTGGTTCTCGACTCGTCCATTTAATCATAAACGGTAACCTTTACCGCAAAAATAGTTGGGATAAAAAATGTATCTGATCTTGAATAAACTTTTTTACATACGTTCAACGATCGGAATTTTCTTATATTTCATTTAATGACGTTTTTCCAGGGCTGAACGAATTTTAAGGGATCAGGGTTTTTCCGCGAGCAGCGTAGTCCGGTTTTATGGAGTTAAAAGTAGAAAGGATTCTAGGAAAAAGGAAAGGTTAGGATTCTAGAATGGGGGTGTTCTCACTCGCTTCCGTAATCAGTATCATGCCGAAAATAAGTGGACCGATTTTTTAGCGCTAATTGTCTCGCCTTTACTAATGCCTGAGAACAATTGATACAATTGATACTCTGGAAGTTAGTCGGGTAGAACCTTCGCTTTTACAGTTTTAGGTAGGTGAGAGTATTCTGCGTATACTGCTGCCTTATTCATGAAATTATGTCATAGCGTTACAAACATACAGGGTGATATGTAAACCTCTACAAAAAAAAATTCAAAGCGCCCTAGCGGCTAAACCGTTACGATTCCCTCGCCCTTCCATACGATTTTTTGTTCGTCTATTCAAAACCTATCCACAGCCGGCCGCTTCGTAACTCTAGTTGGGGCACCCTGCATAAAGAAAACAATATAAATTCGAAATAATTTTTCATAATTTTTTTCTTTACCCTCCATTTTCCGATCAAAAGTGAGGTTTTCCGGAAAAAGCTTATAGGAACTTTTTTGTCGAGATTTTTCTTAGCTTTATTTTTGTTCTCTTGACAATTTTGCAATTTCGACGTTTGTCCCGAGTTACGGCCGGGAAAGCGTCGGACAATCCGTTCAATCGAATTTTCTCTTGATTTTTACAAAGTATGGCCCGGAACTCAACGGTTACCTTTTCTCCTATTGCTAAACTCCCACCATTCCAAATTTCATTAACTTACAATTTTGTTCAGAAGAAATCTCTAGGAGCTGTACTATATATTTTTTCTACAATTTCTCCCCGCCCATCAAAGAAAATGAATAAGGAGCTCTTCGATTTTAAGTCGCTACTACGAGTCGTTATCGAGTCGTCAAAGCGATTTGCTATAGCATTCCGTTTTCGTCTTTTACAAATCGATATCGTTTCGATAACGACTCTCGCCTCGAAGTCTTCTCGAAGATTTCGCGAGTCGTTTTCGAGTCGTTCTCGGGTCGTAATGTTTGCAGGGTGATTTCCCTAAAGTGTAGTTTCAAAGTAGTAGTGAAAATACCAAAACGATGACGTAACGCACGCTGTACTCCAAAATCGTAAGTACTAATATTTGACTTAGATAATTAATTCAACTCGTAACAAGAGAAAATTAAAAATAATGCGTAGCGACTGCTACATTCAAAGTCTACCCTGTGCCGAAGTGCGTTTTTTATTTTTAGGGGTGAAAACCACCCCGTATCGTAAAAAATTAATAAAAAATAAATGGGTAATAAAAACGCTTAGTAGGCCTATATATAACCTCTTAGACCTATGTACTATTGAAATAATTTTTTAAGCAATTTTTCAACCCCAAAAATCTACCCTTAGAGAAATAGTCCAGTTCCCAACCGTAAAAATGGGATATTACCTCTACCTTTTTTCGGAGGCCACCGATTTTGATGAAATTTTGGATTTAGGCTCTACTTACCACCCTTTTCGAGACACACAAATTTAGTTATAAGTTCAGAAAGTATTTTAGTAAATTATTTAGTGTGTGTGTATGTGTGCGTGTGCGTGGATGTATATATACTGGCGGGGTACCGACTCCCTAACACTCAATTAACCTCTATGCTCTGAAAAAGATTGCAAACCGTCAATTTTTTTCATTTTATTTACTTAATTGCACATCTTTAGCAGCTGCGTACAAAAGAATTGCGCAATACCTTCCAGCTTCTAGAATATCTTCTAATTGGGAGGTACTGTTGTAAAATGTATATTAAACCTGTATACCAAATGTAACATGTATGTATACGTGAAACACCGTAATGTGCTCACAAGAGCTCCGAAAATCATTTACTCCGAAAATTAGAAAAAAAGTCGTTCGGTTGTAGCGGGGTAAATTTTCAAGCTGCAGTGTCAATTCAAAAACCATTTTGTAGGTAATTTCACTGGCTATAAACCTGTGTTAAATGTATTATATTAGAAGCCTTAATTTTCAAAACGTGAAAGGATAAAGGGCTAAGCAAACGTGGTACTTACACTATAAAGCAAACTTCAATCCGCTATATCTCCGTCAGTTTTTAAGCTACAGCAATACATAAAAAACCAAAATTGTTGTTGAAGAAAAATCTAACTTTTGTTACTCAACAGTTTTTTACGTATCTTCAATAGGTTTTGAGTTTTTTTGAAATAAACGCAGAAATCTGTAAAATTCGTAAAATCCCCTTTTCATTTTGATCGTACCCATTTCGAAAAATACACTCTGAAAATCGCTCAAACTATATAGATATCTCTAAAATAAAGTGAGCCCTACGTGGAACATGATAAATTTGAATTTGGGTGGAAGTGGTATTAGTTTATTGAAAATTTTTTTAAAAAAACTTTGAACGGTACACCTTCTCTTTGTCATAACTCATTCATTTTACATGCAAATGGCTTTTTTAGTGTTCATTTTAAAGGTATTTTCAAGCACTTTAAAAAATGTAGTATAAGTTATCCTCGAAAAATACATCGATTTTCCGTTATTCCACGTTAAATCCAACGTTTTGAGTATTTGGTTTGAAATAGGTGCCGTTCGATCAATCATTACTCGCTTTGTTTTATACCTAGAGCATTCATTCAAAAACCACTTTCTTCGTTTTTTTATAAGCTTTATTTTTAGTGCTAACAAAAATTTCGTTAAAACGCATATTTTTTGACTTATTGACTTAATGTTCGAAAAGGTGGGGTTTTTTTTAATGAAAATTGCAACTTTTCAAACGCTTATAACCAACAAAATATCAGTTTTACAAAAAACGTTTGTACTACATTTTTTGCTTAATATTAGCCTCTCTAACGATTAACAAGGTTATTTTGACCAAAAATATTTCCACCCCCGAGTTAGGGTGGGAACCACGCCTAAAGGAAAAGCGCCCATTGGCATATGGTAGACTTTGATTTTTGAGTCATTCCCTATATACTGTTAAAATTTCAAGTAAATCGGTCGCCTCCGAAACTGATGGACTGGACTATCAGTATAGTTGACTTGGGCACAGAATAGTTTCAGCGAGCTGGAGCCACTGGCACTGGATCAGGGATAAGATGTCTTTGAACATATTGATAACAATAATTCTCTAGGGTTAGAAAGAAAACTGCATCAGAAACGATCCCCACATACTCCCCGTCCCGGTTAGCTCTTATCGGAAAATTACTGATTGTTTTGATTCGGCTTCGTTATTGCAGTACCAACTAAAGGCCATGGGCGTAGCAAGGGGAGGGGCCAGGTGGTCAGGCCCACCCCAGAATGCTTCTGGCCCACAATTTTACAAAAAATAGTATGGTACACGGATGGCTCCAAAACAGAGACAGGCGTGGGCGACGGAATCTGAAGCGAAAGCCCCAGATTCAGCAGAGCGATAAGCTTAGGCACCCTAGCAAGTATCTTCCAAGCACAGGTGCACGCTATACTGCTATACTATTTTCATGCACTCATGAGAACTTAAGAAGGGTCTACCAACAATAACGGATTTTTATCTTCGATGATAGCCAAGTGGCAATTAGGGCCGTAGGACCAAATTTAAATTAGTTTGGGACTGCCAACGTGCCCTTTATGAGCTGGGCGTTCTCAATCAACTTACCCTTATTTAGGTCCTGGGTTATCGGGGCTCCAAAGTAAATGAAAAAGCGGATGCTCTAGCTAAATAGGGGTCCGACATTGCATTCATGGAGGTCCACGCCTGGACTGGTCAACTCTCCCAACACGGCCAAGGATTTGTTGGGGCGCAGTAGAAATGATGTCAGAACACTTGTTGAATTGATTACCGGGCACTGCGCACTAAATTACCACTTATGAAGGATATGAAAGACGGAGGACCCCACCTGCAGGCTTTGCCTGGAGGAGGAGGAGTCGGCTTTCCACGTCCTCTGTGAATGCCCCGCAAAAGCGAAGAGCAGGGTTGTCTTGTTCGAGGAGTCCCTGCTCGAGCAAGCAAGTCTAGCGACAAGCCACTAGGCAGACTGCTGAACTTGTCCAAGCGGTCTGGCCTAAAAATATGAGTATAGGGTTGTAGCAGAACAGGCCAAATGAATGGCCGCAGTACCTTTGGACCCAATACCTGTCACAAGAAAAAAATTTTTTGATGAAGACAAATGTACGTAACATATAAAACAGAATACAACCATAGAAAAATTATATGGGCCTATCATCTTGAGTATGATACCGTGTAGTTCATGACAGGCCCGATAGATAAGAAAAGTAAAAAATCACAAAAACTTTTTTTACATAGCTCAAAAAGTTGAATCTGATACAGCCTTTAAGCCCTCCACACACGAGTCGACCGATTTGCAATTCCAGTTTCACAGCAATCAGTCGCACAACCAGTTTGCAACCAAAACCTTTCTCCACACATGAGCCCAACTGATTTTGGATCAATCGGTGTTTTGTGCCCACATAATTTTTAGTCACACACATTACAAATTATCCGGACTAGAAAACTTGGACACGTACAAGTGCAACCACGCAACTGAAATCGCTTGCGACCGGCAAGAACAGTCGCATGCGACCAGTTGCCAACTAGTTTGAAATCGGTATCGTTTCTGTCGACGCGTGTGTGGATTCCCACTTTCATATACGGACAAGGTCATGAAACAGTTGCGTATGCAACTGGGATTGGAAATCAGTCGACTCGTTTGCGGAGGGCGTTAGGGTCTGATATGTTGGAGCTGCGATAAACGAGTAGATCGGCGATACTAGCGGAGCGGAGATACTATAATACAAGGTTTTCAATAGAGCTGTTTATATTGGAGGAACGCGGTTACTCATGCTTTGGTCGCGACCAACGACAAGAGCTGCGATAAAGCATGGGTTACTTTTCTCCGCTAGTATCGTTAGTATCAAGATGGATGTTGATTTCTCAGTTATTTTGTCAACGTTCTGTTTGCGCTTGGGTCAGAAACTGGTAAGACTGCTTTATTCGCGTTACTCACAGCTTTTGTTACAGCTCTGTTACCATTTATCGCAGCTCCAACATAATCAGACCCTTAGTTGAGTTTCCTCAAAATTTGTGTTAACACACTGTGTATGGTTTTAGTTGTAAGATTAGGCAGCATAAGGCAGCATACTGGTCCATCCAGGCCAATTTTAGATTTGCCGAGAAAAAAAAATCGGCGACAGATAGAGATGCTTTTCTTCAAAATATTATGAAGAATGTCCTTGCTTTGAGTATGAGTAATGAAGACAAAGTTTTCTGCTTTGTTTGCAGAAACTTCTGTACAACGAACTTACGTGCGCAAAAGAAAAGTTTGTTACAAGCGGCTATAATAATTGGAAAAAAATAGGAGAAGCATTACAAAAGCATCGAAAATCCTTGATACATAAGCCGAAAAGCAAGTTTCTTTCAAACACTCGATGGTTTCAGGAAGCACACAGGAGAGAATTGTGAGAAAATTTTTGATCAAGGTTATCATCTGTCTGTGGTCAGTCGGTAACGGTGGTTTAAAATCTGGCCCACCCCAGCAAAAATTCATTCCTACGCCCATGCTAAAGGCTGGTTTCAGCTTGTCGATGGATATTGATTTGTTTGCCTTGTTTAAGTAGGTAACGCTTGCGTAATCGGTTGGTTTCTTGCCAATCTGCAGATGAAAGTTGGCCATTTTTTTAAATGCAATGGTTTAGAAAATTGATCTCAAAGCGTTTAGGCCACATTCGAGATATATCAGAAGTTCTGGCGCGGAGCTACTGGCGATGAGTATATTGTCTAAGCAGACAAAGACGAAATGTAAATGTCTCGTGGTTTGGTGGGTGAACCTCTAGAATGCTTGGGCAGCATTTCATACAGCGAATGGCATAGAAGTGAATTCGTATACAGTTGTCTAGATTGCAGGACATCGAAATTAAGTTGCCTGTGAACCCTACAGGCTTCTGAGCTATAATAGAAGACAGAAAATTCCATATGTTGCTTTAGTTGTTCTTGGTTTTCAATATTTCTGCACTTCTTGAACTTAGCCTTTCCATGGTAATGCGGAGCTCTGTCAGGAATACCGGTCTTTTCTCGCGCAATTCGTGCGACCAATATTGATCCATATTCTGAGTTGCTAGAAAGAGGCTAGGGTGGTGTTTATTCCCAAGGATGGGAAAGATTATACAAGGAAGACCCATCAGCCTCTCTTCTCCAGAAAACGACGGAGAAGGTTTTAGAGAAGCATATTAGGGTAGGTCTTACAGCGAACCCACTCCACTGTTTGGAATTTGCCTACCGACCAAACAGACCTACAGAGGCTGCCATATTTAAGCAGAATAGGGCTGGTAGTTGATTGTAGTTATCGGTTCTGCGAAGCAACTCCCAAAACAGCGGATCACTTGCTAGCTTGATTGTATAGCTACAATGTCAAAGGAGACTGAGCCTTCTCCATCGCGGCTTCCCTGTTCCCAGGGAGATTTGGGATGTGAATTTTAAATCAATCGAACCACGGACCTTTGCGACGGTAGTCGGGCGTCTTAACCCCTAGCATACTAACGTCGACGTTAACATTAAAATTTATTCGCTTTACTGCGTCGTAAAAATGGGTTTATGCTGTCGTCCTTGGACGTTATATATTTAGCGCTGTCATGTACTTTCACAGATTTCCATAAGTAATTTTCCTTTTTCATTTCCTTTTGAACATTTAACATCAAAAATAGCGATTCGTGGAATTCTTTTTGTATGTCGACTAAAAAAAAAGTGGCAATCGCAAAAATTACCGATCACCACCACCTCCTCCAACCATCCGACAAAGTATGCTCCGTGAATTTTGTAAAAGTCGAGATTAAAGATATCCAATTTCGTGTATTTATCCTGAAAATGTTTGTGTGTATGTATGCGTGAATATTCAGACAATATTTGGCAAAGAATCCTTTAAATACTCAAACAATATTTCAGCAATAATTTTAGTAATTTTCTGCTTCGTATCGTGTATCACGATATATGGCGGTGGTGGTACTGTGTATATGGCGACATCAAAGCGAGTGTATCGCATTAACATCACAGGCGAATGAAGTGAAATTGTTTCCATGGCATCCTTAAAAGGGCATGCTGAAAGGGATTTTTTGATTAAGTATCTCTGTGAAGTGTTTTCGATTTTGTGTTGTGTTGTTTTTATTTTTATTTTTTTTTCTTGTGCTTGTTCTTCTTCTTCTCGTCCTTCTTTGTATTTTTACCTCATCCTTAAGAAACTCAATTTCGTTAGACCAAAGAGTTTTTTTTTTATTATTATTCTTGTTCTCTCTTACAGATTTTATTTTCAATTCAATTACGTGTCGTGCGTGGCGTGCCGTTTTTGATAAACAGTGCTCCTGACAAGGTCGACCACAGGACTCCAGCTGGGTTTTTGGTTATATAAGATTTTGTGTATGCTCAAGAGTTGCTTTTTCTCTCGTTTCTGAATATATACTATGAATACCATCGCAGCTTGTTACTTGTTTTATTTTTATTTTTTCCTAGCCACATATATACATTTCCCTTTTTGACTGTGAGAATAGCAAACAAGAGACTTTCTCTAACTTTTCTTAAAGTATAAGAAACTCTCAAAACACCAGACGAATACGAATGATGTGTTTTGATTTTAACTCAAACGTGAAATATTTTTGAGCGATTTTTCTTGTTTTTTTTCTAGTATGGAAGAAACATGTGTAAAAGAGTCCTTGTTAAATAAAGCTTCGGTACACGAAAGAAACACACCGAAAACTTTAAAAGGAAAGAAGAGAAAAGCTTCGGCGGCGGGGTTTTTTTTTATAATATATCATCGATGTTTTCTGATGGGATTTACTGAACAGAACAAGAATAGTGGGTGGTGTCGAAGGAAAGGGCATCTTAAACACCAACACAAGTGGTTTTTCAAAATTGAAGAGGATCCCGGCTGAAGAGAAGAATCTCATTGTACTGATTTCTCTATACAAAATAAGAAACCTTCAACTTTTGTCATTCTCTAAAATTAAACTTCATTTTTTTCATTGCTTCCTTTGAAGATCCCTCAAAAACCTGAACGGAACAAATTTCGCTCGCTCCTATATATAAAGCTTTTAAGTTTCAACGAAAATTTCATTACAGGATTTCATTTGTTGAAAAGCACCACTTAAGAGCTCAAGTTTAAGCAAAAAGGAAGAGATGAACACAACAACAGCAACAACAACAACTAAAAAAAACGAAGAATATCCTTGTTCATTTTCAATTGCGTGTCGTCGTCCCTTTTTGTCTTGTTTTTAGAATTTAATTATCTTCCACAATTCATCCATGGAAATAAAAGGGATCATTCGCACTTGATAAGGGTTAATAAGATTCTTTGCGCTCATAATATTTCCCCAGAAATTCTCAAATAATTCAAATCAATTTTCTTTAGCTTGATTTGATGCAGAACGAGAACAATTGAGCCAAGGATGAGCAGGAATTGAAGCGAGAACTGTAGGATAACGTCAAGAAATCGAATTCTCTTCTCTTGATGGTGGTGGTGGTGGGTGAAACCAGGTCAGTTAATCTTTTCGAGATTAGGTGGTAATTAATTTAATGGACTGTGGGTTGTTATATACCAGTAGAATCTTGAATTGTGCAATTAAAAATTGTTTTTCCCCCGCTGGAGATTTGTGTAATTAAATTATTTGGAAAAATATTGTTCGGACTACAATTTTCGGGGGCTGTTTTGTATTGTGTTTTCAACCATTGTGATTGTGTTTTCAACCATTTCTAGTCGATGTTATAGCCGAGTTAATTATGGTACTTTAAATCGCAGGTGGTTTTAAGCACCCAAGTCTTTAAATGAAATGTAATTTTCTTCAAACTCATTATTTCCGATTCAAAGTGGAATGAGCAGTTTAAACAACTCTTAGTAGGAAACGATTTCGAGCTTAGATAGAAAAGCAAATAGCACTGAATTTGCTACAAAACTGTGGATTTGTGCTTTAAATTGTCGATCTTTTTAGGAAATACCTTGCTTTTTATCAGCAACCTTAATCAGTGCAAAAGTAATTACAAAAAATACTATTTAGAACTTCTACAGCTCTGCTACCGGGACTTACTTTCACCTCCTCTCCTCGAAGATGATGATTTTACATCGTGTGAACCCTGGGTAGGTACTCTTGTCTAGTAAAAGTAATAGGCGGAGGGGTGAAGGACGAGTGCTTTACGCCTCAAAACGAAGCAAACACCGGACTGCTCCATAACGGGGGGGCGGGGGGTTGGGCGGCAGGCTGACAACAAACCACGGTAAAAAAACCCCGTTTTGAATCCTCAAAGTATGGCTTGAATCGGACGGAGTCAACGGAATATGGAATTCGATATAGGAAATTGGAACGTCAGTATGCTCAACAGGACTGGCGTTCGCTTTTATTATAAACTAGCATAAAACCCGCGTGCAACGCCTTTAAATTAAAAAAGTTTAAGTGTGCACTGTCCGCGGTAGGAAAAAAGTATAATGAAAACAACAAAAACCCTACAAAACATGATTTTGGATACCATATAAAAATTTAGAGTTACCTACAAAAAATATTGCAATATTTCTTCTCAAGCGTTCTCGGATTCGTCAGGGATTAATTGGAACAATTTGTTTCTTTTTAACAACTTGAATTTCAAAACAATACCTCTTGCACACATGTGTTCCTCCTTCCTCTTCTTGGCGGTTCAGTTAGAACAACCGTACTAAATTGAGATGTCCCGAGTAAAAATAAATGATGTCCTTAGAACGGGCAAATGCCGACTGTGATTGAAACATAGTCCTCGGCCATCTGGCGGTTAACAGAAGGCTCGTTGCAGGACAGTACGGCCGTACAGGGGGCGATTGACGGTGAAACAACGGCCTTACAGTTCCAATAACGGCCATACGACGGCGGTACGGCGGCCGTATGGTTGCTATTACGGGTATACGACGGTGGTACAGTGGCAGAAACGTGAATATATTTCACTGCAATTAAATGTTTAATTTTTTTTCGGTTGTGTTTTTTTTTCAAGCCGTTAAATAACAAAATTTCCCACTAAAATATAAATCAACACGCACCACACACTTCACGTACAACAAACCGACGACTGGCGAGCTCGTTTCTCTTGTGCATCGATATCTTTAAGTATGATAAATCCACCATTGTACATAACGAAAATGATGAAGTTCCCATAAAACACATTCAACAATACATTTGGTGCAGATTCTACAGCTCAGTACTTGGCCTTTTAAATCTTTTGGTCAAATTTGGCCGTCGTAAGGCCGTATGTGCTCCCATTAAAAATGGTTAAAAACTCTACGGCCGTCATATGCCCCTTAAAAAGCCAAGCGGCCGGTGTTCGCCCTTTATAAGGCCGTTTTTTATTTTTACTCGGGGTGACACTCAAATTGGTGCCTCTGAACATGAAACTTTCCCCTGAATTGGAATTTTGACTTTCTCTTTTCGGTTAGCCGTTACCCTGCCCCCTTCTTACTAAGTGTTCGTCCCGAACAAAGCTTCCTACAGGTCCCGATCGAACAATAGATGCGTTAGATGACATCGTTTAACCTCGTGATGACCCTTCCATTTCTTTTGTAGTTTTGTCGAATTACCTTTTATTCGTCGAGGATTTTATAGCTAAATTCGATCGCCTTCCTTAAATCTAGATCCGTTCGCTCTAAGCTCGTAGTAAGTCTTCATCTTGTTGCGCGATTCCAAACTTTAAATCACCTGGCAGCGTAATCTGCATCCCGAAAATCATCCTTGCAGGCCTCTGACCGGTAGAACTGTGGATAACTATCCTGTTCAGCGTTTTTTTTATCGAATTATATAGAGGTGTTCTTGCAACCTTAAAAACCCTAGATCTCCACTTTAATTATAATCGGAATACAATTGGAAAAATTCGTCCGCCATATTGGTGCGGCCATTTTGAATTTATAAGTTCTGATCATAAATTCGTTATTTGCTACCTTAAAAACCCCCAGATACCGATTTTCATTGGAATCGGAACACAATTAGCAAATTCGTCAGCCATATTCGGGCGGCCATTTTGAATTTATAAATTTTGATCATAAATTAGTTATTTGCTACCTTAAAAACCCCCAGATACCGATTTTAGTGGAAATCGGAACACAATTGGCAAATTTGGGTGGCCATTTTGAATTTCGGTCATTTTGTGGCTGCCATTTTGAATTTCGAAAATCGGGCTTCGAGATGCATCATGGGAGCCCCCACGGATCTTCGTGCAAATTTCGAAGCTGTACGATCACTGGTGCGCAGCGCACACATCGCACATACATACACGCATAACTTTCTTTTATTAATATAGAAACTATGTCCAAAAACGACATAGTGATCACAGCTCTACAGGAAACCAAATGGACTCACAGTGGCATAATGAATTTCAGAACCCACACGGTATTATCCAGTGAATCACCGAACGGAAGAAGACAGTTTGGAGTAGCTTTCATTGTGTAAAAGAAAATGAATTCACTGATTCTTTAATTCGAGCCAATAAGTAACAGAATATGCACGATTCGCATTAAAACAAGGACACATAATATTAGTCTCATAAACATTCATGCTCCCACGGAAGACAAGACGGATGAAGAAAAAGAGGAATCATGCCAAATTCCTAGGAATTTCAATTTGATGATGATAACGTCAGAGACAAGAACCGTCCCGTCGGTGGCCAATAGCTGATAACGTCACACTCTGGCCTGCCTGGACAAAGTGACCCCATACCTACTCCCGTTAAAACGATATTAAAATGTTTCTTGCAGATATGAACGCCTAAATAGGAAATGCAGAGGAGTTCCTAGTATATCCTTCACAACGCTACCAATGACAATGGCAGTAGATTAGTCGATCTTGTTAGATCCAACTCAATTGGAGTAACAGATAATGTTCCCGCCAAAAAATATTCATAAGATGACGTGGCAGTCACAAGACAGTTGAAACTGGCCACTTCCTAGTTGAAAGAACAGAGGCCACGAGTATACTGGATGTACGAAGAAAGGAAGTAAGGTGCTGTGTGGGCCAACGTTTGGTCAAGGTGCGACGCAGATAACGACCAAAACGCAAAGACGACAAACACAACCAAAATACTACAAAAATTAGCTTAAACTAGAAAAAAGAAGAGATGCCTACCAGAATGCTGGCATACAAACTGTACTGAACCTTCTAGGGTCTAGGCTAAACATAACCACACGGAATTATTGTACACTACTGGCAATGATTTGAAGGGGCGTATCATTTTCGGGCACTTTAAAAAAGAAAGTCCAAATAAAAGCCGACTGACTGCGTCCTATTGGCTGCCTTCAAGCTATTGACTGGGATTTGTGTTTCCTTAGTAGGAACTTATACTTTGAAGATTTTTGGGTCAGCAGAGATGTACAGTTATGACAGCCATACATCACTCTAAATCTATGAGGATAGTCTGAAAATTTTTGAACCTCAACATAAAGGTTTCGTTCCTTGTTCTAGTCGTTCTGGCACTACAATTATATATACTTTGAAAGTCCCTGGGAAATTTTCAGTAGTTTGGGGTTTCATTAAGTGGCAGTTCTAAGGTCAAGAATTATTCTTTGTCCGACCGGTCCGTCACGTCGTTGGTCATAATCCTATATGTCTAGTACTAAGCTTAGCTCGAAGGATAGAATAGGTTTGGCGATAAGAGGGATGGGGGGAAGGGGGTCGAAGGAGATATGATGAACGTCGCGTTTGAGCTCTTGGATGTTGTAGGAGTTCTGTGTAAGGTTGTTGCACTTTTGGGTTGTTAGACATATATATGAACGAAGTCCTGGTTTGTAGGGTGCGGGAAAAGTTCAGTTATTGCACGACAGTCGAAAATTGTGCCGTGTTCGAAAATCAATACGACTACGCAACTTAAAGCCGAGCAGGTTTTAGCCCACGTTTGAGATCAGGATCTCCTCGGTATAACGCGATCCACCTTCCGACTCACCTTCACGAACTTATGTAGAAAGTGAATTAGGTAGTCAGCTTCGTCTAAGTCACTTTTCCAGGAAAGAAAGCAGAAACGGTGGGTCGCTCATTCGTAAGCCACAGTGTTCCAGCTAGTCTGCTGTTCTAGGTTCAAACGTCATGGAAAAGTGTTCATGAGTGTAGTCAGCGGGAATCTGACACCACCAACTGGATGCAAACCCCCAGTATCCTACCTTAGACATAGCTCGATTGATGTTAGTCGGTTCAAATAACAACTATGCTAACAAACAGATTTGTATATTCCTTTAGAACCAAACGATAATCAGTGCATAGAGGATCCATAATACCAAATTAAAATTAATTTAGGCTATGAGTGCGCACTTGATTGGCTGCCTAGCCTCAATCCACTTATTTTTGTCGCAGGTCGTCGATAGATAAATAAGGCTCACATCACACTCGAACCAGCTTTTGGGGCACCCACTAGCCTCAACAATTGATTAATCGTACCGACAACTAGAGGTAGGTATACGCAGTTGAAAGGGTCTCTCGACACTGGTTAGCTTGATTACCAAACACAGTCAGTAACAGTAACAGTCCCTGGAAATGCCCCTGAATGAAAAGGAGCAGGATTACTCTGTAAAACACGGCCTGTCTGGAACATACATATATGGCTATGAGTGACAAATTTCCACCACAATTAGAGAGTTGTATTGTAATAGTGGTGGCAGCGGTGGGATATATTTCGGTATTATGGCTGTTTCGGTGGATTTATCTTTTTGACAGGCTGGCTATGACTATGATAGGATGGAGAGATCATTTGTTTTGTAATTATTATGAAAATCGATTGTTTTTTCTATATTCGCTTTACAGCTTTCGGCATAAAATTCTCATTGACTTTACTCCATACAATTTCCTGTTGTAAGAGATCCGAAAAGATATTTATTTATTATTTATTTATTTATTGATTAACACAGGTGTGAACCTGTGTAGATATACCGCAGATTAACTTTTTATTTAAAATAAAAATTTTATCTCGCATGGAGTCCCCATGTCGAAATTTTTAAGTTAATAGTAATAGTAAATAATAGGATTGTATCATAAGTTTTATATTATTGGTTGAAGTAATTTTTTAAAATCCGCTGAAGACAGTTAGCCCAGTTGTGAGAGACTTTGACCTCGCACAAAATGTGATCTCGCTGAAATTTGGGACTTAGGTACTTTTTTGGGTGTAGAAAACGATAAAAAAATCTTTGCTGCTCTAAAGTGTATGCTAAGTTCACAATTTCGAAAAAAATTCGAAAATTTGGTTTTTGCTTTATATATTGAAAAATAAAAAAAATTTTGAAAAACTAATAGCGCCACGTGAAAGAGCGGAAAATTTTACTAAAATTTATATTATAACTTATTTCAAAGTTTTATTATTATAAAAAATTTTTAAAAATAAAAGCAAATTCGAAAAATCTAAGCACGCCAAAAAGCTGAATTCAAATTTTGTAGCGAGGCGTTCGGGGAAAAACTAAAGTATCCTTGCCTAAAATGTGCGCAAAAATAAATTTTAAAAATCATTTTAAAGAGGAGACTCTAAGCTTTCTAAGAAAGCCATTAGTTTTTAATTTTTTGTTTTTTTGCTCACCGAAAATTTGACCCGAAGTTATAATTTGTAATATTCTCACTGATGTTTATAAAATTGAAGATATATATTAATAGAGGCGTACGAAAAAATAATCCTTGTACATTTATCATCATTAGTCATTTACTTTTGATGTAAAAATAATTAAAATGATAAACATTGTCTCTGTTGAATAAAATTTATGTTTTAAAATATTCATTTTTTCTTGCAGCATTCATTTGACGCCATTTTTATTTTCAAAAACAGCCGGCACTCAAAATGTATTGAAAGCTTGTTGCCAAGTTTTTTCTTTCACAATTAAGACAGTGTCGTCTGCGAAAGACACGAAATCACTGGCTAGGTCCATTTCAAGCATATCATTCATGTATAATATGAATAAGATCGGGCCCAGCACCGTACCCTGCGGGACGCCACACTTTGCTTTTAACTCAACGCTACAAGAATTATATATTTTTACAAACTGCGTCCTATCATTCAGATAATTATGCATAAGTTTGTGCGCATTTCCTCGGAATCCTAAATTATTCAGCTTATTCAATAAGATACAATGATCGACAGTGTCAAAAGCTTTTGCAAGATCGATAAAAACTGCGATGCATGGTCTTTTTGTACTAATAGTGTCGAGTATTTTATCAATTACATTTGACAAGGCATCTTCTGTGCTCAATCCCGATTGGAAGGCAAACTGCCGCGGTCTTATCAGTTTATGTTTGACAATGCATTTATTTATTGTTACTTTCAATACTTTTTCAAAGATTTTTGCGAAATTGGAAATTAAGGAGATCGGTCTATAATTGGTTGTTTTATCCGCGTCCCCTGCTTTAAAAATTGGTATTACTTCTGCCTTTTTAAAGGCGTCAGGAAATATTGAATGTTCAATACAAAGATTTAAAATGTGTGCTAAGGGCTTGGCAATGTTTTTTGAAATTGCCTTTAAAGCTTGCGTAGAAATATTATCGATCCTGGATGCTTTATTTTTTAATTTAGATATCAGTTCTAATGTCTCGGTCTCGTTGGTGGGTGCAAAGAAAATTGATTCTTGGATTTAAGTCCGGGCCGTGTTACTGTTCGGTAAAGGTTGACGCGTAAATTTATCAGCCATATTCGGTCCCACGTTAACAAAAAATTCATTAAACTTATTTGCAATATCTTCGTTTACATGAACGAACGTGTTTTTCTTTTCTGAAAATTTTTTTTCGATTTTATCTTTTTTTCCTTTTTTATTTTTGAGTATATGAATTGCCATAATTTTCTACAATCGCTGCCTATATTTGCAACAATTTTATCATTACAGGTTTTTTTGGCTCGTTGTATAATAGTTTTCAGTTTGTTTTCAGTATATTTTTTCTTCAATTCGGTATTATTCGGGTTCATTTTTGATTGGCTGTATAGTTTTTTTTTATTTTGCGTGATTTTAAAAGTCCGCTAGTAATCCATTCTTTTCTTCCGCGCTTACCTTTTAATTTCAGATACTTTGTCGCAGCGTTACAATAGTTCTGGATTTTCCCAATGAACTTTTTAACAGATATATTAACGTCCGTTTCGGCATAAATATCAGCCCAATTTTTTTATCTATATCGCTTTTCAACTTGTTAAAATCTACTTTTTTTGCAACTTTGGACTAGTGTTTTTTGCTTTATCAATTTGTTCTAATTCTAAAAATAATAGGGTAGAAAAGTGATCGGTTATGTCGTTATGATATACGAGTGGAATAGCTGTGATTCCATCACTTAGTTTACCGAATATGTGATCTATACATGTTGCACTATCACTAGTTACTCTAGTTGGTATGTTAATGTATGAGTGATAACCATATTCATAGAAGTTATTAATATAGTTATTAGTTTTCGCGTTTTCATGTAGCAGATCAATATTCATATCACCTATGATTAAATGGTTACGTGTAGTTTTGAGATCATTTAAGTACTTATAAAGGTCATTAATGTAATCGTTTATTGCAATACAATGAGATCTGTAAAGGGACGTTATCAACAATTTATTACATCCAAAGTCAAGTTCAGTCAAAATTACCTTTATTCGATTTATTTTCTTGATCGTGTTTTTATGCTTTAGCCTCGATGCGACGTAAATACTAACGCCGCCGCATTTATTTATCTCACTATCTGCGTAAAAGAGACTGTAACTCTCGATTTGGTAAAGTGCAGGCAAAGTTATTTAATGCGTTTCTGTACATATTATCACATCTGGACTAGTTTTTAGAGATTCAATAAATAAATTCAGCTCATCAAAATTTTTATTTAAGCTACGGATATTTAAATGTAAAATAAAATAGCATTTAGTGGTTCGGATTTCAGGTTGTAATTCACTTAACGTGATTATCATAGAGTTAAGATTTTAACAATAATTTGTCTGATTAATGACTCGCTGCTTGTAGAATTGATAAGTCGCGCACGAGTTTTCATCGAAAGCAAAGTGTGCATGATCATATTGGGTGTTATGCTTTTGGTTGGTTCTCATGAAATTGACGCAGCATTTGAGGTTTTTGTCAGGGCACGATGCGCCGTCGTGATTTTTGGCACAGTACTGACATCTGACTTCGCTTTGGCACTTCTTAGCACTGTGTGCGTAGCCGTTACATTTAAAGCAGCGGCTCAAGTAAAGCGTTCCGTTTTTCATGACCGATCGAAAGAGCTCGGGAGCTAATACCATAAAGACCGTTTTTGTGCCTTTTTTTTTGTTGTTTTGTACATGAACGATGTCATAGTATTAGGTGGTACTTTTTTCTCCGTCGTGACAATTTCCGCGTATGATTTGGCGACATGCGGGTGAACAATTGGTGGCGATTTTTCTAAGCACCAGATTTTATCCTCCAAAAGGACGATTCTTCTCTCTTTTTCAATTAGTAAATTATTCATCAGTTCTGTCATACTTTTGACAATTGAGTTATCATTTTCCGCCGTTGAAAGACAACAAAACACGCGCGTAGCATCAATTATGACGATTTTTTCTTGATGTTTGAGGCACGATTTGTGGAAAATTGCGCCACAATTTATACATACGCATTGTTGCGATTGCTTGGTTTTGCAGCAAGTGTAACGGTTACCCTATGGAGGATCCATGTAGTCGGGCTACACACGTTTCCATTCACGAAAGCAATGTTATGTCAGTCACTCTGTAGGTCTTTTGCCGATAATTCTCCGGAACGTGTCCAGCTTGCAGCCCAAAGGGCAGGGGCGAGTGCGACCCTTGCACCGAGCGCCGAAGACAAGTCAGCTCCAGGACAAAAGCTCAAGGATGTTCTTTGTTTTGCGTTTTTGCGAGAGCACAAGGCGAACTGTGTCTATCAGTAGCAGACGAGATATCTATTTACACTTGGACACTTTCGGCCACCTTTCCGGGATGTTCATTTGCTCACCGCACAAAAACTAATCGGTTTTTATAATATTCAATGAAAATATGTATTTTCTTAGTTTTGGCAATTTTTCACCGACAGAAATGCCTCAGCCGATCGCGTCTCGCGACACTCAACCTTCACCGAGCAGAGATCAATATGAACTTATCGCTTCAATGTGATTTAGAGAGCTCAAAATATCAATAGTCGACTTTATTTTTTTGGTTTGTAAATTTTCTTTGGGAGACTGGCAGTTGAACTTCTTCGCATAGCACCATGCAATTGAGAAAGTGCATGACCAACTTTAGATGGAGTGCATCATTCTCGTCCTTGGTCCTTCACGATAACGCCTGCTACTTAGTAGTTCCTTCAATGCCAAAAATTTATTATTTAAGAATCACCACAAAATTTCTGTGAATTATCCACAATGTTTTGAAAATTATCTTAATCACAAATGTAACTTAGACTAATTAATATATTTTTATAAGTACTAATTTCGTTGGTTATATTAAATACAAATTTAAAGAGCTTCAATTCTGTCGAAAATCGGGAGGGAAAACTCACTCTAATACTGTTGGGCCTTATACAGTCTCTAATCTTGTCATAAGCATGTGAAGTAATGGCAGCAATATTCAATAAAGATAAGAATTTGTTTTTGGCCCCCAGAGTTTCTCGGATTCAAAATGTCTACACAAGTAATACCAATCGTATGGTTAAAATGTTATATGCGACTTAATCTAACATTTTCCCATTTATTTGTATTGTAAAAATATATGTTCATATATGTCTGAGATGAAACAAAGGGCTTAAGCACAGCGCAGCGTACAAAAACGATGGAATTTACTTAAGTGTTTTTGTCATAAATAAGTCAAATGTCTTGCCACAAAATAAACAACTACATTTCATACTTATATAGGCGATGCCGAAGCTGAGCACACGATACATATCAAATCTATGTCACTCCTGCGGATGATAAGCTGCGGCAAGGACGATGGCTGGGTTAAATTCTTCAAGCAAAAGGATAAAATCATCCTTGGCTATTAAGATGCATAAGAAATGTTCTGAGTTAGAAAAATTAAAATTATCTCCGGCAGAGTGGAAGAAGGAAAAAGTTTTTCAAAAAACAAAAAAAAAACGTAAACAAGCTTTTGTCCTGGACGACAAAATTGGACAAACCAGGAAGTGGTCGGGGGGGGGACAAACAGCACACAAAAAATTATCAGATAAAACAAACTTAGACTAGAGTCAAAATTTATGCTTCTTTAGGGCTTTTCGGACTGTTCTTATGATCCAGAGTTTTTACAGTGTCGAGCGCCATCCAAGGCTGTGAGGATCTTAATAAAGTTTAAGGGAAAAAAAATCATTTTTTTTACTCAGTCTTCCTTCACATTTTTGTTTTTGTATTGTTGTAATCCTGCAAGGGATGAATACATTACCAAAAAATTTTCTTTATTGGTCACCTTTAATTAAGGAAAGTCCCTAAGTAGGAGCAAGGTTACGATAACTGCGGTCGAGGATTATTCACCTTTGAGTTTATGCTTTATATAAAAAAAACAAAAAAAAAAACAAAACAACAACCGAGATTACCAAAACTTGAGTCGACATTTTTCAAGTAATAGTGAAAGTGGACGGGACGGATGGAAGGACTGATCATAAAATCTTATTTATTACACCTGCAAATTTTATATTTAAAACTTTAAGTCAATTACGTTTCGAGAGTCTAAGTTAAACAAAAAAAAAATAAAAAAAAATAAAGAACCAATTTTCATAAGTAAATTAACTTGACATTGGTCCTTAAAAGGTAATAATGCTCTTAGAATGAAATAACGTAGCAAATATCCTTTTACCTGTTTTTTTTTGTTATCATGGAGACAAATTCCAATAACATGCCATTAAATCTAATAAAGCACGAACAGATGTTTCGATATTTTTTTTACCCATAGAAATAGCGTTCATTTCGCACTAAAGCACCTCCCAATGGTGCCCTTGGTTACCGGGAAACCAAACACCCCCAGATTCTCTTGGAAAACATCCTTGGAGGCCATCGAGCCCTTGGAACACAGTATACATGAGAAATTGAAGGGAAAACTAAATGGCCGCTGGGCCTTCTCAGCAATGGTCATTTATATAAATTTACTGAATAAACCCAACACAACCCTGCTCGTCTTTCGTAAAGCTTTTTTGGAATGTAATAGGTTTAAAGATTTTCTGCAAAATGACTCTTATTATGGCACTTTCCCTTTATTGTTTCCCCCCACCGCCAGCACCCGTGCCATTCTTGGTTCGTTCGTCCTTTGCACGTGCAAAAACTGATGCTGGAAGATATTTTTCTTTTCTTTTTTTTTCATTATTACAAAAAGCGAATAGACTTCTATAAATAATTTCATTTCTATAAGTAAGACGAGGTTTTTTATTTCTTCAAAAAATCTTTTATAACAAGGAAAATACAAAAATCCTGTAAGGAGAAACAATCTCAGACACAATAAAAAAATCGCTTCTTATTTTCTCAATGGCAAGAAGCTAAATTTTGAGGGTCAAGACTTATGTGTCACATCCCCGCCCCTGGCAATGGAAGGGGAGCAGCAGAGTGTTTCAGGGTTTCATGATCCTTGAAGGATACTTTTGATTTAATACAGACAATGCGGGTGCCAAATTAAACATATTGATGTATGAGGTAGCTTCAATTTGTGGCCTTTAGTGACACTATAACAACTTTTAAGATGATTTTAGATTGCTTGGTTGGTGATGTCGGCAGGACAATGGACAGCTAGTTATAGAAATGGCAGTAGGTAAGAACTTGGTCGTTGTAAGCACTAGATTTGCGCGTAAAGATATCCGTCATGTCACCTGAATATCATATCTCCAGTCGCAACCAAATAGACGACGTGTTGACAGACCACCACCACCTTTCGGTTTTGAACGAACATACTGAAGTGCCTACTATGACTCGTATTATTATCTTGTTGGTATGATGCTTCTATTTCTTCTTGAGTGGCCCTAGAGTTCTTGTTGTACTCGGGCTTCCCGAAGTCTCCTCTTCCAGTCGTCTCTACGTCTTGCTAGCTCTCTCCAATTTGTTATACGATATTTCCGTATATCTGCTAGCACGTCATCCATCCACCTATTTCTTGGTCGTCCTACTCTTCTTCTTCCTGATGGTATTCCATTAAAAATCCTGGCTAGCATTCTATCTTCTGAAGCTCGTACAACGTGTCCGAGCCATCGCAGTCTATTCAGTCTTATGTATGTAGCTATATTAATTTCGTCATACATTTCTTTGAAGTTCTTCGTTTGTGCTAATGCGCCATTCGTTCTGGTTAACCCTTACAGGACCAAATATTCTTCTTAAGATCTTCCTTTCGAAGATTTTAAGCTGATTTTCTGTTTGTTGGGTCAATGTCCAAGCCTCAGAACCGTAGCATAGAACTGGGCGAATTAATGTTTTATATAGTCTGACTTTGCATTGTCTTGAAATTTCTTTGTTCTTTAGGACCGGCACTAGTGCGAAATTGGTTTTATTTGCGACTACGATGCGTCTATGGATGTCGTCCTTTATCTTATTTTCTGCAGCAAGCATTGTCCCTAAATAGATAAAATGTTCTACAATATCTACACTATGATCGTCAAGGCTGATACTTCGCCCTAATCGTTGTCCTCGTTTTGATACGATCATATACTTTGTTTTTGTGTCATTTACTCGTAGATTGAACTTTGCTAGACTTTCTACAATTTTGGAAAAGGTTTCCTTTTAATCCAATCAATCTACACAAATCCATCTAATAATTGCCATCAGGAAACAAAAAATATGGTTATATAGGAAAAACTAGTTGGGATGTGGCTTTTGACCCTTTCGGTCCACAAGATTAACTTCCCAGTATTCGTTCAAACAAAAAAACGACTCGAACGATTTTTATGAAAATCTTTTCAGATGATACTTCCTTTAACACGATTTGAACGGCATCTTAACGAAGTCGATATCTTTTTTGGTTCGCGCGAAATCGTGCTGGTACAAAAATCACTTAAGTTGTTCAAACAAAAAAACGGCTGGACCAATTTTTATGAAAATCTTTTCAGATCATATTTCCTTGAACACGCTTCGAACGGCACCTGAACGAAGTCGATATCTTTTTCGGTTCGCGCGAAATCGTGCAGGAAAAAATGACCACATACGTACGCACACACACACACATATTTCTTCTCAAATTTTTGCTTAAAATGCTATTGAGACCTTGAAACGTGTAAATACATTGAAAATTTCGAATCCGATTTTCGGACCGATTACAATAACTTCCTACTGGGAAGTTAACAAAATTCCTGCGTGTAGCTCTAGCAGACATTAAGATTACTATTTATTATTTAATTAAATAAAATTCCAAAGACTATAGAATCTTAATTATTATTATTTATTAGAAAATGTAACAGTGCAATCAATGAGAATGATGAACTTCCTTTCTGAGCATAACTTCGCAAATCAGGGTTGAATCGAGCTCTTATTTCTTTTTCTAAATTGATTTGTGACCTGTATTTAAACTTGATTACTGCAGATGCAGAAGTTTCACACAAGTACAACACCTAGCAAACGGATAAAGAATTTTCAAAGCTGTAGTGCTGTGAGTATAGTATATTCCTGGGATCCATCGCTCCAAAATTGAAATAGGTTGTCTTTGTCGAATCGTAGTTTTAGGCTCGTATCACAAATAGTTCTAACCGTTGCTGTTCCTCGACTATTGAAAGTGCAGATGGGAGTGGGCTCGATTGGAATGGATCTCTAATCCAGTCGTATTGATCAAGATTTTCTGGAAAATAATTATCAAAATGGGTGCATAATGTCGATAAGTGTGATTAGTGATTAATATCAATTGGCCTTGGCCTCAAATCTTGAACAGATTTTTCTTGCAGGAAGCCTTTCAAAACAGGAAACAATCAGTATTTTCTTGTCCCTCTTCTATTTTCCTTTTCCACAAAAGCAACTTTTTTTGAAACGCTGCAATTTTATTTTCCACAATTTGCTCATTAATGTCTTCAGCTTTGCGTGAATACCAAGACTAATCGTATAGTTAGAAAGAGGAATATTTTTTATTTCTTTATCCGCCGATTCTCCAATCATCACTAATACCATATCAACCGCTGCAGGTAAAATAAGATCTTCAGCAATCGTGTGTAGTTTTTTGCATTTGGCAATACGGTGAGCGACTTTGTAAGAGGCAAGCAGTGCTTTGGAAGGAATAGATGCTCTGGAAAACAAGGATGTCGACTCATGTTTAAATCTAGCGGTTTTCCTTGTAAATTACAGTGAGATGTTTCTAAATGAGGTTTCAATTTATTAGGAAGCATACTTTCAGCCCCAGCACCTTATGACAAACAACACATTGAGGTAGTTCCACACTTCCTTTGCTAACGTAGGTAAATTCAAAATCTAAATATTTGTCGTCATATTTTCTGTACTTTTTTAGTTTTTTTACGGTTTATTCACTACTCTCTCCTGAGTCTTCAACACCCCAGGGCGTCGCGACGCACAGTTAGGGAACCCCTGGGTTAGAGCACAAAACATAGAGATAAAAGCAAAAAACTGTTAAAATTCACGTTTTTTTTAATATGTTAATAACCTTTGTTTAACGCAACTTAGAGATTTGTTATTTGGCAAAAAAATTGCTTCTTGCTAGCTGAAAAAACCAGTTTTAGTTTTGTTGCGAAGTATTGAATACTTTCCTTGAAATTTCACTTTTTGTAAAAAAAGGCGTTCTTTTAAGAACGCTCCTCTTGGTCTGCGGTTTTTTTTTACAAAAAGTGAAATTTCGTTCGTTGAAAGTGAAAGCGTTCAATATTGCGCAACAAAAATAAAGCTGCTGTTATTTTCAGCTAGCACTAACTTTATATATGTCAATCGAAAGATAATTTGAATGCCTACAACTTTATACTTTAATTTTTTCCGATCAGAACTCAAGTTTTTTTTGTTATTCGCAAAAGAGCGTTTTTTTGACTTTCCGGAATTTTTTAGGTTAGGTTCGCCATTCCAAATTCAAAAAAAACCTTATCTTTTTTAGAATTTTTTTTCGTAAATAACGGTATTTTTTGTTTCCTTACGCTAAATATACAAGGAGCTATTGTAGATTGATTGGACTATTTACATCTTGCGCCTTGCGTCCAATTATGAATATGTCATCTGCGAAGGTTGGTATCTGAATGTTCCTTGTGAAGATGCTATTTGCTCCATTAAGCTGTGTTCCCCTCATTATTGCTTCCAGGGCAATGTTAAAAAGTATTGGTGAGATCGCATCTCCTTGTCGCAGACCCGATTCTTGAGGGAAGTTGATCGAGTTGCATCCTCGTATTTTCACTTGTGTTTTGAAATCTTTGGTCGTCATTCTGCATAGGTCTATTAATTTTTTCGGGAAACCCATTTTACTCATTCTGCTCCATAACTCTCTTTTATTCAGCAGGGCGTGAGCATTCCTATAGTCTACAAAAAGTAGATGTAGGATCAATGCTTTCTTCGTAGCATTTTTCAAGTATTTGTCTCGTTATGAAAATCTGGTCGGTTGTCGATCTATCCGTTCCAAATCCTGTTGGTATGATCCTCCGAGACCATTACAACGCTGAAAAGCTTTGTATCCACGAATCAGGCTCGAATCAGCGCAACTGTACTACTCAATTAAATAGCCAACGGAAACACTTACGGCCATGAGTTAAAACTCGCGCTCAGTGAGCGAAGAGTAAGTCCTGGAGACGAGGAGATGCCGAGAGTCGAAGAGATCTGGACACCCCTTAAAAATACTATCATTAGTACTGCTTAGGCAGAAGTCTTAGAGATCAGAACGGCTAGGTCGATGATAAATGCAAGCTTGAAACTGAACGTAAGAATTCCGCGTATCGAGCAATGCAGCAGCCTCGGAGAATACAGGCCCTCGAAGAGAAATACGAAGAGCTCAAAAGAGAAGAAAAGAGAAAAGCATAGCACAAACGTGAGAACCCGAAATCGAAGATGAAAATCTCCTTTGCGAACTAGAACAGTACAGAGAGCAAAAGCTGCACCAGGCTCGGGAGTTCTACCAAAAAGTACATGGTATGATGCGATTTACACCAAGCTGCACATAATGCAAAGACAAATTAGCTAATCTGATCATCGATCCTAAAAGAATGTTGGAGCAATGAGAAGAGCACTTTCATAAATTGCTAAATCACAAATTAACTGAGGAATTCGAGGCTCCGCCAATATCTGATGATAAACCTTCGCTGCCACCAAGCGTTTTTTTTTAATGTGATAGTCTAAGCTTTGTACAACCACTTCGTCATATCGTACATGTCATGGTGCAATGTCTGGTAGTAAGCTTAGCTCGAAGGAAAGAGAGAAGGATAGGATAGGTTGTGGAGACAGGGGGTGTTGGAGGAGATGGTTATGAACCTTGCGTTTGAACTCTTGGGTGTTGCATGAGTTCGGGAATGCTGACTGTGAAAGGTTGTTCCACAGTCGAGTTGTTCTTGTTATAAACGAATTTCTAAATCGAAGTGTGCGCGAAGATGAGGGCTGTAAACTGTGAGGGTGAGCCGAGCGTGTAAGTCTTGTGTCTTGCTTAGAAGGAGTTATCATAGACATAAACCTCAAACATTTACTGTCAGTAGTGGAATTCATAATTTGAGCTTTTAACCCATTATCGAATGATTTATTTGACTATCCTGACTTTTAAGAGTTTCTCTACTTGAGTATTCACGACAAACGGACTCAAAAGGTGAAAGTTTGCAGTTTGTAAAGGCTATTATTAATAAGTTTAATTGCTTTCATACATAAAGGGGAGCAGGATATCGTTGTATAACGCGACTCGTTTAGTACATAGCGACAAGTAATTAGAAAGTCGTAACGGTGGGTTACACCTTGTTATGTATGGTTGTTTCGGTGGATTTGTCTTTTTTATGGACTGGATAGGATAGGATCGAGAGGTGATTTGTTGTAAAATTTGTAAGTGATCCGAGAAGAGTTAAAGTATCATTTAGAAGAGTTAAAGTATCATTCAAGCGTTCATACATGTCCCATGAAAACATCTATTAGGCCTAGGGCTCATACGAAGTTAGTTTGAAAAGTTTTGAGCCTTACATAGAATCCCTTCAACCTTTCCAAGTAGTAGTTGGCGTCTTGCACTGCAAAATTGGTGTTTTAGTATGCGATGACATGCTCGTTCGATAAAAATCTCTGTCCTTCAAGCCATACATGGAGCTTAGGAAACAGAATAGAGTTGCTGTGTGATAGATGTGGTGAATATAGTGGAAGGCCAACCAATTTTTAATCCAATTCGTGAATTTTTAGCAGGAGGTTGTCTTGATGGAGCTTAATTTGTATTTTCTTACTTCAGCTTGTCATGTTATGATGCGTCGTATACCTACTTTTGTTTTGTTTGACCAAGATAGTCAAGAAATATAACTTTATTACTATTCCAAAAAAAAAACAGTCAGTATCATCTTCTCGGACGATCTTCGTTTTCCCAGAGCATGTTCATTTTTTGCCTTACACTGTTTTGGCTAATATTTCATCTTAGGGGTATTATGGTGAAATCAAATTAATACTGACAAATGTAGATACTGTCAGCTAGAAACTGAGACCGCTTTTGGCAATGGTGTTGTAATTGACAGAGAGATCGTTAAACAGGAACAGTTTTTTTTGTATGAGGATAATATTGTCGTTCGTTGTATGCAGGCGCGGATCTAGAATTTTGTCTTGGGGGGGGGGGTTCACGGAAATAAAAGCGGAAAACACTAGGTGCGATCCATTGGGCGTTTTTTTCTACTCGCAAGTACTTGCGAGTACATGGAACACGATTTTTAACAATTACCAGTAAAAAGTAGTTGCGAGTAGATAGCAGCAGTTTCGAGTAGTTTACCAATCCCAATGGATCGCAGCTAATGTCTACTCCTAAAAAACAAAAACAAAATTAACAAAACTAACCAAATTTTCGGGAGGATTAAAAACACACGTGCCCTACAAAAACGTACCCTAATGTGTTTTTGATGAAGACGCGCCCTTTCTTATGGGTGAAATTAACTTCAGAGTTTGCAAATCAAAGCATATAAGGGGCGTTTCATTTTCATTGGTGGAGTGCATACGCCGGCGTAGTTGGGTGCACATCGGCGTAGGTGCAGCTACACCAGCCCATACTGTGGTGTAGCAGCAACTACGCCGATGTGGTAGAGTTACCATTTTTTATTTTTGAAATACCAGATATTTAACTACAAAATGCTTGCTTTTAGAGGTAAAAGCCTGACAAGTAAAAAATATTTTAATATTCTACCACTTTTTAAAACTTGATCAAGATCAAGTAATATAATAGCTGTGTTCCTTTTCTACTCCGGAGTAAAAAATTAAAGGGACGCAAAATTTGTCGATGTGAGTAAAACCTATATGGGTGATTGTCACGAAATGGAAGTTTTTCGAATATATTTAGGAATGGATAAAAAACTATTTAAGAGCAATATTTCTCAGGTTTTAAATATCATTCAAGCATCTATATATTATATGGTTACCACAATCTACACCGGGAGTCGCCAGTAATATGTTTATTTGAAAATTTCAAAATTACAGAGCTTCGGAGGCGAAAGGAAAATCCGAATTTTTTTCTTCATTTTATAGCCGGTTTCACTCTTGAAATCAAATTGAATAGAGAACGTTATACGATCTGAAAGTCGAAAAAATGAAAACCCGCGTGTTTTTTTGTTTAAACGACGTATGCGATTTTTGTCCCTCCACGATATCGCGCAAACCAAAAATGATAGCGGCTTCGTAGCGATGCCGATCGAAGCACATTAACGAAAACGTGCTTTGGACACAATTTCATAACATTCGGTCAAGCCCTTTTTTGAAAAGACTTCGGCCAATAGCCACAAGCAAGACTTCGGCCACTCGATAGACTGACACCGGTTCTAAATGAAATTAACTTTTCTGGATTCAGCTTCCGGTAGCTTCCCCATAAAACATCAGTTGTCAACAAAATCCGAGCATTCTTTAAAACCCGTGCAAAAATTACGTTAGCCTTTGCCAACATCACTATTTTTTCAAACCTTAGATCACCACTTTTTGGACGGGGAATTGTTTTCCACGTCCTACATTTACTTAAAAAGAAATTGGCCTTTTCGGTCAAGTCTGACGAGTCCTTTATCGTTATTTGAACCTATTATCGTTAATTGAACCAGCTTCTCTCAGGATTTCTTAAGGACCAGTTTTGGTACTACCAACCCTACCAACTTCCAGAGTTATGAGTCGTCCAAAGTAAAAATTTTGGTTTTTTTTAACTACTACATTCTCCAAAAAATACGTAGTTAACCTATACCTTTTTTTCCAAAATCAGAAACCTTGGAATATTTTCTATGAATAATATCCGTACAATTTTTATACTACGCATTTAAAAGATCTTGTTTTTTAATTTTTCGTTTCTCCCAACCTCTTCGTCGTTTCGTTGACATTTTGAATTTTTTAGATTTTTTTTAAATTCCACAAAACCCATATTAAATAACAGTCTTCAACAAACTAATTGGCAATTTCGTAGGAGACCGCGACATTTGTGTTCTTTAAAGGAATTGTGATACGCTTGAAATTTGAAATTTTTTTATTTTTTTGTGGGAACATTTTATTTTTTTCAAAAAAAAATTATTTAGAGGAAACATTTTTGATTTAACATTCGGCACGGCTCACCGGGAAACTCCCGGTAGCTTGGTAGGCCAGTCCAGCTCTGAGTACATGTAAATTGAATGATACCTGTTACGGAGGCGACGATTACGGAGGCGACATTGGATAGAAAAACAGGTTTCTTAGTCCACCATGAGAAGTTAACATTTTTTCCGAAAAGTTGCTCACTACTCAAAAGCGAACAAACTCAGTGAATGAAGTGTGAGAAGGATTCAATTGGATTTCTTAACAAACACACGCGTTATGGAGTCGACTGTTTTTGGTTGTTTCGGTATTTTTTCCGAGTGATGATGTTTATTGAATACAATGATCGCTGCTCGCACCTTCGACCGACAAACACTGTGATTCTATAACGTGTGAATTTTCATTTCCATTATATGGCACCCCCTTCACAACTAATATGTGTTTTCTAAACTGCAGATTTGAAAATTCTATAATAATTATTAAAAAACAACGGACAAAATCTCAGCCAGGAACTTTCAACCTGGCGCACTTTGGAGAGAACTCAAAATTGCTGTGATCGGTGGTGAATGACCTCTGGAACAATTTTACATACCCCGCGAGCACCAATGCCGTATTATGTTTCCGTAATGAGAGGTCTGTGACGTAAAACCGGGAAAAGTACAGGTTACGGAGGCGACACTTTTGGTGGTTTTAGGGCTGCCATTTTCTTTCACGGGTATGTAAGAGGGAAATTCAGGATGAGGGAATTGTATGATTACTATATAAAAGTGATAAAGGCCCGAAAAATTCCATTCTGCAATCGTAGCAGAAGAAAAACCTATAGCCATCGAAAACTACCATTTCGTGACAATCACCCATATAAGCCTCTGTGAGAGCAGGAGTAGTTCCAAGTAAATACGAGTAAAAAATTGCAGAAAAGGAGCACGGCTATTATAACTTACAGTAACTTTAGTTTCTTTTATTAATCAACTACAGGATGTACAAGTTTGTAGTGTACTGTATTTTAGTGCAGAATTAATATAAACGCGTAGAAAACCTTATAAATTCGGCCAAAATTGCAATTTCTCAAAAATTTCATCGGGATTTAATTTTTCAATAGTTTTTTGAATTTTCTAAATGAGTTTCTGAGCTGAAATTTTTTGTACGTTATCGGGACAACAAAGACACCATCTTCAAGCCCTCTATGTTCAGCTGTTTTCGAGTAAAAACATAGTGAAAATAACATGATTTAAAAACTTTGGAAGGTATTTGTAAGTTCACAATTGCTCCTAGCAACCTCTATCGGTACTCATTTTTTAGAAAATTTCATAACGAATAACTTTCCCAAAGCATATATTATACTAAAAGTTATCAGGAACGGAGATATTGAAAAAAATATAGAAAAAGTGTCTATTTTATTGAAAATTAGTTAATTAAAAAGTTATGCGGTCAACCAATTTGTGGACAAACTTAGGGTGTTCAACTACTCCCTAAAACGAAGCGATTCCAACAATAATCTCGCCTATGGGCCAACAATTTATTTTTAGAATTTTCTTCTTCTCACCGACTATCCTAATACTTTGAATTGTTGGAAAGAATCTGTCCATTTCGCCAGGAAATGTGGTAATGGGGTACATTTTCCTAATTTCTTCGTAAAAAAAATCTGTATTAGCACCATTTTCTGTAGCTTTAATATCTAATAACTTTTCTCACAAACATATTGGTATAAATTTTTCAGGTCATCTTAAATCCATTGCAGAACAGAATCTATAATAGATATCACTTCTACAATGGAGGTTTTTCTTGTTCTATTTGTAAAATCTTCTCTTTGAAAATAGGGAAGAACGAATTCATTAATACAAGATATGCTTCTGAAAAAGTCATGGTAAAGGCGACAAAAAACCAACTTCAACTGCCTTTTTCTCCAAAAAATACGTAATTAACCTATACTTTCCAAAAGCTAAAATTAACGACTTTTAACTTTAATAGTTGGTAAGATAGAACATAGATAGGTGGAACTCTATCTTTGTACAGTTCTGCCCGTATTACCCAGAACGGATAAAGATTTCGAACTAGGCACCATAGTAACTTATAAAAACCTATCCAACGACATATTACACATAGCTATTGGAAGTGGGTACCGAAATTTGCATCCTCCTTTACCGCATTAATTTAAATTATGTTGTATATTTTTCTAACCTTTTATTTGTATACAAATAAAATAACATCAAAAATTTAAGGTTAGGTTTTACTCAAATCAGCAAATTTGGTGCTACATTTCTGCTTATTCGCAAATACTCCATGTAAACAAACGTAACATTAATTCATGTAAACAAACGTAACATTAAGCTGCAATTCCATTCAATCTAGCTAATGTATATCAGACGGCGTTGAGTGGTGTGATTAAATTTTTGTGATTTTTCACCAAAAATATGGAAAATAACAAAGAAAACATAATAAGAAGAAAACCCAAAAGGAAAAAAAATTAAATCTCAGTTATGAAAAAGCCTGACATCAACTGAAGCCTGCCCTGAACCTGACAAGACTATAAAAAGCCTGACATGCCAGGCGAAATTCTGACGAATGGTAACCCTAGTGCGCCCAACTACGCCGGCATACGTACTCCAATGAAAATGAAACGCACCTAGTAAAGATCAATCTGTCCTTGAAGGTAATTTAATTTGCAAAAAAGTTTGGTCAGTTTTCGTTGTTTGGTTATTTTTTGTTTTTGTTTTTTTAGTTGGGTCAATTTTGTTTTTTAAACAGCGAACGCTTTTGGGAGGGCGTTATGACTCCCGTGACCCGCCCTTGAATCCGTGCCTGGTTGTATGAGGATTATATTACTTCTAGCAATAGTTACATTTACATAGTTCTTCGAAATATATGTGTAACACGTGGACCTCCTCTCGAAAAAAATATGTATTGTCCTGAATTTCATGATAATCACACATTTCCCATTTTATACAACATATGTTAAATTAATATTTCTTTCAATTGCATCAAAAACACTGACCATACTTGTAGAGAATACTAAAAAACTGCAATCTACCCTGATGCATCCATGATTAATCCCCTCGAACAAGCACAAATCCTACTCTCTTTCGCTTTTCTTTTTTTTTGCATTATATCTGCGTTAACTTCGCATAAAAAAATAATATTATTCTGTAAATTGTTCAATAATTAAAAAGTAATCAAATCGAACAGTCAGCGAAAAGGAATTGATGAAAAATCGAACTATTTGCTCCTAAAGAATTAATCTACCATGGATGCACACAGAATGGTGCATTGGACTTTTAATTGGCACTCTTCTGGCCCTGAATATCCATTTAAGGCATGGATTTTTTTGGGGGGGGAGCATGACTTTTTATAGAAGAAATTTATACTTGTTCCATATTTATTATTTAATGGTAATTTGAAGATATTGCAGCCATTAATTGTGGATGTATAAAACATCGTCCAATGTAACGATCCAATTTGTAGAGTATGAAAGTAATTGCATGATATGGGCTCGTAGTGGAGATCGGAATAATGGGTATTGGATTGTAGGGCCGAATATGTAAGTAAAGCAATTTTTGCTAATTAAGAAAAAAAATTATAGGCTAAATTTAACTAAACGAGAGATTGGAGTTTATCTTAGTTCTTTTCAGGCATCCAGTGGCATAATACTTATAATAAGGCTTAACTGAATTCGTAGGACTATCAGGCCTGGTAACGTCTTCTAATGATCCAGTATCCTCTAGACATGGGGCTAATCGCTGCAGTCTTTGTGTGGTTGGTACCAGTGGCGTGGCGTGCTTTGAATGGGAAGGGATGCAATCTTGCAAAATTTTTTGGTAGTACATTTACAGCCAACATTGATGTATATGTTATTTTAATATACTATGCATTACTAAAACCTCTCTCGTCTGCTGCTTTTTATGCACCCAGGGACCACGATCGAGGACGTGAGAGTAGGCACGCTGATTTATTCTGCAGCGTTTTGGCCCCCATATTACCATATTAAAACTATTGTAAGTTATAAAAATAAATCAAATGATTACAAAAATAAATCTAGTTCAAATAATTATTATTAAATTTAAAAGAAAAATTATTTTTTAATATGGTAATATTTCCACAAATCTACTGATCAAACATATATAATAAATAAAACAAAAAACATAATAACATAAAATAATTTTCAATTAATAACAAATAATTTTAAAGCGCAATTAAATCTTTCTCCTATCATGCAGTTTAACGTTTTCGAAAGCCTTTCAAGAAAAACATTGTCAATTTAAAATTTTGGTTTTAATTCAATTCTTCTTTCCTTAACTGCAAATTCATCAATAATTTCATTATAAAAGTCTTCGTAGGAAAGAAGAGTTTTAAGCATACTTTTTTCAATAGTTAATAACGCTAAACCGCTTAATCGCTCTTCCGATGTAGCATTTCTAGAAAATGTCAATATTCTTTTAAGTGTAGAAAAACTCCGTTCCGCGGACGCACTAGTGAATAATAAAACTATCACGTAAATTATTGTGAAGAAAGAATTGAAATATTTCTTGAAAGGCTTTACCTTTAAGGTCCTCATCAGAAAAAAGCACAGTGAGTTCAGTTTTTAAGGAAGTTTTATCGAAAAACTGAGAGTACGTTTCATCAAGATTTTGAAGTAAATCATCGGGGAATTTATTTGCGTAATTTCGAAATTTCGAGGTATCAAAGAGTTCTAGAAATCTTAGTTGATTTAAAGATGAAAACCGTGTTACGATTTCTTGATTAAGCATATCAATAATTTCAGCAAACAAGCGCTTAAAGCTTAATTCAATATTTTCGGAACCATCTACTGAACATCGTAGGCGCTTGCGTTGTGGTGTTAATTCACATATTAAGGAAGTTTCATTCCAAACGTTCGTGAAATTGTTTCTTAGATTTTGAAGCTGGGTCTGAAAATCTCTAATTTTTTTAGTGCAAAAGCTTATGTCGCTTTGTTTGGATTGGAAAATTTCAAAAAGGATATCGGTTTGGGGAAAAATTTTTGAAAACATTTTCAGCAGAAATATAAACTGAAAATCATTTAGGAGTACGGAGAGACCTCGAGCACTGTTAACAGTTTCGGCATCCCAAATATCTTCCTCATTATCCGTTATATATTCAAAAAGAGTATTAAGATTATCTAAATTATCATGAATAGATAGAATAAGTCTACCATTGAAATTCCAGCGAGTGTGAGCTACTTTTGGAAGTCTTCGCTTTAAAAACAAGTCGAGAACAGCGGTTCTTTCAGTTGAGTGACTAAAGAAATTTGAGAAACCGGTGATTGACTGAAAGAAGATTCGGCACTCACGAACCTTGTCACATGATTTCGATAAAACAAGATTTAAGCGATGAGCAAAGCAGTGTACAAAAAGAGCATTTGGATAAGTTTCTTTAACCCGGGTTTGAAGACCACTAACTTCACCCGCCATAACTGAAGCTCCGTCATAGCTTAGGCAAATTAACTTGGGACCACATGCGAAATTATGCATAATATGAACTACATGTTCATGCAAACGAACTGCTCTTCTATCATCGGAGATATTTTTAAAACTAATGAATGTTTCTTTCGTCTCACCAGAGGAAGAAATGTATCTCAGAGTGGTTGATAACATAGATCGACAAGAAATATCCGTGGTTTCATCACAAATAATTGCGACAAACTCAGAATTTTGGATTTCAGAAGTAATTTTTCTTGTAAGAGTGGAGGAAATAGCCATTATTAAATCATTTTGAATATTATTTGATAATCCAGAAAATACTGAAGCTGTCTCTAAATGATTTTTAAGTTCTGGATTATGTTTGGCCAAAAGTGAAATTAATTCAACATAATTTCCCCGATTAACAGAATCCGGACCCTCGCGGTGTCCGCGAAAGGCTTGCTCCTGGCATGCCAAGTGGCAAACAACATCTATAAAAATTTTAATAATTTTCCGGTTCTTTTTAACTAACTCATTGTGCTTTATAATTGAGGATTTATAATGAGTGTCTACTAGATTTTCAATCCTTTGGCCTGTACCGAATTTAGAAAGAGCTAAAACCGATTTTAAATGCTCGGAGGATTTTTTGCCATGCCTATCAACAGCTTTATGAAAATTATTTAAATCATTATATCCCGAACACCGCCAAACGTTCTTTTCAGTTGAAAATAAAATGCAAGGCCAACAAAAAAAATTTTGCTTATTTTGACAACCGGTAAGCCAATTCGCGCTATCGTATAATTTAATAGAAAAATGCCTAGTGCATGTTTTATTTTCAGTTAAAATATTTAATATGGGTTTCGGTCCCCCATTTTCAATAATGGATTTCTTTTCCGTAAACGAACGCGAGCCAAAGGATTGCTGCAATAAATCGTCAATTACACAAAAATGCTCATCACCCATGATATTTATTAAAGTAATAACAAATCAAAAAAAAACTAACACAAATAATATAATTCTCCAAATTTCTTTTAAAATCTACCTTTTAAAACAAAGCACTATTTTGAACACACAAAACAAATCGCACAAACTAAATTGCATGCAAAACAATTTTCTATATAAACAAACCAAAGAAAAAACTAACACAAATAATATATTTCTCCAAATTTATTTTCAAATTTACCTTTTAAAACTACTATTAAAAAAAGCACTATTTTGTACATACAAAACAAATCGCACAAACTAAATTGCATCCAAAACAATTCTATATTTTCTAATTAATTAAATGAATTACAGCGTTTTACTATGTCCTACAATTAAGCCATTCATTGTACAAATTCATTTCCATATATTCATTGCATTGAGAAATGAATTCTCTGAAATCTTATTGGGAAACTTCTCTCCGCTCTCACCCAACAAAAATATACTCACTTCGTATGGATGCAAAATCTGAATTGCTTCCCTTGGCTCTGGTCACAGGAACAAACCTTAGTTGTGACTTCCCATCTCCACTTCCCTCTTCATCAACAAGTTCGTACCGAAGTACGTTCCAACGGACAGTCAAGGGAAGCAATTCAAATTCTGCTTCTCGAAGTCCGGTGGCATGTTGCTTTGCGTATATAGAATGGTTCAGAGAGAAGGAGGAGAGAACTTTCGCTCATGGACACAACATAAAATATTGGTTGAAGCAATTTGCTTCCATTTAATTTTTCATTCTCAAAATGAATGAATGCATGAATTTTTCCCTAACAGTGGAGGCTAGAAAAATGGCAAGGAATAATAAAAAGTTAATCTCAGAATGTAAAAATAAAATAATTTTTTTGTAAAAGCAAAGAATAATTAATTATTGATAATTTATGAATTTTTATTTTTATTTTTTAAGAAATTGTAAGGGATGCAATGCATCCCTTGCTTCCAAAGACGCCACGCCACTGGTTGGTACCACAAGACCAGAAAGCGACGATGAAATTCGCATTGACACAAAACCACCAATTGACCAAAAATGTTGACACTTACTCCATGGGCTTTATTATTATGACGGGTAGTTGTTGGCAGGAGACAAGGCAGGGTATTGGGAAGACAAGAAAGAAAGATTGCTTGCTATGGAACAAGTGAAAGGAAGAAGGAGCATGCCGCTAAATGAAATCGAACCACGAACCTCTGGAATGGTAGTCGGGCGTCTTTAATCCTACGCTACCCTTTGTTGTGAATAAAATTATTACCATGGACTTACAGGAAATGATTTGGATTTTCTAGACATGCTATAAAAGATTTACATAACAGGATATATTGACTGGACTGTTGCTCCCATTGACTACCTCAGTCCCAAAAAACCTTTTTGTCGTGTAAAATTCCTGGCTTGTTTTAGTAAGAGCAGCGCTCATATTCCTGTAAATTCATGTTGATATATAAGTACAGACTAGCCCAAATCCGATGGTGCTTTACTTCTTGTTCTCCCAATGAGTTCATCTGAACTTTAGTATTGTTAGTACATTACGCCAAGTTTCCTATTAGTCGATATCAGTTACATGACACCATTTGTGATTTCCATAAAGTCCTGGACCAAATTGAACATATACATATACATTCAACCAAATTAATGGATAGCAATAAATAAACAAAAACGGTTTCTACCCAATCTCGTTCTGCAATTTTTACAACCTTTTATCACTTCATACAAAAGTCACCGAACGAATCATTCCTGTATTTCTTTCTGCTACGTGATAGCAAAATACCAAACTAATAATGTGCGTATAATAGTAAATTTCCCAACACTGGTAACTAATTTACTCCAGTCGGGTACCCCAAAGTCCCTTGGCGTCATGAAGAAAACCTACAAAAAAAAGGAACTCAACTCCTGGGTTTAGGACTTTAACCCAATACCTTTATACACGACCAAGTCGTAAAATAACAACCTTTTCACCTCCTTATTATAACAAGAGAGGATGTAAAACAAAAACGTTTTATTGTGCAACCCTCACTTTACGACAACCCAGCATGACCCGATAACTTGGGGGTGGTGTGGTATGGGTGGGGTAGAGAGTTGGGTGCCTCGTGTACATTTAATAGTCCTTACTTCTCCACTAATTTTTTTCTCTTCCTCATCTCCTCCTTTTAGGATCTTGAATTTTTAAGGATTTCCTGACTTCTTTTCAAGCTGGCTACATAGCCCGCACTGTCTTAAATCTCTTTCGGTTAAGGGCAGAGCAAGAGACTAAAGGGAGCAAAAAAAAAACGAAACGTCTCCGTACCATTGAGGCAATGAAGTGCTCCGAAGAATGGTGGTGCGTTGATTTAATTTACCCGAGCATAATCCATTTATGGCGGAAATGCGGCAACAAAAATTAATTATTTTCCAGAATAAATGGAAAAAGAAGAGCAGATAAAAAGGACGTGCTCATGAAACCCGGAAGGACTTCCTTTATCCTGGTCAGAGTTGAAAGGATTTTCCAGACTTATAAACGTTAATTGGGTTCTTAGCAAATTTTATTGCTAATATATCCTGTTTTGTTGTTATCCTTCATTTTTTTTATATATAATATAAATAAAGACGTTTTTAATGTAACGCATTCAAACGTGAAAAATATCATCAAATTTTTGCGTGAACCCAAACCTTAAAGCTGGCTTCATATTTTTCTGAGTGGTTGCGGAACGTGTCGTAGGTCTTGCTTTTATAAATTAGTATTTTTTCGATGACACTCGTGTTTCTGATACAGTCTGATCTGAGCTTTCTCAGTCTTATTTCGTGTATTACTTCGTAAGCTTGCACAACCGTAGTCTGGGCAATAGAGTCTTTTCCGATCCTTACCGTGGCTTAGGAGCCGTCGGGTAATTATTCCCCTAGGATATTAGGAATTGGCTCAGCAGTTATTTCCAGCCCAGTCGAAGGGAAAATCAGTGCATGTTTCATTAGAAATGAGACAGTACTTCGTTTTGGAAGTACTGAATCAATAAGATTTTATGCTAATGACTAGGGCTGCGAAGTACATTGATTTCTTCATTCTGCTGTGGACCACCCATTAAAAACCATCACAGCAGCGCTTGTTTCAAACAGGAACCAGGAACTAGTTAGGCTTCTAGACAAACAGGTTAGCAGAAACGTCTGCTAGAAGATTTAATTGTTGTACGGGGTCTTCACCGTGTATCCCACCGCTGCCACCACTGTAGCAGCCCCTCTTTAACATCACAATATCTTCTCACTAGTTTCTAACAGGAACTAGAAACTAGTTTCGATTCTAGTCATACAGGTTGGCATTTGCGAGAAAATTTCATTGTTGTTCGAGACCTTCAAGGTGTATCCCACCGCTGCCGCCACTGCAGCAGCCGATTTTTATCATTACTATATGTTCTCAAATTACAATATATCAAAAAAGTTGGGTATCGCACTGAAATTTAAAAATAAATCCATATCACAAAAAACAAGAAATATCAAGGTTAAAAACATGAAAACCAAATTAGTGTGAACACATGTCCTAGTATGTCACATATTATTCAAATCCTCACGAACTGGGTATCACAATTACCATATTTTTTTATTCTAAAAAAAATTTTTTGGGACAAGAATTAAAAGATAATGGAGAGGTACTATCACAGCACATTTAGCCCGAGTTACTGAGATAACCCGGACATCCTCAACGTGATTAAAATGCTGTTTGTGGCCTGGATTCCATTCATAAAAGCCATCCTCTCTAAACTAATTGAAATGTTTTTTTTTGTTTTGACATTAATATGTAAATGAATCAACACAACAAAAAAAGAGAAGAAGCAAAAAGGATACCCATCCTGCCGAAAATATACTCCGGCCAAACCCCGCGTGGAAAAAAAATACCATATAGATGGGTCCTGTCAAGGGATTCTCTCCCGGCTTCGCATAAACAGTGTTTCGCGCATAAATTACGGGTTTTACATTTTTTACGCTCCTTTCCCGCGAAGTTCAAAAGGTAAAATTGCCGAAAGCGAGAGCATAAGATGTCATTAAAATCAAAAGGAAATATCTCCTCTTATATGTGCGATAGTATTATATATATATATTGAAGGAGAATTTCCATCAGAAATGGCGCACTTATGGGTCGATAGGGAACTTAGGAAACGCTTAAATTGGTGGAAGGAATCGTTTGCCTGGTCCCGGGGTGTTTTTCATCGAGCCTCTGTGACAAGGTATTTATGTTTGCCACACATAACGCTGACAGCAATCACTTTTTGGTAAAATGAATTTTAATTTTTTTTTCGGTATGTTTTTGTGATAAACCAACAAAAACTGATTTTTTTGGGGGAAAAAAGGCGACGGATTTAAGTTGAATTTTGTTAGGTTTTTTGTGTTCTTAGAGTTCAGGCTGTGTGAAGTTCCTTCTTTAAGGACTTGGTACGTTTTTTTTAGTTTATTCCAATGAAGTTTCCGTATATCTACTAGAGAGTGAACCACCTACTATTGGCCGTTGGTTAAGGCAGCTGACTACCATCACAGAGGTCTTTGGTTCGAATCCAACACGCGGCATGGTCTTTAGTCTTTCCATTTTTCCGAGGTGGATAATTCTTACAGGACCAAATATTAGTCTTAAAAATTTTCCATCGAACGTTTCGAGCTTGGTTATCTGTTTGCTTAGTAACTAAGCATTTCCAAAGGTGCGCCTCTTTAGGGAATCGTAGATTAATGCAAAGAAAGCGGCAAACAGTTGTATAGCTGGGAGGGTATCAAGCCACCTATTTCGAAATATTGCACAATCGAGCTTTTGTTTTGAGTCTTGGGTGAAGCTTTTGTGGTTTATGTCTTGGGTGGAAGCTTTTGCGGTTTGTGCCTAGGGTTGAAGGGGTGTACCACCTGTGAGAAATTGGTTGAACTTCGCTGTGTTGAGTAAGTGTGTCTCCGGCGGGCTTTCATGCTAGGGGAGTCTTGGGAGGGAATCGTTGGTATTGGGTGGGATCTTGGGGGAACCTGATCCAGTTTCTAATTCTTGAATGTGTCTTGGATGACCTTCACGCTGGGCGAACGGCGAAAAGTTTTAAATAATAATAATGAAGATTATATTTTATTTATGCCGGATCCGGTGTGGGACTTGTCTGGGCTACAATTCTTGGTGGAGGTTGCATATTAGTTTTGTTGGAAGCATACTTTTAGGGATGTTGATTTTTTAGTTGATTTTTTTTCACAGTGATAGGAAATATCGCGAGCTTTAATTTTGACTGTTACCACTTGTCTCGACAGCTGCCTACACATCAATCACCCCAGCGAATTTCAACTAGTTTCACACAGGTGGCGCTTACGCCCAAGCTCACCCAGGGCCGGCGCTTGGGTTTTTTGCGCCCGGTGCAGTATTCCATATTGCGCCCCTTCAGCTCCTCATTTTTTTATCGCAATGAAGGACAATGGAAAATTGCGCGAGGTGCAAATGCACCATTTACACCCATGAAGCGCCACCCCAGCTTAAGTCCAATGACCTTCTTGTCGCATTGAAGCAAAGCGGAGAATATTTCGCCAAGCCGCGATTTCTTGAACGGGAAAAATGTATAGCACGTTTCAGTCCCTGTTATGCCACGATCCTGTCAACCTAATCTCGGTTCAGCCTCGTTTCCATTTGATTTCGAATAATCGCAGGCCTTCCCAAGAACTGTCTTCCTGGAGAGTGAACTCCCATCAAGGTTTTACTAGTTTCCTGCTGCTTCTCTGTCATCTTCCTCATTGTTTCATGAAGTTTTGGACTTTCCGATGTTCTCAGAATTTCCTCGACCACGACACTCTTCTTCGTCGTCCTAGAGTTTTCTTCAGTTATTTTTTTCTGGCCAAGCAGATGAGTCGTCGCCCCTCATTACCCAAATTAAGACCCTTCTAATCTCCTTCTTCCGCTACTCCAGTTCCATACAACTAGAGTGTATGATCGTGGTTCTCTACTGGCGTAGGAGGCAGGGCTGGCGCTTGGTGTTTTTGCGCGCGGGCTGTATACCATATTGCGCCCCACCAGCTGTTTTCAAAGTTTCAAATTTTTTATTAATTTTAAATTCTGAAATTGCGCCGCTGTCCAATTGCGCTCGGTGCAAGTGCACCTTTTGCACCTATGAAAGCACCGCCCCTGAGCTCACCACATTGGTTCTTGTCGCGAATATAGCTCACACGCGAGCTCACAACCGATGATGCCACTGCACTAGTAACTCTATAGCTATACTACCGAAAACATTAAACAGAGATGAAAATTTCTTAAAGTTCTTTTTGCAAGATAGTTTGGAAGGTATGGCCTGATTCTTGAGGTTGAAGAGCATTGATAAATTATAATAGGGTTTGCAGGCTTTTAGAAATTGCGTGCTATGGATTTCCAGGTATTCTCTACTTTTATTGGTTGATTAGAGTGATCGAAATTTGTTCAAAAATGGGTCTGATAGAGTGCCTAAGTGAGTAAGCACGATTGCTCCACTATTGTTTCGTACAGTACCTGGGGTTCCACCAATGGTGATGATGTAGTCGGCGCAAGTCATTATTTGTGCGAACTTGCAGACCACTAAGGCTTATAATAGGGTCTAGGTCTAATTATTTTATAAACCGCTTACGGTAGTAAGGTCCCTTCAAGCTAAAGGCCTTGTTGTTTCTTGGCGTCACTAATTTATGATAGGTTCGGTGGTTTTATTGCGAAATTGTTATCAGGTATTGGTGAAGCCTCAGTAGCAGCCAATAAGTAATTTTCTTGTTATTTGCTTGTTTCAACAATCTCCTGTACCCAAATAACCAAACTAAAAACATTATTTTAGTTTGTTCCAAATTAAGTTCTGAGAAGTTAGAACATCATTAATTGTTGAATTTTGCTTCTTTCAAGGACAATACTTAATTAATTTTACCGAGAAATACTTTTAATTGGTGACAAAATTTTTACCCTTATGTCGAAATATTCCTGAATCAGTTTGAGATGCACATACAGGACTTTTCAACAATTCATGTAGGTTCCGTCATTACTCTTTTAGCAAAATAATTTTAACTAGACACACAGAATTTATTCAGGACATGATGGCATTCAGACACCTTGTTATCCGGGGACTATCTGCAACTGGTGCGCCCTGTCTGCTTTGTTAAGTTATCTTCGTAATAAGGAATATTAGTCAGAGCCGGTGGAAACTAGCATTCATTTAATAAATTTTCATTTTAGTAACGACATTTCAGAATGTGCCACCATGCGCCATACCGCACCGCCATCCCTTCCAGCATCTACTCTCTCTGAAGCCGGGTGAAAATATATTGCCGTGAATAAATTGAAGAAGTTGTGTGCAAGTGAGTAAGCACTCGACACCATAATTAAGTTGCTTTCAAGCATGCAATTGTACACATGGTAAGCGCACCATCTGCCATGCTCTCCAATTTCCAGATTGTTGGGTGCGCCCGGGTCCTGGGATATAGAGGGAGTTTCTTTATGAACTACCTGGGATACATGATACCGACAAGCATCCGGTAGGGCGCCCTTCTCCCCATGGCTCCTATCTGTCAACAATGAAGAAGTGCAATAAGTCTCAGGTTAACGTATGTTAATGAGTTACAAGCTGAAGGCGACGTTCATCATTCGAGGATCTCGAGGAAACCGGCGGAAACGGTTGAGATGGCAACGTTATTGGTGTTTGTGACCCGGTAATTGCTGGAGCTGGTTTTCGCAATGGCAGTGCTGATGGCCCCGGCTCCTGACGTATATAATCCACTTAAACCGAATTAACCGCAAATTATTACGACTTCATGGTTCCTTGTTATGGTTACGACTTCGGGGTTTGTTATTCTCAACGCCAACATCAACTGAGGTCATGTTCCGAAACAACAAAATGGGAAGGAGAGGCAGATTGCTCTCTTATACATTGAGCACCTTCTCATCCATGAGCACCAGGATTACACTTTTTCTTGCCCAAAGGCATTTATCCTTATTTATATGGGAATGCTTCCTACAAGAGTCCTGAGTCCATCCTGCTACTGACGGGCTTATTTAGAATCTTTCTTGCAGGATTTGAGCTTATTAAGTAAAATTTATTTGATTTTCTCGAGGCTCCGATTAAATCTTTTTAAAATAAAAAAAAAATAAAAAAATAACAAACAAAACTTTACCCAAAAAACAGAGAATTTTCGAGATTTTATCTCCCTTTTTTCGGGGGGTATTCACTGAATTGTGAAAAGTACAACGGGAAAAAGGAAAAGTTTTTAAAGTTTCTAGCATGGCCGGATTTTGAAGTTTTTATGGGTCGATTGAACTGAGATTGAATGTGCTGGCAATAATTTTATCTTTGTCCTAGAGCCAATGGACATTTCGATACTTTTTTTCTGGTTTTATTCGATCGCACAGCACTTAAAAAAAATTAGGTGAAAGGTAGCCATTTTTTTAAGCATTTCTATATCTCCGATAAAATTTTTATGTAAATTTCAAGTCTAATCCGGGCATTTGAGATAATGCTTTGAGACCTGGTGGAATAATGCCGAGAAGCATCACTGTCAGGAGAACTTAATTTTGAAACACAAAAAAAAATAAAGCAGAAATTGTATGCCTATTTAGAGATCTTATCGAATGCCGTCGATATCGAAGGTGTCGACTTTGACTCAGCCACTTACCTTTGGAAGCATTCTCGCGGTCGTAGCGCAAATAGTAGACGTTGGGTTGGCTTTGGATTCCAAGTTTAATTTAAAGTTGATACGTCTGTCCATAACTCCAAAATATTTGGTACTTGTCTGCCTGAGAGCATGTCGTCTGCTCTCCTACTCTGATCGATAAGGACGTCTCCTTCCGATTCTTTCTCATTACAAACCTAAACATTTCTAGAATGGATTATATTTTTTCTTCTGATTTCAGAAGTGCAAGGGGTCTTTAGTGATCAAGGACAAGGATCATCACCCTTAAATGATCAGCACCTTTTTATGCTTACAAATTTTTAAAAATTATACCACTAAAACTTCTCTTTCAAATAAACATAAATGCGTAAAAAAACTTAACTCGCACAATCTCATTCAAAACGAAATCAATATAGGTTCTAGGATAGAGTCTTGAGGCGCTCCGAGCTGCATGCTATTAATGCTAACTGTTAATAATATCTACAGCCTTTATATTCCATAATCCTGAGTAGTATAGCGCAGCCGGTTCTGGATTACTTTTTTCCTTAAGCTTTTGGAATTGCATAGCAATGCATAATAATCACACGATAACGTCGTTGCATACTTTTAGGGGTTTGTAAACACTTCTATCATTTTTGTTTAATTTTGCATACTTTTAGGCAGTTTTAGGAAATGCATAACATGGCGCGGTAATCACCTATTAACGTCGTTACATACTTTTAGAGGTTTTCACAATATTTTTTATCATTTTTATTTAGTTTCGCATCTTTTAGACAATATGATTTTTTTTTGTCAAAAACTCGCTGAAGCATTCATTATCTATAAGTAGATACGTAATCGTGGGACCTGTGCCGTTGTGTGGCTTTGATGTTTGGCGACGCTGTCGTCAGACAATTACTGAGTTTCCATGAGAGTTCAACCAGAGTTGAAACCGAGTTATAAGTCATGGAAACAGAATGAGTTAAGAGTTTTCGTTAAAGATTTTCAACTCTGCTCAACTTAACGAAAATAGATAGGTTGAATTGAGTTCACGCATGCAACTAAAAACGGCACACTACCAAAGGTACAAAAACTGAAAATGTCGCGCCTCTTTGTATTTAATAAATACTTTTAAAGAAAAATCTATAACAAAATTAATTTATGGAAAAGATAGAGGAAGACGGAAGGCAGATATGGAAACGCATAGAGTTAATCGTTGAGTTGAAGTGTCATTTCAACTCAACCACAACTCAACTCGGCTCCCATGGAAACTCAGTAAATATTATACATAAGGCATTTTCTTGGAACATTTAAACAAAACTTGGAACATTTAAACGCAATCGCAAGTATCTCAATTCATGCTATATACATCATTTCGAAAGTTCTAGGCACAAAAACTGCGTGACTGATAGACAGCTTTCATATTTTTGGCAAGCCCGTGAGCCTAAGTTTTAACATGGGTTTTTCAAATCAGTGTAAGTAGGTTACGTATCTACTTATAGATAATCAATGCTGAAATTTCTATGGATGAGGAATTGGTGGGGAACATTTTCGAAAGTAGTTAAAAGTGTCATAGGCCAGTGCAGATACCTTTTAAAAAGGTTAAAATGATAAAAATTATTAACAGCATGACAAATGTTGGAAAGTGAAGGAAATATGGCGAGCCAACCAGAAAAATAAATTCAAGTCGATCTGAGTTACGAGGGTGAAATAGAGGTAACTTTAAGGAGTGAAAAAGGTTTTTCACGATTTTCAGCGAAATTAGACCTCCTGTCAAAAAAAGTTAATAATAGGTAATTAAAAGATCTGCAACTTTTGTACAAACCATTTTTTCACATAACCTCAAATTTCCGAGAAAAATCGAAAAAACTAGTGTTTTTTTTTTGATTTTTATCTCCATTAAAAAAAATTTTCACGAAATTTTATGAAAACTTATCTTTTTATGTCCCAAACACGCTGTAATTTTTTTGAATTAAAATATTTATTTTTACGTTTTATTTTGAATTTAAACCTAAAAAGAGACCTCATTTTCAGCCGAAAATGACCATGTTCTAAAAACATTTTTTTCAAAAAATCTAAGGGGGTTTTTTTTGTTGAAAGGTCTAGTTTCAGATGGTGTAGAAAAAATTAACATGACTATAGAAAAATTTGCCAGAGAATGCAAAAAACTGAAAAAACTTGATTTCAAAAGGTTATTTTTCAATCATTGTTTTAAATTTTTTTTGAACCTGTTTAACGTCTCCAAAAGCTGTTTAAAAAATTCGTGGAACACTCCAAGACTCCAGCTGCCTTGTATTTTTTTGCTATTTACGATTCAAAAATAAGTGTCACTCACTGATCTGCTTTTAGTATTTTGAAACACTGAAAACAGATCAGTAAGTTGCACTCATTTTTGAATCGTAAATAGCAAAAAAAAACAAGGCAGCTGGAGTCTTGGAGTGTTCCACGAATTTTTGAAGCAGCTTTAGGAGATGTTAAACAAGTTCAGAAAAAAGGACGTTAACGACGTACTTTTTGAATTAGAGTGAAAAAAAGGGGAAAAATCGTTGAAATAAAGGGTTGACCGATTTTTGAATGGCAGATATCAAAAAAACCAAACCAGCTGGAGACTTCACGTGTTCCAAGAAATTTTCAGGTAACTTTTGAGGGTGCTAAAAAAGTTCAGAACAAAGGACCTTAACGATATACTTTTTGAGTTACAGTGAAATATGTGGCAAATAATTGTTTTTTTTCATATTTTTTTTACAAATAAACCCCTTTATTTCTGTGTTTCCCATGGTACACTATGGTAAGTCTCGATTGAAAAAAAAAAACAAAAAAACACGTGTTCATTATTTTTTGAAAATCTTTCTGATCATACAGAAATTGACCGCCCGCCCACCCCCACTTTTAGGGGCGGGAGAATCAGAATCCGTGAAAAAAATGGGGCTTTTTTCAATCGAGACTTTATCAGAAAATTGGGTGGCACGGGTGGTTTTAAACACCCTGTATATATATATATCCATATATATAACATGTATATATACATATATGTATATATAACATGTATATATCGCACCCCCGCGAGAAAAAAGACCCAACTCAAAAAATGGCATTTTCAGAAAATGGATGTTAAAGTTTTGCGTAGTCAATTGCCATGAAACAATATTAATTAACTAGGTATTGATTTTCATAATTTTTTTATACATGGTGTTAAAACTTGTGCTCTACAAACTGCACTATACCTTAACCTCACCAGGGTTATATTTTCACCCTTTTTTTGAGTTGTGTCACTTTGAAATTGTTTTATGCTAAACCGTTTTCAGAGTTATGTCATACTGAATAATACAATAATAGTTGAAATATTCATTTTATTAAATCACATTTTATAAAAAAATACTTAATAATTCAGTGTTTAAAAAATAAATACATAACAATTCAAATATTCATAAGAAATAAATACATAACAATTCAAATATTCTTAAAAGATAAATACATAGTTTTTTTCAAGGAAAACGCACGTGCCAATTTCATTAGCCCCACGCTTTGCCAATCCTTCATGCCAGAAGTAGCATGCTACGCGATCGGATTTTAATTCACAAATAGTAAAATTGTATGAATTTCATTTTGACTCATAATAAAAGACTGAAACTTCTCCTCGCGGAGCGGGCAAGACTGCTTGTAAGTCATAACATGCTATGTACTACGAAGTTATTGTTGGCCTTCTTTTTATCGTTCTCTTTTTCCTGGCGCGATAGAAGTTTTTCCTGCTGGTGTCGATCATGCTTTTCTTGTAAGGTGACCTTATTTTCACTTTCCATGTTTTCGTAGGCAACGCATAACTCACAACGGTCCTTTTTAGGTACAAAGAAAGAAAGATTAAATTTGGAATTAAAAATCCGAGAGAACATTACTAGATTGGCATGTGGCCGGCCATTATCATTCAGCTTTGTAGTCCCGAAAAAGATCGCTAATTGTTTTGCCACCATCAATATATTCCCGACTCGTTTGTGACCGCAAATAGTGACTTTCGATGCGGGGAATTGATTCAATGTGCCTTCGAACGCCATATTTTATATCAGGATTCAAATTTTTATGGTGCCCATGCTTGCCTCTAAGATCTTCAGACACAAAACCAGCATCTTTTTTGGCGATTACTGTACGGATAACACGATCGTTAATGTCAAGTGTTGCTCTAAAGAAGTATTTGCACACACTGATGCGTTCCTCATTAACTTCAAAATAGAATGCGTGATTGTTGTGTCTTCCGGTCTGTGTTTTGGTGTATCGATAACGAGGAGTTATTGTGTCTATATTCGTGGAAATAAAGTCGCGTTGTCTGCAAATGTCTTTTAGCTCCCAGTACTTCTTAAAAATCAGCTGTCGAACATCTTCTCCTACTTTTGTTGAGCATTTTAATCGGCAGTTTTCACCACAAGGATAACGTAATTTTCTTGCTTCCATCTTCTTACCAGTTTTAGACGTCGATGTGTAGGCCTCTCCGGAATTGCGCAGAAGCTTCTTCTTCTGTTTTAACCACTCCTGTGGTTTAGTAATACGTTTTCTTCCTTTCAATACCATTGGGGTGTTGTCAGCAACATTCTCGGCGTCTTCTACGAGCAATAAACATTGCCCACAAAAATATTGTATAAATAAATGAAATAAAGAACACCTCACTATAAAATACACAGTTTATTTGCGAAAAACGTTGTAAGTGTATTTTATAGGGAGGTTTGATTTGATTGATTTAATTTTGCAAAATCCTACCAACATCTGTATCAGTCCAAGACGATGCGGAACACCCTTCGGCTTCAAAAAGGGGCTCTTCGAAACTATCATCTCTGTCTTCTTCAAATGATTCCGACTCAGAATCAGTTACCTTTTGCACACGTATTAATTTGACTCTTGTCCCTGCTGTGGACGATTCAGATTTCCACACGTAGTGAATTTGTTTATTCGTTGTTTCGTCCGGCACACTCTCCTTAGTATTGTGCTTCTCTGCTTCTTCAAAATGGTCTTGGTACTGAGTGTTTTCTAAAGATTTCGCTGTTATTTGTCCCCCTGCCTTTTCACGCGAATTCTCCAACGCTGCAAGTACCATACGCTTTGCTCTTGAACCCATGGCCCTAAATTTTTTCTGAAAAAAAAGTCAACCCGAAAATTAAAATGAAATAAACGCTCAGGCTTCGGCTTTACAAGATTTGTTCAGGGAAACTGTTACAATTCAAAATGGTTTTGTTTTATCAAGACAAAATACAGTTGACAAATTAGAAGAATGACACAACTTCAATCGTGACAATATGGAAGATAAAAAAGTAAATAAAATGAACTTACCTCTACAAAGAAAAGTGTCACTTTTGGAGATGTGTCGTTTTTCAGGAACAAACAAATCGAACTGCACGCACTCAAGTCAGAAGTGTCACTATTCAAGAATAAGAAGTTATTGATTCTAGTAGACAACAAACCGACACAAACGCCGCCATTTGTCAAATATTGGAAATTTATTTGCGAAATTTTTTCTGGCGAAAGCAAGCAAACTCTCACGATCAGTGTTGTTACTAACTCAAAATGTCGCTTTTTGGACTTAGGTCACTTTTCTCGCGGGGGTGCGATATGTATATATAACATGGCCCGACACATGCGCGCAAAGGCTGCAGTCAGCGAAAAAAAAACCTAACTTCGGACGATCATTTCTCGCGATCGGGATTTTTTTCAGCTGTGAGCCCATGGGCACTTTTTATCTACTCGCCGAATACTATAAGTGAGTAGAATTTGGGCCAATTTGACCGGGACCCATTTCCCATACAGATTCTGCTCCTTTATTTGAATTTAGCAAAGTAAATTTTTTTCTAGGAAGTATTCAAAGAAAACTAATTATTTTCTATCTTACATTATTCAAGGATTTCAATTGTAAATTTTAATAAATAATAAAAAATTTAAAACAATGATTGAAAAATAACTTTTTGAAATCAAGTTTGTTAATTTTTTCTACACCATCTGAAACTAGACCTTTCAACAAAAGAAAAAACCCTTACATTTTTTAAAAAAAATGTTTTTAGAACATGGGCATTTTCGGCTGAAAATGAGGTCTCTTTTTAGGTTTAAATTCAAAATAAAACGTAAAAATAAATATTTTAATTCCAAAAAATTTCAGCGTGTTTGGGACATAAAAAGGTAAGTTTTTATAAAATTTCGTGAAAAAATTTTTTTTAATGGAGATAAAAATCAAAAACAAAAACACTAGTTTTTTCGATTTTTCTCGGAAATTTGAGGTTATGTGAAAAAATGGTTTGTACAAGAGTTGTAGATATTTTTATTACCTACAACTTTTATATTTAACTTTTTTTGATAGGAGGTCTAGTTTCGCTGAAAATCGTGAAAAACCTTTTTCACCCCTTAAAGTTACCCCTATTTCACCCTCGTAGCTCAGATCGACTTGAATTTATTTTTCTGCTTGGCTCGCCATATTTCCTTTACTTTCCAACATTTGTCATGCTGTTAATAATTTTTTTGTTTCCAAAAATTATTTGCACTGGTCTATCAACGAAATTCATTTATTTCACATACTATGATCTCCTTGGAAAGCTTACCAATGCTCGAGAATGTTTTATTTTAAAATTATTTTATGTCTTTGCTCATAAGAGACACATTTATGTGGATTAATTTGAATGCAAACTCGGAATTATTTTCCTACTCGAAATTCCCCCCGGCCTCTGTCGATTGTAAGCCTCCTCCCTATAAACGCTGAGATTTTATGGATTTCTTCCTGTCACGAATTCTTTAATTCAACAATTCACCCACGTCCAGGACCCTGTAAACGTGCCGCAGTTCACCGACCCTCTAATTACCTTCCCCATCCATTCTATAGACATTCAATAATTAAATTCCCTTCGCCAGAAAGCATAGTATAGTATGTTGTGGGCCCTTGAAGCTAGTCGAGAGAAGTTACAAATTTTTTTCGCTGGCGAACAAGGATAAACTTTAAGCCTATCGTCCTTAATCCGAAATCCCTGTGAGTACCGCAACTTTAATATTTAGCAGCAACTTTTTACATGGCCTCAGTTAAAATAGGGGTTTTTTTCTGGATGAGTTCGGGGATTTTTATTTCCGAGACTTTTTTTCTGGGCTATTTTCGCAACAATTTGGAAAACTCCATAAGCACACGCTGCCATACATAAACTGTGTATAGTCCAGGAGTTTGTTGGCCGCGCTGTTTGTCTGTGTATGTGTTTGTTTTTTTCTCCGTTGAGTCAATTCAGTCGGAGTTTAGACCGCAAATATGTTTCTGATGTTAACTTACAAAGTCAGGAATGGTTTGGAAATTTGCAGTAGCATAGCGAAGCCACACATGGGGAGGAAGTTGGACGATTTTACAAGGATCACCACGACGGGTGAAATACAAGCAGCATGCGGTGAAGGTATTCTAATTGTATTTCGCCATATACACAATTCCGAGTAACATATAAACTGATTCCACATAGTAACAGATTCTGAAGGAGTAAACACTCAACCATCTCCATTTATCCTGGGTAGCAGCACTCATACCGCCTACAGTGGTGGTGAGCATGTAGCCATGACTACAGGGATATACAGGTGAAACCATAAACCGGTCACATACTTACAATGGTACACATTACATTAAGTCATAATAAAAGCGGAGATGTTTCTGTTCGGGCTTTATACTTTTACATGGCTGACTGCGCTTCACCAATAAGGGAATTACCCGGAGTGGAAACTAAATTCAGTAAAATTCGATTAACCATTTTCCTCGATGCTAAAAAGTTTTGCGGGGCTTTAACGTTTATTTTGTTTTTGTGCAGCATAAAGGAAAATACTTGCCTTTGTTTTAAAAATAACCGACAATGCTTTAAGCTTCAATTTGTCGGCCCTTTTCATCGCAAAACATGAACTCTTTTTGAGCAAAGCAGAACACAACCAAATAAGGAATTTTGTGGATGAAAGTTGGAGGTTTTCTAAGCTCTTTTTAATTTTAAAAATTCAGAAAACGTTTAACGTTTAACATAAAATATATTTACCTTATTAAAATCCTAGTTTTATTTATTAAATTCGTGCTTACGAAAGAACTAAATTCATATAGCGATCGAGACTAATAACTGAAACTAAACAAAAAATTCCAAGCCTTTCACAAGAGATGGCACTACAAGTACCTGAAGGCATCAGTCCACACTAAACCTTAGGAATTACTATTGGAGTATGTCGTTTGGTTCAAGTTTAAACATCATTGCCACTGCTGGATGAAGATCAATGTCAAACGCGAAAGATTTGACATAACTAGATGAAATGTGATCGTAATAGCCATAGTCTCTAAACGTTGGAAGTTGGATGAATGTGGTTCAAAAGCAGGGCATACGGTCTTGAAATTAAGCCATTCAAGATTCAACGCCTAGAGTAAGTTTAGATTGAAGATTAGATGAGAATGTGACAGTTTAGGATTCTAGGATTCAAGTAGCTGTCTATGAACTTTGAACTGTACGGAAATACTGATCGCGGAAAATTCTTACACAGTCAAGTTATTCAAAAACGCACTTCTAGACCGTATTGTACCCGAAAAGGAGAACAACAAGTGCGAGCCGAAAGGCTAGTCTGGTTTTGCTTTGCTGATACATTTCAAGGCTGGCTATGGAGGAGCAAAAGTTGCCATTACCGATCCGTTGGAGCGCACGATTTTGCACATTGTCGAACCACGTTACTTACAGTGGTGTTGTAGGCCTCTGCCATGATAAACGAGTTGTATGCAAAGGCGTGGGTCAAATGTTGGATATGTAGATTACCGCCCGTTGTGTTGGATGGAGGAGTAATTTGGAATACGTGATATTTCCAACAAAGATCATCGGATAAAATGTTGTCTACTCTGTTGGCGGTAGCATTATAAGTGATCCCAAAAAATTCTTTCAATTCGTTAATATAAAACGAAAGACCTTAGGCTATCCAACTACAATGACCAACGGCAGTAATCACTCCTCTTGTCCACAGGAAATTTGTAACATGTTTGCTGACAGGTTTACCGAAGTCTTTTGTCCAAAAGATACAACACACACTGACCTACCTGATACGCACACTGTTACTTCAACTCATATAGATAACATATCCCTACCCGTCGAAGATATCATGACAGGTTTAAACAATCTAGATATCAACAAAGGCCATGGTCCTGACAATCTGCCTCCTTGCTTTCTGCAGTGCTACTCAACTCAAATTTTGTTGCCCCTCCATCTTATTTTCAACAAATCCTTATCGTTAGGACAATTTCCCAGAATTTGGAAAAAATCCTACCTCATACCAATTCACAAAGCCTCTAACAAGCATTCGGTGGACAACTACAGGGGCATTGCAATATTATCGGCAATTCCTAAACTTTTCGAAAAGCTTGTTTACGATAAGATTGCTCAAATAATCGATCCACTCCTTAATGATCAACAACATGGCTTCAGAAAAGGGCGCTCGACCACCACTAACCTTATGACACTAACTTCCGAACTACTTTTTGGTATGGAGAACGGTCATCAAATCGATGCTGTCTATACTGACTTCAGTAAGGCCTTTGACCGTGTCGACCACCATATTTTAAAGACAAAACTACTAAAATTTGGAATATCTGGTCCTGTTCTAGGATGGATAGAATCATATCTCAACGGAAGAACAAAGGCCGTTAGATTTCAAGGATTTCTGTCAAAAGAAATCGAAGTAGCTTCCGGAGTCCCTCAGGGTAGTCATCTTGGCCCACTTTTATTCAATATATTCATCTCAGACTTGTCAGAAAAACTGAGGGATATACGACATCTCTTTTATGCCGATGACCTCAAAATATATAGTGTCATAAGGTCGCGTGATGACGTAACTCTTCTTCAGTCGAAACTAAGTACGTTACAAGACTGGTGCTCCACCAATAAACTACAACTTAACACCAGTAAATGCCACGTAATTACCTTCTCTCGTAAAAAAAGCATACTGCTGCAATACTATTATCTCAACGGCAAAGCACTAGACCATGTTGGTCAAATTGTAGATCTAGGTATTGTCCTGGACAAAAAATTAAATTTTAATTTGCACTACGATAATATTATTGCCAGAGCTAGCAAACTTCTAGGCTTTATAAAGAGAAGAGCCAAGGAATTTGACAACGCACGAGTTACAAAAACCCTTTTCTGTTCCCTAGTCCGCCCCATTTTAGAATACGCGTGCCCGATCTGGGATCCTATATACCAGGTAAGCAGTAGTAGGTTTGAATCAGTGCAGAAGAAATTTCTACTCTTTGCTCTGAGAAATCTATACCATCCACGTGATTTCCAAAGCCTACCGCCCTACATGGACAGGCTCAAAGTGTTGGATCTCATGCCGCTGTTTCATAGGCGTAAGTTGCTTATTTCATGCTTTACTTTGGACGTATTAAACAATAAGATCAAAGTTCAGTTTCTGTCAGACAGGATCAAACTCAACGACGAAGTCCGTCACAATAGGCATACGAAAATGCTTAGGGAATATTCTCATCGGACCGAATATGCAAAGAACGAGCCTGTAAACAGATATTGTATGATTTTTAATGGCCACAGTTCCTGCTTCTCCCCTGGAATTAGCAAAATATCCTTCAAAAAAAAAATTGATATCCCTCCTGTCACCCGAATTACCTAACTAACTAACTAACACTATAACTAAGTTGAATCTCCTTTTGTACTCTTTTGTTATCACTTTGTGTGACAAAAAAATAAATTAGATGCCAAAGTTGACTAATATGAATAAGACTGCAACCTGTTACTTTATCTGATATTTATAAGTTATCCCTGTGTGATATAGTTTAAGTTGCCTTGTTTGGCGTAATAAATAAATATATCAGCCTGTTCACACCATCCATTAAGAGATGAAACAGCAGTTTGTTTTGCAGGCGTTGAATGCGACACGCTTAAAAATAAGTGATCTATTTAAATAAATGATCTATTTATATCGACATATTGATAGGCATGATCGATTTTTAAGACAAGGTCTGCCACGTATTTTTATAATACTGTCGAAAGCTTAAGAGTCATTAGCGAAACTGCGAAATGCATTGAACAGGAACAATAGCAGATCATTTATAAATATAAGGAAAAGAACAGGTAATAGAATTGACCCCGGGGGATACCGACTGATATGGTGTGAGGTTTAGATTCGACGGCTTCTAATAATTCGTTGTTTGGACAGGCAGAAATGATACTCTTTTTGAAACTAGGTCGATAGCAATAGCTTGGAACTTAGTCAACAGATCAAGGTGCCACACTGTGTCAAAACTAGTAGTCTGCTATGGAGGATATCGACTTTGGAAATCGGAATTGTTTACTTTGTTTTTCGTTACATCCTTCCGCTTCTTGGAAATGTTTTCTCTTTGGTTTTAAATCCTCCAACATCCAGGAATTCCAGACACCACCTTCCAGACTTATATTAATCTATTCTGTCCTGTATTCCTTCCTTTGAACCAGACCTTGAAGCATAAAGAGTACGACATGACGTACTGGTAGTGCAAAGGGTGAGCTTATGGACTATCACATGAAAAACGCCTTGGATACTGGATTTCGATGAGTTGGTCTGTCAGTCACATGAAAGTTCACAGTTGATATTTCTAATAAATCGGCCTTGGATTTGTTTTCTGATATCACCGCTGCCTTGTAAATAAAAGGAGTGATTATGGTGTAACGAACCACGTTTCGTTACTAGAATCCCTCTCCACGAACGTTAGAAAAATATTAAAATACCACGCTCCGTCACTAGAATCCCTCTGCAAGAACTTTAGAAAAATATTGAAGTACTAGACCGAAGAGGGGTGATTCTCTCCATGAAAGCTTCACTTCGAAGCTTTAACGCTTCCTGCCCAGATGAGCTTTTTGACTATAAAATAAACCGCTTCACCAGGCCAAATTCAGTCTTTAACCAGACTTGTTCCGGAGAGGTCATCTTCTCCGGTCCTATACCATGTTGAGGTGTATGATCCGGCACGGTCCCACATTACACACATACCGAATACCTGAGGAATGTAGCCTAGGCCTTGTCGAGGTGTATGATCCGACAATGTGCGGAAGCAGCAATTCCTATACCGTTTCGAGATGTATGATCCGGCACGGTTCCACTACACACATAACATATACAGACCACCTACGAGTACTGAATACGTAAGGAATGTTGCCCAGGTCTTGTCGAGGTGTATGATCCGACAATGTCCCGAGCGGCAATTCCTATACCATGTCGAGGTGTATGATCCGGTACGATTAGACCACGCACAAAACACATACAGACCACATACCAGTACCGAATACCTGAGGAATGTTGCCTAGGCCTTGTCGAGGTGTATGATCCGACAATGTGCCGAAGCAGCGATTCCTACACCGTGTCGAGGTGTATGAGCCGGCACGGTTAGACCACATACATAACACATACACAACACATACCGACCGACACCGAATACCTGAGAAATGTTTCATGGACCAGTGTCGTGGTGTATGATCCGACACTGTTCCCGGCAGCATTTCCTAGACCAGTATCGAGGTATGACCAGATAAAATACCGACAATATACCAAACACCGCATTATATACTTACCCGCCTAGACCGCACCAGTAATACCGCTAAACACCACCTTGCGCACATGTAGAGTGCAGTAAAGAGTAGATAGCTGCTTAGCGATGCTAGTAAGAAGCATTCACCAAGAGATAACCAGTAGTTAGTTGCTTAGATATACCCGTAAGAAACATGTAAATGTGTTTCCAGATGTAATAGGTGGTTGTTTGTGTTTAAGAGATCCAAATTGTTAGTATACAAGGGTTTTTGAATGAATAAAAGAAATATTATTTTGTAAGACGGAGTTTGTTCTCACAAGACCTTGGACAACTCAAGAGCCCCCGGCAACCCTCCCTTAAAAAAGAGGTTTAGAGAACTATATATTCACCATAGGCTTTATTTGACTAATCGATACGAAACTATCGATACGCTTCTGGCTTCTTAACTGCAGCATGTTAACCCGTGAGAAGGCGGGTACAAGCAAATTGCTCACAATAATATAAATGCTCATATATATCTACTGTTATAGTACTTATTGACTTATAATAGATTTATATATATGAAACAAGGTTTAATAAGTAAGAAAATAATTATTTTAATAAAAATATACCTTTTTTAATGAAAAAATTAATACTTAAGGCCGATTCACACCGGCGCGTTTGTGAATGCGATTGCGTTTGCGATGTCTATTACGATGGCGATTGCGATCAAGGACTTTCACACTGACGCGATGCAATCGCGAATGGCAAATTAATAAATCAGTTCCCCGCAATTTCCTGCACCTCCCCCAAGCCACCCCTACCTGGAGTTGCCATTTGACCCCCTCACACCCCCAGCAAATAGTCTTCTGCCACTAGTATTTAACGGTTATTTAGCCCTTAATGAACCTACATACATACGCAGCGGCAGAATTTTTTTTCAATTTTAACCCCTTTTTTTACCTCCCAACGCTTACCTAGAGATGGGTCTACTTCCCGAATAAAGTCATATTATAAAAAATGCTCGAAATTACTTGAAAAGTTTACGTATCCATGTTGTTTCAATAATTTTCCAACTCGCGATGTGCGATCAAATGCCGCCGGACGCGTTCACAAAATTGTACGCGACAGGAATCGCTGAACGCTAGCGATTTGCGTTCTCAATGTGCACTCCTAATTTAAACTGCCTTGTTGCGATTGATCGCAAACGCACTTCAAACGCAACCGCATTCGCGATAGTCCAGTAAATATGCCGGAAAATACTGTAAAATGTGGAAAAGTTGATAAACAGCTCCCAATTGAAATTTTTTGTTTGTACGTGTTCTTTAGACCCTCAGGAACATTCATCACCACTAACATCTGCCTTGCTATGAAAAATGAAAAAATAGGGTAGTTTACCCACCCCCAAATCATTCCCAATAGTAAAAGTGATAAAAAATTTTTAAAATTCGAAATTTCACTTCGGAAATCGCCTCTCGGGGGTTGTCGGGGTGGCTGATTACGAATCCGAGGTCTAATTACAATTCAACCTTTCAATATGATATGCGCACGAACTTTGGTTTGGTTGGTGCAGGCGCTGGACGGAATTGACTGTGAGGATCGCATTCCATCAAAGATTTCAGTTGAGAATAGCTCAAAGATGAATGATTCGGTCGTTGCAGGGCCATTTTTGACGATGAATTTTGATAAAGCACCACAAAATAAGACGAAAATATATAATAAAATTTTTCGATATCACGCTTAGTTTTCGAGATATTGACACTTGAAGTTGACTTTTTGAGGTATTTCCCAAGATTTATAGTTATATCACAGCTAGGATTTCCGTGGCACCGATATTTTAATTAAGAATTTTGATATAACACCCCAAAATAAGACGAAATGTAAAATAATTTTTTTCGACATCTCGCTTCGTTTTTGAGATATCGATACTGAAGATTTAGGTATTTTCAAAAACAAGCGTTAAATCGTTTCCAAAAAATACTAAGACAAATTACAAATTACGATTGATTTCAATTATATTTGTAGATTGTAAGCTCATTTTATGTACCCAGTTTTTTGAAATTAAAGAAAACTTGAAAAACGATTTTATTACACTCGTAATTAATTTTTTCAATAATAGTCCGCTCAAATTAGGAAAAATTAAAGAAATTTTCCCCACAGCTATGAGACCGGTGCCAAATGAAGGATTTCGGCCGAACTCCTTCATTTGGCACCGGTCTCATAGCTGTGGGAAAAATTTCTGAAAACAGCGCTTTTTTGACTAATTTGAACGGACTATAACTTAACTAAATTGAAACCAAAATTCGTGCGCATATCATATTGAAAGGTTGAATTGTTGTAATTAGACCTCGGATTCGTAATCAGCGACCCCGAAAACCCCCGAGAGGCGATTTCCGAAGTGAAATTTCGAATTTTAAAATTTATCACTTTTACTATTGGGAATGATTTGGGGGTGAGAAAACTACCCTAATTTTTTCATTTTTCATAGCAAGGCAGATGTTAGTGGTGATGAATGTTCCAGAGGGTCTAAAGAAAACGTACAAACAAAACATTTTCAAATCGGAACTGTTTCTCTACTTTTCCACATTTTCCGGCTTATTTTCTGGACTACGAACGCGGCGGTGTGAATCGGCCTTTACACGGGTGGGCGCGTGATGAGCAAATTACCGCAGGAATGGTACACGGCCTCAACTAGCGCTTAGCTGTGCGGTCGCAACGGAACTGACCGCCACGAGAGTTGTGTCAGGAGGGAGGGCATGAATAATTAGGATAGGAAGGTACCTAGGCACTTGAGAAGTTATGGCGTCGGTATCACCAGAAATTAGCAAAAAGCTTTGACAGTGAGTCGATAGAGATGTTTTTTTTACAGCTTGTTGGAAATTAAATATTTTTCTTTGCACGAAGTGTCGCAATGTCTGAAAGTAATAGTAGTGAATTTGTGTAACCTCTTTGGAATAAGTTAGGCAATGCAGAGTTTCCCAGGTCCAGCTTTTGTAGTTTGAGTAGAATTTCAGCAGTAAAATACTGGGAAACAATTTGTCAGGCATCTGTCAACAACTCCTTATGCTTAAATTTGTGAATTTTTATTGGCGTTATATTTTTGGGGCGTAAAAATGTCGAACTTTGAGATTTCTAGTAGTGAAAGAACGTGTCGCGTATCATGCTACAAAAGTGGTGATTTTGATGTGGAAGATAAGGAACCTCCCCGACCGGTGAAAACGTTTGAACACTTGGGGGAATTGGAGGCATGACTGGACGAAGATCCATGTCAAACCAACAAGAGACTGCAGATCCATCGGACGTGACTCAACCAGCAATTTCTCAATATTTGAAAGGCCTGTTTCACACGGGACGACGGCCAACCAACAGAAATCGTACGATAGGTACTCATCTTTTTAGAGAAGGGTGAGAGAGGACGATGGGGAGGGAAGATTTTCCCATCCAACTTTCTCGCACGATTTTCGATACGACTTTTTGACAGCGGTGTGGTTGTTGATTGTTTTTTGTTCCTTTTTCTGGGAGAATAAAAGAGAGAGAAATGCCCTTTGTTTCACTCGGAAAGTACGCAAAATAGAATTAAATTAAAAGCAACAACAATAAGCTACAGCGTTTTGACGTACAGTTGGTTGGAAAAATTGGCCCGTACGACTTTTCGGCAAATTTTAAAATTGGAATGGACGATGACAGCAGATTTTGTTGGTCGCCCGTCGTCTCGTGTGAAACAGCCCAAAGTTTTGGGAATGATCTAAAAGCAAGGAAATTAGTAGCCATAGTTACTGAAGCAGAAAGGTCCCACCCCTTGTGGTTTTTTCACATGACAATAGCTCTTCTGACGCAAAGAAGGAAGATTTTTTTTCATCGCAATGTGACTGGCTACGATAATTCGATGGATAATTCAATTCAAAAAGTGGATCTCTTACGATAAACGAAAAAAGCTATGCTTCATTATCGACGGCCAATCCAAACATCCATGGCTTGAAGCACATTCTGTGTACATATTTGGTGGGACCAGCTTGGGATAGTATATTATGACGTCGGTACCGAACACAACTAATGCGTTTGAGCCGCGCACTGAAGGAAAATGTGAAACAATTCGAGCAAAGACATGACAAAGTGATTTTGCAGCTTGCTAATGTCCATAAAACCAACCTAGAAACACGGAATTGGGACGTCGTACCGAAACCGCCGTATTTTCCAGACATCGCCTATTACGACTACCGCCTGTTCCGATCGATGATGAATGGGCTGCTGCACGTCCGTTCTTACGAAGAGACAAACAGAGAAAATTTAATCTGAAAAAGGCATTTCGACAGATAATCACAAGCCAAACCGTACTCTGAAATACTGATGACATGCCTTAACAAAAGATAAAGAATTGTAGAGTTGCAATATCAGAGATACTAGGTATCAAACTTGGTACTAGAGGCTGTCGGACTTTCATGCTTTATGAATCCTTTTAACCTATGCCTACATATGGGAATTGATATTTCATTTGACAAACACAGTACTATATATGTACAGGAGCACGCAAGTAACTGACCATATCAACAAAATCAATACTAAAAATTGGCAGTAGAGCTACTACTATATATATTTGGAATAATTGATTCAAGAATAGCATTGAAGTGTTACATCATTCGATAATCACATCATTTCCAGATTAAATACAAAATAGCTCAACCAATAAAAAAAACCAACAACTAAAATCAAAACCAAATAATTCAATTTCAATTTCGATGATGGCATTTCAACCGAAATACATGTGCTTACAGCATTTAGCACTAGCATATAACCATATTCACAATTATGAAGTAATGCATCATCGGCTGTATATCTTATCAACACACCATCAACCACACATCCTCAATTACCTATGAATATATATATGAATCAATTCGTAGTGCTATGACCCCATTATTGCCGCCAGGGATTAAAAGGATAACAAATAATAATTGAACGAAAACACGTTTCTATTTGCATAATGACATGGATAAATCGAAATGTTAGTCGAAACACAAGAACTCAATTTGACCGGGATTTTTTTCCTTACACATTTTCTTTTTTTTTCTCTGTTGAATTGTTACCTTTTTACCTCAAGCACATGATATGGAAAAAAAATATTGCGTTTCACAATATTCTAAACATAACGCACATTTGTGACAGCACCTCAGAATACGTGTTATGTGTATTATTTTTCAGCGTCTAGAAATAGAAGTCGGAGGATAAATTTTTAGCCCACAGAACATCAACATACCGATAAAGGTAGACATGTCACGTATTCCGACTTTATCTACCTGTGTACATACCGTTCTAGATTGAATCTGATGACTTAAAACCTTAAGGAATATTATACGTATATACAGATTCTCCCTTATATGACGCCAGAAAATCGTCACATGTTGCAGCCCTTTGTGGTGTTCCAACAAAATCGGAGTTTTACGCTATACCTATATGTATGTATGTTTTTTGACGACATTTTGCCACTATTGTCCTAGATATACACCGAGCTGTCGTGGGTAACAAAAAAAGAGAAGACATCTAGCATCAACTTTATACAAATGAAAGAACATTCAAAAAAATTTCTGAAATTCCCTGCTCCTGTCAAATGTTGGCACACACAACTTTCTTCTTTAGGGAAAACGGAGGAGAATTTGTGTCATTTTGTAAGCGGCCTGAATGATTTATGAAAGTACGCGAAATTTTATCTGACAAATTGACGACCAAAGTACGTGGGTAAAAAGTTTACCCCAGAAAAGGGATTTACACTATTTATAGAAAACGCTTGAATATCCCAAGGATATATACATTATTCTTTGGGTTTTAACATATAAAAGGGTTGCTGATTCGGGGACCGTTGTTGTGATGGGCCCAACGCCCTATGATTCTGATGAAATTTTCCGGGATATTTCGTTTCGTGTAAGGATATGTATGTATCTACATATACATATTTGCAAAAGGGCAAAATTTTGTTTTGTTGATTTAAATTGGCTCACCATTCTGTAATTAAGGCGATTGAGGAAGCAGATACAGTTGGCATTGATTAAAAATACATAAGTCCGGAACGAATCATGCAAAAGAGACAGATTGGTGGATTTTATTGAAATCATCCTTAAAGTATCCCACTTCAAGGATATGATCAGTTGGCAAACTACAGTGAAGGTTCGAAGCAAGTTTTGAGGTTGAAGTAGAAAAATTTAACTTAACACATAAAACTGACGGTAAAATGCCGACAAGAGAGACATGGGGATAACCAGCTGAACAAAGAAGAGGTTAAAATTTGCCAGAAGAGCCATCGGAGAAGAATAAGAAGTCCAACCCATAATTGCTATGTAGTATACGAACATATAGACTTGTAGTGAGTTGCGGCCTAATGGCGCCTGCCCACTTGCCTACACCCCCTACTAATCATCACTAATTGACGGGTATTGACGCGAATTGATAGGTGTTAATGAGTGTTGAAAGGTGTTAACGGATGTTGACAGGTCTTACCAGAGTTTACAGGTGTTGAGAGCCGATTGAATGGCCTAGTTCCCAACCATGCCCAAAAATTTTCACATGCCAAAGTGACGCAACACCTACGTACGTGCGATGATAACTTTCTCCCACCGATAACTTCCCTAAAATAACTTATACACTAATATGACTATTCTAGTCCCTTCTCAGAAAAGTTAACGTGAAGTAAAAATTCTCAACCGTAAATCAAGTTACTATGAAAAACGTAATATTATGAAACTAGAGAAAAAAGCGAAAATGGCTGCGAAAGCGGCTTAAATATTTCCAAATTATGTCATGGAACGTTCGAGCTGTGTACAGATCTCTAGTTTCCATATTGCTGGGTGTCCCACACAACGTCTGTTGCTGTAGCTAAGGGGAGATGAATGAGAGAGAAACACTCGTAAAACCCATGCGTAAATGACCACGGCTCAAGTCAAAGCCAGGCAGCTCACACTAGCTTGGAACGTTCTTGAAGACCAAAATGACATCTCCAGACGGGGGTTCAGAGCACTGATATGCTTCCTTAAATACACAGGATGGTTTTAAATATAACTTTACGCCTAAGGCTTTAGATATAACCTAGGTACACAAATTGGTGACATCGAGGCGGCTAAAAGCTAAGGTAGGGCCAAAGTGATCTTCATTCAGAAAGCAGGTAGGCGTGAGCACGAAGCAGCAATGGATTTTAGGATAACCTAGAAGGTTACCTTAACAGCCTCCTTGAATGTAGAAGGTACTTTCAATAACGTCAGCACCGAGGCTATCCAGATGGCCCCGGTAGAATTCGGTGTTCACAATTGTTTTAGTCAGGGAATCCTCCGTACGTTGAAAACTAGAATCATCCACAGCAGCCTAGGTAACAGCACAGTGGTAAAGACAACAAGTCGTGGTAGGAATAATCTCGACAATGTTTGGCTTGTGGCTATCTTCGTATTCTTCGGAAAATTCATCTCCGCAATCAGCAAGATTATTGGACTTCGTAAGATAAGCACTGGGACTTAGGACTGATGCTTTTCACCAAAAGACCTAAAATTAGACTACCTTCATTCAATTAATGGTTATGAACAATCAGCTAAGTATTTGGATCCTATTCTGGACCAAAGCTGAATTGGGAACTCAACATAAAAGAAAGTCAATAAAGGCCAGTAAAGCTTCGGAAAAATGAGGCTTGAAGCTACACATGCTGCGTACACAATAGGCCTAACTTGGCCGCAGTGTTCACCATAGGGGTTGCCCCCTCATTCCTTAATAATAATACACATGCTGCACTGGCAATACACAGCTAAGATTAGACCACTGATGACATACGTCTCTTCAGTATATAATTATATCAGCCACTAGTTCTATACCGTTTACCATCGACGGGTAGATGTTGCATGTTTTTTGGAAATAAGACAATACTTGTTTTGGAAGTATTGATTTCGACACGATCCTTGCGCTTTTAATCAAGAACTTGTAGACATATTAGTTTTAACAACCTCGTTACCTGCACAGTTTTAATTCCAATTTATCGACTTAGTAAAATATAAATTAATAAGGAATCATTATTAACTATCAAAATTCCAATAAATAAGTCCTCAACTCTAATTATAGAACCGTACAACGCCAACAATGCACCAATATTTCCCCACATTCTTAAAATGTGTCCCTTTCTAATTTCTGACTCCCACCTATCAAAACCCCGGCAAGCAACAACCTGAATATAGACGACGAACAATGATTTTAATGTTTCAACCAGAACGAATCGAATCAATTTCGTGGGTCTATGAAATTGCCATGACAATGGAAATTCCAGATTAATTGGGACTTTATTTGACAATGTGAACTCGGCATTATTTGAAAAGAACAAATTTAAGCTTCTTAAATTGAAAAAAAAAATTGTTACCTGCCTAAATAAAAAATTATTACGAAATTCAAAAAAAGTAGCAAAAGAATTCGGCTTATAGGTCCAACGGTCTGTCGCATAATTTCACCGGGGGACAGTAAAGCAGTTTTGGTACTTTGGCTTATTTTTGAATATATTGTTCGAGAGATGGTCGAAACAGTCCAAAGGTATTACCGTGAATTGCCTTCTTAATGAATTTATTAAGGTTTGTGCGTTGTTGTTTTAAGGGAGGAAACGTTAGTGAGATTGACGAAAGGATGAAGGAATCTATTTTTTTCGTGGAACAAAGCTTGAATTTTCATATTCTCAAGCATAGGTATGCTAGAATTTCGTGGGGCTTTCTTGATTGCTGGACTTATCGTCATACCCTAATGCTGTATTTAACCTCACCATCGTTCCTTTACTGCTGAGGCTCCACCATCGTCTTTGCAAGACTACGAGATTTCATGTCCAATTAAAAGGATTTTGTTCGCAACCCTGTATCCCACCTTCCATGAAAGGGTATCTGATGCCATCAAACCCAATCTGAAGTCAATCCAGCTTCTAGTCTTCACACCCAAGTCAATCAGCAGTCAATCCAGTTGTACCTTGAAAAATATAACAGCATCAGAACTGGAACCGGACACTATGTTATGATCAAGGCATTCAACCAATTTTCAGGATATCCAAACGTTACCTCCGCTTCGTTCACAATTGCAGTTCAAAGGCCTTCAGAAATACAGACAACCTCGCCCTTGTGAACTCGACCTTTCATTCACACTTTCGGTTCCTGCAACTACAAAGTTCCACTCTTCCTGCCAACATTGGCCAGATTATTTGTCCAAAGGCTCGCATAACCAACTTTACATCACATATAGGGCTTGGTCGAAGTGGCATGTTAAAAGTGGTGGGATGGTTAAAAAATACAAGCGTATGCAATTTAATAGCATATATGTAATTCTTCTATATATAAAAATGAAGGTGTGTATGTATCTTCGCAATAGGCTCCTACACCGTGCAACCGATCTTAATGAAATTTTAACCATGTGCTATTTACCTTAACACTTAGAACATAGGCTATTATATTACTTTCTAAAGCCACTCCTAGATGGCGCTGTCATGGAGGACTTCGTTGAAAATCATCGCAGAGCTTTGAATTTTTGCATGAAGGTCCGTGCGGGTCTCCCATGCTGCACCTTGAGGCCCGATTTTCGAAGTTCAAAATCGCCGCCGATTCGGTAGAATTTGTCAACTCTATTCCGATTCCAACAAAAGTGAGTCGGAGGTAGCAAATAACGAATTTGTGATCAAAACTTATAAATTCAAAATGGCCGCGCCAATATGGCCGACGAATTGGCAAATTGTGTTCCGATTCCAATGAGAATCGGTATCTGGGGTTTTTCAAGATAGAATAAAATAAAATTGTGGGGCCAATATGGCGGACGAATTTTGGCAAATAAGTGTCGTTTCCCAGTTAGCTGTATGTAGGTTGGTCTAGAGTTGGAAATTCGGAAAATCTAGACATTCTAGCAACAAATGGAAAACGTTGATCATAATGTATCCTGAAGATCTCTTAGCAATCGGTTCAGAATTGATCAACAAGGTTTTTTCGGAAAGATGGTAAGGTGAAGCGGAAATGGATAAGAAGGAAGCTAGGGAGACCGATGCGAGGCAGCAATTAAATCGGCTGAGACAAATGAACAGCGCGACGCGTGCTTACAAGACATACGAGCCAGAGCTTCTACTTTGAGAATAGGCCCCCATCCACGGTCAAACAAATCATCAAATTTGTGGCCAACATCGAAAAAATTCTATGTGTGCGTGTATAAAATACAAGTTTTCGAAGTTGGTCGCTGTTTGAAGAAAATATTCGTCTGGTTTAATATTTCCTTCAAACAGCTGAAATGTGTGTGTGCATTTTTTAAGTGTGCCATGTAAAGCGTATGAAAGTTCGTTTTGTTTACAGGAATTCTCGCTCGTGATGTTTGAAGAAAGTTTCCCTCGTTGATGGCCAACAAATGTCAAAGCATAAATATGTGCGCTGTTTGTCGAAATTTGGTTTGACGATTTGTTTGACCGTGGATGGGGGTATAATGAGAAGATCACGATTACAGCATGCTTATGATTTTTCCAATGGATCAATTGTGCAATAATGTCATGATTGAAAATTTCAAAAAGCACCTGGAATGTGCTGTTCCAATGGCAAAGCTCTTCTTCCCGCGCCCTTTTATCTATATGTTGCTTTTCAACCAGATTTTTTCTTTTTTTTATCACAAATTTATCCATTTTTGTAAAAGTAATCATTTTTTAGACAAAACTAACACGATATGAATATATATTCAACGCAAGATCGGGTAAAAACTGAAATTTACCGAAAGCTGCGAAAATTGTTACAAAAGAAGTACATGGTATACTTAGTAGTTAATTTTTTATATTCATCCGTTATTATTTGAAATTTAAAACTCTCATTTTAAATTATTTTTAATTTTTTCGTATTATCAATTTTTACAAAAAATTACTTAAAATTTAAAAAAAATGCTCCGGGATGGTTCTCCCTAAGAAGTGGCGGGATGGATTTACAATTATTTAGTAGTGCCGGGATGGCACTCCACCCCAGCCCGCCTCACTTCGAGCATTGCATATAGGAGAAATTAGCATTTTAGGAGACAAAATTCCAAAATGGCTGAAAATTGGTCCACAGCTTCCTTGGGACTTTTTAAGAAAACAATTTCGGAATCACAAAAAAAACATGGCCGCCGGAGATATCGCGTTTTTCCCGTGTTCTCCTTGTATCTCGGTTTCTATAGGTCGTACAACCCCGTATGAGAGTCCAAATGTTGCAATGAAATACTCTACAACTTTGGTTCTTACAAACATATTGACCGGATTAACCCTTTTAAGGTTATTCAAGGTCAAAGTTATCAAAAATCACTTTTTGGCCAAAAAATCACTCAAAAACTGCTTTTTTTGAAAATTTGTTTTGATCAGTCAATACGAAACGTTATTGCCTACAAAAAATCCTGTTTTCATTTTTTCGAAAACTTAATCCTTTCGAAGTTATTCAAGATCAAAATTTAAAAAAATCAGTTTTTGGTCAAAAAATGACTCAGAAACTGATTATTGAGAAAGTTTTTTTGTTCTATTTATACAAAAGATTATTGCCTACCCTAATGACACCCTTGCAGTTTTTTCGAAAACTTTTCGAAAAATTTTGCAAAAGTCAATTGTTAGTGATTTTTTGGCCGAAAAGTGATTTTTGGAAACTGTAGAAAAGGGACTACAAGAAGAGCGAATAAGGCGAGAGGTTTAGTAGGTAGTAGGGCGGTTGATCATGTGAACTAAAATGTCTTCGGGGCGATTGACACCAAGGTCTAGGTTATCATAAATCAATTTGATTGATAGCTGTGTTGACAAGTAAGTAATTATGGCTCTCAATCAAATTTATTGATGATTACCTTGACATTTTGGTTCACATGCCCAACCGCTCTACTATAGAACTGCACCCTGGGAGACACCAGAACACAGTCTGGGTGTTATATTCTTCGCCATCGATATGGTAGATCTTGTAGTCGAGCTCGGGGTTGACGTAGCAATATCGGGAAAACAATAGTCCGATGCGAAGAGAGATGCTGGTAAATCGGCTTGAGAGCTGTTTCTGCCTTATTCTTATAAACAAAAGAAGTCGTGGTTTGCTTGGGTTATGTTAAAGAATCTCTTCTAAACCTTGTTTGTTAACTCTTTTGTTAAATTCACTTTAATAAAAACAAAAACAACATATAGAAAATCTTCAATTCGAAAACTTTGTATCCCTTTTGCAATATTGAAATCCAGAGTCAGCCAACGAGTTTGTCTGGCACACATCTCTGGTAAGTAAAAAAAAATCCCATACTACCAATAATAACTTAAAGAAAACCTGATTGAAATTTTCCCTCTGGACATTATTGTTACAACTTTTCCCTTGAAAGGAAATAGAAAAGCCCACCACCACCAAAAGCAAATCCTCAGCATCTACATTTTTTCCTTCTTTGGTTTTTTTTTTATTTTTTTTTTTTTGTGTTTTTTTTGAAAGTCACAAAGATTTATCAAAATATGGGCTTTAAAACGAGAAAAAGTTAAGAGAGGAAAAAACATCAAGGCTGCAATTTTCCAGGGAATAACCGTAAAACCGACCGTAACGTGCGGCATATATTCAAGACTTCACCTTGGCAGTTACCTGCTATGTCTCACCGGAGGCCGATTATCTGTTAAAGCCTATCGGGTTGGGCGTACCGTAAAACTCAAGAAAAACTTCGCAACTTCATTCCGTAAAATTGTTCAGGTAAATCGAAAGCTGATATATGAGATTGTTCTGTTTACTTTAATCATGTATGCCCGCATGTACTCGTATGTAGAAAGAGTGGAAGAGTTCACCTGTATTTTCCTTTTTTTTACTTTTACTTCGGGTTTTTTTTGTTGTTGTTGCTCTCTCTCTGAATTTTGTGCTTTTCATGGTATTTTATCTGGATGTGGATGTGTGTATGTGTGTAGGTGTGTGGTGCTTCTTTACATCCACTTCAGGATTCCTATCGTAAAGCGAAAAGTACTTTTGAATTTATTTACCCTCCACGATGGGAATGGAAGGGGTGGCATATATCTGCTTTGGAGGAAAGATGCCTGAACCCATAGTGAAACACAGGAAACATCAGCAAAAAGCAGCAAAATCATTCGTTTTGATTCACTGAAATAAGAAGAGGGAAATTTTTTTTCGTCTCTGTGAATAGGAATTTACCCGTATATACAATGAAAAGTCCTTAAAACCTTTCAACTTTATCAGATTTTGTCTTACAAGAGTTTTTCATGCCAATCGTCAGACACAAGATGAAATTATGAACGTCCAAGCAATTGAATGCACAGAAATTCAATGTTAGAGCGTTCTTGACATGGACGACTTTTTTAATGGGGTTTTATTTTATTGTGGTGAATAGAACGCTCTGCTCTGGTTGAACACAAGGAATGCACCCGATGTCTCCTTTTCGCTACATTATATACCCCTATCAACACAAAAACCGACCGAAAAAACCTTTGAATAAAATTATCAACTTTATCTCGCCCAAACCACGATTGAACTAATACAGTCCCGCTGTGGTGATAATCCACAAAACCTAAATCCTATTCATCCTTGAACAAAAGTAGCAGCGTCAATGTAGATGTTATAATTAATGGGGATCATAGCAGGCCCCGTGTCACCACCCCCCGGGGAAGCTCCACAACTATGAAGAGATATTCCCAGGTTATTGGAAAACCGGTAAGGAGCAACAAAAAAAACGTCGTGGTCCTACTGCTTTTCGATATCGATGAGGTGTGAACGGAACCGGTGAGCGTTCAGAGAATAAGGACGATAACAGCTTTTCGAGTTATGGACAGGGGAGCGAATTTATTTTTATTATGGCGTTCTATTCCTGTCACGTATATCTACAAGTTCCAGCAAAATTAGGTTTAGGTTTCGTAAACACAACTTGCCACAATTTATTTATTTATTTTTTTTGCTTCTTTCTTCTCTCCTTTTTTTCGAAAAGCCACACGTTTCTATGTTAGAGGCGAGAAATTATAGATTAGAACCAGCTGATGGAGAGCCGAATAAAAGGTGTTGGCTAATTTTTATGAATTGAACGTTTTTACTTTGATATAAAGTGGTTTGTTATGATGGTGGAATTTATTGTAACCGAATGCTTTGTTAATGTATCAATTAAATTGATGTATTGATGGAAGCGATTAACGATTGATAATCTGTACCTTTCCTTCCATACTAATTTGATATGATTTGTGCTTTTTAGCGATTTACTGTCAGCCTCGGTAGCCCAGGGGATAAAACGATCGACTACCATCACAGAGGTATGTGGTTCGATTCCAATCCGCAGCATCGTTCTTATTCGTCGTTCTTCTTGTTCTTCTAGATAACATTTTCTTGTCTACCATTTTTTAGGCAATTCTCTGAACTTGCTCTTGCCATCGCCTATAAAACCTAATTAGAGAGGAAGCCATTTTCTGTTCGATCGTCGAAGTCAACGCGTTATCACAGTTCGATGGGAAACGAGGGAATATAAACACGTGTAGACGTGCTTGCAGCATGCTGTTCGATCTTATACTCATTCACAGATCCATCGACAGGACACCGATTAAACAACGAGACCCAGCTCCTATCGTGGAATAATGACATAAAACATCATGGAAATACTCATCCTCCTTGAGGCCGGTCAGGCAGATGGGGTCTTCTATGGTTCCAATCCCACGTGAATGGTCAATTAGTGTCTTGAAAATCTTTCCTCTGCGCCGCAACAATTCTCTGTCCACTTCGTGTGGCAGTCCAGAAAAAAGTTGGTTGGATTGACTAAGTCAAGCGCAGGGGCGGCGGAGCGCATGGGGATGGAAGGAAAAGTGCACACGCACTTTCGCTTTAGGTGGGGAAATCCACACCCAAAATATTTTATGTACACCTAATAACCCAAAACTTTGGAGGACCATCTCAGTCGTTGGCGACGAAGTAACGTGGTCGAAGCTATTAAGATCTTATAAATATATAGCCTAAGCTTTTTAAACCCCACCCGACTAGGAGGGATTTCTCCATAGGTTCCTTATGAGGACCCCATGTGGCAAATGAGAGGCACACCGAAAGAGGGCTTTCCCCTAAGTTTACTCATGAACACAACACAAAAAAAAATCAGCGATACTGAAGTGAGGTATGCCTTATCAATTTCTCATAATCTCATTACAAATGAAATTGGGCAATCCCAGCATCTGCCTTAAGTATTCGGAAAGCTTTTTAAAAAGCTTTAAAGTAATACCCTTAAGCTTTAGTTTTACTCATACAAAGCTTTAGTTTTTGTTGTTGCATTGTTTCATATTTTAGTCACGTTAGTGACCGTGAAGGGTGTCATTAAGCCTACTCAATAAACTGATTCTGGTTCGATTACAGAGGTCAAGCAGCATTCGAAGTGATTAGTACTTGGTTGGGAAACCGCATTGGTAAAACGACACTCGCGTTTAAAAATATAAAATGTTCGATACCGGCGCAGTTATTACTAATAAACACACGCCGAAATTCTTAAATTTGTCGGCCTCTATTTTCCTCTAGGAATCGGGTAGCAATGATTTTCGTCAAAGGGGCCAAATGGGGCACTCCTTATGACGAGGCGGTAATAAGGCAAGGCGTTAGATGCCCTGTGTAGAGCAATCCACACAGGGTCCACGTGAAGCAATGGCGGTAACCTCATAGGTGCCGTATCTGCGCCCCCCCAAATGCTAGTGGGGTATAACCTCATAACCAAAGAATTTAAAACCATATATAACTCAACACTTAAATAAATTGGCCGAACTTTTCACATTTTAACGATTATCTGTTCACGTGCTCCCCATTCACAATGATTATGCTCCGCCGCCCCTGGTCAAGCGTGAATCTTCAGTGTTTGGTACAATTCATCAGAGTCTGATAGTCAAGAGTCTGATCGTTCTTCGCCAAGCTGGTGGGCACTTCTACACCTGTTCCTGTTTTGAAGCCATACCATTATCATACGAGTCCGCTTAGGGATACAATATCATTCCAGCTTCTGGAATCACGTTCATATTACTATGTAACAATTTTAGAGTGACCCTGATTAAAACTATCGCCCCTATAGCCTTTCGGGCTTGGTATCGACACTATTGAAGGTAGCAAAGGGCCGAAAAATTAGCAAAGGCTTTGGTCGAGCTCCAGCAACAGACTAATTGATCTATAGACTACAACGTAAATCCCTAATTATGAACCGCGCGAAATTTTTATTTTGGTTATATTTGTTTTTTTTTTAATAAACAAAATTGAAATTCTTCTAATATTTTTTTTATTAACAAAATTTAATTAACATAAAATTATTCAAAAAATTATAAGGTTAGGAAGTAGCTGTCAAAATAGCTACAACGTTTGTAAAGGCATATTTCCAAATACGCCTTAATTTTTCTTAACCTAAAATAGTTCAAATTCTACGAGAAATCATTCGGACAACAATTAAAATATTCGAAATGACTGATATTCGGAAATCGCGTGGCGATATATCGTTTTCGCGTGTGGATATATCAATTTCCGGGTTTTCGCGTTTCGCGTTTCGCGTTTTTCAGTGGATTTAGACACTTCCTTAAAATAAAACGTATTTTTTAGTTTTTTTAAACTATATTTTTTATTTTCTATTTTTTAGTCTATTATATGTATGTGTTCCGGCATTTTGTAGTGACCGAGGGCGTTGTAAAGAAAAAGGTAAACCGCTATTTTGTGTTGGCGGCCATTTTAAATTTGGAAAGACGCGACAAAGCTAATGGTATTCTAATTGTCACAACCTTTCATTTGATACCCATACCGAATGGGTTGTAAAGAAAAAGGTAAACCGTCATTTTGTGGTGGCCGCCATTTTGAATTTGGAAAGACGCCACACAGCTAATAGTATTCTATTATCATATCCTTTCATTTGATACTCATACCGAGTGGGTTGTAAAAAAAGATAATCCGCCATTTAGTGTTTGCCCCCATTTAGAATTCGGAATGACGACACACAGAGAATAGTATTCTAATTGTCACACCCTTTCATTTGATACCCATACCGAGTTGGTCGTAAAGAAAAAAGTAGTCCGCCATTTTGTATTTGCCGCTATTTTGAATTTTGAATGACGCCACACAGCTAATTATATTCTACCTGTCATGCTCTTTCATTTGATACCCATGTCGGGGGGTCGGGGAACACAATAGCAAAAATCGACCGCCATCTTGGAACCGCCATCTTGATTTCCTTACAAAAGGTCAGATTGCATTGTCACGCGAACTATGCATATGTGCAAAATTTGATGTTGATCGGTTATATGGAAGTAGGTCAAAATCAAGTTGAAAGATTTGTTTACATAGAACATACATACACACATTCATACATACATACAGGTGAAGCTAATATAAAGCGTATAATGACGTCGCACGGCTTAATGTATTCATTTTGAATTAGGAATGACGCCATAAGGCTAATTGTAATCTATTTGTCATACCCTTTCATTTGATACCCATGTCGGGGGTCGGGGAGCACAATAGCAAAATTCGGCCGCCATCTTGGAACCGCCATCTTGATTATTTCACAAAATGGTCAGATTGCATTGTCACGCGAACTATACATATGTGCAAAATTTAAAGTTGATCGGTTATATGCAAGTGGGTGAAAATCAAGTTGCAAGATTTCTCTACATGCATACATACATACATACATACATACATGCATACATACATACATACATACAGGTGAAGCTAATATAAAGCGTATAAAAAAATCATAAATCTGTGATATTTTTATTTCGCCCTTCGTAGACTAGTCCACAGTGTTGCCAGATTGGGGGTTTTTTCCCCATACTTCCCCATAAAATTGGGGAAACAAATTGAGTGGGGAAAACATTGGGGAAAAATTTATTCAGAGATTTTAAATCCATTTTTGCTTATTATGCTCTGCGCAGATATAATTCGAACCAAGAAATATATATTTAAAAATAAAGAATGCAATTATTTGAATAAAGACACATAAAATTCTCAAATTTAATACATTTTTAATACAAAACCGTTAGTAAAAGTTTATCGAGAGCTAAAAAACGACAGACCAGAGCCGGAGAGCCGACCAAACTTTTGTTTTTCGAAATTGGGTGTACGATTTCATAGAACTGGATTCGTTAGTTTTTTTCGCAGAAACACTTTTTAATTCAGTGTGAGCCAGTCCAGCCATAAAAAAATACCTCGACGAATTGAAAAAATGTCAACTAGGAAATATAGAAAAGCTTGGGAGTCCGAAACAGAATTTTCAGGTAAAATTTTATATTCAAATCCTCCAAAATTGAGGCGAGACGCACCGGGTCCCAGGTAGTTTATAATAATATTCATTGTAATTTATAATTGCAGTCATATTTTAAAAATGGGGAAAATTTTCTGGAAAGTTATAATTTTGCGGAATTTTCGCACAAAGTTTGGGGAAATAACTTTCAGTGGGTCTGGCAATACTGCTAGTCCATCAACATCACTTGCCGTTCATAATACTAAGGGCTTCCTCACACTTGCGGTTGTCCACGCAATTTGGATTCGATTTTATTGCTTTTATCGCTAAGTGAACCAATTTTTGATGATTATTCAGTTTTTTTATCGAGAAAAGCAGTAAAGTCGCGACCAAATCGCGCGAATGATTGCTTTGTAGTACACCAGTGCATAGGCATTACAGTCCCTACACGAAAATATGCAGAAAACAGAATACAACGTGTAATATCCGAATTATTAAAATCTGTCTTTTTCTCCAGCTTTAAAGTGTCTGGCGGAAGTTAGAGCCCACCGGAGGTGTCTGGCAGTAATTTATATTCGTTTCAAATAGTATTCTATGCAAAATATATAAAAAGCAGCCGTAAGAATTTAAGGTAGCTTGGTAGGTCTTTTTTGTACGTTTAGGGCCTAATATCTACAAAAGGGCCCATTTTCCGGGCTAGCGAGTGGGCATACGTTCTTTACTGCGTATCACACTATGTATTTTTATATACGAAATATCAACTTTAAGAAAATGACGTAGGTCTGGTGGGCCTGAGCTCTCGAACTAATAGACTGTTTGTGAGTTTAAAAAAGCTATTTTAAGAAAAACAGTCAGAAATTATAAGACAAAACATTATACTTTTTTCTATATTATTCAAGATTAAATAATATAAAGCAAACCAATTTTTTCTGTTTTCATTTTTATAGTTTTTCTGCCTCTTTAAATTTTTTTTATTACCAGGTATTTTTTAATTAGACGACTTTCTTTAGGATTTCGAGATTGTCGAGTTTCTCGAGAATTGTCGACAGAGAATCTTGAATCTCGTGAAATGAATTATTTTCATATTCGGGAATTCCCAAATCCCGAAAATGCAAAAAGTACGGGAAAACACAATCACTACTGACAGCATCCTCTACGTAACCTTGGACGAAAAGGTTTTGGGCACCTACCGATCTCGGAGTTTATGTAAAATAAGGCACAACAGCAACTGAAATATACCTAGCATCTTAGGCTTTCCTAAGTGATGTAAATTCATCCTTTAGCCATAGTACCTACTAGTACAGCGTCCAGAGTAAAAAAATCACAAAAACTGCAAAAAAAATGTAAGTTAATGAAATTTGGAATGGTGGGAGTTTACCAGTAGGAGAAAAGGTAACCGTTGAGTTCCGGGCCGTACTTTGTGAAAATCAAGAGAAAATTCGATCGAACGGATTTTCCGACGCTTTCCCGGCCGTAACTCATGACAAACGTCAAAATTGGAAAAATGTCAAAAGAAAAAAATATAGGTATGAAAATTCTCGACAAAAAAGGTCCTATAAGCTTTTTCCGGAAAACCTCACGTTTGATCGGAAAATGAAGGGTAAGGCACTACTCACACGGGGATACGCAAATCTCGGAGCGACTGCGTTACTCGGCGACTAATACCCGGGACAGACTAGCACCATTAATGACGAATATGACGTCAGAATGACGTAGACCCATATAAAAGATATGGAAGTAAAATGGAGTCTACGTCATTCTGACGTCATATTCGTCATTAATGGTGCTAGTCTGTCCCGGGTATAAGAGACCCGTCATATGTAATCAGACGGCGGCACTCATACGGAGATACTCCAGTCGCGGATACTTGGCGACTAAGCAACCAGTTTCTAGGAGACTTTACATGCTAGTCTCCCAGTCGCTTAGTGGCTCAGTTGCTTGGTTTTTTTCAACTAAAAACGAAATGACTAATATAAGCGAGGTATGTTGATAGGAAAATGGCAATTTCAGTCGCGGCCGTGTGAGGATGACGAGCAACTACAGTCTCGAGTCTCCAAGTATCCGTATCCTAGTCGCTGAGTATCCGAGATTTGCGTATCCCCGTGAGAGTAGTGCCTAAAGAAAAAAATTATGAAAAATTATTTCGAATTTATATTGCTGTTTTTATGCAGGGTGTCTCACCTAAAGTTACAAAGCGGCCGGACGTGGATAGGCTTTGGATAGACGAACAAAAAATTGTACAGGAGGGGAGGGAAATCGTAACGGTTTAGCCGCTAGGGCGTTTTGAAATTTTTTTTGTAGGGGTTTACATATCACCCTGTATTTTTGTAATGAATAAGGTAGCAGTATACGCAGAATACTCCCATCTACCTAAAACTGTAAAAGCGAAGCTTCTACCCGACCAACTTCCAGAGTTATGAGTAATCAAAGTCAAAATTTCGTTTTTTTTAACTGAAAAATTATTTCGAATATGCATATTGAATAATTGGGAAAGTTGCTATATCTATTTCCATTCATTCTTCATCGCTAGATGTATCGGGGTCTGGATCACCTGAGTTGTCCAATTCACCTTCATTTTCTTCGTCCGAGTTCTCTTCAGGTTCATTCATGACGGGGATATTACTGTAGCCATTACTGTAACAGTGAACACATACTGAGGTGGACAATAACTCGGCTTTTCGACAGGAACAGCTTTTCGTGCACCCTTTTGTGCACTTGCAGAAGATTAACTGTAAAAGGTGTTTGGGAGCCGGAGGATCGGTCGTTGTTACTGGCGCTCTAAGGTATTTTCCGAGAAACCCTTTGAAATCTCTGGGGGCTGTACTACAACTGGAATTTTGACTTTGATGACTCATAACTCTGGAAGGTGGTCGGGTAGAAGCTTTTACAGTTTTAGGTAGGTGGGAGTATTCTGCGTTTACTGCTACCTTATTCATAAAAGAAGGTCATAGGGTTACAAAAATACAGGGTGATATGTAAACCCCTACAAAAAAAAATTCAAAACGCCCTAGCGGCTAAACCGTTACGATTTCCCTCCCTCTCCCAGACAATTTTTTGTTCGTCTAACCAAAACCTAACCACAGCCGGCTGCTTTGTAACTTTAGGTGGGACACCCTGCATAAAGACAGCAATATAAATTCGAAATAATTTTTCATAATTTTTTTCTTTACACTCCATCTTCCGATCAAACGTGAGGTTTTCCGGAAAAAGCTTATAGGATCTTTTTTGTCGAGAATTTTCATACCTATATTCTTTTCTTTTGACATTTTCCCAATTCCGACGTTTGTCCCGAGTTACGGCCGGGAAAGCGTCGGAAAATCGGTTCGATCGAATTTTCTCTTGATTTTCACAAAGTACGGCCCGGAACTCAACGGTTACCTTTTCTCCTACTGGTAAACTCCCACCATTCCAAATTTCATTAACTTACAATTTTTTTTCAGAAAAAATCTCTAGGAGCTGTACTATACGGTGATTGGGGAAAGTACAAAAGGGAATCCTTAATCTTATCGTTGAAGACGCTACCGTCTACACTATATTAGTTATAGCAGGTACTAGGACGGTTAGGCATGGGACCCAAAATTGGGCATTAGTTGTGAGCTCCTGTTAACACAGCTGTCTATCAAATTGGTTGATGATAACCTTGACCTTGGTCTCAATAGCTCCAATAACACTTGGTTCACATGCCCAACCACCTTACTACCTACCAGCCCTCTTTTCTCATTCCCTCCTTTATCCTAGTCATTCATCAGATGGACAAAGATTCGATTGAATAGTAAAGGTAGGAAGGAACTCAGTCATTGAGAAGCAGATGGACTACATTGAAAGATTGGAGAGACATAGTGAACAATAAAAAATATGCAATGAAATTTATGAATCGTATAAAGTTGGTCCCATACACAATTAATTAATTATTCATCTGTTTGTTCTAGTGGATTCACCTTCTGACTTTTATCATTCTAATGAAAATTTTATTACAGTGCAACCCTAGACTTTGCTTTACAAAAATCTTTGGTCAATTCCTAACCTTACAACAGGTCGTCCTGGTTGTGCTCTAAAAAAATAATTCCAGGAATGACTTTAAATTTTCGAACTCCCAAGGAAAATTTTCCCAACACTAAAAACATGTGGAGAAAGACGAAACCTACGTTAAATTTTTCAAACATATCCTAGGTGATATCCTGGCTGTGGTCACACTACCTAAGACAGACATTTGATGTGTTATTCAGCACGTGCTGCTCCTCTCGATTTTTCCACTGCAGTTTTTATTGTATATCCTTAATCCTATTTCACCAAGGCTACCGAAAAAGACCATAAAATCCTTCCAATATTGTCAATTTTTTCACACAAAAGTTATTTTGACTTATTTCTCCGAGGAGATCTGTACGGATTGCTTCATTGTGGCAACCTGGTAGCTATCGGACGTTTATATTGCCCTTTTTTCGCCAGAAGGCAATTTACTGCCCTTGGCCCTTTTATGTTATATTCCTGTTAAAGTGATTTCTGTGAGAGTACACCACTATATGTATATGCTGACGATGGCCAAGGCACGGTCTATATATGGAATCGATGGTATGACAAGAGCAATACCGCCCAGACCACCCCATCATCGCTGTTGCCAATCTGCAGTAGATTCCGTACTGATAATGATGTTACTCAACATTCCATTTGTGGCCACATGGTTAAATCACATTTTGGCATATGTGCATCCACATGTTTTAGTTCGGTGGCGCTCCTGTATATTGGGGTGGGTGGGTGTGTTATACACCTGATAAGTTGTAGGAGGTGAATATTAAAGTTCGATACTTATTGATGATGATTTGTTTGCGCAAATTGGATGCTATATGTTTTCGTGTAATTAGATGATTATTGAGTTTGATTCTTTACGGAATTGTAGAAAAGTGCAGAGATTAATTAGATAATATCTTACAACCTTTTTAGTCCCTCAAATCATCTCAAGTAGTTCGTCTTCTTGTGACTGCTGCTGTATTTAACGAACATAAACTTTTACTGTGCATTCATAAAGAGTAAAAATTTCTTACAAGAGTTCTCTACAATAAACACGACTTAATGTCGGAAAGCTTTTAACTTTAAGATTTTATGCAAACTCACTTCAATGAAGAAAAACTTTTATCCAAACTAAAATATTCCAAAATATTTAAGTGACGAGAGAATTTACGAAAATTACGTAAAATGCGCAAACAATTTTCAAACTTATAAAAATATCAAATTTCAGAAATAACTTCTAGAATCCTTGGCTGCAAGTTAGGAATGTTTTAAAGTACATATCCTTCGATGAAAGGACAACCAAAGAGACGGGAAAACTAGAGACAGAGAGAGAATACCCTACAACAACAAAATATATAAGTAAATCTCCAGCTATCAGCTTTTTAGCACTAAGGACACGTCGTATTGTATAAAAGAGAAAGAGAGAGATAGAGAGAATTAGAGTGATTTAGTGGGAAATTTTAAACTTTCTTCTTCTTGAGAGTAGAGTACAAGGCCCAAAGTCTTATAAATCCTTTCATAGCCAGATGCCATTGGCCATAATTTTTCGTGAAATTTACCGCAAGAACTCGAAGATGCTCGAAAGTTAGTCTAAATCTTAAAAGTTCTTGTCCTGTCTTTTATATTATACGACGAGCATATCCTGGAAGGATATGATTTATGCGTTTTGTTTCACCAAGTGGTCGAGATAACACGGTGATAGTTGTTTTCTATTCAAGATAAGGAATTTTGTCGTGGTTAGCGTTATTTACTGGGTTTTTGGATGGCTAGATAAGGATCCTTGTTTATTTGTTGCCTTTCTTGATGTGTTTGTCCCTTTTTTTTAGGTAAATAAATTGGGGTTAAATATATTTTCGCTGTTAAGGTCATGACGTTGGTATTTCAATAAAATAAGATGAATTCAATCGTTCTTAGATTGTTTATTATATGAGAGCATTTTTGTACTTTTATTAAGTTTGGAAAGAGATAACTTTTTTATAATATAGATCCGAATCTTACCCTGGGTTATATCATCAGTAAAAGGCATAAAAAAGAAAATAAAATAACTTATAACAAAGAAAACTAGAATTTGACACAATATTACTAGTACTCTTAAGGTTCAACTATTAGTGCAACTGCAAACTTTTAAAGCGAGATACTCGCCGGTCAGTTATGGCGCTTGGATACTATTACAGAGGCCCGTGGTTTACTCGGAATGGCACTGCGTTGGTTCTATTCTTTTGCGAATACCTGTCACGCTCACTGGAAACCGACAACTCATTCTCGGCGAAGTTCACGAACGAGCAACGTTTGGAAATTATTAAAAATTACTATTGCTTCAAGAGACTATATTACAACTGCAAAAATTGATCGTGTGGTTTGGATTTCATGTTGGAGGTGTGATTGGACCCTATGTTTTCGTCGATGAAAATGATCGCCATGGAATTCGCTATCAATCGAATTCGCTATCGTGACATGTTGAAGGACTATTTTTGGCCTGAATTGGATGGACTTGACATCAGTGATGTGTGGTTCCAACAAGATGGTGCCACATCTCTCACAGCCGGTCAAACAATCGATCTATTGAAGGGAAAGTTCGATAACCGTCTAATATTAAGAAATGGGCCTGCCGAATGACCACCACGCTCATGCGATTTAACTCCGTTGGATTGCTTTTAATTAGTGCTGCACACGAGACGAGATTTGGCCCAATCTCGTCTCGGTCTCGAAAAAATGGGTATTTGCAGGTCTCGTCTCGATCTCGTCTCGAAAAGTCTCGTCTCGACTCGAAAAGTCTCGAATTTCACTGTCAATAATACAAATTGCTCAGTCTTCTGTATTTCGAGAAATATCAATATGTGCCATTTAATTGTATACAAATATTCCTTATATTTCCCTGCTCGTCACTTCCCAGACGTAGACACGTAAATCTGCCTTTTGCAGTGGCACCAGGACGGGGTAGAGGGGATCGATGAATCGAAAGTTAATTTCTAATTTGGGTAGAGTTACATTTACGCAGAGTCCGTTCCAAAAGAGAAGAGGTATTTTACAGTCATTTCATTTCATTTCAGCGCATTTCATTTTAAATGCGTTGAAATGAAATGAAATGACAGTAAAATACCTCTTCTGTTTTGGAATGTACTCTGCATTTAAATGCTTATGTAATGCGCACTCTTCGCCTTGTCTCCGCAGCATGCTCAAGTCATGTATTGGTGCCTAATGTTGTGCTGGTCAAAGAGCGCAGCGTGAAGATACTGAAATAGTTGGTGTCGATACGATTTTAAAATAACGATTTCGAGACCTCGAGATGTCTCGCGAGATCTCGAATGGTAGTCTCGGTCTCGTATCGATTTTTAATTTGGAGGTCTCGTATCGATTTCGTCTCGAAAATCGAGACGAGAAGACGATTTCGAGACAAGTATCGTCTCGCGTGCAGCACTACTTTTAATGGGGTTACGTTAAGTTGCTGGTTTATGCCAACAAGCCAACAACGTTAGAAGAGTTCAGGGCAAACACGAAATGGCCAGTGTTTCGGCCGATATGTGTGAAAGAGTGGTGGAAAACTGGCTCCAAAGAATCGATCACTGCAAACGTGCTCGCGGTGGTCATATGAACGAGATCGAATTCCATAGCTAAATGTAACATGTGAGCTGCACTTGGAATCAATTTCAGAGCAATATCTCAATTATTCTCTGTTTTATTTAAATACAAAATTGTCCTCATTGAAAAATCCTTTTCTTCTGGCCATCGATCAATATGGTCTCGATCGTGCCTTTTGGTTGCCTGAAGGCATACCAAATCTCCATTTCAGGTCTTCAAGCTTCTGAATAACAGGTTTGACCAAATACATGTGGACAAAGTGAGACCACTACCACTATCTCGTGAATACTCTTGCATCTGACCGATAGTAGACCAATTCAGGAGATAGCCTGACTCTTACCCAGTTCGGGTCATCTTAGCTTCAACCGTGGCAGTAACTGAATTCGCTCCATGTTTCGGCGTACCCCTTAAAATCACAATTTACTGATGTTGGCAATTTGTGTTGAAACTTGTCAATAAAGTTGCCAAACTATTCGGTACTCACCGAATCGGAACAACCGCCTACCATTCGCAGGCAAACGGATTGGTCGAACTGTTCCACCAGGAACTGACAGCAACGTTAATGGCAAGGGATAGCATTACTCATTGGAATGTAGACTTACCCTTCGTCTTGTTAGACATCTGCAAGGCAATCAAGCCAGACTTACAATCCTCACCAGCGGAGCTTGCCAAAGGTCAAAATCTGAGACTCCAGAGGTGTCCTTATTGATCGTTCTAATAGTGGGGTTTTGTTTATAGTGGCTTGCGTATACTTGTAAATTATGTTGTACGCGGTCGACGTAGTAACATTTCTTCTTCTCCCTTTACGGCAATTCCCTACGCATTTTGCCATCGCCAGTAATTGCATGAAGCGAAGAAGCAATCTTATATTCGAAAATTCGGTTGGAGGGGCATACTCTCACCTTATCCTCCAGTGTGAAATTTCTGGGTCTAATATTAGATCCTAAGCTCAACTGGAAGATGAACATCGACGAAAGGGTAAAGAAAGCCTGTATAGCTTTCTATGCCTGTAAAAAGACTTTTGGCAAAAGATGGCCCTGTGGATGTACACAGCTGTGGTACGCCGTACGTATAGGTCGCTAATATGGTGGCCAGCGCTGAGCAGGACCTATAACCTCATAAAGTTGGGAAGGGTCGAGAGGGGCCATGAGGACATACCCAACGCTCTCGACGTTCTCTTGCACCTACTCCCCGACGTTGACATTAAACATCTAGCTTTTTGCAGTGCGCTCAGACTGAGGGAATCCGGGGCCTGGACCTCAAAACCCTACGGACATAGCAATATTTTGAATCTGCTACCGAAAGGTATGGTTGATACAACCACATACTACCTTCTCCCTAGATTGACCTTTAGGAAGGATTACTCCGCCGAAGTACCCTCAAGAAGAGAGTGGAGAAACGGAGACTCCTGCGAAAGTTCGATGTACGAATAAACACCGACGGCTCCAAGGAGTCTTAGAGCGTCGGAGCAGGGGTTTATCTAGAGACCACTAACAGTTCAGTGTCTTTCAAGCTGAAGTGCTGGCGATCCTGAAGGCCTGCAAGACAATGAACTCAGAAGCCGGTAGGTAGTTTAAGGTATGTTTAACTTATATCTTAAACCCTGTCACTGTCGGTCAAATGGTTTTTGCATAATGGATTTTGCAATTAAGTGATTTTAAAAAATTAAATTTGTTGCAGCGCCAAAAAAAGCTCCCATGTTGGTCCTGATTTTTTTACGTATGCTTTAAGACTCACTTACAATATCGAATCATAAAATTGCTGTTTTTAAAATTTTTTAAATGGTTTGTAATATTTTGAAAAAAAACCCTTAGCTGCAAAATAGCGCCAGAAATGCTCGGCGCGTTTCAAACTGCAATAGAAATTGAGTCCTTTTTCGACCGAATTGGAAACGCCCCAAACATTTCCGGAGTAATGATATTCTGAAATTTTTTCAAAAAAAACCGGGACCCAGACAAGGCTAACTTGGTTGAGAACGCCCAGATCACTAAGAGCACTTTGGCAGTTAGCCTATCTTGTCTGTGCACGGAAGGTTGTTCAAATTTTCAGATCTTTAAAGGCATGCAGTCCGATAGGATCCACGCTGCCGGAATCTCTTCTATAACATTGATTATAATAGAGTGATCAGCGCCGATGTAGCCATTAGCTTTCAGCCGTAACGCTGCATTTATGGCAGATTTTTCTAACTCGAGGTGGAGGAGTACCACATTCAGGAAAGTCTCCAGCGCTGCCGTCGGGAAGTGCCGATGGCCCCGGCGATGGAAAGGCAGGCAATTCTTTCTTTGAATTTTTGCTTCCATTAGTTATGTCATAAATTAACCTAGTGTTGCTCTAAGATATAAGAAATTCACTCAGAGGACATCGACATTATTAGAATAACATCAAGAGATCTACAAAATGCTTTCAACCAAATTGAGCGGATGGCAGAAAACTGAGACTACGGGTGTTTTCAATTATGAAAGTTGCGTGCGCATTCGACTTATTCAGTAATGGAAGTGTGTTGCTGAATAAGTCAATTGCGCACGCAACCTGCATCATTGAAAACAAGCTACACCTCAATAAAAGTAAAACAAAGCATAAGGTAGTCTGGTATAACTCTTGTTCTAGCATATAGTAGGTACCACAATCAAGGTGTTGGGGTATGATTTTGAAGTAGTAGAACAGTTAATTTAGCTATTGGTCATTGGGCATATTCACACGCTGCCATAATTGTGGTGAGTAAAACCGGTTTTATTAAACTCCTAGCAATTCAGACGGGGCGTAAATGAGTGTAGTAAAATTGAATGCTATACAGGAACCTTTAAATGTATTGCAGATGAAATTTACTTGTTAGAGAAAAACAGAGCTAAAGAATGCAAGAGATAGAAGTAACTTTTTATATGTGTGCTAGTTTTCACGCGTTTGGTTTTGCGTGAAAAATGTTTCGTTGAGTTCTTCCGCTCCCTTCCCTCTCTCATCTATAAAACCGGTTTTAGGCGCCATGAATGTGCACTGTGTGAATAGGCCCATTAATAGCTGGAATCACTACAAAAAAAATGTATTAAAACTAAAGATTGTCAACGACACACTTTACTCACAATAAATCATCCAATTCAGTCTCATGGATGTAACTTATATAATCTCTGTTTTAAATAGCTTGGAAGACGTTAAAAAGTAACCATTAACATAGTTTTTTTTATGCTTTTCCTAACTTAATCCTCTTTTATTTGCCATGTACAAGTCCGTTGAGTATTGAGTTTGAACACCTTAGTCCAGTCAAATTAGTATTTTCTGATCTAAAAAAATATATCCTTCATTTTTTTTCTTGGAATCGGTTTATTTTGGTGTTTTAAAAAAAATGTTAAAAGTCGAGAACGATATCACCAAGGCGTAAAAAATTATTCAAAGTCAAAGTTCATAAAATACAGTTTTTTGCGAATATCGCACTTTCTATAGCTCGGAGGCCAATTAAAGTTATTATGAAAATGAAAGATAATTAATTCCCCAAAAAAAAGATATCTCTCATTTTTTACATAAAACGAACGGTTTAGCCAAAAATGTGCTTCAAAGTTTCCGCACAAGGCATATGCATATTAGCCGAGTCACTTTATACATAAACCTCTAAAAAAATCTGGAGATTTTACAGCGGGATTCTCTTTATTTTGGGGTCACAAATAATTTTCCAAAAGTCCATAAAGCCAACTGACCGGATACTCAAGCTACGGAGGGTCAAAAGTCACGAAAATGAGTTTTTCTTAAATATCTCTTATATTATCGGTAAACCTGCATAAAAATGTCATGTCGAGCTATTCGTGAAATAAGGCCACAAACAAAATTTGGTTAACAGAATGGGCCACTGGCTAGCCAGCCGCGGCGGCTATTTGAGTGAAAAAATTTTATATAAATAATTGGAAGATGTACTCTCTTCAATAAAACAACATTCATTGGAAAATATTGAACGGTGTAGTTTCAATAACAATTTCAAAAAGAAACCAGCAGATGGGCCACCGTTTATATGAATCAAAGAAGGCTTAATCTTCACGGGCTTGCAATAAGATAGAATTCCCGCGTCCGGGATCTCATTCATAAAGCTGACACAAGCATACACAACAAATAGATGCACTCGTATATAGACTAGTAGACTGCGTTGCTCCGCAGCTTGTTACCCCAATTTCTCGAAAACCATTGGTTCTACATAAATTTTGTATAGGACATTTTTATGCAGATTTATCTCACGAACAAAGTTGACCTAGCCAAAATTTACGTAAAACCGATAATTTACGAGCTATTTGCGAAAAACTAATTTTCGTGACCTTTGACCTTGAAGAATTTTTTATGCCTTGGTGATATCTTTCTCGATTTTTATTTAACATTTCTATTAAAACACCAAAATAAACCGATTCCAAGAAAAAAAATGAAGGATACATTTTCTTAGATCAGAAGCCATTTTTAAGTCTGAAATGACTGGACTACCTATCAAAATTTCTAGTAATGCTATAGACATAGAATATCCTTTTCGACTGTTTCCTGCTTCAACTTATCCTTAAAATACGCCTTATACAATTTTATGGTTTCTTATGTTGTTGATTACACTTTTAGGTTTTAGAATATGTAGGTGCTAACAAAATAAATAAATAAATTTTACCTGACAAATTTCACAATTCCATGTTATTTTGGTCAAATAATAATTGAATTATCCACTAAACATTTGATTGAAAGTCCTATACAATAAAATTGTCTCCAGATAATGATTGGGAATAAAAGCAGAGCACAAATTGATAAACTATAAAATTATAATAAATCCACTCCACTTTGTTATTTATTGCAGCAATTCATGCTGCAAAAAGTATTGCCACAAATCGATGCTCATCAATACGAATTGAAGGCAAATTTCACAAAATCCCCCCGTCGACGAGCATGTGATGACTTCATAAATCACTGGAATGGGGATTTGCACCCTTAAAAATGATGAAGAGGGTGAATCCACTATTTCTATTTGCTCAATGCGATTTATGTTCACGCAAGCTTAACGCTTCCAGATAGTTATCCTCACACCACCACTACTGGCGCTGCTGCTGCACTTGCTGCTGCTGCAGCAGCAGCAGCTATATGCAGCAATCACGACATAGTCCATATGGATTTTCATTGGGGGGTGTTGGGACCATAGTAAATGGAGGAGATATGGTGGCACACTACTCCACCCCATCGCAGTTGATAAATGCATGAAAATTATGAACTATCATGGAAATTAATTTCTTCGATACAAATTGATAATCGAAATGCATTGATTACAGGGATGCAGTTCCAGATTTCAAGTAGCGTGTGTGTGTTTGTTCGTTTTGATTTCGGCTGTTGACTGTTTATTGTGGAGAGTTTGGCAGAAGTAAAAAAAAAAATTCCGAACTATGATTGCTAACCAACAACCAAATCCGTGCGCTCAATTATAGTTAATATTTCATGATTTAGAACTATATTCCTGACAATGTATGTATGTATGTGAATCTGGTGAAATTCAAATTGGCATGTCTAAAGGGAATTTTAAACCAAATGTACCTTCAGGCTAGTTGTTAACACGAAACAGGCAGTAATTTTGCTTGATTTACGAACGTACGATATGCGAGTATGTAAATCATTAGAAGTAATTAAAATCTGTTTTTATATAATGACAAATTGGAATAATTTTTTATACTCCACCGATGTTTGAACCTTTGCACGGAAATAACATGCATTTTACGATCGCATTTTAATTTGAAAAGAGGCCATTGACCACAGCTTAGTCAAGGTGCAATAATCAAAAAGTAAAAAAACAATATCATAAAGAAATCAGTATGGTATTACGCTTAAAGGATTGAATGCGAATCCTGGAATCCTTTTGCTGACAATTGTTTTAACTCTTCCACCAAAGTACCTAAGGTAGGAAAGTGAATTTGAAATTTTCACTCAAGTGCCTCTAGGGAAATGGATACGTGTGCTTTCTAAGGATACCTACGGTTGCCATATATCTTCCTGTGTAAACCTTTCAAATCAATTTTACGAAAATAATATCTTATGATTTCTAGATTGTATCTCGGTGCAAATGGAAGCAAGGGTTGCTACTTTTATCATAAGTGTTTCTTCTCAGAATCATGTACAGAAATAGAACTGAAGTGGTTGTAATGGATTGTCTTTCTTTAGAATGTTAAACGTGATATTACAAAGTGCGGCTTGTATGGAAGTGGATTAGTATTACCGGAATAGCGTATTTAAATTTTTAAGCCATTCATTCATCAGTTTAGTGAAGGGTGCACCAAACGATCGCACTTTAATGAAATATACCGATCATCGAACGGATTCTTCGTGTGCTGTATCGAAACATGGCCAGGAAATTGTGGAGATGCAGTAGGAAGGACTTCAGGATACTGGTTGACTTCGTCATTGAACACTGCACCTTAATTAATCATCAAATAGAGTTGTATAGCCAGGGCACACCCTGTTGCTGAAAATTGATACAGCCCTTAAAAGCAACATTATAAATAAAATGGCGAGTCTGCCACGCGACCGGTCGGCGGGAAATATTTTAATTCAAGATGAAATGGTCATAATATATGTTTCTTGCAAATATCTCCTAAACGGCAAGTCTTATCATAAAACAGTTTTACTATCAGGGAAAAGCTCATCTTGAACTCACTCGTGCTCTCGCCGCTGGTTTCAGGATGAATTACAAGAAGTAAATGCCACAGTTGGCAGCATCAGCATAGGTAAACAAAAGTTTTATTGGGGCCGACAAATAGGCATAGAAACCATGAAGACGAAAGGAATTCACAAACGAAACCGACAGGACAACAAAACAGCTATAAAAGCAGATATAAAAAATAGGTTAGCATTTCCGGTCCGGAAAAACGTTTCGAAAAAATTCATGGAATATATGTCGTTATTGAAAAAGTAGGAATATCCAAAAAATAAAACCAAGTTAAGGAAAGGGTTTAGGAACCAAAAAAATTCAGTTGATTACCTGTTGAATTTAACGCTGGTTTCCACAATATTCAATGAAAGTTTAAAAGTAAAGATAATAAGTTTTGACAATATAGTGAGTTTTAATGAGTTTTTCAGTATACTAGTGAGTGCAAAATACAGAAGACAGAAGAAGACGCCTTATATTGTTTACAAGAGGATCACAAATTTATAATTATAAAGGTAAGTTTTGTATATATATTTTTGAATTTTAAATTATTTCAATATATTTTTAAGCACGAGAGTAGTTTTTTCAGGCGGTCCCCTAACTGAGTCCCTGTCACGTCCAATGCTGCTTGACTTCCGTAATGGAACGAGAGCGGGTTTATTGAGTATGCTAAATGACAGCTTACTTCTTCTTCTTCTTTAACGGCTCTACAACCGGGATCCGATCCTGGCCTCTCGCAACTGTTCTCTCCACCGATTCTGAGCCGATGTCACCCAGTTTGGCATCCCTAAGCTCTGACCGTCGATGACAGATACATTTGTGATGGGGTGACCATATATTTCAAATCGAAAAACAACCATCCAAGTTGCTCAGGCTGTGTTATACAAATCCTAATTCGCCTGTTATCAAATGAAACTATTTTATATGGAACGAGGCTTCGAATACCGCCCGTAAGGGGGCATCCATAAATTACGTGAGGTGATTTTGGCGATGTTTCGACACCCCTCCCCCTTGGTGAGATGTCGTGAGATTTGGCTCGACCCCTCCCCCCTCAATATCACGTGAGATTTTTCAAATTTTAAAAAATTTCTAGGATTTACACTATTATGCGTCCTATACCTTAATCTGTGCTTGATTGCGTTGGATTTATTTAAAAAAACATAATTTGTGTTGAAGAACCGTACCACAAAATCATAACAGCACCAACTCGGCATGCACCCAATATAAACTACAATACCTGTGGATTACCATTTAGCAGGTGATTCTGCCTATCCTTTGGAAACCAACCTCATGGTGCCTTACAGGGATAATGATTTCTTAACAAGAGAACAGAAAAATTTCAGTTCTAGTTTGAGCTTAACTCGTGTATTTGTAGAGCAAGCATATGGAATATAAAAAAAATTTACAATTTTACGATATATTGACATACGAAGGTTGGCTTCGGCATCCACTGATTCGTTTTTAGAGAGTAACGACTTGACTGTTTGAATAGTAATGGTAGAGCCATTTATGACTCTGGAGATATACAAACTTCGGAGCATTCTTCTATACATGTCATCTTTGGGTAAAAAAACTGTGACTGAATGACCCAGGGGGTTATCCTGGAATGCGATTCGAAAGTCATGAAATTTGGAAATAAGAAAATCGTATCCTCCACCAATGCGAATTCGAATTAAATTTGTCCGCCTGTTATCGGATTTCAGTCCGCGAGTAAAGCCATTGCCGCATGCGCTGCATTTATTTGTTTGTTCTAAAACATTCTAAAAACTCTTTAAATATTCTTGAAACAATCTATTGTTCCCATCAAAATGTCAAATTAAGTTAATAAATGAAGTTGGTTGGCTGAAAATAATTTCTTTTCGAAGATTTATCAGACATCTCTACTAGCTTCCGTTTGCTTTCTACTTTCGTATTGCCTTAGAAAAGCGGAGTCTGAAGTCACAGCCAGCTTCTCAAATTGACGTTTGAGCCGCCTGTACATCAGGATACAGAATCAAGAAGTGCGGATCTGTTAGACTTCCATTCTTCACAACTCTCGATAATGAGAACAAAAGGTTTTCAAAATCTATCTTGGCCTTTAGTAGGTATGTCAGAGCAGATGGCCGTCGATTCAAAATTTGAGTCCTGTAAGATGCTTAGAGCTTAGATAACTAATTATGTCGCCTGGTGCAAGTGTCTACTTTTTGTAGTGACAATGCACTGCAGATAGCATGTGTTCTGACTGATGTGAAAAGAGCCGATTCTTAATATAATCTCTATGATTGCAGTAGGATTGGGTACATTATGCACTTGAGATACTTAGGAGGGCATTAGGTTCCAGGTTTTTCAATTGGGCTTCTAGGCCTTTTTGTTTTGTTTAAGCTTAGACCACCACCCTAGTTCATCGTAGGGTCGCAATCTGTCCAAAAGTGGTCGTATAAGTCAATGGCATACATTAATTTCGCAGTTTTTCCCAGACCATTGTATAAAATGATAAGAATTTTTCATCACATCATACACTCTTCATTCCCAGATATTTAAATTATTTTCTTTACTTTTGGATGGTATGGATGGTTGGATGGTATTTAAAACAGTGAACAAATACAGTGTAAACGGCAGTGTAAAATTTTTATACCCAATTGCTATTGAGTCGAAATATAGTAATAGTATCACGTATACTTTTTATGAAATGGATTCATTATTCCTTCTCTATTTGCAATATGTATTGATAAAACCTTTCACCATGTTCATCTGATATTGCACCAAGATTTTCGTGAATGAAATCTAAGTACGGGTCCAAAAAGACGATTTTAAAAATTTTCTCATTGGAAAAAACAAAAAGATATTGAGAAATATTGCAAAAAAATTACAGAAAAATCGAAAAATACCCATTTTGAGGGCTAAAACTCTCTAAAAATTGGGCTTCTCGGGGTAGAAAATCGGTAGACTTTATAACCCCTTATTAAGAAGCCTAAAAAGAAGCTCTCTGCCAATTTTCAGCCTGTACCTAATTATTTCCGCTATATCGCTTTTTTCGGCTTAATTTACCTGTACTATTAATTTAACCCAGTTTTCTCGCGAATTTACTGTTTCTTGCGGAAAAAAAATTACGTGATATTTGCGGAGACCCTCCCCCTCCCCCACGTGAGATTTGGTGAGATTCAGCTCGACCCCCTCCCCCCCTAAAACACCTCACGTAATTTATGGACGCTCCCTAACGAATCGGACCCTCAAATTAATTGGAAATATCACCGTTTGCTGCACCATCGCTCCCTTCTTCTTATTTTGGTGAGCAATTGGGTCCAAAAGTACCGTGGCCTTTCGCTTTGCCTATGGTATGGTACTACACCATTATACCTTTTATCTGTAGTAGGGATGGTCAATATTCATCGATGTTATCGAAACATCGATGTTGAGCGTGAAAACATCGATATTTTAACATCGATATTAAGTCCTCTAAAACATCGATCCATCGATGATGGGAACAAGAACATCGAAAATTATGTTTCCACATTTGTTTGTTGTAAAAATTAAATTGAGCTTATGCAAGCCTTCATTAAAGTAAAATTTCCAAACGACTTTTAAAATGTTAAAGCCTAGTACGGTGATCGGGCAAAATTTTGCCATCCCTTTAAAATGCATGTAAAAAACCTTGGCAAAATTTTGCCTCAAGCACGGCAAAATTTTGACAGCGCAGCAGTACGCCGTTCGGGCAAAAATTTTGCCACAATAAGCATATTTTCAAGATTTTCTAGTAGATGGATTTTCTAATTGTGGAGACTTTTACTTGTCAAATTTTTGCCTCCAGAAATTATCTGGTCATTTTTTGTTGGCAAAAAGTTGGACAGTTGGATTAAAAAGTCGAATGCAGCAGTTAAAATTTGCTTAAAATGGAAAAGGAATATTTATTTGTTTTATAATTAAAAGACAAATTAGGTAAAGAAAAAACTTTCCACTATTCTCCACCACTCTACACTTGGGCAAAATTTTGCCTGAAAAATGATAAAAATGACGAGGCAAAATTTTGCCCGATCACCGTACTAGGCTTAACCGATCAACATTTCGAACTTGGCGAAGTAGTTCTTAATTTTTTGGCAGATGTCACTAATATATATTTTTGATTCAAGGTTATAAAAGAAAACAAACTTGCTACCGTTCTGTTTATCTGTAGTCTATGGTTAAATACGTTTTTTTTTATTCATACTTACCCCGTTTATGACTAGGTCCAACCCAGTTTCAACCCAGTCATAAACGGGGTCGAGTTGAAACTGGGTCCATTCCATAGAGAATTTTAAAAATGTTTGATTTTAGCACCAAAACTTCAATGTTTTCAAACATCGATGTTTTTTTATTGATGTTTATCGGACATCGATGTTTACTTACCGATGTTGACAGCGATGTCAATATCGATGTTTTTATAATATCACCCATCCCTACGCTGTAGGTCAGACCGCTTGAACAGGTTCAGCAGTGTGCCTAGTGGTTTGTTGCTTAGACTTGGTTCGAGCAGGGTTTCGTTGAACAAGGCATCACTGTCATGGTAATCCCGCCCAACTGAGGCTTTACAGGTGCCTGACCGCAGTCCTGTTTTCGGCGTTGGAAAGGAGTTCCCGAAAAAAAGGCTCGGGTCTACCCCTTGGGGCTTCGCAATTACAATCCGGCCCTCCTTGCCTTGACCCTCTCCAGTTTAATTGGTATATAAAAGTACCATGAGTATAGTAGAAAGGGGAAGTGGCTCTGGAAGCCATCCACCAGAAGCTCAAGCAAGACGAAGCCCGAAGAAACATAGAAAGGCAAAGAATTGCAAGGAGATCTAGCAGCTAGATAGCTAGATAGCTAGACTGTTCGTGTTCTAGTGAGCATTTTCGAGGAATCCATTTTTAAGGTTCACGCTTATGACGCCAGGCTGAAGTAATGCCTTGACGGCTCGTACCGGTCTAGATTTAAATGTAATGCAAAAGAGTTGGTGAGCTTAATCAGTAGGGGTCTGTAGGGGCACATATTCCCTGGTGCTAGAAAGATGTAAGATTCTTACCACTCACTTGTAAAAAAACTGGAACTGGCCCGGGACCCAGAGGAAATGGTGAAACGACAGTGTAAAAACTACCCACTGCATTATAGATCAGTGTAGATTTTTAGAATATTGGTGATATCAGATTTATTTAAAGCTAAAAAAGAGGAAGCACAAAAAACGAAGTAATGTCAAAATCTCCTTCAGTTTCTAACAGTACTCCCAGGGAATGGAGGGTAAATGAATATAAATTTTGATTGATCCTCATCCTTTTTATTTTTTTTCTTTAAATTTGAAAATTGGAATATAGAAAAGTTGTGGAGAAACTCCCCCCAAAATATTTTGATCTAAATGGAAAACGATTTCATTATTAACGAAACAAATTCGAAACTTTTCTCAAAATAACTAACTTTATTCTCAAACTTTTCCTGATACTGGGGCACGTGGATTATAGTATTCATATCACAAATTTGTCCTATTGTAGTATCACATCTGTTAATACGAAAATGATTGAATCCCCTCAAAACAAGGGGGAGGCTTCTGATAGACACACGTGTACAATACTATAACATTTGTGAAAACTCCTAACAATCCTCTCAATAAACTTTGCCGTTCTCTCGACCAGAGAGAATTTATTTACATAATCAGAACCAATCAGGACAACAGGAAATCTATGAATCTAATAAAGGATTTCTTCCACATTTTCAGCCTTTGCCATCTCAGCTTCGTTCACAAAACGGAAGTAATACTTCCAAAAAAAAAAAAAAATAAATAAAAGGGAAAAGGACACAAAAACTCTTTTTTTACCCTTGTAAATGAATTAATAAAAAATTTCGTAGAGCCTTACACTTGGGATTCTCTTTTTATCACAGAAGAAGGATCTCGAGGGAAATTTGGTCTTTTCATCTATTTCTAGTTTTTAGAATTAGTTTCGAAGGGTTTTTTGGCCTAAGGACGTTCTGAATGTTTTAAAAGATAAAGAAGAAGAAGAAGACGAGCCAACGGGACAACAAAAAAACAGCTCTCACTTCTCCTCAACCATTTTGAATGGACAAATCACACCCTTAAAACTGAGTCAACTGTGATTTTTGCTGCCAGGATATATAAAAAAGGATGTGCAAAATAGCTTCAAGGTATTCAGGGAAAAGAAGGGGAAAGTTTTTGAATTTATCTACGAGTTAAAAATATCACAAGATTTCGTTGATGGATAAGGTTTTTGGGGGGGTGGTTTTTTGTTGTTGTTTTGTTTTGTGTATGTTTCCGCTTCATAGTGAATAATAGTTTTATTTTTGGGGCTTCCGAAAGTGTATCACAGGTCTAAGTTGATCCTTTTGGGGGTTGTTTGGTATAAATATAGATGAGAAATGTTTCTTGTTGAAATGGTGGGGGACAGACATAATTTGTCGATTATGAACCTTTAGGAACTGTAATATAAGAGAATTTTGTTTCGAAATAATTTAAGGATGAAGGATTTTTGTTCGTTTTTCTTTTTAATTCAAATTTTTGGTTACTGCATTCTGGTGTCGTCGTGCCTGAAACGATGGACGTATATGTGCCATATCCTCCCATTGTGTGTCTAAAATAATGCAACTTCATCTGGATGATCCCTATATAAGCAACATACGAAGAAGGCACTTTTAAGGCAATTCAAAATAATAAAAAAAGCGACTGAATCCGGGCGTCTGTAATGCCGAGAACAAGCGGCAAAACCAAAAATTAAAAAAACAAACGTATATTTTCGTGGTCAAAAGCACTCAAAGAACACAAGCAACATGAGACTTGAATTATCAAAACCAGAAGCCCGAGGTAAACAAGAAAGATACAAATTAACGATGAAGGGAACTCCACAGTGATGCAACATAAACACTAGTAGTGGGGCTTGACTAATGCCAACAGCGCATATAGAATAAACGAGTCAGCACAGAGTTCTGCAATCATTTATGAATTGACCAAAAATTTGCAAGACCTGTGAAGTAACAGAGAACCAGGTCAGAGAACACATATGTGACATGGTGTAAAATCCGAAGTAAATAAGGAAATTGTATTTTGAATGAACCGAAACCAGGACCAATCCAACTATGTTTGCAATCCGGAGGTCAGGGGTTTTTCTGGGTCATACAGGATTCTCTCGTGTACTGCACTGGTGCGGTGCTTTACCTTTTATTGGCTGTGGTTTCCGGTGCCTTGAAGTTCGAGCTCCAGTCGATCATCACTACTAAGTCCCTAAGTATAGGCAGTGAGTCTGGATAGTCTGTCCACCCAATTTGACCTTTATGCCGCCGGCCGTCGCACAGCGGGCCAAAACGACTTGTTGGCTATCAAAAATCTGTAACTTTTGTTCTGTTAAAGATATCATAATGAAACTTTGGGAAGTAAATATTGACATTATTACCTTTTAATTGATAAAAAAAAAGTTCAATTGGTTTACAGGTTGCCTCAAAATAAATCAACAAAATTTGAAGTAGTCAATAAATGGATTATTAATGTTTTTTGAAAAGTTTTAACGACATTTTTACCTTAATAGTAGAGGGAAATTGTCATATGATAGTGATGTAGTTGAGAAGTTGGATTTTTTTGTTTTTTTTCTTTACATATGTTAAGATATAGCGAAAAAAAAATTTCTGCAAAATTTTTGATGCATTTCGAGTGCATTGCTACACTATTTTTTTAATTTCTCCGGTTCTGTTGGTCGTAGAACAATAAAAAAAATTGGAAAATACTCGTAAATGAATAGACTATCGAACTGATTACTGATCGAACGCAATACTTCATTACTTTATTTGAAATACCCATTTTAGGTCTTTGAAAACACTAAAAAATTTGAATTTTTCAATTTTTTGCCTTTTTTTCATAGTTGGCAAGTAGCTTTTCATAGTAGGCAAAAGGCAAAAAAATTGAAAAATTTAAATTTTTTAGTGGTTGCAAAGGCCTAAAATGGGCATTTCAAATAAAGTAACGAAGTATTGCGTATGCTCACAAGAAAGTACATAAAAAAACCTACAATTTAAAAAAATATTTTACCGTACGATGATTTGGCATAAAATGGCGGAAATTTTAAAATTTTCTGAAAAGTGCCAATTGTTGCCGTAAAAAGCGAAATTTTTTTTTGAAATTTCAACCACGTATTTATAGCATCAAAGTACATCTTTTCTCCAACTTTTATTAAAATCCAACCTTTTCCCCGTTATTTATTGCATTTTTAGTAAAATAAAACAAAATTTCATACATTTTGGTTTTTTGAGGTTAGGATTCATTTTCATTTGCAGTTCGATAGTCTATTCATTCATGAGCATTTTCCAATTTTTTTTATTTTTCTACGACCAACAGAACTGGAGAAATTAAAAAAATAGTGTAGCAATGCACTCAAAATGCATCAAAAATGGGCATTTATGCAATTTTCTCGTGCAGCACAGGACCGATTTTGCAGAAATTTTTTTTTCGCTTTATCTTGTAAAGAAAAAAAACAAAAAAATCCAACTTCCCAACTACATAACTTCGCTTTTTTTGTTTAATTTCCCTCTACTATAATCTTTAATTATTTTATTATCTCCATAACAATATTTAACTAAAAAAAAATTTACAAATATATACAAAAAAATAAAAACTATATTATACGATTATACTCAAATACTAATCAGTTGGCACACTTTCAAACATATTATCTATATTTTCATCTGTGTCTAGTAAATAGGCCATTTCCTGTGGATATTCCCTGTTTCTAAAAAGTTTGTCCAGTGTTCTCCGAAATGATGAGATGTATGGATCTGATGATATAAGCAGCATATTCATGAGATCAACGTTTTGCTCTTGCCTTGAAGTTTTTCTGGTGTTGTGGTATCTGTAGCGCTTGTATTCTTTATTTTTGGCTTCCTAGGCTTCTTCCGACAGTTTGCCAATTGGCAAAAGACAGTGAAGTATTATATTTTTTCCATGCCTTAAAGCTTTGTGAACTGTTGCTGTTAATTTTTGCCATGCATATTTCTCATTTAGTAATATTTCTGTTTGTTCTGAATATATTTCGAATTTTTCGGCATTCATAGGAAGACCACAAGAAAGAACATTTAATATGGTCTTAAATCTCTTTATAATTTCCACGGCCATTTTGGTGATATCCACTGTTATGTCCGTGTATTCAAAAAATCTCCTCGCTGTGTTGCCGTCATTTGTGCTTCCAAATCCTTGCTTAAGTGTATCAATAATTAAACCAAGTTGTCGTCTGAACAGGGGCGGTTTCAGAGGGGGGTAATTGGGTAATTACCCCCCCTAAGAATTTTCGTTCGCTTATTTATTTTTATTCTTAAAAAATACCAATATTTCAAACAAACAAGTTAAGTTATGGTGAATCTAGTCGGCGATCTGTGACGGTGAATTTTTCCAAAACTGCTGGAGAGTCGTGGAAGAGACCGATACCCGAGACTCCCGTTAATATGGCACGCTATGGCTGATTTCACACGAGCGTACACACGACACGACAAGAGTCCGCTGCAAAGTGGTTTATGAAGAAGAGGCTGAGAGAAGACGAGGGGGAGGGCACACAAATTTGAACGATATTTTCAGCAAATTTTTGATCGAACACTTTGACAGCTCCTGCATTGTTGTTGTTTTTTTCTGAAATTCCCTTTTGCTCGCAAAGAGAATGTGTGAGTTCGGAACCGTCAAAAACTGCAGCAGCTATGCGGTCCTACTGCAAATAAACTTGCAGTGAATTCGGAAACTCAGTTCGAGTCATGTAAGTGCAGCGTCAAATGCTTGTTTCACACGGGACGACGGCCAACCAACAGAAATCGTACGGAAACATTATTTTTAGAGAAGAGGGTGAGAGAGGACGATGAGGGGGAAGGTTTTCCCATCCAACTTTCTCACACGGTTTTCGATACGACTTTTTGAGAGCGGTGTGGTGGTTGTTTTTTTCTTTCTGGGAGAAAAGAGAGAGAAATAGCAGAAGGGAGAATTAAGATTAAAAACAACAACAATAAGCCAAAGCATTCTGACGTACAGTTGGTTGGAAAAATTGGCCCGTGTGAAAGCCCGTACGATTTTTCGTCAAATTTCAAAAGGGAATGGACGATGACAGCAGATTTTGTTGGACTCGTGTGGTATACGGAAAGCAGTAGTCAATATTTTAAAAGAAATAATGGAGAGAGTTTTTCAGTCATTAATTATGAATTTACAAGTGAAATGAGTAACTCTTATTTCTATTTAAAAGAATACGTTAAATCTTAAATAAATGAAACGAAGCTAGAAGAACATTATTATATCCCTTAAAGCAACTTCCCATAACGCGCGGGCTAGAATTAAAAAAAAATCTGCCGCTACGTATGTAGGTTCTATTAGGACTAAATAACCGTTAAAAACTAGTGGCAGAAATGATTATTGACTATTTGCTGGGGGGTGAGGGTGGAATGGCAACTTCAGCTAGATGTGGCTTGGGGAGGGTGCAAATGATATTTATGGAATCAAAAAAATATTTAAGTTTTTTCTTTTTTTAAAATTACCCCCCCAAGGCCAGTTGGCTGGAAACGCCCCTGCGTCTGAACTCTTGTTGTATCCTGTATTTCTCCTCCAGCCTCTTTTGCTTATTATCAGGGTTGTTTCGTAAGTCGTAACTCATGTGCAATATAAGTAAATTCCATAAATTGAATCCTTGCATGAATAGGCGAAAGCCCGTATTGATAGTTTTCTTCAACACCGCATTCTTCTTCCGTATTTCGAAAATCTTTTCGGATTTTTTTGGCAAATAGTACATGTTGTACAACGCAACGTGTCGACCGACACCCGACGTGGACCGTGCACATTACCAACACGCGACGCTACGACACACTAGCATAATTTCTGAAGCCAAAGCGGACAGCAAGGGAAGCGTACGGTCACGTTACAGATTTAAGAAGTAACGAGTCAGATGAAGATTTTGAAAAAGATTTGATGCAATTTTCGAATGACTGACGCGTGGCGTCGGGTGTTGTCTAGAAACACACTGTGTGGGCCGCGTCGGATGAAGTGTTGACCACTACCATCGACAACACGTCACTCTTGATCTATGGGATCGGGTGGCGTCAGGGAGCGTCGCGTCGCATCGGGTGTTTTTAATGTGTTTCTGGTCTGAACAAATATATGGAAAATGTACGATTTGATTTGACTCAACACGCGTCGCATCACATCGGATCGCGTCGCGTTTTAATAGTGTGTTTCCGCCTTTACGCTGCCATCACACATTGTTAAGTGAAGCCAATTAATTACTTCTATTTCTTTGTCGTTAACGGGCACTAAAGTATTTATTTCTTGTTTCACGAGGTCAGCTTCACTTTGAACCAATTCTTTTGTTTCCTTTACATATTTAAATTTATTAGGTCTACAAAAGTGTGCAGATGATTTGATTGATTGATTGATGACGAGGATTTCTCCAGTTTTCGGAAGTACCGCATTTTAAATGAAGAGGAACCAATGACATTACGAATAAATTGGGGTCTGTTATATTTTCGTCATTATTTCCAGAAATTTTTTGCTTGTATTCGCTTTGCCTAATTAAAGCTACATTTTACTAATTGCTTCTGAGAACTTATCCTGATAGTTGCTTTCATTCACCGCCCCGCGAGAAGACGATTATCTTAATACCTCTACCAGTGACTTCAAGGTAGGCTTTTCCCTGAATCTGTTCACTATAGCAACACAAGCAAAAATCAAATAAGTCATAAAATCATAAAAGTCATAAAATTCTTGCATTTTGTGTAATTCCTGGGAACATCCGGCTTCTTTAAACCCTCGTGTGACATAGGGCATAGGGAACATTGTCTGGAAATACGCACGCGACAACAAGGTAGACTTTACTTCAAATACCATTTTCTCCGAAGATCGCAGGTGATCGCAGCCAAACTTTTTTTTATCGATGCAGGAGGGTTTCTACTTTAATTTGATGCCAATTAGAACGTGGCCATCGCTGGCCATTTTTTTAAAAGTTAAAAATAAATACAAATTTGAACGAAAAATCGCCCTTTTTAATTAAAATTCTATCATTAAAAAAACTTTTTGACTTTTATCACAAATTCTTCGCCTAATAATTCCCCCTCCTGTATAGTAAGTGATTTCATTAATAACAATTCAACCTCCCCATACAAACAATCATAGAAATTTGGAAAATTTTTCAAAAAAAATTAGCTGTTCAAATTTTTCTCTGACTTTAGCCATTCCAAACACGGGGGGGGGGTAAATATTAAAAAGAGTTGCCATAAGGTAATATATTTAGTTTACTATCGAATGGCATTAAAAATTTTAAAATCTATGACATGACGAAAAACGATTTTTGGTCACCCAAGAATCGTTTTGGCCCACTGTGCGTCGTCGGATAACCTATACGGTATAGACAAAGTTGCCGCTGTCTTAACCTGTCAAAACACGGATTACCTGTCTGACAGATCTAATTTTTTCGCACTAGAGAGTGTTCCATTACCTGCTCCAAAACTTTGTTCATGCCGATAGAGGTAAAATTCCGGCATATAGATCGACAAGTCTCCTAAGGAACTTGTTCGGCTTTAAGAGGAGCTTGAATTTCTACTGTTTCTATGGCTTTGTAAGACCCCCTCTTTCAGATCCTTCACGAAGACTGCGCAGAACTTAACTTAACCTCTTTATTAGGTACATCGTCCACCCCGACGGCTTCGTTGACAGCAACCATTCTGTAAACTCTTCGCCGCTTAATTTACAGATTTCTCCTCCTAAAAAATAGATAACTGATGTACATGTTCTCTGAGAATACGCCAGATGCAATATTCTGGAGCTGCGCGGGTAGGTGATCCGCAACGTCATCATAGAAATAAATATGATGCGCTCCATCCAGGAGTTCGAGTGAGTTTGTCTACATAAACGCTTGATGTGATCGGATTTGTTTTGGTGAAAAAAGTTCCCTAATCTTTCGCTGCTTTTCCTTACCTCCTTATGTGAGAAAAGTACGGAAACAATCTCAAAGCAATTAATTAGGTGAAGATCATTTACTAAAGTAGGTATTGCGATACTTGGGCCTGGGAACCAGTGGAACACGCATATATTTATATTTCGTTCACGAAACTTTGTATTGATGCTGAGAATAAATGGTCAGGATATTTTTAAGATGTCATTAGATATCAGATGTATTTTAAAATCAGTATGTAATGGTTGATTGCAGTTACATAACCTTGCACTTTCACTTAGATGAAAGGTCGAGTAGTTTTTAAAGAAATTTATATTTCAGCAATCTTTTCTACCATTCTACCATTAACAAAATTTATATTAGACCATCAAAAGCACTTCTCATGTGTATATTATTCAGTCCCATTTTTTTTTAGTAAAAAATCGCCCTGTGGCCATTTTGCAAATACCGCAGACTTTTGTTAAACCAAAAGTAACAAAAAAAGGCCCTCACAGGCATTACAATGGAGGTACAGCATTCAGAAAACCAGCAAGGCATTACAATGTAAAAAAGGGAAAGCAAAAAAAAGTAGGTATATATAAAATAGCTGGGGAATAACAATTCAACACATTGGGAAAGTGTTTCATAAACAAATCCTTTCTAGCTCAATTTATCTCTAAATAACTTTCAATTTTTCACATCCCCTTCCACCAGAATTTCTCATAGCACCAGCAGCTTTTCCAGAATCCCAGGTAACATAGAACACAACACACATCCCAGGGCCAAAAGAAAGATCGGAAAATCTCTGTCAGAAAGGAAGCATGTATATATCCATATCTGGAAAAAACACGTCTACCTGTACAAATGGATCTCCTGCCGCTCCCTATTTCCTCCGCAATTCGCCCACCCACCAGTCCGCCCACTACCTTTTTGGAGCTACCACTCGAAAAAAATAGCACCATCCCATATGAAATGTTGGCCAGCAGAAAGCGACGAAAACTTTATCTCGAACACCTGTGCACACCGGTATGGTGCCGGGCTCTATGAAATTATTCCCCAATCAAGACTGATGCTGCTTGGGATGAAGATGATGACCATGAAGATTCTGGAGGTTATGCCGAAATTGAAAAACGAATGAGCGCCATTAGGAGAAGGACGTGCGGGGGTGTGAATACGCCATCATCGTAGTCGTCGTCGTCGTCTAGAAACATTCACCCAGGACGTATTTGCTTGATTAGTTGCCAGGCATTCCAGGGAGCTTTGAGGCCATTTTATGTCTGCTGTGAATTCGTGGAACTCTACCACTCCTGAATGTCTCTTTGCATTCATGGCACAGACTCTCTGCGAAAAATTCTTTCTTCTTCTCTTCGTTCGTTTTTTTGCCATCACGTTCAAACCAAATTGAATCGATAAATATTTGGCGACAATTTCGAATTTCGTCGTTGCACTTTTTTTGGTACTTAGCAACCCTTTTGAAGCTCGTTTAGAAAACCCCGCTGGAGCCCAGCAAAACGTTGAGAGAGTAAACAAAACATAAAATTACTACAAATTTACATCAGGAGATCTCTGATGTGACTATGTGACGGAGAAATATCAATGAGCCCATTTAGATTCAATGATACCCACCCCTAAATACCGAAACGACAGTACCATTCCAAGGCATCAAGGTAGCATCGATTTTATAGTGCGACGTCCCTGCCCTACTAGTAAACTTGCAACGGTACACCTGTAAAGCAGATTCCTTGCCCGTAGAGACTGAGCATCAGGATCGAGGAATACCCCATGCCTGCAGCCTAATGTAACATCAATGGCAGCCTAGGAAAACGATTACTGAATTATATATGGGCCCGAAGTTTCTGTAATAAGTGGATATGTCCCAAGGATAACATGTAGCCGTTAGCACACGTATCCTGTGTGTATCCCAACGTCCATAGAATCGAGGACTCATCCGGACGTGTGTAGCTCTCTATTCTCTGGTGGCTCTAGCACTCTACGGCACTGTGCTCCGAAGACATAGGCCGAAGCGACGCCTGTTGTCAGTGTGCTTTCAATTGAAAATTAATGTCCATTCATCAATCAAGTGGCGCACGAAGGACGCGCTTCAGGAGCTACAGTCCTGGATTTCGTCAAAGGCTAAGGAGAACTCTCGCATATCGCCAAAGTGTCATATTGATATGAACGAAATATTTATTTTCCTATACCCATGGAGAGAGAGGATTTATGGTAGTTCCGTCATCCTGTTATTGATAGCGTCTATGAATAAATTATCGCTCGGTCGTCTGGGTGCTACTTTCGTTTAGAATTCGACGCAAGTCAAGACCTCCTGGAATTGCTTAATTCAATGTGATTTTGGAATATTTCTTATTTATGATTGAAAGGATGTCGTCGAGTAACAAGGAAATGCCTGGATAGTATTGGAAAAAAAACGGCACTTGTTGCCATTTTCGAGCAAGTTTCCCAATATTGTGGGTAGAGTATGGGTACACCAATTTTTCATCGGAAAACACCAGGTTATGAATCACCGTTCCACTACTACCAGTCGGTCATATAGTTTAGCATGGTACAATGTGCAGAAGTAAGCTTGATTCCCGGGAGAGAAGAGAGGCCTGGAGCTTGTTCGAGTAGATCTCACGTTTTACGGTTGAACTCTGCGATGTCATACAAGTTCAGAAATACAGACTGTGAAAGGGTATTCCACAGCCTGGTTCTTCTATTCAAAAACGAACGAACAAAGGCTGCAGTTTTTGGGAGTCAACGGAGACACAATTTCGAGACACGGTAAAGTGCCGATAAGCGACTGGTGGGGCTGCTGGCCAAAGAAGGAACTTGCATCTCTTAAAAAATTCTAGCCTTTGGGATGCTTTTTTGGTGATTTAGAATATGTATTCTAGTTATGCCTAGGATGGCTCAGTCACCAGACTCGCAACATCTACTGAGATAGAAGGAAGGAAGGAAGGAGGAGTTGGGTATTAATTTAATTGGGCATGAGTTGGCAATCTATAGTCAAGGGCTTTCACATGCTTGTCTTATATTATCGAGGCCATAGTAATACAGGGTACAGTCATCAGCGAGTGGTTAAAGTGAATTGGAGATAGAGCATCACGAGATCTCGACAAACTCGAGAGTCTCGTCTTGGTCTCGACTCGAGAATCGAGACGAGAGTAAAGTTCGGTCTCGACAAACATATTCTCGTCGAGACGAGATTATTCGCTCGAGATCTCGTCGGCAAATTAATAGCAAACATGGTTCTCATTCACGTATAAACCCAATTTTGCCTCTTGTGTTCTTGGAGGACAGAGATAGGGGAATATTTGGAAGCATACGTTGTGCACGGAAATGTGGACATTCTAAAATGGTGGCAGGCTCATCAAGATTCGTATTCTCTCATATGGAAAATGGCGAGAGATTTGCTCGCTATCATGGTGACATCTGTTCCGGTAGAGCAACTCTTTTCTGGCGCCGCGCCGGTCTAATAATGACCGAAAAGAGGTGCTCTTTGAAAGACGCCACGTTCAATGCCCTTCTGTGCATTAATTATTGGTCAAAAAGTTATAGGCCTTCACAGAATTTAAGCAGAGAAAAGTGTCGTAATAATAAAACACACGGAGAACTGTTCCGATCGACGGCTTTATTTGATCTGATTTCTTTATCACCAAAATTGATAACCGTAACTTTAGATAAGAATGATAACATTAAATAAGAACAGTGTTGTCATAGCTAAATTATAATTATCTTCGACAAATTTTATATATTGAATGCCTACAAAGTGTTGTTCGAAAAAATATCTGCGAGATTAATTTTTAACGTATATTGTTCTATGGTCTTTAGCATATATTTAGCTTATATTCGTACTTATATTAAATTATGAATTTAAAAATATTTTTAAAATATTAAATACGTCTTCTGTTCATTTTTATAATAATATATTAATTTTCTGCAACTAAAGTAAACGACTGAACAATTTCAGTTAATTATCTCTCCAATTTCCTTTAGAATTTTGGTTGAGACTCTCGACTCGAACGAGACGAGACGAGACGAAATTAGGATGGCGAGATCCGCCGGGAGTCTATACGAGACTCGAAATGGTCAAGACTTACTGAGATCGAGACGAGAGTCTTAAAAATCTCGTCTCGTCTCGGTCTCGTGATGCTCTAATTGGAGAGGATTGAGAGCAGATCATTGTTAAAGATTAGAAGCGATGATAGTATTGATCACTGGGGAGCACCAGCCGAGATGGTTTGGGGCTTAGATTAGATGCAAACCAATACTACCTTGATTCTTCACTTAGATCTTTAAATCTAAGTCGATACCAACATTTTTAAATTTACCAACAGAGTTGTCAAAACCTTTGGAGATATCCAAAAAATTCAGAATATACTAACAAAAGCTCCAGACTTACAAGATCAACAGTATGTTTCTTGTGACTGCTGGTTTTATGGAATTTCTAAATTAGAATAGATAAACAAAGAAATATTAATCCACCAAGTTGTGTGCTACATTTCTGAGGCTTAGGCTGGTCTCACACTGCAGCAGATTCGGCCGATTTTTTTACGGCCGTATTTGGCCGAATTTTTTACGGCCGTATTGAACCGAATTTCAACTTTAAATTCGGCCGAAATTTGGGTTAGTTTCCATCTTAAATGCTAGTTGTTTCATTTTAAATGGTCACACATATAAACATATCCTAAATAAAATAAAAGGAAGATTAATAAACATTTCTATGGGAGCGCACTTCCATTATCAACTTCAAATCTGATCGGAAAAAACCTACGGACGTCAACGGCCGAAAAACCGGTGTAATGTGCGAATGAGAACAGGAAAATAATTGTTTGAAAAATTCGGCCGATTACGGACGTAAAAAATTCAGCCGAACCGGCTGCAGTGTGCGACCAGCCTTAGCATTGCTCATGCAACTTAACTTAAATCAACCTTAGAAAAAACATCCTGAAAAGGGGAATTGCACCAGTAATGGCTAAACCACACGAATGGCGCATTAGAAGCGACAATCAGATTGAAGAAATTTATAAATTTATAAAAAAGAAGACAAGCGCGATGACGTGGAAAATATGTTAGGTTTCGTAGATCTGCGGATTATTTTTAAGGTCACTTTTAACCAGGATGAACAAAAGCTCCACTCATAAAAATAAAAAAGTAACACTGTTTGGGCATGACATCCTGTAGCAATTCAAAAGATGTTTGCCTCGAATGTAAAGCTTTCTCCATTAAATTTTCAGTTAGCTTTCAGAAAAGCTTTTGCAACTGGATGCATACGTCCTCGTCTATGTATAATGTGAACTAATTACTTCTGTGCGCTGTAATGGAAGTGGAAAATGGATATGGGTAAGTGGAGTGTTTTAGTGGTTTAAATACAAGCGAACTTGGACCTTGCATCTATGTACTGTACATATATCGACATAAGATTGAGGTGGGCAGAACATATTATAAGATAGACGATACAAGGAAATAAAAAAAATATTGCTTGAGTAGGGTATACAAGGTGATACTTCAAGATAGAACCAGAAAGAGATGGAGGCATGCAATTGACACAAGACTTAGGAAAGATCAGTACATGGCAATAATAAACTGGAAGCCATTAAAACTGAAGGAAATTTTTGAGAAGAAATTAGTGATACCTTCTCTGTGAATGCAATTTAAAAACAAAATTAGATTGCTTCAAGCATTGAGGAGTAGCTCAATCAGATTGGTCAGTGTCCATCCGATGAAACTGAACAAATCTAATTTGAATAAATTTTTATTTCGTCGAATATAAAGATAACCAAATTTTATCCTACCCTTTTTTTTCTCAGACATAAAATTGTTTTATCATTGAAATCTTTAATTCATCCGGAACGTGACCGTGGATATTCTCCTAAGATTACCTATGAAATGTGATTTTCTATGAGTTGAACTCTTCAATTTCGTATGTGAAATCCGAATTTGGGAAGGTTTGTCATAATTTTTTAATAGGATCCATACAAAATATTATTCTTGATATGCAATTACGATTATGGAATAATATTCAAAAATTTGGGGTTGGGAATTTGGTTTCAAATTTTTGAACTTATGCTTACTACATCGAATTATGACTAAGTCTGTGAACTTAGACTGCAAGGAGCAGAAAAACTCTGAAATACATCGAGATGTTAAGTACTGATAAAAACAGAAAAGTCAAGGATGTTTTAAGGATTGCAGCCGTTGGTAAAAATAAAGTAAATCTTGCAACCGGTAGGTAGGTAATGATTCTTTCTGGTTGTACTACTGGGCTGGGTAATACTACGTTTTGACCTGTGAGCTGTGTTTATATCTTATGAGATGATTTCGTCTCTAATTGTATTTACAGGCGATGACAGGAGAGAGAGCAGCGAAGTGAAGAAATTGCTATAAATTCCCTCTCTAGTAGACTGACACTAGATGCTAAGATTTTATGATTTGGTTGCAACTTTTACTAATTGTTCAAAGTAATAAGGACGCATTTGTAAAAAACGGGAGAGACCCATCGCGACAAAAGTTTGATCTCACCTTCAATTTTGGGAACTATTTTGAAAATTAAGCAAGGGAAGGTAAGAAAAGTGAAAGAAACCATAATATTAAGTCTAAATTTAATTTACTTATATTTGGTATGGCCTAGGCAAGGGTTTAAGGTTTCAACATCACAAATTCTATTTCCTAAACTACTATACAACTTTGAAATTAAATCTAGTGTCATTTCATCCCAGGCTATCCTTATTGCAGTCCTCAGTTCTGCGATGGTCCCATATTGTTGTCCAGAGCGGTAGACTGTCCTCGTGAGCCAGCCCCATTGGTTCTCTAAAAGTTGAGGTCTGGAGCAAGGGCGGATCCACCGTTATGGGCACGATGGGCATGCCCACAACCCTAATAGACTTGTGACATCACACTTTCACCGGCTTTTGAGATTGATAGGCTGATGATATTACACATATATCCTATGCCTTATTAAAATGAAAAAAAATATGAGTGTGCTTAAGACCCTACTTTAGAAGTAAAACTTGTTTACCCAACAACTGCCGCAATTATTAAAATATTAACCAGCTGCAATATGCAATTGATATAGTGGAGGTCTGTCGGTATATAGTACGCTTTCAGAAAAGTAAGGCCAACGACAGATGCAGGAAGTATAGTGACGAGCCTACCGAGGGACTTGATACAAGTACAATTTCAGAATATCAATATTTATGAATTCCTATTTATATTAAAACCTAAAATCGAAGCAAAGGTTTTATGATAACTGAAATATTTTCGATTGAAACTGGTCTAAAAATCGCGTAAAAACTGCATCAAGTGAGGTTCAATATGTCGTGGTACTTTTGTCAATATTGAGTCTGTTTAGACGCTTCGCTCCCAAGAACGTTCCTCACGAACTTTGTTAATTAAGGGAGAAGTGGGTGGTACCTCTCATCATCCTCACATTCCCCTGGAGATTGTCATGTATGAATTCCATATTTCGCGTAAAGTTTTATGCGGCGATACATAAATAACTACCATCAAATTCATCTGTCCTTTTTCTGCCATAGATCTGCCTACATACATTTCATGGTGATTTATGGTGAATAAGCGTTAGCGTTTTTGAATATCTGTAAGAGATATTAAAACATTAGCGGGGTCCTCATCATATTCTTCATTTTTCATCCAAGATTCTGATAAAAGTAATACATTCATTTCTTTTTACAACTTCGTCATCTAAATCTTGTACTTTCGCACCTATACTTTGACAATTCAGCGAAAGTATTGATAATCCTAGTCTATTCAAACCCGGGTAAAAATAATTTAGTTCGTTAATTTTCTTAAAAGCGTGCACGAGCCGCACCTAGGATGCATAGCGAACAAATGCGAATGCCACACGGGTATGCATGCTCCCGCTACAGGCATGGCATGCACCTCCCGCTACATTCATGAACATTTATAAATGCATCCGCATCGGCATATACGATTCCAAACGTGGCTGTTGTTTTACCAAGCAGTCCCCCAACTAAGCACTAACGACGTCCAATGCAGCTTGACCTATGCAATCGAACGAGAACCGGCTTACTGAGTATGCTATTGGTACTTATGGCTTTATGGTTGCCAAAATAATTGACCGTTTTCTTCGGCCTATACAATTTGTTAAAGCCCCAATTTTAAAGGGAGCGAAAAGAAAGGCAAAAAAATGTCAATCTATTTTTAAATTCAACTTTGATCTAGGGGTAGTCTTACTCCCTTAAGATAATTTGGCTGATAATACCTATTCAACCAAACTTCAACCAAAAAGCCTACGGAATATCGTGGATATCGATGAAATTATCAACGTTTTCGAGAAAAAGAAACGTAAGCTTGAATTTGTAATTTAAGTAAGCACCTAGATTAAACTATTTAATTTAAAATGTATACTAACGTTTAATTTAATTTGATATCCTTTTAAGTTGTAAAAATTTCATCAAAATCGGTTCAGTAGTTTAGAGTCTAACTGTGATATTGTGATGTGCAAACTTACTTTTGTAATTTTTGTGAGCGAACACACTAACATTTTACAGGTTAATTAATTTACCTACTAGTGTTTGCCCCACGGCTTTGCCCACGTGGAACTATACATTGTACAAAATCTTGGTCAGGGCGTCAAATATTTTGTAAACATCTCCTTTGTAGGAATGCACTATATCAATCATGAGCGAGTTCGTACTCCGACTCGCACTTGCCTGATTTTCGAGTGGCTGTGACCACAACCTTTTTTGAGGGCTGGATCCGCCCCTGGTCTGGAGATGCTGATGGCCAATCCCTCCCTTTATTTCTTCCACTTAATCCCTTCTAACATGTTCCAGCACCGTACTCCTTCCCTCAATGAATTTTAGCTATGGTCCTTTAACTGAAACGGAAAAAACTATATCGCGTAAATACTTGCGCCCGCGAGATCTACCTGAGTTCGGGGATACGCATACAGAATATTTTATCGAAAAGTTGGAGAAATAAATTGTGGAAGTAAAATTAATTCCTTTAATAGATGAAAATAAAGTCACGGGAATACCTTAACAATTTTTTTTTTCAAAGTCTCAAACTTTGTTTTTAATTTTAATTTCTGAATTTGCGACCCTGTCCAATTGCGCCCGGTGCAAGTGCACCATATGCACCTATGAAAGCGCAGCCCCTGGGCTCCCCATAACGTTGACGCGAGCGCTTTAAAATCCTCTGCAAAGCGCGTAAACTTAAATTTACACACTTTTAATTTCAGAGCGATGTAAGAACTCCTTTGGTCCGTGTTCAAGCGGTAAGAACTTTTTTTTATATTATTTATAGTTCAAACTTACCTTTCACCTAAATTTGAAATTGAATAATATTTGACAATACCTTTGTGAAATATTACATTGTTCAGAGGCTGTAAGAACTATTTTGTCCCCCTTGCCAGGTGTAAGAAACTTTTTTCCATACATTACTTGTTAAAAACTAATGAACAAATTAATTTCAAGGTAAACAAGTGCGCAATTTCATTCCCACATTTTTTGTTTTAACTTTTTTCTGTGGAAAAGAGTTTGTGCCCCAAAGAAATTTCTCAATTATTTGTATGAACATTTATGTGTATTTCATATGAAACCTTCGGCGCTGAATAGCGGCTAAAGTATCAGTGCTAGAAAAAAATGTTTAAAGTAAAATTTCTACAGAATTTTATAATTAACATAGTTGTCGGTTTTACTTTTCGACGTAAATGAATAGTTGACGAGATATTTGTAAAAAACCATTCTTAATAAACATTTAAGGTGTAATAAACCCATAAATACCATTTATACAGAAAAAATTTAAAACAAAAAATTTTGGCAGTGAAATTGCGCACAAAAAACGTTTTATTCAGTTTTGCAATAAAACCTGTAATTAAAAAGATATTGGCAGAAAACTACTTTTGAATTCACATTTTCAGACATTTAAAGCGCTAAAACTCGTGAAATATTAGCCCGTAGTAAAAAATTATAATAACAAAAATTATAGATAATCGTGTGTTCTATAAGTCTTACGCAGGATTTTTTCGTTTAGAATTAAGCATTACCGAAATATAGTGCAAAGAAAGTGGTAGGTGAAGTTTGAAACACCATAGCTCAGTACATATTAACTTTACAAAAAAACTTTCTAAATAAAAAGTTAAATCACTTATTTATCTACAAAAAAGATAATATACATAGTTTCCGAGATATAGAATTAAACGCGTTTCCCTTCACTGTAAGTTTAGCAAGAGAGTGGGGATGACGCCATTTTGAAATTAAGCTTATAAAAATATATAAATTCATTTGGTAAAAAAAATCGCGTGCGGTATTTTTCGCAAAGAAAAAGTACCTATTTATTGCATTGTACTGCTTTCTCTCTCTGTTGTGGAACTTGGTCTCCCTGGTATCGGCTTCCTACCGTAATTTTCGATGTCCCTAAGCAAATTATTGATGACCCAATCTAATGGCGAATTTCCTGTTAGAAAACCCTTCTTCTTTCAACGTTTTGATTCGCTCAATTTCGCTCGAGGTGTCATTTTAAAACCCGCGCCATTTTATAACTGTCAATATAAAACTGTCGTTACGATAACATTTGACAAGTAAAAACTGCGTGGTTTTCAGATACGTATCAATAGTTACTTGCAAAATTCCATGAAATAGTCAACTTTCACTACAAAAATGGTGAAATAATCGCGAGAACGCTTCGTAAATTTTGTACTGCTTGTTGTCATTATGAAACGGTAATGAAAAAATGTTCGATTGGGCGCTGTAACACCATTGATTAGACTTTTTATTTGGGAGTACGTTAAAGGTAAAGTCTACGCTAATTTTGCAGCAATGATTCAAACTTTCATAGGCAATATTAGAACTGATATTAGTGGAGTTCCTGGAGCGTTAAAAACATGAAAACCTCGGATTTCAGTTACGGTGAATGAAATTTAAAAATTAAAATTGGAATGTTTACCTAATAATATACATATATAAAAAAGTTTACCTATTAAAAAATTGTGATCTTGATTTGAATGACCGAAATTCAAAATGGGCACCCAAATTTGCCAATTGTGTTCCGATTTCCATGAAAATCCGTATCTGGGGCTTTTTAAGGAAGCAAATAACGAATTTATGTTCAGAACTTATAAATTCAAAATGGTAAGTCTTCCAACTCTTTCAATATATTCAATTGAGTGTTCTTCGGAAGTCTGTACAACATGACAGTACAGTACTGACCAGCTTGTAAAATCTCTTCAAAGGTTGCAAGATCATTGTATGTGACGTGTGTAAATACTTGTAAGAATGTCTGTGCCTAAAATGTGGGTATAATGTGTATTCATCAATACTCCAATATACGTGTTCTCATATCTGCAAAAATATGTGATTGGTTTTTTACCCATACCTCGCTTAGTTTTCAAGCTATCAAGTCCTTCAAAATAACATTTTGTAGGTTTTTTCAAGAGCTATAAGCTTTCTTTCACGCCTTATTTTTGAAAGGGTTTGAGCTGAAAGGGCTTGAACAAGTTACTATTTACGAACATATGCAAACTGTAAACGGCAATATCTTACTCAATTTTTTCCCAAAAAAAAAAACAACCAAACATTTTCAAAACAGCAAAACATACGATTGTGTACTCTACAAAATTTTGCGTATCATTAATAGTTTTTGGGTTATTGTGAAGAAAAGGCAATATTTTGCAAAATTACAAAAATGATCTCTTCACTTCAAGCTCAATTTTTTTTTCAAAACTAGGCACTGTAAAACGGTCAAACTTCTTGAGCATATTACAAGTACATTAATAAAGTGAATTGTGAAGTGGTACCGATTATTTTCAATGGGGGTGGTAATTAGGTGGTGATTTTCACATTTTTTGTCGCCGAAAAAAAAGGGACCAGCTTTATTTTCGTCATAACTTGCTTAGTTTTAATGCTAGGGTTTTATAAAAAAAAAGAAGAATAAAGGTTTTTTGAAGCACTTTAAAAAAGGTTTAATGAGTTTTTCCCGAAAAATGCATTGTTTTTTGTTTATTTCAAGTTGAAACTTTCAATTTTGGCGTTTGACAAATGAGGAGCGCCAGAACAAAAACCGATAAATCCCATTTTGACATTATTTTTTTATGATGGCAATTGGTTGTTTTCGTACATATATTTAACCATCGTTCATCGAACCTGTTCAGAAACGGCTAAATCTGCTTCAAAAACCTTCCCAAAATCACTGACCTGAACATAAACCGATAAATCCATTGAGGGTGTCAACACTAGTACTCCTTCAGCAGCAGCAGAACCGGTTTTACAACTTAATCTAGGTCTATACTGGTATTCTTTCATCGCGGGTAACGTTCTTGTCTTTACGCGGAGATATCTACGTGCGTTTCGATAATTATATTTGGTATCCACGAGTAATAAGAGTAAGCAGAAGCACATTGTGTATGGGTTAAGTTTTTAGGCCGAATTTTTCTGGTGAACATGTTACTACACTAACCTCTTATGCTCTTTCTATACCTCTCTCATAAAAAACCGTTTCTGCTGCTGCTGAAGGAATACTAGTGTAGATTGGGCCAAGGGTATGCAATTATATCCAATGATATATCAAATTAGTCTGATTAAAAACCGATAAATCCATTTTGTTTTTTATAATATCTCAACAGGTACCGCACACAGGAATGTGTTATTTAGGTTTCCACACTGTGTTATCAACACCAATAAATTGGTAAACTTCGTTCACCTCTAAATTATAAAGCCATATTCTTGCACAGATTTTTTCAATTTCCCAAAAAAAACTTAAATGTGATTTATCGGTTTTTGTTCCGACGCTCCTCAAATAAGAACCAACCTTCAACAAGCTATTACTATTTTTTTGTTGGGTCTACAGACACCGTAAACCCACCATTTTTTTTGTTTTTTTATAAGCTTCATTTTTAGTTATAATAATTTTTTCGCTAAAATACTTACTTTTTGAGTTATTCGCGAAAAACCGCCTGAAAACGTGGTTGATAAATTGACATTTTCACTCGCGAATAACTCGAAAAGTATTGACTTTCAGAAAAAACTTTATAGAACAAAAGTTGCTTAGAATTATCCAATCTAATTATTCCCGGACTTATTTTGAATGAAAAAATGTTCACCCCCTAAAAGGAGTGGCCCCACGGTAAAAGCACAAAAAAATGTTTGGTAAACTTTGCAATTTATAGTATAAAAAAAAATCCCACCTCGACCACGTAAATTCATTCACCGTAACAAAAGTCTGAGGCCAAAACCCCCCCCCATTTTTGCATTTTTAGTACATCTTGACCACTGCAGAGAGCATCTTCCAAACGGTACTTTTTAAACTGCTCCACAGTTTTTTAGCTTCCTGTAACAGATAGAGTGAATATTCCAACGGGATTTTATTCATAAGACTAAATACTAGTAACTAAACCTAAAAAACATTTTATTTTTAATATTTTTATCATTTTATAAACATTTTTCTGAAAAATCAAAAAAAATCCATATTTTTGCGGCAAACTACCCCTGTATAAAAAAATAGGGGTGTGTAACATAATATTTTTAAACGTTTAGTTACTAGTATTTTTTATAACGAATCGAATGGTTTTTGGATTATTGAAATCCGTTGAGTAGTTTTCGAGAAAAGTGTGGAGCCAAGTCAAAAAACGTGATTTTGAGAAAAACGCGTTTTAAGTTTTTGTAAGATAATTTTTGCATAGAAAACCCTCATAACGTGCGTACAAATATAGGTATAACTTTTTTTCCTATACGAATTTCTTAAAACGGTTTTAGGGCAGTATTTCTGTGATGTTAAGGAACACGGAGGATGTTATGTAAAAAAATCGAATATTTTGAAATTTTTGAAACGAAAAGTCCCCTTAATATGTACATATAAATATTAAAAATTGAGACTATTTCTTTCTCTCCTTGTTATTTTTGCTGTTATTTTTGCCATTTTTAATTAATGTACTATTATATAAGATTTTAATCTTTGTACATACATGTTATCTCAAATAAATAAATAATAAATAAATAAATAAATACTATATTTTTTTATACCAATAAATTTTCCATTCGATGAAACCCAATCAATTTTGAGTTTCATTGATTCACTGATGGTAATATATTTTCTATTTCTTTATTATAATCTTCAATAACTGCCAAATAACATTCAATTCCTCTCAAAATACGTTTTTTCCCATTTCTTACATTATTTACTTCGGCTTCTGTCAATACACAAATCGAATGGCTTTCATTTCTCGTTCGCATAACTATACAAAAAACCTTCAGCTTCCATCACGTTATATTTTATCCATTTATTTTGCGTTGTTGAAGTTATTTGTAAACCAAATGAATTCCAAGAACTTCTGTTAAAAAAAAAAATAAAATAGAAGAATAAGAAGAATGAACCAAAGTAACAAAAAAAAACAACAAAAAAACCGAGAGATACAAGAAAAACAACAAGCAAAAAAAAAACAGACCCCAGAATAAATTGTCTTCCACAAAACTTATCCAAGCCAACTGTCTTGCATGACCTACAACAAAATTAAAAGTCTGAGGGTTAAAGGGGTGGATTTTGTCTGGGGTTCCGTATATCGTAAATCACTTTATTTTTCCATAGAAAATGACACTTTATTTTGTGTTTACCCCAAAACTGTTAAAATCAAGGACAACTTAAGACAAGAGCTAATCCACCCCTTGTGGGATCCCACCCCACCCCGCACTGTCTTTCTTGGGTTTATAAATCACTGTATTAAAGCCACTCTACTGTGCTCGGGTAAAGTGCACTACAGCAGCCACAGTAGTGACCTAATCCCTTTTTTGGTGTCCTTCAAGATGAAATTTCGCACGGCCAAAGGGAAACCCACCCCTACCAAAAATCCCAAAGCATACCCTTAAAGCTGTACCGAAATTCACTGCAAATTATATTTCATTGCACTGGAAATGCTTCGTGCACCCTTCACAAAACAGCGCCCTATTACTGGGGGCGGGGGTATGGGGTAGACGCAAAAGGATGTCCTCATTTTTGCAGATTGCACGGAAGCAGCTTAAATGTGACAAATGCGGTGGCTTTTTAGCTCCAAGCGTAAAATGATGAAATTACGGTGCCACTCGTATTTATCCCCGAGCTCAGTGGTTTCATTTTTCTTCGGGGCGAAAATGTGGGGCTGCCAAATTAGTTCGCCTTAAAATCCCAGGATTCCTACATTTTCCATGTCGTAGGCGCTTGTTTGTCCAGTCTGTTCGGGGAATGCGCGTATTTTTCTACTATAGCCATACCCACCCGTGTGAATGTGTGTGTGTGTGTGCGAAAATGCACCAAATAAAATAAATCATACATTCACAAGGTGTAAACGTCAACAGAAACCCAAATACTAATAAAATATCAGAATGTATGACGTCACAGGACTCGAGATGTACCCATGGAAACGTTGCAGAAATGCCAAATGGAGCACAGGGCCAAGGAATTTTCCGAAAAAGGGGGGTAGTAGCACTTATCTATGTATAGGTATTACCTGTATGCTGTGTATATTGGTGATGGCTTTTGAAAGGATCTTCAAGGAAAATTTAATACCATCACAGTCATATCCTGGACCAACTAAACCTAGGTTAGTAGGGAGAGAATACTGTACCCTAGATATAAGTTTGCGCTCTCCTAGGAAGGACATGCGCATTTTATGAAAGAGAGAATCCCTATGAGCTTTTGCAGTACACTCTACCACAAAACAAAACAAAGTTAACTTAATCAAGCTTGAAGTTAGGGAATTACCAGCATTTTGTGATATTTTATGGTTGGGATTATTTTAGTGGGAATTTTTTGATGGATGGGTCCTTATTTTCAATATTTTTAAGGAAAAGTATATTTAAACTAGATTTCCAGATCTCGGTGTGATTAAATAATGGGAGACAATCTGCCAAAACGTATAATGATATTAAACGAAGAAAACTGCCAACCCGGCACCTTGATAAAAGTTCGTTATTCAGCTTCTTATCGTATAATTCATCCATGAATAAGGCAAGGAAAATTAAAATGACAGAAAACTTTTAGCATTATTGGTCCTTGGCTACTGTCAATCTATAAGAAGTTCATACACCACTATCAAATCTTATTTTGGCCTACTTTGTCCCTTTTACAATTTGGCCTTTTCTTAAACAAAATTCAATTTTCTTATTAACTTCAGAATTCACATGTCACAAATGCGTAATAATTCATTGACTTAGTTCTACGTCAACTAGTTCATAGCCAGGGGCGGATTCAAGGGGGTGTCACGGGGGTCATGACCCCCCAAAAGCGCTGTTTAAAAAACAAAATTGACCTATCTAAGAAAACAAAAACAAAAAATAACCAAACGGCCAAAACCGACCCAACTTTTTTGCAAATTAAAAAAACGACCTTAAAAAATGACCTTCAAGGTCAACAACAGATTGATCTATACTCTTTCTATAGGTGCGTTTCATTTTCATTGGAGTACGTATGCCGGCGTAGTTGGGCGCACCTCGCCGAAGTTGTTGCTACACCACAATATGGGTTGGTGTAGCTGCCAGCCCCGGATTTCCGCCTAGGCCTACAAGGCCCCGGCCTAAGGGCCCAGCCAGCCTAGGGCCGCACTCACCCAGCTACCCCGGCCGCCTCTGACGACAGGCGGAAAATAGCAATAGGTGGCCTCAAAGCAGAAGACCTGGCTAAAATCGTCCTAGAGACATTAAAAAACCACGGTTTGGATATCGCCAATTGCCGTCGGGCAGTCTTATGACAACGCCAGCAATATGTCAACGCCAGAAATAGGTCTTAAAGCGAGAATAAAACAAGTGAATCCTCTGACAGTTTTCGTTCCCTGTTCGGCTCACTCGCTGAATCTTGTTGGGACATGTGCGGCCGAGTCTTGTCCCGCTGCTATATCTTTCTTCGGTACTTTGCAGTCGTTTTAAAAATTTTTTCGGTGTCGACACACAGATGGGAAATTTTGCTGTCGAAACTGAAGCCAAATTCAACGGTCGTGAAGAGTCTTTCTCAGACAAGATGGTCTGCTCGAGCTGACGCCTGCCGAAGTCTATGTTGCTCCTAGGATGAGATCATAGCAGCTCTTCAGATAATTGCCAATAACACAAGTGGAAAACCATCTACGCGCTCTGAGGCTTCAGGTCTTCTTAATTCATTAGACTCCATGGAAACTTGCTTTCTGGCCCTTCTCTGGAATGACATCCTGGGAAGGTTCAACAAAGTGAGCCTCTGCAATCTGTAAAAAACGAACTGGGTACGATCGCCAAAAATAATCGGTCCTTGGTAACATACCTAGAAGACTTCAGGAAATCCGGTAGTACCTATGATCATTATGAGTCGAAAGCTATTGAAAAATCCGGTGAAAATAGCTATGCTGACGACGTGGTGGGAAGCGGAAGCGTAAAGTCCTTTAAGACGAAGTCAAGGAAAACGAGACCGAACTTTCTGGCGGGGACCGATTCAGAGTTACGATTTTTAACGTCAGGCTGATTGAGGAGTTAAGCAAAAAGTTTGACTTTCTCACGAAACTACATCGTGTGGAATCTAAAGACATCCGTGAAGGAGCCAGAAACCTTACAGCTTTCTATCCGGGGGATTTGAATGAGACTTTAGAAAACGAGTGCCTGCACCTGGGAGCTCATTTGTCGTCGGATGAGGTTATAGAGTTATCGTCATTGAACTTATACAAATACTTATCGGAAAAAGGCTTCTTGGACATTTATCCAAACATAGGAATTGCGCTCCGAATGCTGTTGTGTACACCAGCGTCAAACTGCTCGGCAGAACGGCCATTTAAAGCGCTAAAGAGGGTAAAGAATTACTTAAGATCTACTATAGAAGAGAACAGGCTAAATTCACTCTCTATAATGTACATAGAGTCAGAAATAATGCAGTCTATAGACTGTGATGACGTCATCCGTTCTTTTGCACAGAAGAAAGTTCGCCATATGATTCTATAAAGTTTATATTATTTTTGATTTTTATTTATAATAATTAGAGTCTGTTAAAATTATAATATATTTTTTGTACCAGTGCTAGTGCATTTTATTTGCAAAATTTCCAAAATGGCTTCGGGATTAGGGGCCCCAAATGTCAAGTGCCTAGGGGCCTGGCTCTCTAATACCGGAGACATACTTGTGGTATAGCAATTGCAATTTCATTTAAACCGCAAGTGTGTCTCTGTATACTGAAAAAAATGACGATGTACACTTGGCATGCAGAACATTGAAACTAAGTATCTCAATTGAGAAAAATATCGTGGAAGAGCTCAGTATACCCAAGATTTTAACGAGAAAATTGTTAGAAAAAAAACCAAAATGGGACTTTAGAACAGAATTTTAATTTTTATTTTGGCAGTACTGCCTGCATGAATCCGTCTATTGTCGTTTGCCTTTTCTTGTGCAATGTTTTTGTGCGCAAAACAACAACAAAACAACTCAGTATACTAATGCAAGTGTGCTATTTTTATATTGCAATATGGCGAAATTGCAATATTTCGATCTCAATTGCTATATCACAAGTGTGTCTCCGGTATAAGAAAGGGCCTGGTAGCTGCATCTACGCCGATGTGCACCCAACTATGCTGGCGTACGCACTCCAATGAAAATGAAACGTACCTTATATGTTTTGATTTGCAAACTCTGAAGTTAGCTGAACTCGCAAGAAAGGGCGCGTCTTTATCAAAAACACATTAGGGCACCTTTTCGTAGAGTTCGTTTGTTTTTAATCCACCAGAAAACTCGGTTAGTTTTGTTCGTTTTGTTCGTTTTGTTAAATTTATTTTTTTAGGAGTAGACATTTTTTTCCGCCACTTTTAATTCCGTGACCCCCCCCCAAAACAAAATTCTAGATCCGCGCCTGTTCTTAGCCATGTTACTTCAAAGGTCTTGTTGCATAACGCTCAATTTTGGGTCAACACATATTATTGCAGAACTTTCTGCTCCACCACGATCCAATTTGAGTCAACTCATAAATCATTGCAGAACTCTGTGATCCACCAATATCAAATCTGAGTCAACTCATGTCATTGCAGCAATCTGTGATGAATCTGTGGATTCAAAGCCACTTCAAGCACACTACAATTTATTGACGTAAAGGTTTTTCACGAGTGCCATTACAAAACGGAAAACTTTCAGCGCGCCAATTGCGTCCTCCTTCCTTGGTCGTAAAATTGTTGTTGGTGTATTTAGATATTTTAGAATCCCAAAATGTGTCCTATCCAAAGTGGTTTTCCGACTTCCATTTAATTCCGACGGTTTTTCAAAATAAAACAAACAATTTCCCTACGAAAGGTCCACATGCAAGACCAACCTCGAGCCTAGCAGTTCCATAAAACACAGTGAAAATCCCTTTAGTATGGCAATGCTGTTTAATTATCTGAAAATGAATTATAACACACAACTACAATTACAAATACGTTTACCACAAATGCAATGAAAGAAACCGCCAAGAAGTAAATAACGAACACTCTTACACCTGAGCTCAAGCCGGCACACCTAAATGTGCTCTTTTCTCAGCTGGAAGGACAATCTCCCCAGGATTCAAGAACGAACTGTGGGAGGCTGTATATTTTCCTTGATTGTCTTTAATACTAGGGTGGCTGCTCCTTACAGTATGGTTGCCATGTAAGCATCCAGCCAGGATTTATCCATGTAGTTGTAATGTCAATAGCATCACCAGCAATGGCAGAACTTCAATCACACAAAAAATATTCCGCTCTGGCTTTAGCATTATGTAGGCCAGAAATTGTGAGCCTTCACAGCCAACCTCCGTTCGTCCTCCACAGCCCCCCTTCGTCGTATCCTGGCGCTCATCTTGCCGGGGCTTGCCGCGCTTGTATCCTATCCACAGGATCCCTCCAGCATCCCTCCCGCTTTGATCCGTTACATGAACTCCTTTTATTGATTTTGCGTAAGGCTCCAGGAGCAACAACATCAAAACTTTTGGTTTCCCGAGATGTCAATCGTAGGGAGGAAAAATAATCACGGAAAGATGGCGAGATAAGCAAAAATAAATAAATAACGGGATGAATAAATAATTAAATAAACAAAAGCTGCGTTGATGACGACCGAGCGGAGCGGGCCAATTGCCATGTCCTGGGATTGGGGAATGGGGCCAGGGGGACACAGGACGACATCAAAGCATCTCTGGGCGGCCTGGCCTTGTTGGGGTGGCCGAAAAGGGGCGATAGAGCTTTTGAACTCCTGTTGTCAGTGGCGCGAGGTTCACGTATGACGGCTGACTTCGTGCTCATTCAGATGCGATAATCGCGTTATCATGTGCAATCGCCAATTTAATTTGATAAGGTGCTCTCCCCACCACGTTCAATTTGTTTTTATCGATTCGTCCATGATTTCTGGCAACGTTTGAAATTTGCAAATTGGAGGGCGCAAGGCTCTCTGTCTCTCTGCCCGCCCGGCTGCCCTTCGGGAGTTCTTCAGGCTTTTCACCCAGTACTGAAACTGAAAATATCCTTATTCGATATTCTCCCAAGTTTAGGATTCGGACCCCACAGCCCCTTTCGCCCTGTGTGAGAGCTGTGGCAACCACCGCCCCATTGCTCTCGTCCTTAGGCACACCCAGTCCATTATTTACAGGTAATTGCGTTCGGAAGAGTCACGACTGCTCAAGGGCCATGTCCGGGCTGTAAGTAATGGGCGTCTAGGGACTTCATTTATTCTGATCGACGGACGACGATTGGATCTTATTTACTGGTCTGCCGAGCTGAGTGCTGTCAAAGTCATTTTTGGAAATTTAAATTTTCTCCTGAATTCAATAAAGCTCCCCAACTAAGGACAGTTATTTAATGCTCCCGCTGTCGCCTTGGGATTTTCTTTTTTCAAACATTTTTCTCTTGTACTTAAGTAGCTGTGTATCGTAACGGGAAGTTTTCCAATATTTTATAAATAAAGCTTTTTACGCTCTCTCAAAAGTAACTACTTTCTTCAGTGTATTTCTTTCTTTCTTTGCCTTCTTTATTTTTTCTACAATGTCAGCATCTCATGATATAAGAAAAAGGGAACGTGAAAACACTTCGGAATTATCTGCGTGATTGATCATCGAATTTTGAATTTCTTCGAGTGGAATATGAAATTTGTAAGAGTATTATTAACACGGTAGATTTCACATAAGGGTAGCAAATATTAAGTATTTATATTTAATAAACATAAAAGCAGATCGGTAGCAGAAAAACATGTTTCAGGCAGGATTAAAACGCAAAAAAAAAACAAACAAAAAATGCTTTTGATTCTTCGAAATCAGATTTGTGAGTTTCAATTGATTGATTTTGTTCAGGTGCTGGAATGTAAGAAATTGTCTAAGAAGAAAACTTCCCCAGCATTGTTTCAGCGAAATGTTCCAAATTGTCTCCTTCTGATTGTCTACTTAAAAACTGTCTAGAATTTTAATGATAATCGCAGTATTGAATGCCTTTAGATAGAGTACGATAATGATGGCGATGAGGCATTTGATTCTCTACTCTTTGAGCCACCGGTGAAATATGGCCCATCTGACAATACTTTATTGAGGTTATTATAGTGATGCTCCACCCAAATAAACGATCTCCGGCAATTTTATACCCGCAACACCAGATTAGCTCGCTCGGCTTTTTTTCATTGCCTTCAGCTTCCCTGTTCGTTTAAGGTACAGACAAGCGATTCATCCATCAATAGAACAACTCGACTGCAGAACAATCTTCTACCAGGAATTTTTTCGAACTTATTCCGTTTCCAAGATCAACTCCTTCAATTCCCTGCCGCCTCCTACCTACTACCAGACATTGCAATATGAAGCGATCAAGGCCAAACGGAGTAGCAGACTAAAAATAAAAAGAGTGATTCATGAGTTTGGTACTGCCACATAAATAAATTTTATGATATGAACATGCCGCTAGAAACGTCTAATAGAAACAATGAACATTGCCAATGCCCTCAGAGGCAGGAGTCTGATGAGCCTCGACTGAGCTAGCGTGAACTGCAGGGGTGTGTTGTCGCAAGACTTCTAAATCCAATTCCTTAAAACTAAAAACAAACGGAGAAAAAGATAAAAGTCAAGTGAAAGCCACCACCAGTGCATTCCCGCTCCTTCGGCTGGTATGCGCATGCACCACAACCTATATTGGTCGCTTGATGGGAATCGTCTTGTTTAAAGGCTGGAGTGCAATGATTCCGTTCCGTGCCGTTTCGTATAAATGTCAAAAGTCGGATTGTTAGAATTTTCATTGGAAGTGTTCGTGGAAACGGAAGGGTGACTACAATGGACGGTTCGGAACGGTGCGGAATGGAAAAGATGAGCAAATTCCATCTTTTTACGAAAAGGTCGGAAGACATAACCCCATTTGGTGTCATTTGGTGGTCGGTAATTTAAAATATAAATATGGAAGACGAAAAATTAATTGAATTAGTGAAAACATATCCGGAAATTTTTGATAAAAAAAAATAATTCTATTTGGACACAACATTTTATTATTTCTGCACTCACTACTTTTAAACTTGATAGTTGTCAAAAACGGAATGAATAGGCTGTATTGTAGCCAGTTATCCAACTCCACGGAACGGTACGGTTACGGTGCGGCTCGGAACGGAATCATTGTACTCCCGCCTTAAGCTGGCATAACACTGCAACAAGGCTGGTTCCAGTTAGCCCCATGATTGCGTCACTGGGGCAACCGGCTGTAACTGAAATTCAGAACTTAGCGCAAGAGAAGCCCCGTCACAAAAATGTTTGTATTGACTTTTCTAATTTTTGAACTCCTTACCCGTAAGGTGCTACCAGCTTGAATTTGCCTATTAATGAATGCTGGCTTCTACGGTCGATGCTAGTTGTGAGAGGTTGAAAATGTAAGGACCCAGTTCTGAAAAACAACTGATTCCAGAAGAATTGATTCGGAATCCATTACCAAGGAAGCAATTGATTCCATTTCTGAATCTTGGAAATGTAGAAAGCCATTGGTTCTATTCATTGTGCGTTGTAATACTACGTGAAAGGTTTTTCAGCGATAATTAAAGTAACTCGTCGATAGGCCATCTTAGCTTAGGGGTTGAGAAAAAATTCCCAGGGGAGCTATATTTCCTCTGCTGCGGTGCCTTTTGTGTATATATTAGTATACGAGGCGTTCAGGGAAAAACTAAAGTATCCTTGCCTAAAATGTACGCAAAAATAAAAATAAAAAAAGCATTTTAAAGAGGACACTCTAAGCTTTCTAAGAAAGCCATTAGTTTTTAATTTTAGTTTTTAGTTTTTAATTTTTTGTTTTTTTTTCTCATAGAAAATTTGACCGGAAGTTAAAAGTCCTCGCTAGAATATTTTAATTCACCTTTTTGGCGCGCTTAGATTTTTCGAATTTTCTTCTTATTTTTAATAATTTTTGATAATAATAAAACAATTTTTTTAAAATAAGTTATAATATAAACATTAGTGAAATTTTCCGTTCTTTCACGTGGCGCTATTAGTTTTTCGATTTTTTTTTATTTTTCGATATATAAAGCAAAAACCAAATTTTCGAGTTTATTTTCGAAATTGTGAACTTAGCATACACTTTAGCGCAGCAAAGATTTTTTTGTCGTTTTCTACACCCAAAAAAGTACCTAAGTTCCAATTTTCAGCGAGATCACATTTTGTGCGAGCTTTCGGTCTAAATTTCGCTCTGACGACTGGGCTATTTCTAAATGTTGTTTAATTTAATTTTTTCATAAACATCGTAAATTTGAAAACTTTGTATGCTCTTTGCTTCATTTTGACTCATATAGTAATTGCCAATTTCGAAATTTGTTTTTTGGCAATTGTATGTTTATCGCGCTCTAAATGGCAATTTTTGCTTTCTCTTTCTCTCTAATTATAATATACATATTAGATTTTAGATAAATCTAAATATCTTATTATTTTCAATTAATTACGTGTTTCTGGCAACACCATTGAATTCTACATGAAATCGACACATCGCATCATGAATGTCAGTAAAATCTGACGTTTAAATTGCCGCGGTGAATTTCGCGAAGTCGCGATTATGTTTTTCGCGTTTTTTGAGGTGTCGGTGACATTAGGTAGGTGAGTACAGTGTTTATACACTCACTTACTATTGTTTTAGTGTTTTCTGTGGTGGTTTGTGCAAGAAATTGCGTGAAAATCCAAAATTCGGCAATTTCCTTGGGTTTGTTTACACCTGTCATTAGGTGTTTTAATGGCCAAATTTCTACGTGTAATTCAAAAGAAACTTCACGTAGAAGTTGTATAATGTGTTCAGTATAAGGTACTCAAAAGACAACTTGTAGGTATGCGATGTTTGTAAAACATTTTAGTTCGTGACATACATATGTATGTATTTCTATTGTAAGTTTTCCGTGTGTTTGTTGTTGTTGTTTTGCATATATGTAACTTGAGAATCATTATAAATTCGGTTGTAATGATCTGTTTTATATAAATAGTAACTCCTTTTTATATTTATTAATTTCTGTTTTATTGTTACTTCATTATTTCAGTATCTCCATTAAATCCATTATTTTTATTAAATTTCTTATTTCAGATATAGTCCAATCAATCTACAATAGCTCCTTGTAAATTTAGCGTTAATTGCCAACAGAAAACAAAAAATATGATTATATAGGAAAAAATATTCTAAAAAAGATAGCGTTTTTTGTTTTTGAATTTGGCATGGCGAACCTAACCTAAAAAACTCCGGAAAGTGAAAAAAAACGCTTTTTTGCGAATAACAAAAAAACTTGAGCTCGGATCAAAAAAAATCAAATTATAAAGTTGTAGGTATTCAAATTATCTTTTGATTGATATATATAAAGTTATAGGTTAGAGCACAAAACATGGAGATAACTAAAAAACTGTTAAAATTCACGTTTTTTTAATTTGCTAATAACTTTTGTTTAACGCAACTTAGATATCTGTTATTTGGCAAAAATATTGCTTTTTGCTAGCTTAAAAAACGGTTTTATTTTTGTTGCGAAATATTGAACACTTTCCGTTAAATTCCACTTTTTGTAAAAAAAAGCGTTCTTCTAAAAACGCTCCTCTTGGTCTGCAAATTCTTCTAGAGTACCGTTCTATTTCTTCAATACTTGTACTATCACGTACAAGTAACTAAAAGTCTATTAGAAGGCTTTCCAGTACTTAAAATGACCCCCAAAAACATATTAATAATGAAAAAATAGACTCAAAAAGTTAGTTTTTACAATCGAACGTCTGTCAATTTTTGTGGTACGGCCTTTATTATTGAAGAATATTAGTAAATTTTGATGTTAAGATTGGCTTGATTTGCTACAGTTTTCACATAAATTTCGAAATTTAGGGCTTGAGTAGGGGAGCTCTCGCTTGAAAAAACTTTTCAAGTAATTTTGAGCATTTTTTATAATATGACTTTTTTACGGGAAGTGGACCCATCCGAGATAGGGGGTAAGAAAGGGGTTAAAATTGAAAAAAAATGTCTGCCGCTGCGTATGTAGGTTCTGTTAGGGCTAAATAACTGATCCACCTTACCAAAAATCGTCAGATGATAATTTTTGACCATTTGCGGGGGTGTGGAGGGTGAAATGGCTTTGAGTCCAGTCGCTTTTAAGACAGATGAAACAAACGGAACGAGAACTAAGATGGGCAAAAAAAGCAAAACTTCTTTTAAAGTGATATTCGAAAAATTGTAAGAATGGGAGTCAAAACAAATACTCGTTCAAGGAGAACCCTAACAAATGAGGTTTAAGGGTGCCTCATTATTGTTAAAACAATTTTAAATTAATTAAAATTGTTTTAGTTTATATTTTTATAATAAATGTTTTAAAATTTTCCCGAGAGAAAAACAAAAAAAACTATATTAGACTATACAAATTTCTTTCTTCGATCTCTGACTTATCCCGACTGACTACGAGAGTGTTTTTTGATGTGAAACATCTTTGCGCGCGCTGAGAGTAATTTTTCAAGGACACAACGCTTGACTTAATGCAATTGTTGTTGTGATTTGCAACGATTCTAAAACAATAATAAACCAAGAACCCTAGAATGGACGAGTTGGTTAAGTGTATGATATTCGACGTTGATTCCGAGAAAGTCGCAAGTTCAATTCTTATTTAATCATTTTTATTTAATTTATATTGCAAAGTTTTTATTTAAAACTATTTCCAAAAAGGGTATAATAAAGCAAGGAGTGCATAAGAGTTTAAAAGTAAGTAAAAGGACTCTTACTATTATATGTAAATTGCACAACTACAGTAAATTTCTTAACTACAATAACTTACAAAAATTTAGATGGAGCATTCGGATTTCTTAGAATTCTGTCTGTAGAAGGACAGATAGCCAGGAAGTTACAACCGATTAATGAAAATGATTATTTAGCTTAATTTACTTGATTTCCTATAAACAATTTTAATGGGCGGACTTAAATTACTTTTCATCTAAAAATTTGAGTTATGGAATTATCCACTAATATATCTCTATTTCGTAGCACAATAATGCACAAACGTCAATCAATTGTTTTGATTGTAAACATATAGCGGCAGCCAAAAATTAAAACATTTTAATTATCACAACTAATTTTCATTCGTTGCTATAATGTAGGTGCTATAAAAATGGTGCTATATTCATGTTGGTCCTATAAAAATATTTTATATAAAATTGTTATTTCAAATAATTAAAACAAATCCGATGCTATTTAAATTGAAAGCCATAATAATTTCTTGAAATTCCCTGCAAATATTGCAATTTTAACACAAATATTCCCTACACAGCAAAAAAAAAATTCTTGTCAAAATTGAAAAATTACTAAATTTTTTAGGAAAATATTAACATATATTAACATATATAGCCTATTAACATATATAGCCTACGTAGAGGAAGTAACGAAATCTATTATTATGGTCTTCTTGCTGGATTTATAGGCCTCATGTAAGCGATAGACTAAATATTTAATATATTTGTATGAATAAATTAAAATTTTGAAAAGACAGTTTTGAAGTGAAATCTTTCAAATGTCAGTATTTTGTAGTATAATAATAATAGGCAACTAATGCAAGAACTTCGCTGGAATTTTCTTACATTGTATGCTAGCGATGTAAGAAAATTCCAGTGAAGTTATCGGCGACTATAAAACTTACGGCCATTTTACATCCCAAACGCAAAATATCTGTGGGATAAAAGAGCTCCAGAGGTGCTTTTCCACTTTGCGTTTGGGATGTAAAATGGCCTTTATTCTTAATAATTATTCAATTTAAAGAAAGATAAAGATCGCCAAATATGTTTCACATCTTTCACGTGCACTGGGTACACGCGCTAGTTTTTTCTTAGTTCGCTAATCTAAAGTGGAATCAATTCTGACATACTAGATTCGATTCCGAATGCACTCCTTTCTAAACTATGAAACAAGCAGAAGTTGACAATTTTCTCCTCGCTCTTTATTTCTCTCGGCAGGAATTGTGATCGTAATACGCATTTCTACTTTCGATCATCGTTTGAAATCACAAAAAGCGGAAATGCGAAAGACCATGCCACAGGGTGGTATTCAAGTACACGATATAAGGAATTACGAACGGAGGAGTTATCCTTAGGCTTCCTAAAAGAAATTGAAACAAGTGTTTTGAAAGGGTTCGTTGTTTTTTACATTTAATCTATTTTATAATACTGATGAAAGTTACTTCAATCGCTATAATGAAAGGTTAATAATACAACTAAGTCCACCTAAAATTTGTTGAAAGTCTTCGACCAAAGACAATTTCGGTTGTTTAATACTAAAATTTCTTATAAAAATTTTCTTACCCTTTAGCAATAAAAATTTTAAAGAAATATCCTGAAAGTATGCAGAGCCAAATATTAATTAGAAAACTTTTTATAAAATGGTCATAACCGGCCCACAGAGACACTACGTCCTTAGTAGACTAGATTCAATGAAATTCAAAAACTGAAAATATTCCTGCAAAAGGCTTCCTTAAAAAGATTCCTTCCGAAAAAAAACAATCAATTCAAATGTAAGAACACTAATAGTAAAAGTCCTTCCAATATCCAACTCGATGCTAACAGGTAAATTCAAAAGTAATAAAATTTTACATTACCGCAATTACAAAATTCCCTAAAATCCGCAAGCTTAGAACCAATTTGAATTAAATTGAAATTAATTTTCCTTGATCGTAACGATTCTCTCCTCCAGCGTCCTCAGGATGAAAGTTGCAGCTACGAACAAACGAGCGCATGGAGTTATTAGCATTGAAAATACTGGATCTAATTGCATTGTAACTTTCCCCTAACAAGCTCCACTTAAATTCTGCTCTCGAACTTTAGTTGAATCAAAAGAAATATTTGATGTCACATGCCCAACAACAATGGTATAAAGTTATTTTCTTTACGATCTGCTCCATTTCCAGGTATATGGACAATCGGGTCCAACGAGAGCCAGTTGAGCACACATATAGGACGTTATCAAATAACTTTTAATTATTTAGTTTCATTCTCCGATATTCATTGCTTTGATATCATCACCAACAAGTACACTAACACACGACAGTCTTTGGTGCCACCAGTCCATATTCCTTGTCAAGGACCAAATATAGTTAGGATAGAGAGTGGGTGTAAGACAGAGAGAGATAGAGTGAGGGACACAAGAGTTATGTGAAAAGGCTTTGTTTTGGTTCTGGCGTTCAAATTACATGATTTCTGCAATAAAGAGGATTGGTGATGGCCGCATACATATGTATATATGGATATCCATATGCATCCTGTATGTGTGTGTATATTGGTAACATAGTTAGGCATGCCCTTCTGGGCGAGTTTTCATTTAAGTAGAATAGAGAGAATATTTTAGTGAATTAATTAGTAACTTGGAATGTTTGAATATTGTAGCTGGTAGAGATGGCTGCAATTTAAGCATATAAAGTTGTCTATAAAATTTTAGAACAATTCGACTAGAATGAAGCATGAGATTGATGTAAAATTTAAAATATAATTGTTTAATTATTTATGGGATTTTCTTGTCGTACTGGTGAAGTAATAAGATTAGTTGCCTTCAACAGAATATTAGAAACTGAGTTGGATAAAGGAAAGGCATTTACATGACTAATAACTGCATGTCATACGGAGTGGTTAGGATCTTTATCGACCATACTTTTCGACTTTTAACGTTCTAGAGGAAAGGTAACCCTATTAACCCAACAACTAGCAGTTAACAAGACAGATGCAGAACTGATTTGATTACAATTAATAGGCGACTGCGTGTCCTACGTAGACAGTCAAGTCAAGTACTTGGTTCTTCATTTAGACCCAAAGGAGAATTGGAGGCTTGACAGCGAAGAGATAGCTTTTATGCACGTAGAAGCAAATCTTCAGCAAGATACCTTCGGCGCTTGAAGCCATATATGTTTGGTAGGCCCTAGACGACCGTGATTAGACCAGTTGTGACGTATGTCTCTTCCAAAATAATATCCATGATCAGTGGGTGCCGGGTAACAGATATGTACGTCGAAGGCTATGAGAAGGAAAATGAATTCGCCTGATTAGGAGTGTAGGGCCTGATTAGTAGTGTTGGGTAGGACACGATTCTACTGAGTTTGTAAGAGGTTCCTCTCTTTTTCTTTTGAGCCAGTACAATGTCATACTCAAATGAGGCGAGGTGCTATTGTAATGCCAAAATGACAAAAACAAGAAAATTAAAAAAAGAAAGAATATAAATACAAAAGAAGAGTTTTTTTACGAGTTTAATTCTAATATGCCTTAAACTGCCTTAGAGTAAGTAAGAAATCTATGCCTCCACAATATACAGTCACGGACAACTAATAAGAACTAGTTTATAAAAATTGAATTTATACATTTCTTATGTTTTTAGGTAGCAATCCTGGTAGGAATTTATTATGATATTGTTATTGATTTCCTTCAATCCCACCATTATATATTTAAAAAAAATTTAAGAAGAGGTGGTGGGAATTCTTTAATTTGATTCCTACATAAAAACATAAAAACTGTATAAATGCAATTTTTATGAAACTGTTTCTAATTAGTTGTCCGTGGCCGTATATTTATATTTTGCAATCCCACCTCGCCTAATTTCAAGTTGGAAATATTACTACCTCAAAAGAAGTAAGAATTACCTCTCCAGTACAAAATTTCACTCCCTTCGAAAAAGTAAGAATTGTCTCTTCAGTACAAAACTTCACTCCCTCGAAAATTGTAAGAATTTTCTCTCCAGTACAAAATTTCCCTCCCTCGGAAAATGTAAGAATTGTATGTTCCGTACAAAACTTCACTCCCTCGAGAAATGTAAGAATGTCTCTCCATCCAGTACATGTTTACGATCTTACCACGGCTCAGTTTAAATTGGCTATTTTACTGCGGCAAAAGAAGGAAGAAATGTCTCTCCACTACAAATTTACAATCACACCTCGCTTTATTTATCTAGATACACGCTCATCTACCAGTAGGGCATTATTTTGGAACCGGGACATTTAAAAAAATTGAGGCCGTTGTACTACATCGTGTAAGGGACAAATGTACTGCCTCGTGTAAGTCCGGCTCAACACTAGTAGGTAGGTTGTTTCTTATTTGTGTTTCCAAAGGGCTTTTTGGTATCATTTACTAACGCATAGTCGATTCTTCAAATCGCGTTGTTGTTTGATTAATCTATGAACTCCTATGGACATCCAGTCAATGTTTTAGCTAAGAGAAATTTCAACAGTGCAAACGATGCACGCAGCGTATGACATGTGGCGCCATCTTGCGGAAACCAGTTATATTTGAGGTGTATCACCTCCAGTTAGGGCAAAAGAATATCAAATATATTGTTTGGATAACGTACGACTACATTCACCATCGCTGAATTGCCTGACCATTCTCGAAGAAGTAAGGCCCGATCCCAAAACTAAAGAGTGGCTCATATTGCATGCAACGGCTGCCGAAGTGCTATGCGAGGATTTTCGTCGTCCTAAAACTCAAAAGTTATGCTTATTGACGTTACCGCCCAGTTAACAAATCGTTCCATCACTAAAGAAGAAATTCCCCCCAAAAATGTCATTCATGTTTCAGTTTTAAAAACACCCAATTGCTCATGTCATTCTAAATGGTCAGATGTCATTCTAAATGGTCCATTGGCAGTAGTTGTTGCGTCAGTCAATTTTTTACTTGGTATTAGTATATAACCCATTGCCTTAAGACCTACTTCCTATTACGGGCTTGGGACCAACAGATTATCCTGGCCGAGTTTGCTCGCAGATACTATGTCGTTATTTCTATGAGGCAGATCTAAAATCATTAATTACCCTTTTTACTACCAGTCTGTCATGTCTTTGGTCACATTATGATGAAATGTCTGGTAGTAAGCTTATTACGAGGGATTACGTAGGTTATGAGGAGCAGGGAGCAAATTGAAGAAAAAGGAAGCATATTGAAAGGCGTGTTACATCGAAATAGATGGACATTAGTAGATGCAATTAGGGTCTCGAACCAACCGCACTATACCAAATCTGTTTGCTTTTCTCTTTGGAATAGAATACTAAGATTTAATCAACTAAATCGTAGTCCAATTGGCATGCCATTGTTCGTCAACATGCATATCCATCTGACATTTTGGTCTTCTTGTAGAATTTACAGTCTCAGTGCTTCCAGTTTTAAATAACCTGTAAAGACAAAGTTTTTTGTTGGATCCATTTCCATTAGCATACTGAATAGACCGGTTGTGGTTCAAACACCGAAGTCAAGCAGCATTCGGCGCAGTTAGTACTTAGATGGAGGACGGCTTAATATCGCCCTGAGCTGTCGGCACCTACTGTATGTGTAGAGGGTACCAGTAGAAATTCTGCCAATTAGTAGATATATTTGGAAATAATCTCTTATTATGTATTATTTGGGGCTTAATGGCGTCAAATTAAAGTCTGTTAAGCTGTCAAATTAAAGTCCGAAACATTTAATACAAATTAATCTCGTTCTTTTATTCTCTAAAAATACAATATATAAATGAACTAAAGGGTGAGTTCAAAAACTCATCACTGCCGCAACACTGCAATATTCAGCTACAGACTTCCAATTGCTGAATTCTGCAGTGTTGCGGCAGTGATGAATTTTTGAACTCACCCAAAGTAAATAAAATGTGTTAACTTCTCGTGTCCCGGCTGCTCTTTTCCTGCTTTTTCCTCCTTCCGTTTTCTTTGCTACGTCGCGTCGCACAGTGGTTCCTAATCCCGAAAAAGTGGCCAAAATATATAGACGTTATTCAAATTGTATGAAATTACGTACAAATAGTATTTTGAGGTCGCTGATTACGAACATTCACTCAAAATAAAAAAAAACAAAATGGCGGATCCAATATGGCGGACAAAATTTTTATAAAGTATTCAGATTTTTATGAAATTGGGAGTATTGGGAGTAAAATTAAAAAAACAAAATGGCGGATCCAATATGGCGGATAAAGTTCTTATAAAATTGCTAGAAATTTTATTTAAATTAAACAAATCGGGGCAAACTGGGGCATCTTTTGAAACTTCCAAATTATAGACAAAGAAATCAAGAATGCGACAAAACTTGTTAGAGAGTGGGATGTGGGACTATTGAGTAATGTAATTTTAAACATTGACGTTTACAACGGGAAGTTATAAAAAACTTGTTTTGAATGGTAGGTACACTCCTAAAATAATTAAGAAAACTGATTGTCAATATGAAATAACGTTTAAAAGTATTTACTTTCGTTAGCAGAAGCCAATTCAAACGATTCCAGGTCACTGTTAACACAAAAAACCCGTTTCACTATGTACCGCGCTGAGGTACTCGTGTGCCAGACGCTCACGTAACAGTGGCTCCCGAGAACCCCCCCCCCCTCAAGTTTGACCGTTATAAAACGCTGTTTCTAATACCTTAGGTACCAACCTACATAACACTAGACCCAAAAAGCCCCCAAATCAAAGATCGATTTTAGGGGCTTTTGGCCACGTTTTCGGCATTTGGAACCACTGTGCATCGGTTCGATTTCCGTTTTTAGTCAATTCAGCAACAACGCCTCCCCACTTTTTTCTGCCGTTTTTCAAGCGTCATTTCAGTTTCGTCAATTGTTTTCGTCTAGTTCGGGTTCGTCCGTTGTTTTCGTTGACTTCTAGATTCGTCCGACGTTTTAAGGTGGATTTACATATCTGACATTCTTCCGTCGCGCCGCATAACAGCTGATCATTTCTGTCGCAGATTTTTAATACGCGTTTTACATTTGTGACGAATTCTGTCGCAACCAAAAACAGTCGTTACTTTTGACAACTGACGTGAAGAGAGTAAAAATGAAAGTAACTAAAAAATATAAATTAAAAAGATTGCAAAATCTAAAAATCTTATTATTATGGACATATTTAAAACTAGTTGGGATGTGGCTTTTGACCCTTTCGGTCCACAAGATTAACTTTCCAGTATTCGTACAAAAAAACGACTCGAACGATTGTTATGAAAATCTTTTCAGATCATACTTCCTTTAACACGCTTTGAACGGCATCTTAACGAAGTCGGTATCTTTTTTGGTTCGCGCGAAATCGTGCTGGTACAAAAATCACTTACGTCGTTCAAACAAAAAAACGGTTCGACCGATTTTTATGAAAATCTTTTCAGATCATATTTCCTTGAACACGCTTCGAACGGCACCTGAACGAAGTCGATATCTTTTTCGGTTCGCGCGAAATCGTGCAGGAAAAAATGACCACATACGTACGCGCACACACACGCACACATATTTCTTCTCAAATTTTTGCTTAAAATGCTATTGGGACCTTAAAACGTGTAAATACATTGAAAATTTCTATTTCGATTTTCGGACCGATTACAATAACTTCCTACTGGGAAGTTAAAAAAGTGACAATAAGAGAAGATGTTAGGTGAACAATCTCCTTAAAAAAAGAAATCGGCAAGGAGTTTTATTTTTAAAAAGAACCAAACAAGTTAAATTTTAATTTTCTGTCAGTCAGTAGGCTGTTTTTTTCATCCTGCGACAGAAAAGTTAAAGTTTATTTAACTCTTCGCCGTGACGGTAAGATGTCGCAGAGGTTGTTTCTGATTGGTCGAAATTTAAAAAAAGACCGTCGCGACGGAAAAATGTCAGATATGTAAATCCACCTTTAGTCTCGTGGCAGTGTGGCCAACACCGAAAAAATTTCCCCCCTAAACGTGAGTCAAAAACCCCCTAAAATCAGACCTAAAACCCCTAAAATTAATATTATGACATTTTGTAGAATAGAGAGAATGCGAGAAATGTAAATATTTTGCTTCTATCAAATTGCAGTAAGTATGCAGTATGAAAAATTCGGCATTACTAACACAGTGGATCTTACAATTTTATATAAATAATAATTTTGCATATAGCAATACCTCACTGGCGAAAGTAACAGAAGAGTTCGAAGAGCAAGAAGGTCTTAGACAAGAGGATGGGTTGGTCTCAATGCGTTTCAACCTGGCCCTAGATTGGGTGATAAGGAAAACGTCTGTCCAGAGAAGTGCATCAATAGCAGCACAGTCGTTATAATTACTTGGATATGCGGATGACGTGAGCATCGTGGAAAGATCCTTTTCGGCAGCAAAAGAAGTTTATGTTTAGAGGCGGCTAGGGACACAAGCCTGAACATCAACGAAGAGAAAACACAGGTGGTGCAACAGTCCAGGGCTTAAAGATTTAGAATGGGAAGAAGTATAACTATCTACGAACAAAACCTATAAGTAGTCGATAAAACAGTCTACCTTGGGGCTACAATTACAAAAAGAAACGAGGCAAAGGGAGAGATTACTAGACGAATACTATTGGCAAATAGTGTCTTTTATGACCAATAACAAATACTGCACTCAAGATTTTTGAACAGACATTAGCTGCGTTCCATTTCTGCTTTTGAGTACTCATGATAAAGCAGAAAAGGAACGCGAAATTTGTGCTTATGGGTAAAACCTAACCTCAAATTTTTGATGTTAATTTATTTGTATGCAAATGAAAGGTTAGAATAATTTACAACATAATTTAAATTAATGCGGTGATTTTATTATTTTTATTTATAGGCTATGTGCACGGGGGCGGAGCTAGAAATAATTTAGATGCAAGCGCTCGATGTGAGCATCACTGCAAATTCTGAACTACATTTTTCCAGTGTGCATTGTTGTTGCGGATGTGTCAAAATCAAAATAAACCCATGGTTTGAGGTTATGCTATCAATGTGAACGAATTAATTATTTTTGTATTATACGTGTTAATTGAAGAAAAAAATACTCAAAATAAATAATTTGCATGTACCTTTTATGCTATGCTATTTATATTATATGCACACAGCTACATCACAAGATATTTGTTTATTAAAAAATTTCCCGGTATAACCCAATAATAAAAAGGGAGTTCAATTCTTTTCTCCGTCCCACTGGCGGCGCTGTAGGCTTCGTGCACATAGCCTATAGACGTTTTTATATGAAAAAAGCTGGAAACAATTAAAAGCCTATCTATAGGCGCAAAATAATTCACAATGCACCCACTAATTGGGTTCCTCTAGCGTATTTCAATTGCGTACCTCTCTCGGTTGCTACTGGGGTGTTAGCGCAAGAGTAGGTATGAGTACTTGCGAGTAAGAAATAGAAAAAATTAGCAGAAAAGGAACACGGCTATTAACACGATGTTATGAGCGAGACTTGGACTATGATCCAGGACATAGAGGATCAATAGGTTTGAAAAAAAATTCCCAGGTGCATAATAGGCCCAACGAGAGAGGATAGAATATGTATGTCGAAGGAGATACAACAGCGATTTGTATGAAATTTTTGACGACCCAGAACATTTAATAAAAATTAGCAGACTAAGACTAGCCGGTCACGTAATCAGGATTGAGGACAATTGTATCCCAAAACGGCTTATGGTAGCAGAAATTTCGGGATATAGACCATCAGTAGGCAGAGCTCGGAGGAGAAGGATAGACTCTGTGACGGCTAACGAAGAGGCAATACTCAACAACCAGAACTGGCGTCATGCTGCCCTAGAGGAGGGCAAGGCTCGATTTGCTGTAGTGTCATTGGATGGAATGGGATGATATTTCACGATATTTTCTGGCAGTTATGAAATTATTTCAAGTCAAAAATTAAACAACTCAACTCCTCATTTGATTAAATCAACAAGCGTTAAAATAAAATTATGTAAAAAAAATAGCTTATTATAAAATATCACATAAATCCCGCCTAAAAAACCCCTAAACATTTTTATCCCCCAAAAAATCCCCCAATTAAGTTTTTTCCCCCAAATTTAGTGGGAAACCCCCTGAGTTGAGCACACTGTCTCGTGGCCTAACAGGGCTGTCACCTTTGCTTATTCGTGATTCTATGGAAAGTCGGCATTCAAATATATTTACTGTCTTCGTAACACCAAATTTAGCTATTTCCAGTTCAGAATGTTCTGATATGGTTAAACTATGCTTATTCTTCTTTAACAGTGCCCGCTATGGAGTAAGCATGAAATGCCTGTTAAACGTGTGATGGATCTAAAGACAAATTTCAATAACAATTGACTTAAATTGAATTTCCAATAAACAACCCTTAACCAACTTATTATTAAGACCCAAAATAACAACCCGATACAATTGTTTGCACATCCTTCCTTAACCAGTTCAAGTACTTCCACACCCCCCTTTGTCATCAAAATACCAGGAGACAAAAATTTTAATGCGAAATATAATTTATAATTTGCTACTTTGGGAAATGAACAGTTAAATAAAAAAAGAAAAACTTGAGTGTCAATAAAGTGCCAGGAAGGAACCCTTTATCGATGCCCAAATAATGATAACATAAAGAATTATTGGTCATAAAAGGATAATCCCGAATGGAAAGAAGCCCGTTTTATACTCGCCCGTAAAACAGTTATACGATCCCCCACCACACCAGCACCACCCCCACCACCAGCGCTGTGTGCTCTAAGAAATGAGAAAGTTATAATCACATCTAGTTTGAAAATTATAAAAGGATATAGCGTCCTTAACAACTGTGTGTATGTGCCATTCATATGGAGAGTGTGTGTATGCACGAAGTGAAAATTTAATACATTTGAAAAATTCACGAGCTGTAAACAAAAATATTAAAATTTTAAATTAATCTTCATTTGATTAAATCAACACACAACACCTATCCTTGTCACTCTATTTTATTTTTATGTGGCTTGAGTGTAGTTGGTCGGTGTGAGCTGTAGTTGTAGTTGTTGTGGAATGTAGGTGGGTGGGGGTGGATGGATTATGATTTCTCTATCTTTTTAATATTTGTTGAACTTAATCATGTAAAGTGTAATCACATTTAGGTCAAAGTTTCTACTGTCATCACAACTTTTTAATATCTCTAATAGAATTAAGAAGAAGCATCTTTGGATATTACTTTAGGGCATAATTTCCGTAAAAGGGTCCGCACAACGCCGAGTAGAACAAAAGTAAGAGGAAGAAGTTGAAAAGAGTAGCAAGCAAAAAAAAAAAAAAAGAAAAATAAACACAAAAAAAATATTGAACAGAAAGGGTTATTCCCAAAAGAAAATACATAAAACGGCGCGTAAGTAAAGAACTTTTTTGGGTGGAAAATGTTTTTTAACAATTTGTTAAGTAGAACTCATTTCGTGTTTCGTGAAAATAAAAGGCTCAACTTTACTTTTGACTATGATCACCCAACAGCTCCGTGCCCCGGCAAATAATGACAAACACTCAACTTTTTTTCATGGGCATTAACACCTTACCGGTCCCCTAGTGGTGTTTTAAGGAAATTTTAATGGTGGGGAAGATGGGGACATAGTTGTATACATACTTAAGAAAATTAAAACTATTAAATTAGAATCAAGAAAGTTGATACTGGTTGAGCTTCGAGATCGGAGAAACAACGAGAATTAGGGTTTTGGTTGGTTTTGGACTTAGCTTAGGTGTAGGGCTGCTCCCCTCACAGACTGTGGCAGATGTGTAAAGCCATCCTGTGGAGTTTAGGGTCCAAAAGTACTGCTGTCACTCACTCGGCCTGTTACACTACACCTCTATACCTCATAATTGTAGACTATACAGCTTGAAAATGCTCAGAACTCTGCCTAATGTTTTGACGGTTAGACTTGACTGTTCGAGGAGCGGACATATCGTTTTCAAGGCAAAGCCTCCACCCTTCCAATCCTCCATAAATGTAATCAAGCCAACAACTGTGCTGCCCGCAACCCAACAAGTGCAGCCAACAAGTTTCCTGACATCCTTCCTACTGCACCCCCAATACTGCTTCGCAACGTAACAATCAAGCCAAAATTTGTCCTAAAATCAAGCCAACAAGTTTAGCCTAACATCAAGCCAACAAGGGTCCTGCCATTGTTTCCACCACCGCGCTCCAACAAACCTTAAGAACGTGAAGAGATGGCAGTCACGCCAACGAGTATCCTGACATCAAGCGAACAAATGTCGTGACAACTTTTCTGCTGCAGAATTTCTTACCCCCGTTAAAAGACGGCATACGAAGGAACTGCTTAGAGTTGCCCAATAAAGGCACGGACCTCTAGCGTCGGCGTGTTTCATCCAGTTCCAATCGGCAAGGGCTCTCTTCACAAAACTGGTGGGTGTTTCCGGCCCGATGAATGCAATATAATTGGTCCATAGGAGTCCCTTGAGTATGGTATAAAACGGAACGTCCATCCTGACACAGCTTGAAAATCAGAATAAAGCATTTTATAAATGGGTACGCCCGGCGCCCAGAGAAGATCGATAAACGACAGTGCAAAGACTACCCACTGCCATGCAGCCCTCAAAACGATAACTTTACATCTTGGTCAGGTAGGCTTTGAAGAATATGCTCCATACTACTGCCAGTTGGTTATCCAGGGAGGACCATACGGAGGTGACGGTTGGATTTTGCCCCCCAAGAAGCTTTTCAGCCCTCCAACCTCTAGTCTGGAGAACGTACCGGCTTTAGCTAGAGGCGGGCATTCACATAAGAAGTGAACAAACGTTTCCCCTTCGTTCATCTCGCGGAAATAGTTCTGATTATTCAAGAGGCGTATCGTTCTTCCTTTATTCTAAATAGGCGAAGTCGTCCTGGTATCCAGTGCCCTACACTTTTCGTTGACCAACAGCAAGTGGTAGTCAAAAATAGCGTTTTTGTCCCCGCATATTGGGGTACTAAAGATCTTAATCCCCGAGTTCCGGAGAGAGAGACTCCCTTTATGGCTAGGTATCGGCTTTCTCGTTTTCATCATTATACTATGTTTCAATGTCCTTGATACCAGACGAGATTCACGCTGTGCCTTCTTCTACCGAGCATATTTAACTCAGCTTTAGACACTAGACACTAGTGTGGAAACAGATACATGCATGCATGCGGTGCGTTCAGTCAATCCGTAGTATGCATCGCGTTTTCACTGACCAATAATTGCTTGTTTGCTTTCCGTCTCGTCCTTCACACGTAACCAAAAACAAAATCGAAGCGTCAAGCGTATGTGCTTGTATTTGAGCATCTTAGGCTTGTGCTTGTGATCTTAGGCTAATGCGGAAAAGGTTGAGAGAAGATGAATTTTTGAGTAGAGTGGATTCCTTTCGCGTAACTATATAACATGTCGCATTTTAATGCACGCACTTCTATAATATCTATCGCCGCACCCATCGCACGCACGCGTATACCTGTCTCCAGGTTTATAGAGACTGGGCTATTTGTGATAATTCCACAGTTGTGGGTGTTTGAGCTGCATTGTCAGTAATTCTGCTTGAAAAATATAGACCTAGTAATTCTAATACAATTGATGAAGAGATGGTAGGTTTGTGTAGAATATGTCCCTGTAGGGTGTATGAGGTGCGCCATCTAGACCGACTGTGTTTCCAATGTCCAAATTCTTACCAAATACAGCGCCAAACTTGTAATGACTTATGTATTTGTTGCAACAACATTAAATAGCTCTGACATTTTTTAGCCGATTTTGACAAATGAGCAAGATTTATTTAGAATATTCAAATCAGTCTTTGAATACAATGTCCAATAAATGACCACCTCCATTCGTTACGCAAAAAGCAGCTCTTTTTCGGACGTCCAGCATTTTTACTATCGCTTCTGCGGTGTGCTACAATTTCAGTCCTTCTTTCGGTATGTATTGACGCATTGCTAAAATGGTACTGAATCCCGTATATCTACATTTGTCGAAATCGGCTAAATATGTCAGAGTTATAGAGATGTGCAAAATAGTTTATTAAAAGTATTTAAATACCAAATGCAAATGCTTGGTTATGTTTTTATATCAAATACAAATACAAAATGGTTTTAAATCAAAGTATTTAAATACAAAATACGTATTTTCAAAATTGCTTTTTCAAATAAAATACCTTTTAAAACCAGTATTTGTTCAAAGATTTCATTGCAACGGTTTAGCCGCTAGGGCGATTTGAAGTTTTTTGGTAGAGTTTTACATATCACCCTGTATGTTTGTAACCCTATAACCTATTTTCATGAATAGGGTATCAGTGTACACAGAATTAAAATTTTAAAAGGGACGGTTCCACCCTACTAACTTCCAAAGTTATAAGTCGTCAAATTCCTAGTTTATAGCTACTCCAAAAATATACGAGATAATTCGAATTATGGCTTAAACCGAAATTTTTCGGCTAAGCCAAAGTTATAGGAATGTAAGTTTAAATCGATTGCGTATTAAATACCCGTTTATACGTTAATCCGAAATTTTGGCGTAACTTTAAGTTAAATCGATTAAATTTTGCTGCTATAAACTTGGTAAAAGACTGGTTGGTTTTGGTTTTTCTTAACTAAAATTTCAAGTTCAATTACCTTTTTCTCCAAAAAATTAGTACATAGTTAACCTTTACTTTCTTTTCCAAAATAAGAAAACAATTTTTATGCTACGGACTTTACTTTTGAAGTTATAAGCAATTTTGATGTTAAAATTGCCTTTATTTGGTACTTTTCGACATATACCCCATTTATGATTAGGTTGAAAAGTTGAGTCGAGGTTGAATTGAAATTTCGACCACCGTATATGATGTCGAGTTAAGTTCACTTTGGTTTGAAATGGAGTTGAACTGACAGCAAGACATAGCCTCTTTTTGTTAATTGCTTTTAAATATTTCTGACTTTCTATACAGTTTTCCATCAAAATGATGAAGGGCCTGCATAGTTTTTGCTTCCTGATGCTTCCAAACATTTCTTTTAGCTATTGTTAAAATTAAATTCTCACTGTTATTACATATATAGTTAATATAAAAAAATAAACGCGCTACAAAAACACCGAAGACAAAACTAACGCCGAAGACGGTAAACATACAAAACAAATGTCACTTCAACCCAATTTCAACTCGACCCAGGCAGGAGAGCTGAGTTGGGTTGAGTGGACACAGTTTCTACTCGACCACTGTTTATGACTGGGCTGGCGTACACGGATCATAATGTCGACACTAAAAAATCGGTTTTTTATGATGCCCTCGGCGTACATGGGTATTCCCTTCACCGATAGTAACATTATTATCCTTACACGGCATTTCAATGTGTGCACACCTCGAACGCGAATAATAAACAGATTTGTCAGCATCAGACGCAGAAAAGAAGAAGATAAGAGGATACATTTGTGCATGTGTTAGTTTTCACGCCAAAAATTTCTGTTCAATAAGTTACCACAACTTTCTCTCTTCCTTTTGCCCCTCTGTCCTGAAAACCGGTTTTTAGTGTGTTGACTTTATGATCCGTGTATGCCAGCCCACTGGGTTCAACCTGGGTTGAACCTACTCATAAACGGGGTAATAGGTGAAAAACTACTGAAAAGTAGCATTTAGGATGGGTGCGTTCATAAATAAAGTAATTTCGAATTTAAGGAATGAAAATATGAAATAAAAGTTAAAACATTTAACAAAACCATTTTGCATTTTACAAATACTAAATATTTATATAAAGTATTTCAAATAAAATAGAAAATACATTTTAAAAAAAGTATTTCAAATGCAAAATAAAAATAGGCATTTTGCATTTTGTATTTGCATTTCAAATATTTGTATTTCAAATAAATCACATCTCTGGAGTTATTCAATGTTGAAATACCGAAGGCCTAGATGGCGCACCCTGTATATTCCCAAGAAAAACTCAATAAGTATGGCAACAAGTACATAAGTCATTATAAGTTTGGCACTGTATTTTGGTAAGAATTTGGACATTGGAAGCACATCCTAAGATAAATATGTTAAATGAAAACGATTAGTAAAGGGATTAATCTGAAACCTTACCTTGAATAGTTTCACTGGTTTTAAATTGCGTACTTTTAGTAAAAAGGATTGTGGAACCAAAGTACAAAATGACTGAAATGGGAGCCACAGGAAGAAATAAACGCAATCTTCTTTATAAAAATTTGGAATGCATATAAACTTCTTTTCCAAATAATTCTGAACTATTGTTGCCTTTATTGCGGACACAGCCTCATCTAAATAAGGCAACAGGCCCGAGATACCAAGACTATAATTTTTCAAAAGGAATCCTCCATTGAACTACCAGTTCGTTATGTCGTAGTCTTCATGGTAGAATGGGTTCGCTTGATTCGAAAGAAGTAATATAGAGGACAGGATAAGTCATTAAGAGTCTGAAGGCTGCTGAAGGTAGAGACGATGGACCTTGCGTTTGAATTCCTTGTAGGAGTTTACACTAAAACGAAAAAAATTTGCCCACGGAAGTTACAAAAATCAAAACAAAATTTATTTGTAACGGTGTCCGGCAAAGTTAATATATACTACACAATCGGCTGAGCCAAAGACACTACCTTCGTGGTTATCGGGCGGGAAACCTGGGAGTGTTATGCCTCCTGAAACAAGTGTACCGTCCACTAGACCCGACTTAAGCTGAACTTTGTTACCCTATTATTAACCGGTAACAGAACCTGGCGAGATGCCTTTTTAGGGCATAAGAACTACTGAGTTCAAATATGAACATATAAAACTGAACGAGTTCAAGTATGAACATATGAGCATTGCAGTTTTCTATTTAAATTAAAAATTAATTATGGCTTAACCTCTTTGAAAAACAAATTCATTTCAATTCCTAATCAAATTATTAAAAGCTCGACCTCCTACATAATACAACCCATAACCAAACCCACATTTCGAAGCCATCTGAGCCCGGAGTCCCCATATAAGGACCACCATAATCGCCCACCATTTTTTTTGTTAAGTTAAAATTATCTACAAATTTGAAAATCCATTACAAAAACCTTGAAATCACAGCTCTAAATCCAGGATTTGTATCTGGGTCATCCCGCATAATGGCTTACAGCCCACGGACAATTTATCTTCCGCCTGTTCCATCTTCCTTCACCCCCGCGTACCAAAAAATAAAAACGAAATCCTTAAATGTCAGACGCCAACTTAAAAGGAGGAAGATACAAAATTTAAGATTTATTCAAATATTTGACTTTATATTTTTTTAACACAAATTGTTCGTAAAACAGTAAAGGAAACAGTGTGAAAGAGAATACTTAACATTAAAATAAACGAAACTGGCAACGAGGGGAATTAGAGTGTCCTTCTCTGAAGTTTTTACTATCACGACAGGTAAAGTAGCAAACATTCAAGTCTAAAACAGAAACAGCAACAAAAACAACAACAAAAAAATGAAAGTAGAAAAGAAAAAAATATATATAGTATAGTATAATACAGAACCCAAAAAAAAACAAGAAGTAAGAAGAAAAAAAATTCTTTAAGCAAATTTAAGACGATGATGACTTTCTCTTAAAAGCTTTGTGAAATGTAAATAAGATCCCACAGAGATAAGGATCCTGTTACGTACACGGTGAGGCTCTGAATTGAATATAAGAGAGTAAGGATACGTATGGGTATACGAGGATACGGCGTATACGTTTAAAACTTGATAAGTAATTCTCACAGACATTAGCCAAACGAAAATCTTTAAGTTTAACTTTCCACTTTGAATCTGTATTGACTTTTTACTGCTCTTAAGGAAGTTATAACTTATTTCTTCACCAAAAAAGAAGAAATTCTTAAAGTGGATTAATTGTAAAATCTTTTTGATGTTCTCGCCTAAAATATATTAAAAACAAAAATCGATAAATTATCAAAATTTTTTAATTAGCAATAGAATAATTTTGATTATGATGAAATTTTAAACTTTGTGTTGAGCCAGAGTGCTGTCTAGGCTCATAATATTCATATGGATACAAAAACATAAAATCCTTTTGATTTACGGCATTTCAAAAATTTAAACAATTTTCGAACAATTCTGCAGACGTTAACTGATAAAGTTTCGTTCAGTATTCGTTGCTATGATATACAGCATCACCAGCACAATGAAACTTACCCAACGCAATCTTAACTATCATAAAAATACACGTGTGAACGAAGTTCCTTACGCTTTTTCTTCAACTGGGAATGCAATTTCAAATAGAATCTAATTCCAAATAGAACACTAAGTTTGGTATATTGCGACGCCGCCTGCACGAATATAGGTACGTCTACACTGGTGCGCTTTCCGACATTTCCACAGCCGTATCCACGATCAGAATGTCCACATCACTTTCTGCTTGAAGGGTAAAGCCCAGATAACTGTCATAACAGTCATAAAAAATGTTTTTAGAAGGACGGTAAGAAGTTAAAAAATATAGCGCGTGTAACCAGTGCACGTGAAAGATGTGAAACATCTTTGGCGATCTTCATCTTTCTTTAAATTGAATAATTAGTAAGAATAAAGGCCATTTTACATCCCAAACGCAAAGGGGAAACGCAGCTCTGGAGCTCTTTAATCGCACAGCAATTTTGCGTTTGGGATGTAAAAAAGCCGTAAATTTTTTACACACCGATTTGTGTTGAAAATGTACCATTGCTGTTGATGACCTTCGACCATGATGTCTGACCGCATTTGAAATATATTTTTGGTGGGCTTGGAAACACATTTTTCTAGACAAGTCGATTTTATTTAATAATACAGTCGTTATACAGATTTTTATGCTCTCCATGTTTTTATTTTAGTCTGTTACAAGTCTCAGACTATTACTTAATCGACTTACTGACGCGACGCAGCGACTTAAAGTGCCCCTTGGCATACGACATGAGAAAACAGCATGGCTACTATTACACGATTTCTTACCAGACGTCAGAATCTCAAGAAGGCCCATGTTTGTGTTCTAATTATTTTCTAGTTTTTGGTACAGCTTATGATTTCAAATAAAACCATTTAACTTAAAAGTTTTTTTTACCTATTTTTATTTTCTAGTTTTTAGTTTGGCTTTTGGCTCATATCATCATGCAAACTTCTCATCCTTTCCAACTCTTTCATTGCATCTTTGTTGCACGGTTTCTTACCTGTTAATTTCTCACAATCAAGCTTCTCAATACATAGCCCTTCCAAAGTTCTTATGCGACTCAATGCTACAGCGGCATTTTGAATTTTCTAATTTTGACAACAAATACATTATTTCCGACCTTAAACACACCCAAATAGCAATTTTCAGTGAAATCGAATTGTTATTACCAAAAGCGTACCGCCATTTTGAATTTTCAAATTTTAACCACACATTCGTCATCTGTCACCTTAAAAACCCTCCCATACCGATTTTCAATGGATTCAGAACACATCGGCAAAATTCATCCGCCATATTGCCGCCGCCTTTTTGAATTTTCGAATTTTGAAAACAGATTCGTCATTTGTGATCTTAAAAACTCCCCGATACGGATTTTCAACATATTCAGAGCACATTTGCAAAATTCATCTGCCATTTTGAATTTTCAAATTTTGACCACAGAATCGTCATTTATGGCCCTAAAAACCCCCGGATACCGATTTTCAATGGATTCAGAACATATTTGCAAAATTCAATTCATCCGCCATATTGGCGCGGCCATTTTGAATTTTCAAAATTTTGACAACAGAATCGACATTTGTGGCCCTAAAAACAACCCGATACCGATTTTCAATGGATTCAGAACACATTCGCAAAATTCATCCGCCATATTGGCGCGGCCATTTTGAATTTTCAATTTTTGACTACAGAATCGTCATTTCTGGCCCTAAAAACCCCCCGATACTGATTTTCAATGGAATCGGAACACAATTGGAAAATTCGTCAGCCATCTTGGAACCGCCATCTTGATTTTTTACAAAAATGTCAGATCGCATTGTCACGGGAACTCAATGTGTGTGCAAAGTTTCATAAGAATCGGTTAAGTAGAAGTAGTTGAAAAAGCTGTCGCAAAATTTGAACCGAACAAACAAACAAACAAATAAAACCATTAAATATAAATAATAAAATTCAAATGCCGAGATCAAGAATTGAACCCGCGACTTTTTGGAATATCAACGTCGTAAGGCAACCACTCAACCATTTGTTCCATTCTGCCTATGTCTGGCTCGTCATGTCTGGCTCGCGGCATATAAACACTTTTCTTTGGTGCTACTATTTTTTTTTAAAATCTCCGTCTTATTCTGTCTTCCTCAATACAGATCTTCCGTTTCCCGGAATGAAAATTGGATTGGAACGAAGCTTTCCCTATAAAGCGTTCCCTAAAAAGCGTTCCCACAAAATGTTCCCGACCTTGAAGAATTACTCTCAACGCGCGCAAAGATGTTTCACATCAAAAATAAATAACTGTAGATTCTTGATTTATAGACCAAAGACTCAGAAAGAAATATAATATACAGCTCTTAAAAAAACTTTACTTATGCTGTTATGACACTTACGTTTTTTTCAGCGTCGAATTTTTAAGTATGAAAAGGCAAGGACATGTTGGTGTAAGCGTGATGGCGGCTTTGCATTTTCGTGCAGTTTTAATTTTGAACATATTAAATGTATTTTTAATAAATACTTTTTATAGTTAACAAAAACATAATATTATCACATCCACCGCACTCTTATTTACAAATTTTCTTTTCAATTTCACTTAATAATGACGAACTTTCAATTTTGTCAAAAAAAAGTCTGAAATGTCAAAAATTAAGATGAAGATCCCGAAAAAGTATGAAAAGTTCATACTTTTTCTGGCACTTTTCGAGTTAGCAGAACTTTTTCGCGTAGATTAGGTTCAATTTTAGCTAATCCTTCGCACTCATGCCAAATCCCCGTAAAAAAATTTTGTCTCTTCTAAACTTGCTAAAAAGTGTAAGATTCGTTTTCAAAAAAGTTAAGTGTCAAAACAGCATTACCCAATTACTTTGACATTTAAAGGAAAATAGATAAAATAGTAAAGTAATATATATTATTGAAGGGAATTTAATGCTCTAGAACCCTTTTGCCGGCATTTATTTTTTGTGTGCTTCGTTGAAAAGTTACCTGGTCAAAAAGAGCAAAAAATGTGGCAAACATTTTTTTCCAAAAGTACAAACTTTCAAGAGCAGATATCTCGAAAACTATACAAGATATCGCAAAACTTGACTGAGTAAAACTTGTAGCAAAAATCAGCTTTCATTTTTTATAGAGTGGTCATATCGCTAGGACGCATAGTTTCCGAAGTTTCCGAGATGTGAGCGAAAAACCGAAAAATGGGACCTTCAACCCCCCCCCCCCCCCCAACCACCCACGAGCAGGGGGATACGGGCGGGGGCTTTTGATATGTTCACCTCCTAACTAGTCGAAGCAAAGTTACGAAGTCTAAAATTGTGTTCCAAGCATTTCCCTCTATACCTGTTTTGAGCATTCGTTGCCTGGCCTATAAACTTGCAGCAGGCAGAGTTGAACGAAAAATCCAAGTAGCTGGATATGCCTGCGTCATGGCTTGCGCTGGTGGAATTGTCTTCTTTCAACATCCAGGAGGCATGCACTGTGCCCTTGTTTAAAGGAAAAGCGCACCAGTGTAGACGTACCTTATTTCGTTTATAATGAGAAACGCAATTGAAATTAGGAAGGACAATTTCTTCTTAATTTCTCATCCATGTTTCAGAAAGTAGTAGAAAATTAGAATTCTCAGTAATTGGATTGATGAAATCTAAGATATGATTTTTTAAACTTTGGCACCTAAATCAAATCATACAAATCATATCCAAGATCATTTGCGTTCTGGTCTGCAATGTGTTTGAAGATAATCTTTGAAATTCTTGCAACAATTTCTCTGTTGATCTAGCTTGCTTTCGATTATGATAAAACTTAAATTTTTTTGAATCATCTTGAGCTGTTTCCATTTACAAATTTTCGGTTTGTTGCACGAGATAACGCAATGTATACAAGCTCTTAAGGCCCAACTATAATCCACGTAAGAAACGCACGTCAGTCGACGTGCGTAAATATCAAACTTTCGTCAAACGTATAATGGCTTGTGTATACGGAAAGTTTTCACAAGTTTAAAATTATTAAAATGCATAAATATTATTCATTGACTATTAAAACTTGGCTATTAATCTTTGCATATTAAAAACAATCATGTTTATTTTCAATTATAATAAATTTCTCATCAAAATCACTCCCATTTTGGAGCACAACATTTTCCATACTCTTTTTTGTTTAAAACCCACAAAACAACAAAAAAAAATCAGCTGTCATCAATTTAACTACAAATTCTCACAAAACGTACTTTGAGCGCGGTTCCTTTCGCATTTTTACGTTTAACGAAACTTAACGAAACAAAATATGACCGACGTACGTCCAATATGGCCGAACCCATTAATTTCCATGAGAGCGCCCAGATGACGTGGGTTTCTTACGTGCATTATAGTTGGGCCTTTACGAATGATCTTTGCTGTACTCGTAAACAATTTCACTGAAAGTTCCACCCTGCGATTTATGTATGGTCACATCGCAAGCTGCAATTAAAGGAAAATGCTCTCGAGTAGCAATAATTTTCTTATGTGATGTCAATGGAATGCTCGCAGATCGTAGTTCAATAGGCACGGCAAGATTACTAGCTCCCCTTTGTACAGATAATAGAGCAGCTGATTTCCTTTTCTTACAACCAATATTTGTTGAGTCACAAAACTCCAACCAAACTCTAACTACAATGATGTTTGTATCAAGATCTAAATGCACTAATTTTCCAGTTGAACCATTACATAAGCCATCTGATACATCAATGTAGGAGAAGCAAACTGTTAAAAAAAATCAAATGACAAAATGTAGAAGAAGTAAACAGTTAGTTAAAAATAAAATGACAATACAAAAAATCTCTGAGTCAGAGTTCGGACCGGAGTGATTCCATCGAGAAAAGTTATCTGTATCAGAAGTCTGAATGTTTTTTTTTTCGTTATTATCAGTCGTTATACTTGAAGTTAAAATAAATAGAAATTGAAGTTTGTTAGAGTAGATTATCGCATATTTTGGAATATAAACAATTATTTTTACTGCGAAAAAGAGTGTTTTTTATATAAAAACCCCTACAAATGGTGTCAGAAGTGGGATCGGAGACGAAAATCGGTGATAGTTACGGCGGGTTTTTATAATAGAAAAGTGTACCGGTAACGGAAGATCCTAAAGAAAAGGAATGGAAAACGTGGTAGACGGAGGTAGCGGGATAGGATTTTAAAGAAAAGTTATGCGAATAATAATAGACAAAAAAAAAGTACCGTGTCACGGATTTGTGAGTTTTGAGAAAAGTGCGTGGCTTCGTTTTGCTTAAAGTAATGAAAAACACAACCTCGTGTGTTTTGGTTATGCCGGTAGTACAAAAGTGGAATAAGAAAAGTGCAAATTTTAAAGCAAAGTGATGTTAGAATAACGGTTGAAAAATAACAGAAGTGGCAATGTAGTTAGAGTAACCGAAAAGGAAAAGTGAAGTGCAGTTAGAAATTTGAAAAGTTACAAAGAAGTAAAGTAAAGAAACAGTAGTAAAGTTTGAAATTTGAAAAGATACAGAAAAGTAAAGTAAAGAAATAGAAATACAGTTAGGAATTTGAAAAGTTGCAGAGAAGTAGTGTCGTTACAATAATAGAAAAGAGTAAAATCAAAATAAAATGTTCAGTGAAGCTTAGAATAAATGATGATTTAAAAAAAAATATAAAGAAGATAAGTGAAATTAGAAAGAGGTGAAAGTCGTGTGAGATTGGAAAAAGAGTGATTAAAAAAACCGTGTATACGGGATCAAGTGGTGCTTATCGGACAAGTGAGCGTTTGTGATAACGGATTCTGCACACCGTAAGTGCATGGAACTATTGGACAAATTAACGGTTCGTGAATTGCGGCTGCTATAAGTAAATCGAAGACTCTCGTTACGTTATAAGAGAAAAGTGGATTTGGTGGTTAGGGTTTATGACTTCTTGACGTCTGAGCAGACGAAGGGACAAAGCGAGGCCACCGTGGAGGAGAGTGAAGAGAACGGGCCCAACAGTAAAAGTAGCAGTGCATTATAAGATCCCCCAGGAGGAATTCTAGGTAGCACTGATATAAGTAGTCATCTGGTAAGGGGTACTCATATTTTCTTAGGTGTTAGAAGAGCCCTTATATAACGCATTACAAGAGAAGGCAGATGGTAAGGGGTAATCCAGAATTAGACCCACAGAAGTTAGAAATTTGCCCGATGACTCAAATACCATTACACGAATACGAAAACAAATGAGTCATAGGGTAAATTTCTAACTTCGTTGGGTCGAATTCTGGATTACCCCTTACCATCTGCCTTCTCTTGTAATGCCTTATATAATGGCTCATCGATGTAGTAAAAAGTAAGGCCTTACCTCCTATGACATCGTGTGTAAAAATAAGTACTTCTGTAAGGGGTATGGTAAGGCCTACCCCTTACTAGTGAGGGCTCATTTCAGTACTTCTGTAAGCTTACAAGTCCCACTGGTCCATGAAAGAAATTGGCGAAGCCCACACAGAAGAAACCAACGACACTAAGCAAAAGGCAACGTTATTAATGGTCGAGGCAAGTCTTACGTTCAGGGATGTCGAAGACTATCTTGACACATATTCAGGTGAGTGTTCAAAATCTTTTACTGCTTGGGTGAAGGATTTCGAGGAGATCGCCACCGTGTGTAACTGGAACGATGCACAGAAATTTTTGTACGCAAGGAGGCTTTTGAGGGGTGCTGCCAAGCTAGCTATCGAAAGCGAAAAGGTCATTACATCGTGGGAGAAGTTGAAGTCGAAGCTGAGGGAGGAATTCGGGGTCAGATGTTGCGATCGAGACATAACGAACCGAATGAAAGCTATTTGGAGTACTTATTCGCGATGAAGCGAACAAAAAGTGGAATTTTTCGAGAAAATTGATGACAAAATACAAAAACTCACGAATTTCTATTCGATTTTTTTCACTTTTTTCAAGTTAAAAAAATTGTTTTCACCAATTTGTTGTCACCATCATAAAGTGCATAAAAAAACCTACACTTAAAATAAAAATGAACCTAATACGTTGCCATGCACAAAAGTTATTGGCTAATACAGAGACTTGTATTAAAAATTTCGACTTGAAATTTTAACCAGTTATTGCTCACATTATAAAGTATAATTTCTGAAAATTTCATCAACTTTTTCTTAAAACGTCCGAAGTTATAACCGTAAAACCAAAATTTAGCATTTTCTTCAGTTTTAAATTTTTTTGAGGTTATATGTGCAGATTAAAATTTCATTTTGTAACCGCTGAGAGGTAATATCATAACTAACAGCCTCAATTTTTTTCGCTTTCTTTGGGCCTACGCATACCGAGAAATTTTCATCTATATTTAGAAAGCACGACCAAAATGGTAGATTTTCCACAAAATGGCCCATAATTTACGTAGCGGCGGTTGCCAGTGGTAGAAAATGTCCATTTCGTATAGTATTCGATGTAACTAACATATTAAAAAAAAATTTGGAGACTGGAAACAATTCCTTTTTCACTCAAATCTGATGCTTGTCCGACTCCACTATTAAGGAACTTCGTTCCAAAAAGAACGCAGTGAGTGGGTGGGTAAATTCTGTAAAAAAACTGGCGCAGAATACAGTTGCCTCGAAGAACTCCGCTGGACCTAACAATATAGCCGGAATACGAATAAGTAGGTATGAAGTCGCTTGGGCCTGGGAATTAGGTCAAGCCGGTCGTTTGGTGGTGTCGAAAATACAATATAGCCTCTATTCTTTTAAATTAATGCGATTCACCTTGGCTAAACTTCTGCACAAATTTTTCGCCCTGGCTAACTTTTCCAGACTCAAATCCCTTCCAACACCAACCCTGAAGACTACAACAACTAATAAAAAGCCTGTGGAATATTTGTAGTCCAACCAAAAATTTAAACGAGCAGCAATATGGCTTGCTAGGCATCTCTTAGTGTGTCTAATTTAAAATCTGACACGAAGCATAACTCACTCAGGCTCTAGATACGTCCTATGCTATTCAGAGAGTATAGCATCCTAATTTGTTGATTAAAATACATGCAATTTTCTACTCAAGATTAAAGAACTGCACTATATTAAGACTTTCTTTCAATCTGTTAAATCTAGGTGGGTTTGAGCGTCGTCGAATTTAAATTCCACACCATTTCAACTAGTGCAGTTCAGGGCTCACTCTTTCTATTCATTGTCTTCATAAAAGAACTTCCCGCAATATCTCCAATAATGCAATTCGCAGGTAATGTTTTGCCAACAGTACTCTGGGTTACTCTGTGCCTTAAATAATACACGCCAAACAACGCCAGATATCATAACGATAGAGAACTCATGTCAAACTTAATTATTCAGTTGTATAGCTATGGGCGTCCAGGACCTATTTAACACGGGTTTTTACATATATTCTAAAAAATACAATTTTCCGCCATCTTGGATTTTTCTAAGATCGTCGATAATTTGGTGAAATGCGATTGGGGAGTCAGGAGAAGGGGCCATGAAACAAGACAAGAAGATTATGTTGTCCAGAAAATAAGACGACAAACACCAGATGAAGCAAAATGGGTTGCTCCGACTGCAGTGAAATGACTAATCTTGACGACATAGGACACTCGTCAGTGGATCGCACTTTGCAGCGGTTTCAAAAGAACTTCTGGTTCGCTATGAAGAGGAAATTCATGCAGGGGTATATTTTGTGTTACATTTCCTTCTGTTAGCATTGATGCTATGGTGGTCGTTTTGGAAGTACAATTTTTTCTAATGCCTCGTGTCACTGTTGCGATGCCCTTGGACCTTTAAGGGAACTACCCAACGAGCAAGCAACGGAATACGCATATTATGGTAACTGTAGACGCGTTAACCAAATTCGTTATCTTCATAGCTCTGAAGAATACGTCCACGGATCCGGTCTTAAAGTTTATCAACGAGTTTACGGATTTCGTGACTTAGTGATTTAGTGACATCTCGGAGGACTGCATTTACCTCAAAGGCATTCGAAACATATATTGTAAGGAGCACCAAATGACGCACATAAAGACAACCGTACGAATTGTTAGAGCAAATGAAGCGTGTCCACCAAACAGTTAGAACTGCATAGTATAGAAGCGACCGGTAAGCTTGGGATACGCTTATCATAACCGTGCAGTGGACTATCAATTCGTCGACGAATGCAACAACGAAAACGTTGCCTCATGAACTAATGTTTAGCTACCGACCAAGAGACTTGGTGGGCAATGAATTGATGTTAGCCCTGCATGATAACTACGCTTTGAAGATCCAACTGTTACGCTTCCAGTGCAGAGAAGTGCAGCCGTCGTAAGAATGACAGCCGCAGCAGCGAAATGGAAGCAGCGATTCGACGCCAACCGACGGACATACACAGGCGCTACAATTAAAAGTGGCGAAAAAAAATGTCTACTCTTAAGGGCCTATTTAGACAGTTCGCTCCCAGGACCATTCCTCACGAACTTTGTGGATGAAAGAGGTAGTGGGGCCGTGCCGCGCCTGGCATATGTGCAGGATGTGCAACTGCACAGGGCCCCGCTAGCGAGGCGAGCGAAAAATTATTTTGGAATAAAAATCATTTGAATTCATTATTTGCATTTTTACTTCATTGAGAATGGGCCATACAAATGAGTATGGGCCACAGAAATCAGCATATGGGCCATTACTCTGTCGCAGGGACGGGTTTTGTATGAAGAGAAATGCGCGAGGAAAGCGAGCGAAATTTTTTTTGGGCTCTCCCCAAATCCCCCAAATTGTCTGGCCGCGGCACTGTAGTGGGGTTGATGAGAGGTACCACCCCACCTCTCCCTTCATCCACAAAGTTCGTGAGGAACGTTCCTGGGAGCGAAGCGTCTAAACATGCTTTTTTAGGGACAAACACAAAATTAACAAAACGAACAAAACTAACCCAATTTTCTCGTGGATTAAAAACAAACGTAGTCCGGTCAAATTAGTCAAAAAATCGCCGTTTTTAGGAAATTTTTCCCACAACTATGAGACCGGTGCCAAGTGAAGTCTCTATTTTGTGGAGAACCTATGCATTTTGGTGAAAATATCAAAGTTGGAGAGCATAAAATTACCTACAAATTTTACTTTTACAATTTTTCTCAACTCCGCATATTTTCGCCGATGGAGGCCGTTTTGCGCCATTTTTTAGATTTTGAGCCAAAATTATGCATTTGTATGAAAAATTAAATGAGTTCCTAGTAGTAGTTGTAGTTTTACAACGGCCTTTCTTTGGACGCTTTGATTATCAACAGAGACTGAAAAAAGGCGCAAAACGATCTCTACCGGCAAAACAATGCCGAATTCGAAAAAACAGTGAAGGCAAAATTTGCAGGAAATTTTATGCCTTATAACTTCGCTCTTTTGATATTTTGACCAAAATTCGTAGTTCTCTTAAAAATAGAGAAAAGCGAAAAAACTTAAAGTTCACATATTTCTCAAAAACAACCCTTTTTTCGAACTGCGGGTTGTGAAAATCATGCTTAGACAACCCATATCCTTCACTTGGCACCAGTCTCATAGCTGTGCGAAAAATTTCTTTAATTGTGCCTAATTTGAGCGGAGTAGGGCAGAAAACGTGCCCTAATATGTTTTTGATGAAGACGCGCCCTTTCTTGTGAGTGCAGCTAACTTCAGAGTTTACAAATCAAAATATATAGAAAGAGTATAGACCAATCTGTAGTTGACCTTGAAGGTCATTTTTAAGGTCGTTGCTTTAGTTTGCAAAAAAGTTGGGTCGGTTTTGGACGTTTGGTTATTTTTTGTTTTTGTGTTTTTAGTTGGATCATTTTTGTTTTTTAAACAGCGAAGGCTTTTGGGGGGGTCATGATCCCCGGACCCCCCCTTAAATCCGCACCTGGACATACACTACTTACCAGATCGACGATATGGTAGTGGTTCACAATGAACTTGCAGACTCAGGGGAATTGAAGAAGTTGGAACGAAACTTCAGACTCCGCTCAAGCTATCCTATCCTTCATCTATCATTCGAGTTAAGCTTACTACTACATCTTGCCCCATGACATGTAAGATATAACTTACTGATAGTACAAAGGATGACTGCAGACGGTGTGTTTCTACGATATTACCATTGGGGCTACGTACACTAGTCATGATTACTATGTAGTAAAACCGAATTTTAAGAAGAGAGAGGTGAAGGGGCGGCATACTCACCGCGCCCCTTCACCTCTCTCTTCTTAAAAATCGGTTTTACTACATAGTAATCATGACTAGTGTACGTAGCCCCACTGGTTGCAATAAAAAAACGCAATTGCTAAACAAAAAAATTATAAAAAAAATCTCTACCCAAAACAATCAGTTGAATCAGTTCCAATTTTACCTTAAAAATAAGTTCCACAACTGCAAAAAAAAACTATCCAATACCTTCCACTAAAAATATCTCTTTCCACAGTTGATTTGCATGTCCAAATCAATATAGTAGGTACCTACCATTCACAACCTTCAATGTATCTCCTCTGTGTGATAAACAGCGCTGACAGGTGACGTTAATAAGATTTCATAAATTGATTGACATGAAGAAGTTGATAATAACAAATGTAAATCCATATGCCATAAACCAATGGCGACGGCGACGTCCAATTGGACTAGATTCATCCCTCATGGGCGGTGTGTGTGGATGGATAATAATGCAATCATTACAGTAGACGGATTTTATGTTGTTCAAAATAAAAAAAATGCGGAAAAATATAAAAAATAAATATAAAATAAATAGAACAGAACTTGAGCCATGGGTTGAACTTTTTTTGGGGAGATTTTTTTTTTATTATGTTGTAAAACATGAACGAACATTTTGTTGGACGGCGAGAGAACATGGGTTTTCAACTGCAATAACAAAATTAAGCAATATGTTTTATTTTGTATAAAATATACCGTGATTTTAAAAACAGCTTGATTTTGTTTATAAAACAGTCCAAAGGGAGATATTTATTTTTAAAACTTAAGCGTGCGATTGGGTTTTGAAGAACTTAATCGACTATTCCAAAATAAGAAATTTCCCAACAATCAGTCCAAAACCTGAGACAGTACGAGGTTGTGGGAACTATTCAAACGACCAAAAGGCGACAGTAATAGGAGCAGCAGGACCATGAGAATATACCCCACGAACGCCCTTAATGTTCTCTTGCACGTGCTCAACCAACACTGGACTGATGGACATCAAGTAAGTCTCATCCACCCGCTTCCCGCGCTTAATGTCTAGGAGCTCCGGCGCTGCAGCTTTGAAGGTCCGTTTATACCCAGCGGGAAATGGAGGGCTCCAATAGCGCTGTTTGAGCACTCCTTAAAAAGCTTACAGCGCTCCCGTTCCGCTCCAGTTCCATATACTTTTTAACATTGCTTGTCATTGCAGGGGAGCATACGTTTTTATGCTCCTTCAAAAGCGTTCTAGGAGCCTTATAAAAAAGCTTTTTAATAAAGAATTTTCATGGACGCCTGTGGATATGTGATCCTGGTATCGAAAAGCTTTTATTTTGTTTATCTTTTGTGCCTTTTCCTTTCCAAGCGCGAGTGTGGTTTTATCAAAGCAGCCCCCAACTAAGTTCTAACCACTTTAAAAGTTGCTTGTCCTTCGTATCGAACGAGAGCCGGTCCATTGAGTATGCCAATGCCACCCTTTATGGTCATCAAGATAATCGCTCATTTTCTTCGTTTTATAAAATTTATGAAAGCTCCGCTAATGCTCGTTCGGGAGCATATTTAACAGCGCTCAAAGTATGAACGTATTTACATCTACCGTGACACGACCGTGCAACCTTGGACAGACAGGGGCCGTACCCGGCCAGTATTCGCGGAAAAAATATTTTGTCTGCGCGGTTCATGTCTGTACGTGTCTGTGGGTGGTTGCCGGGCAATATGAATAGGGAATCGGAATCACGTAGACATATTTTCTTTTGCGATTATGGATAAATCTTCCACTGAGAAGTGGTTGAACATTTTAAACGAAAATATAACTAGTGCCTGTCGTTTGACACGGCACGCTAAATGTGAATAAACGGCGCCTGGCGCGGCGCATGTCTGGCACGCTCGATGTCTGTAGATATAAACGGACCTTTATTCGGTCGGTTGACGGGAGTGGCCTTGTCTTATCAGGCATAACACTGCAACAATGTCATTCCCGTTAGCCCCGATGGATGCATCGCCGGCGCAGGCAGCTACAAACGAGGTCATGAACCTAACGCGAAACAGTCCTCAGTGCGATAAGAATTTTACTTTTAATTTTTGTAGCATTCGGTGACCGTGCGAACTATTGCTTGGGGTTGCTCGATATACATCGATGCATTGAAAACATCGATGTATCGAATCAATCCGATGCATCAGTTACTTTCGATTTTTAACGATGCATCGATGTATTTCATTCGATGCATCGATTGAACGCAAGCATCATGGGGGCTACACAAGGAGTATAAACTCTTATGGGAAAAATGACAACATCAATTTTGTAAACTGATAGTTCAGTTTTGGCCACAGGCATCGCCTTTGTCCGATTACGATCACTTTTCCACATGAAGTTAGTATAATTTTATCATATTTGGCAATTCGTTTGTTCAAATTATGCGAACTTCATTAGAAAACATAACGGCTACTGAAATCGTGAGCAAAAATATTAATATAAAAGTCTTTAAGGAGAATGCAAATTTTGGTACCTACCTCTAATAGCTATGTGTAATACGTCGTTGGATAGGTCTTTTTGAGCTGAATATAAGTTACTATGGCGCCTAGTTCGAAATCTTTGTCAGTTCTGAATAATACAGTCAGAACTGTACAAAGATAGATTGTAACCTATTTCCATGAATAAGGTACCAATGAACGCCACCTATCTATGATGGTAAAAGCGATGGTTCTATTTTACCAACTTTTGGAGTTATGAGTTTCATCGTGGAAAATTGGATAACCAAAGCGGATCAATGAAATTTTATTTATGCAAAGTTTAGACAGGAAATATTTGATGCAGCGTTTCGATATATCATATCGAATAAAACATCGCACGCCCCGTTTTAAACCAATTATGATGTTGATGTCTCGCCGATAGCCCTATTCTCTAGCTAGAACAATTTTGTTCTCCAAATACATCCAGGAATCAGCCCCTAACGGATTAGCCACTTAGTTCAAAACACCCTGTATAGGTCATCAGACGTTCAATAAATCCTTTGTTGGACTACGTGGTTTTTTTTCAGGGGTGATTCCTGGATGTATTTGGAGAAAAAAATTGTTCTAGAGAGTTGGTCTATCCCCACTATCCACTAATACAGGGTGTTTACGAAAAAAAATTTAATGTTTTTAAAATTTACTTAAACCTCAATTACTCCTAGACTAATTATCGTAAAGCAACAAAATTAGGCTCACCTTTTAGGTAAATGTGTATTCTTTAATTTGGAATAAAGATCAAAAAGTTGAGTGACTCCGATTAGAAGATATGTAGGTTGCGTTACGATAGTTAGTCTAGGAGTAATTGATGTTTAAGTAAATTGTAAAAAAATAATTTTTTTTTCGTAAACACCCTGTATTTTAGTGGATAGTGGGGATAGGAAAATGTGTAATATCTTTTTTTGTAGATAATCGCATAATCTACAAACTTTGCAAATACTATGTTATGATAACACTTACCGGTTAAGAGGTATTAGTTAAAAACGGAACTTTTTTTCCTACAAATCACGCTTTTTTTTTAAATTTCAAAATCTCGGAAGAAGCTCGAGAAACGATTTGAAAAAAAATAAGGGCACATTTCTTATGAGTCAAATACTATCAACTTTTCGTCAAAAAATTGGAAGTGCGAAACATCAACATAATAATTGGTTTAAAATAGGGCGTGATCGATGAATAGTTTGCACGAACGTCCGTCCCTACTATTGCTTCATGCCTCGAATATTTTCGGATATAGGGGAGTAGCCATTTATTTTAGGAATGACGTGCCGTTCCAGAAGGTGTACAGTAGTACATCCTTTGATTTTAACCATCTTTGGATTAAAATAATTATCCATAGCCACGTCATATTCTTATGTTTTCTATACAGAAGCCCTAATATTAGTAATGAAGCCACCACTTCAGTCTTCGAGGCCATTACCGAACGGATTTCCGGATTTTTATTTTCTCACCCGGAGAGTGAAATCATTGCTGCGGGTGATTTTAACGTTCACAATGTACATTGGCTAAATTACTCAAATGGCGCCAGTCTTTCTGGCAAGGACGCCGAGTTCTTTGCAAACCTAAAAATTTAACATCAAATTGTTAAATGTCCTACGAGAGTCACTGACATTTCAGGTCAAGGAGCCCATCTCCTTGATCTATTTCTTACTTCGCACCCGACACGGTACTCCGTCAAAGTAGACCATCCCCTTGGCAACTCTGACCACGGCCTAGTCAGCGCTTATTGTCCATATTCATCCTTTACCAAAACCACCACAGTTCTTAAAAGAACTGTCTGGCACTATGGGAACGCCAACTGGTTGGGTCTTATCCTTTTCTTCCAAGCTACTGACTGGGATTTGGGTTTCCTTAATGCCAATTCGAATGCTGCTGCTCCCTGTTCATTCCTCACTCTACCAAATCTTTGAAGCCTAGGCCGAAAGAAGGTTCAATGGGGAGTGTATGACCGCAATAAAAGCTAAAGAAACTGCTTTTAAAGCATACAGACGTTCGCCGAATGAGTTTCTTCGTGGGAAGCATATTGACCTTACTATCGAAATTAAACTTGAACTGAAAGTGGTTGGTGGCTGCGAAAAGGCTTTTTTTTCTGATCTTAGTGTTCAAGTCGAACATCAGCTTTATATTATGAGAGTGTGGGCCTGGTCATAAACACTGAACTGCGGTCATGCTGCAATATTCAGCTACAGACTTCCAATTGCTGAATACTGCAGAATGACCGCAGTTCTTCCTTTTTGACCAGTTCCTGTATATGGTTGGTCGCATAACCTCGTATGATTTTGATAGAGTATATGGTATTTTCGACGAATTGGTTTTTCCTGCTGTGATTTCACTTGAGAATGGTGGGAATTCTAATATTAATTATACCTTTATTGTTCCACTTTGTTAATTGAAACGCTGGAAGTTTCATATTGTATCGTTATGGTTCAAATATTGTATCGTTATGGTGGACCCAGGGAATTGCACCGTACTGATAAAGATGTGGTGGTAAATTCAGTAGATTTTTCTCAGTTGTTGCAACACCAGATCTTTAGAAGACCTGAAAATGGGTTCTGAAAATCTCCCTCAAACGAGGAATATTTAAAATTGGTATATTAATTTTACACCCTACCCCCAATAGATCTAGAATTTGATTGCCCATGTATTATACTACAACCCCGTGGTAGCTAAGGCAAATTTTAGATAGGCTAAAATTAATATTTTCCAACTACTACACCTGTATTAAAAACGGAACAGATTTTTTTTTTGATACAAGTAAAATTACATTCACAATAAAATCCCGAATCAATTGTTCGCGCGGGAATCATAATAATAAAATAATGTCCAGAATTATCTGAAACACTAAACCATTTGCGAAATAGCATGAAATAATGTCATAATATAGATGTACAATAGTCCTTAAACAGGTAATTAAGATATTACACGAATTCCTTATCCGAGGTGTTCTAAATGTCTTAATAAATAACTCTTTACAGGTAAAAGAATTTCTTTCGTTAGCATGCAATGCCGTACTTACTGCTGTCATTACCTACTTTCGCCTAATCAAGATAAGAGTGGTAAAGAAAAAATCTTTGCCTCACGATTAAATATTATTGCAAGCCGTGAGACCGGAAATATATTTACAACTTTTAATGCACGTAACCCTGGAAATACGCGATTTTTTTCAAGGTATTTTTTTCCAGGTATACATATAGCATGGCGCTAAGCACAACTTAAGGGAGCACTCGTCCATGCCCTTCCCGAAATCCAAGCTCAAGATCCTGTTTCGTTCTATAGTATTCCCCTATTATAGTACCCGGCAATGCCACCTGGGGTCGTATTTACTTACGGAGCAAGCGTGACATTTAAGGTAATTACCTGCGATTAAAAGAAAATTACTGGCGAGCTTGAAAAAAAAAGTTATATATACTTATATATTTATATTATATACATTTTTATTTTACCATGAAAACAGGTCAAGTGTCACAGGCAGGTGAAGTTGAGTTAACAGTAGCGATTATGCTAACGCCATGGAGGAGAACTTTTAAACATCGTTTTCCAGCTAAGATTACTGGAAATGTTTTGCAACGAAAAAAAAAAACAAAAAATAATAAAATTAGAAGTACAAAACGGAGACATCTTGAAAGAATGTTGAATAACACTCATTAAAAACTTAGACAACCGATCAAAAAGGTGACTTTAATTAGAAAAATGTCAAAGCTAAAATAAAATTCATTAATTCGCTTTTGTGAAGAGAGCTTTGCAACTATTTTACCTTTGGTAATTTGTTCAAGTTTTTCGCTTCAAATCACCAGACGACACGGATGGGTGGGGGGAAAATCACCTAAATTCTAGGAATTTTGAGACTATATACAAAAATGTGAAGCTGGAAAACTTAATTTGAAAAGATTTTTTGTTTTTTTTTTGGTAAAATTTTTCGATAAAACTCTGTCGCAGATTTTTTCATTGGCCATTGGGCATTGCTTGTAGGTGTGTGCAATGTAATATGGAAGGTTGGATGGAATTTTTGATTGAAAAGGTCAGCTTTGGACAAAAAAAAATTTGGAATTCAAAAGAATTCTTGAACTGTTGATTTCTGTGGAATAGTCAAGCTACAATAGCTACAACATTCCTACACTTCAGGGCTGAGAGGACGTTTTCGATATGACCCTAACTCTAAGTATCAAAATCTCTGTATGATCAGTAACTGGAGGGTCCTAAACAAAAGATTCTTCTCAGAACACAATCATACCTCCTTCGTCAAAAATCTGGGGCGAGGCAAGCCAGAGCCTTTTATCGCAGTCCCAAGAGAACGAATTGAGAACGGTTCAGAGGAATTATAAAGGCGATTCCCTCGCCCACCTAGGGTTAAAATCACATCAAGTACGGAAATTGATAAAATGTTCAATAGGCCAGAATGTATCTTGAATAAGACTTACAGGGCGTGGCCTAGAGTCCAGTCAAATGTATTAACAAAACCAGTCCGCCCTGGAGGAACGAAGAGCTATCGCACACTAGGCAAGTACGAGAAATCCCCTAGAGCAGGGGTGACCAAATTTTTTATACATAAGACCTACTTTTTATCACAATAATGTGTCGCAATCGACTTGTTGTCATACCCGTAGTTTAACTAGAGGAAGAGGAGTTTAACTAGGGGAAGAGGAGTTTAAAATACAAAGAGCCGTTTTAGACGGTGCGCTTCAGCGCATGTGCCTCACGAACGTTTGGTGATGAAGAGAGAAGTAGGGATGATGAGAGGCACCACCCCACTTCTCCCTTTATCCACAAAGTTCGTGAGGCACATGCGCTGGAGCGCACCGTCTAAACCGGCTCAAAGAATCCAAAGCGGCGCTCACAAACTTTTCACGTCGTCGTCGCATTAAATAAAGTCATGGGTACCACAGTACATCAAGCTGTGGATGGATTTGCAACACCTTTAGGTTTTTCCCTCGGAAGCTCACAACCACTGAAAAGTATCACTACAGACAGAAAGTATGACAAAGAACTTCTGGCGATAAAAATCAAGGAGCGAAACACTGCAGTCATCTTTTGGAAGGACGAGAAATTAGTATGTTCCAAAAACCGCTTACCTTCGTTGTTAAACAAAAATTGGAAAAAAACATCACCACATCAACTTGGACAGCTAGACTTCTTCGGCCAGTTCCTAACCAACATACGATACGTATCAACATGGACAATAGCTTTCAAAAAATTTGCAGAGGCCCAGTCAAATTACGACAAATTAGGAGATATGTTATGCGAAACCAAAAAAGAAGCTCGTCCTTGACGCTAAAGGAGTTTGCTGTTCCCAAATAGCCCATGGAAAGTCTACAGCGACATCAGTCAAGACAAAATTCGACCTTACGTTCCTGAACCACTCCGACAATTAGTCATAAAAAAAACTACATTGTCTGCCTCATCCATAGAAATATAAACTAAACACGGAATGGCTGTAAGCCAGATTAAGCGGACCACAATTCCTGATGTGTTTGAGTTCACTCGGTAGTAGTGGTAAGGCAGTGCAGGCCAAAATATGCAGAAATAATAAGAGGGAAGTTTTAAAAGCTGAGCGATTAAAATTCCTGGCATAAAATCTATACCCCCCGGATATTGACTTAGCACGCCACCATTCACTCAAGAAGCTACCCCAGACAGTTCGGCAATTTGTGTCCCACTTGTGCACATTACTGCTGTCCTTTTAAACAAGCTACCTTTAGAGTGGTCGCTCACGTACAGGGTTTTTACACGACACAGCCGTTCCATGTTAGTTTATATTTCTATGGCCTCATCCAGGGGTAAAGACAACGATCAGGTTAGTAAGCGACTGAATGATTGAATGTGTGTGTACAGAACTCTAAAGGCAGCAAGCATGTGCTACCAAACAAAAGACTGGTAGACAGTCTAGCCAATAATACTGTTTAGCTGGAAACAGATGCATGCTGGTGTGCGTTGCGCGTGGCCGATCCGCAGTATGCGGCAAGTTTCCGCTGACAGATAGACATATATCGACATCCACAACGTATTCTGGAGAATTGATTACTTGTGATGTCAGAAAAAGAGGGCTTTTCTCATCGTATGAAGTGGAATGTCTGCCCATAGCGAACAAGGTTTCACTGAAGAAAAGTGAAGATATAAAAAAACTGCTTAATTTTTTTGATATACCTAGGGATGCAAAAGTTTCCTACTACGATGTCCTTAAAAGACATGAGCAAGAAACTATAGAAAACAATCCTGCTGCGTTAGATTTCAATGACGAAGATGATTTAAAATGTAGTTATTCAGTTTTGCTCAACACTGAAAAGTGGTTGTTAAAGAGTTTTGAAAAAATAGCTTATTTTTTTAATAGTTTTCTGCCTCTTGAAGAGGTTTTTGTTATTTTTTTTACTGTGTTTATATTCCTCGTTAGAGAAATAAATAAAAAATGTTTAAACAAAAATACCTTTAGTTTTCTATCAATTTGTATAACAAAAAATGTCTCTCCTGAAAAATTAGGTTTTTTTCAAATGATAAGTTTTGAAAAAACGGTTCTCACCAGAGTAAAAATAAATGATGGCCTTAGAACGGGCAAATACCGACTGCGATTGAAACATAATCCTCGGCCATCTGGCGGTTAACAGAAGGCTCATTGCAGGACAGTACGGCCGTACAGGGGACGACTGACGATGATACAGCGGCTTTACAGTTCCAATAACGGCCATACGACGTTGGTTCGGCGGCCGTATGGTTGCTATTACGGGTATACGACGGTGGTACAGTGGCAGCAACGTGGATATTTGCCCTCCTATAAGAAAATATATTTCACTGCAATTAAATGTTTGATTTTTTTTGATTGTTTTTTTTTCAAGCCGTTAAATAACAAAATTTCCCACTAAAATATAAATGAACACGCACCAAACGCTTCACGTACAACAAACCGATGGCTGGCGAGCTCGTTTCTCTTGTGCATCGATATCTTTAAGTAGGATAAATCGAAAGAACCATTGTACATAACGAAAATGATGAAGTTCCCATAAAACACATTCAACAATACATTTGGTGCAGATTCTTTTTTTGGCTCAAATTTCCCATCGAATGCCCGTTTCTACAGCTCAGTATTTGGCCTTTTAAATCTTTTGGTCAAATTTGGCCGTCGTAAGGCCGTATGTGCTCCTATTAAAAATGGATAAAAACTCTACGGCCATCATATGCCCCTTAAAAAGCCAAGCGGCCGGTGTTCGCCCTTTATAAGGCCGTTTTTTATTTTTACTCGGGCAATTATTCTAACCTTTTATTTGTATAGAAATAAAATAACATCAAAGCTTTTACTCATAAGCACAAATTTCGCGTTCCTTTTCTCCTTTACTCATGAGTAAAAGCAGAAATGGAACGCAGCTATAGTCTACGAAAGCAAGGCCAAGGGGGATCGCTATTCAGTAGACTGCTCCTGTACGATGGGTGGCCTGGTGTAGCGGTCTTAAAAAAAACACGGCAATTTATATTTGTTCCGAGATTCCGTCTGAAGTAAATAGTTGCCAAAAACAATCCAACATAAACTATTTGTATATAATTAAAAACAATTGACGATTCCGTTTTTTTTATATTTATTTTTAAAAATAATTTCTGCACAATGATTCCTTAGTAACAAAAATTTAGCGACATTAAAATTCTTTAGTAAAATAACACTAACAAATTTATTCCAATTAAATCTTATTGTAAATTTCACACACTTTTTCCTGCTTTTATGTCGACGTAACTATGGCTGAAAAAAATATTAACATGCTTGGACGTGATGCAATAAATTACATGTTTACGCTTCACATGTTAATGGTTAATAATACATGTTATGATGGCTTGATGTCAATTAATAACATGTATGCCAATTCTTAAATAGCAAATTAGTTACCTTACACCTGGTTTGATTTTCCTTGTACCACTGTTTTCTTTGTTTTTCCACTCACTGCAGCTCACTCACTTTCACCTTACAATTTCAACTTGAACTAAAAAAAAGCCAAGTCACTGTCTGATGTCGCACTTTTATAGGCGAAAAGGGTATCCATTAGGGAAATTCCAAAATCCCTGGAAAAACTGGGATATCCTTCCAATTTTTGTACTAATTTTATAAAATTGTTGTCATCTCTTTTTTACTTGAAGTCTCTTTCTCTCTAATAACCATAAAGGTGAAAACATAAATTTGCTAATATTTACCTTTCTCGTTGATGTACAGCATTTCTGGCATCACCGTTCAATTCGCCGGAAAATTCTACATTGGTTTGACACCTCAAACGTCGCGAGATGTCAAAGTTCCGCGGTGTTCAAGTTGTTCGTGTTTCGCGTGTGTAGTGTACCTGTTTTGTGGTGATTAGCGCACACTCAGTACGTTTCAGGTAAGCGCAGCTTGGTTTGGTGGTGTTTCTTTGTTATTAGCATGATTTTGCATGATATACCTTCATTTTCGTGTAATTTTTTAACCTTTAAATTTTGGGGTTATGTTTATTCAAAAGCCCTTTAAATTCGTTTTAATTCTTTCAATTTCAATTTACAATTCAATATCATAGTAATTTATGTGTAATTCATGTTATAATTCATTAATTTGTGTATATTAAGTATGTAGTTCAAGTTTGTTTGGTTTAATTGTATTCTGTATTGTTGTTGTTATCTTTGTTGACATTTTGCCTCTTTCACAAGATCATTTATTAATTTCAGTTTTTATTTCAGATTTTGATTATTGGACTGTGCCTGTGTATACCCAGGCACCAGGTATTAATTCAATATTTTTAATTTCATAATTAGAATATTTTTTATTTTAGGGTTTCAGGATGAACAGCTCCACTGATGATGGAGCAGCCCTTTCTGAATCCAGCCTGCTGTCTTCTAATCGCTCGATCTACTGCCTCTCTTATCCTTGATAATAATATTTGTGGGACAAGATAATAGACAGATGCCTCTTCAATTGTTACATATTGGGGCCTATTCTGTCAGTAAAATTTTATCATTTTATGTTATGTTATGCCATAACATAAAAGAATTCTCTAAAATCCTATTCTGTCCGACAAATTTTATTTTTTTTATCGATTATAACATAAAATATTTCCTGTTATCCTTCATAACATAAAATAATATAAGCAGCACTTTTTGAGGTATTTTAACCTATTTTATGAAAATAACAGACGGGAATTGACATTTGCGTGAAACTAATTTTCATGGAGTTTTGAGTTAAATTAAAAATTAATATGCCCAACGCATTAAGAAAATTGTATTTTGTCAGATACTGAAACAAGGCACGCTTTGATTTTGTTTGTTTTCATTCATAATTTTATTTGTTTTCATTTTCAACCAATCAGCTGTTCAAAACGTAATAGAACCTATAGCGGATTGTACTAAATATTTTATGTTAAGTTTTCAAAGTGTATAAAGAGGTCGATTGAACCAACTTACGTGCTACCACTCCAGGTTATATCCGAGATCCAATGTTGCTGGTTTCTTTGGACATGACCGATGCTTGTTTCCGCTGCTATTATTATAGCGCCCTTTGTAGTACTCCACAGCTCTTCTACATTATTTTCGTCAGTTTGCTGGCTTAAGGTTTGTTGTAGTTTCTCAGCAAATTCTAGCCTTTTAATGCTGTCCCGCAGGAGGTCTACGTAAAACCATCTACGGTTTATGGCATGGCGTTGGCCGTTTCTGATTGCAGCGATTTTGACGCGAATAGCTGCTACTATCAAATGGTGGTCCCTTCCAGTGTCTGCTCCCCGAAAGCTCCTGACATTCTTTAAAATAGTTCTTCATCTGCGGCTGACGGCCACGTGATCTATCTGGTTTCTTGTTCTACCATCGATCGATACCCAGGTCTCCTTGTGTATCTTCTTGTGACAAAAGTAAGTTCTACCTACCATGGTGGAAGCTACAGAAGTCAACGAAAAGCTCACAGTGACCTGGCCTATGCCTTGATTTCCAATAGTGTGTTCAAGGCCGGTGTTGTTGGGGCCGATCTGTGCGTTTACGTCACCCATTAAAACAATGATGTCCTCCTTGGAAGTCGTCTTTGATGTCATCGTCTGCATCTTCAGTTGGAGCGTAGCATTAGACTAGCGTAGTAGGTACGTCTTAGTCTTAGCGCATTGGCGGCCACCTAATAAGGCAGGACCTGGCTTCCTTGGTGAGTATTACGCCAACGCCATTCCGACGGCTTTCAGTTTCGTTTCTGGCAGAATATAAGAAGGACTTACCGTTTGGGCAGATATGATCCCCGCATCGGGCCATCTGGTATCGCTAAGTGACTCTTCTCGAGTTTTGGTAGAAATGACAAAACGGGTGCCACCATCTTTCAAGGTCTTTGTTAGCCGTTCGCCCTCCCTCTTCCTCTTCCTATAATGTTTTAAAAGCCGGTTTTTTTGAAGTTAAAGATTAAAGATATGTTTTTAACTTCCCAGTAGGAAGTTATTGTAATCGGTTCGAAAATCGGATTCGAAATTTTCAATGTATTTACACGTTTCAAGGTCCCAATAGCATTTTAAGCAAAAATTTGAGAAGAAATATGTGTGTGTGTGCGTACGTATGTGGTCATTTTTTCCTGCACGATTTCGCGCGAACCGAAAAAGATATCGACTTCGTTCAGGTGCCGTTCGAGGCGTGTTCAAGGAAATATGATCTGAAAAGATTTTCATAAAAATTGGTCGAGCCGTTTTTTTGTTTGAACGACTTAAGTGATTTTTGTACCGGCACGATTTCGCGAGAACCAAAAAAGATTTCGACTTCGTTAAGGTGCCATTCGAAGCATGTTAAAGGACATGTGATCTGAAAAGATTTTCATAAAAATCGGTCGAACCGTTTTTTTGTTTGAACGACGTAAGTGATTTTTGTACCAGCACGATTTCGCGCGAACCAAAAAAGATACCGACTTCGTTAAGAAGCCGTTCAAAGCGTGTTTAAGGAAGTATGATCTGAAAAGATTTTCATAAAAATCGTTCGAGTCGTTTTTTTGTTTGAACGAATACTGGGAAGTTAATCTTGTGGACCGAAAGGGTCAAAAGCCTAGTTTTGAAAAGTTGTCGGAACAATAGCTTCAACCTTATCTACTAGATCAGTGGTGGCGAACCTTTTTATGTGCGCGTGCCAGAAAATTACAAATATTACTTATCGTGTTGCTGGCGTGCCGGACAGTTTTTAATTTTAGGGTTTTAGAATTTTATTTACACAATTTCAAAAATTAATTTACAAAAATAATATATTACCAGAATCAAAATTTTTAAAATTAAAGAAAAATTTAATAATACTTGTGCTCAACAAGACTTTGAAGCAACTCAATTGAAACAATATTCAGGGAGGCCGCAGTTTGATAATGAGAACGTACGACATTTGGTCAGATTAGCTATTAACAAAAAGTATGAAACATTGGCCCAGTCCAGGAGTTGCGCGGGTGCGTTTCTGCACAATATTTTTATAAATATGTAGGAATTCCGGTTCAAATGCGAAATATGAGGAGATATGAAACCTTGACAGTATGTAGTTTATGGATAACTAATAACGAAAAACTGTTTCTTACACCTGGCGGGGTGCAAAATGGTTCTTACACGGCTGATTATGTAAAATTTCCCAGAAAATTGCGAAATCTGAGCACCAATAAAATCGACAAAAATAATAAGCCATGTAACAGTGGATCTGAAGAAGCACAAAGTTGTACATAGTAACAGCCACAAAATATCCTTGTTATCAGCATTTAAGCAAACACTCGATCCTTTCGCGAGCGATATTTATAAAATTATGCTATTTCATATTTCGACTTGAGCGATTTTTTGGTCAATGCTGATCAAAAAGGGAAGAGATCAAGTCAGCATTTATTGATGAGTGTGCTACCAATGAAAATCGTTTCGAGCGCTTTACACGTAAATTGAAAGTACGTACATTTGATGAAATGATCGCCAAAGAAAAGTAAGGCAGGGGACGGAAATGTCATCGTGTTGAAATTACAACGCGTTTTATTTGGGCAGCTGTTAAATATTTCGTTAAGAAAAAACTCTCGGCATAGATAAAGTATTGACATATCTTTCGTGGTCAAGCCGTTTTTGTTTTGTGCAGGTGCACGACATTATGAATCAAAAACGATATCGAATTCTTTGAGATGCCGATCGAAGCAAATTAACGAAAACATGCTCTGAAAAAATTTCATAACATTCGGTCGAGCCCTTTTTTTGTTTAAATGAAAAGATTTGGGCTAAGAATCGCAAGCATTAGTTTAGCATTAGTTTTTCTAATATCTAATAAACACGTTGGAATGAACCCATTCTAAATAAAGTTACCTGTTCTGGATACCGCACAGCGATAGCTTCCTAACAAGACATCACTTGTCAAAATCCGAGTACTCTCGTGCAAAAATTACGTTACCCTTTACAAACAACAGGAATTTTTCAAACCTTAGATCAATACATACATTTTGGACCGGGAATTGTTTTCCACCATCGACCATGCGCTCTAGTGTCGCGAACGATGTGCGAAGGAAATGTTCGTTTGCTAACGTTCAGCAAAAGCAAATTCTCTAGAAAAATCCTGTAGATTTAGCATTTCATAATATTAAACATTCATCTTACTGGGAAGTTGATCGTGTGGACCGAAAGGCGAAAGGGTCAAATGCACATCCCACAAGTTTTATCATTGAAAATGATTATAGGGTCGGTAAGTATGAAAATTGGTAACGAAAAATGTAACGAAAAAGCGTTACGCAGAGATGCTGAGATGCATGTGTCTTTGTATCGTCGTGTATCGTGCTTGGAATACAGAACTACAGGAAGGGCCCTCGCCGAATTTTAGCGTAGTGAAATTCTTTTTGTGTGAGTGCTCAGGTTTTTATAGTGTGTGTGCAAAGGAAGGCGAAAAAAGCGAGTGCATTTGAAGAGGCAGAAAACAAGAAATTCTATTTTGTTACATTTATAATTATTTCGCGTGTATATTTATATAGAGGTAAGTTTCAACATATCGCAAAATCATTTTCAACGATCCCGTCGTTTGCGTGTTTGCAAAGACTGTAGATTTTTTTTAGACTTCTTTCAATTGCCAGCGTCTAGCGGCGTCGATGGGCACAAAGAATATTCTTTGTGGCGATCGGCGCCGCTAGACGCTGGCAATAGGAAAGCAGGCAACCTGCTTTCTTTGTGTTTTCACCCTATCGATTTATTAGTGATTAATGTTTCGTTTCAGTACCTGGGGCCGGATTCCGCAAGGAAATTTTATTTTGTATCGTCGTGCACACTCACCCCCCCTGGACTATATGTAAGTACCCTTTTAATGAGTTGACGGGTTCATTTTACAAAAAGCACACGAAACTTCATCCAAAACATGGCTTAATTTTAAAATTAATCTATAATAAATCCTATTTAATAATAAATCGTTCACGTGCCAGCAAAATTTTCGTACGTCCCATCCTGGCACGCGTGCCATAGGTTCGCCACCACTGTACTAGATAGTCACGACCATTTGGTAAACATCCTCAATGCGATATTTCCTTTTATCAAACTCATCTATCATAAGTTGTAGTAAGTGTTGTAGTATTGTTCGACATTTTTATGCGTTTCCTTTTTGAAAATTGTATAAACAAATTCTGAACGCCATCTATGAACTCAGCCCATCCGCACCAGGCACTCATTGTAACGAAAGAGTATTTTGTTGACCAGCCTTAAGTGGACTGATTTCATTAGAATTAATACAAAAGATGCTTATCCCTTTTCTTTATATTCTCAAAATCCATATACGATTATTCCCTAGAGGAACTACTTAAAAATAAATAAAAGATAAATTTAAAAAAAATGAAGAAAAAAAAATCTCAACCCGAATCAGATTCGATTCAAGGACCTTACAATGGTTTCTTTCTTATTATCTTCGGCATTTGAGAATATTTCAAGGTTTCTTTTCCTTAACTAGAAAAGGAGAAAACCATTTTCATTTAAAAAAAAAGAAATGAAGAAAAAAAACTTTCCTTCTCTCTCATATTTTGTCTCATTTTTGTTTGGTTTTTTTTCCTTTGTGCACTTTTATATACCTATAATAAAAGAAGAAAAGCCTGCTAACTTTGTTGGACGAATTAGGATCTCCTAGGACATTTTTACGGTTAACTGCACTCCATGAATATTCTTCTTCTTCTTTCATTTTTTCTTCTTCTTATATATATATTTATATTTTTTTTTTGCTTTCCTTTTCTTATTTGCCCGTTGTGATGTTATTGAGATTTTTCTTGAAAATTTGTGGAATTTTTTTTCCTCGTTGACTTTTGTTCAGGATACCTACAAATTCAAGTGGAAAGGATTTTCTATTTGGACGAGTTTTTACGTTTTTTTTGTGTAGCAGCAGCAGCCTCGTTTTTATCCTTTTTTTTCTGGTGACAAAAAAAATATATTTTTTTTTTCAAAGCTATTTTTCATTTTGAGTTTTTTTTTATAAGCATTCGGCATGTTAACAACGTAAGGAACTACGTGTATAACGAAGATACCTTACTAGGGATGGTGGTTCAGTGGGCCGAGCAAGGGAAAAAATTAAGCTTTTCTTAGCTGGGTTGACTGCGGAGGGAGCGGGGATGGTTGAAACGGAGGCATTTGGACTTCTAGCGAAAGGTAAGCGTTGGGGCATACATTTGGGAAGGAGATGAAATCCTGTCACCTTTTGGTGCACTCAAACAAAAATTAAGTGTGAGCGAAGGCTGTAAAGGTTTTCTGCCATGGGAATTATAAAAGGTCGATTGATTCGCATGGAAGTTTAATTCAGTAACAATTCTTCAGATGAAGGCAGTTTTTTTTGGAGGAAAATATTTCATATTTTTTTGTTATGTATGAGGGAATGGGAATATTTTTTTGGAGTATATAAAGGGAAAGTTTGGAGAATGTGTTTTTTTTGGTACTAAATTGATAAGATTTCAGAAAATAACAATTGCTTTTTAAATAAATCTTAAATGTGGTATTTTTCGACGAGCAAGTAAACAAGCCACAAATAGAAATTCTAAGATTATACATAACATTTTTTTGTGTTTTGTAGGACCTTGATTCTAAAATGATATGTGAACTCAAAGAGACAATGGGTCGTATGCAAAAAAATGAAAAGTGGGTTTTATCTCATATTTCTGAGCATTTACTTCATTTTGTATGCGAAAAAATCATTAGATTTGAGTTATATCTCATACTATGAGATCAATCTCATGTATTGAGAAATGTCTCATTCTGAAAGCTTTTTACGAGAAATTGCATCAAATTGTATGCAAAAAAAAGTGACTGAACTCAAATTTTTGAGATATTGCTTAAAAATGTTAAGCATGCATTTTTTATTGCTCAGTTATATTTTAAGGGTCAAAATGATTAGCATTTATGCAAATATCGGCAAATACACGCAGCGCGGATCTAGAATTTTGGTTTGGGGGGGAGGGGTCACGGAATTAAAAGTGGCGGAAAAAATGTTCTACTCCTAAAAAAGCAAAAACAAAATGAACAAAACTAAGCGAATTTTCTGGTGGATTAAAAACAAACGTGCCCGACAAAAACGTGTCCTTTGAGAAGAAGAACAGTAATATTCCAAAAACATCTTTTTCGGGAAATTAAAAAAAACTTTATCAAAGAAATTTGAAGTTTAAAAAAAAGGATTATTGTAAATCTGTAGATCTACGGGTCCTACATATTATCTCAAAATAGGAAATTACTCGCATTATTAGTTTTGTATATATTTACTATAATGTATCATGGAATATTATCTTTCTTCCACTCAAAAATAAGTATGCATAACTGTTTTTTATTTACTTGTTGTAAGATAACATTTTTAATGAATATAGAAAAGAGAAAATAACAATGTTTATATATTAACACACATGTTTAGATATTAATACACATGTTTGCCAAATTTTGGATTTTTGGTTATTACTTCGGATGTTTTATGTGAAATTTGATGAAATTTTTAGAAGTTATACTTGATAAAGTGAAAAATGCCTGGTTAAAATTTCAATTCAAATTATCTAATACAAGTCTCAAAAATTGACCTCAAATTTGAACATTGATTGGCCAATAACTTTTGTGCATCACTTCGAATGAAGTTCCTTTTTATTTAAAATTTAGGTATTTTTATGCAGCTTAAGATGGTGTACAAGAAAAAATTTAAAAACTTGAAAAAAAGTGAAAAAAATAGAATCGAAAATCGTGATTTTTTGTATTTTTTCGTCATTTTTTTCGAAAAATCCCGTTTTTTTGATAAAACTCAATTTTTTCTTATCATATGTCTCAAATGAATTATTAATAACGGCCTACTGTGAGATACAGCGCTGTGGCAGACGCGAGTACTACGCGAGCACAGCGGCTGAGTGGAAGAACAGTAACATTCCTGGAATGTTGTCTTTCTTCCACACATTGCAACCTCCTAAGCATTATTTAACTGCCAGGATCGACGGGAATATTTCTCATTTTCCGCTCAACGATAGACCTACATTTAAATTGCAAAATGGCTATCTTAACCTTTTTTGGTATTATCAGAATATTACTGTTCTGTCACTCGCACGTTCAATTGTCCAAAACTCATATTTTTCGTCTTTTTAAGCGCTATTACGTACTATTTTTTGTTTTCCAAAACCAAAATTGCTGCGCGCCCAAAACGTTGAAACCCCTGTTTTCCCTACTATTATTAACTTTTTTCCACCGATTTGATCCAAAACACAATCATTGAATCCCTACGATTTTTCTCTTAATTGTAGCGTCCAAAAATCGCAAGGTAAATTTATTTCAACTTTTTCGTTATCCCTCCTGGACTATATGTGTTTTTGATGAATACGCGCCCTTTCTTGTGAGTGTTGTGAATTTGCAAAAAAGTTGCTTCGGTTTTGGTCATGACCCCCGTGACCACCGCCCCCTCTTGAATCCGCGCCTGAATACACGTGTGTATAAATGCAGCAGAACGTCAAATAGTTGTGATTTTAAGAAACTATAAAGATTCAATGAAGATAATGTAACTAAAATTTCCGACGAATTTATTAGACCAACAATGGAGACCCGAGGAGGCGCGTTAAGTAATGAAGAAAAAATGATATACTTACGATTTTTTGGCGATCCAGGGTTCAAGAGTGGAATAGGGGAAGATATCGGTGTACATCAAACGACAATTTCTATTTCTAGGGTGATTAGGGAAGTGTTAACCAAATTTATTTGTGCTAATTACATAATTCATTTTTAAATCAATTACTTTATAGTATGCTAAAGTATTATGGAGTAGAAAATACAGTTTTCCAAATGCAATTGCAGCTACTTTTAACTCATCCTGACGAGTATATAAATCGTCAAAAGATTCCATTCGGTAAACGTGCAAGCAACATGCGATGCTAAAGAAGTGTTTATCGTGAATGTATCGTAGCCTGGCTCTGTTCACGACTCTAGATTACTGCAGAATTCCTTTATTCACAGTAAAAGGAATCAATTTGATGGCATTTTACTAGGTGATGCAGGAGTACGGTGATTTTATGTTGTTTTCTGCAACAATATTTGATATTTTTTAAATTGTTCTACCACAAAAATACTTATATTTTCACTTTCTTTAGATGCCTCCTCGTGTTCACTTTCATTCGACATGACTAAAGGTAGAAACAGAATGGCACGGAGACCGTGGCGGAGTCCGCCGCTCAGAGAGTTTCCCATACATTTAATTTCTCCCCAGGCGGCGCGGACAAATTAAATGTATGGGAAACTCTCTGAGCGGCGGACTCCGCCACGGTCTCCGTGCCATTCTGTTTCCACCTTTACTGGGTTAAGCTTTTGTTAGTTGAGAATATTCTCATGAGTAGATTCTCAACCTTTTGCATTCGAAAATGAGATTGAGATCAGACTTTTTGCTCCATCTCACAAATAGAGTAAAAGGTACACAGCTCAGTCTCCGAGATTGATCTCATTTTTTTGCATACGACCCAATGTAATATTTCTTTCTTTGGCTACTAGTGAAGAGCCGAAAACATACAAACCCCAACTTCATTCATTCAGTCATTCATTCTTTAATGGGACGACTTAGAGGGCGCTGCGACATATTTTATTTGGGCTATTGTGTCAATCCTTTTGTTTTTGACTCTTTCGGTTTTTGTCCAGCTGATAGACCAATTCTTGATGGCCGATCTTACGAGGCAGCTAGCTAAGCTGCAGAAAGGTTCCGAAAAAACAAGTGATGAGTTTTCTCATACTCTAGTCCCGTATTTCCCAAAATGGGCAATAATACCGCCTTGTGGGGGACTGGAGAGTTCAAGGGATAGTAGAAGGCTCAGAGAAAATTAGGGGGCGTTAAGGCAATCTTGGGAAGAGGGCAGATGAGCTCGACTTTAAATCGCGCCGCCACTGAACCCGTAGAATCTCCAGTATTTCAAACTCATAGCCGTATTCTAAAAGCAGTCACAAGTCACAACGCAGTCACAAATGGTGAGTGTCAACTTGACACAATGTGGTAGATATTCTAATTTTGCAGTCCAGTAACTGGGGTGGATGCTCCTCGGGGAAATGTCCAAATATCAACACTAGATGTCAAGTTAAGGTGGAAAGAGCACCTCAAAAAAAATTAACTAAAGATAAAATACAGGGTGTATATGCTAACTTTACAAAGCGGCCATCTGTTGATAGGTTTTGGTTGGACGAAAAAAAATCGTATGGGTGGGGGATCGTAACTATTCAGCCGCTAGGGCGTTTTGAAGATTTTTTTTAGAGTTTTACACATCACTCTGTATTTTTGTAACCTATTTTCATGAAATACGATTTTTATTCGTCCAACCCAAACCTATCAATAGCCGGCCGCTTTGTAAAGTTAGCGTATACACCCTGTATAGCGATATGTATTGGCTCTTAGATAAAAAAATCTAAATTGCCGATAAAAAATAAGATTCTGTTGTTTAATCGAATTATCAAGACGATATGGTTGTACGGCATACAAATATGGAGATGTGCCAAAAAGACTCATTTACAAAAAATTCACACTTTCCAGAACAAAATCTTGAGGAACCTGGTATGTGCTCCCTGATATGTGCGCGATAAAGACTTACAGAGAGATCTTAAAATCCTTCCAATTATAGCTAGGTACGCGGTAAAGCATAAAGCTCGTCTCCTAGATCATGTTAATTTTAAAGCCTACCACACTGCAAACCCCAGAATATTTTTTCCGTGTGAATTTAACTCACTACACACTCCATAAGCGTGTAAATTCGGCTAATCGTGTTAAAATAAAGCGTTTAGGAATAAACCGTGGAATATACGTGTAAAAATCACGCACGTTCAGCGTATAATATTTTTTACACTCTAAAGAAATTGTAACTTTTTATCGTTTTACGTCTTAAACGTGTGAAAATCACACATTTCGTGTCATTTCACACACTTCACTATATTAACACGCATGAGAGGATAACTTAAAGGAAAGTTTGACAGTTGTAATTCTTTACTTAAATGCTCAATGACTACAGAGCTTTACGACCTGTCCTTACACTCAGTCGGTAACAGAAGGACATCGAGACAAGTCGTTGCAGTTCACATCAAGAATTTTAAGCTTACGGTGACGAGTTTTCTAAGTTTACTCCCCGCAAAACGACGCTAAAAAAGCTTCGCTCAAAAGCTTCCAAGCAATACATATTTGGTGTATTTCCAACACACGCATTAAGTGTGTTAAATTTAAACACTTTTAGCGAATTAAAAATTAACACATTTTAAACTCGTAAAAAGTGACTACATGAATTTACACGCGAAATGCTTTTTAAAATCACACACTTGGGTTTGCAGTGCAACTGATATATTCTCCTAATTCCGGTAGGAAGCTTAAAAGAACAAAGACACTTGAATTAGCCTAACATTTCTGCAGCAATTCTACCGAAGAACTATAAACGTTCGCAAGCAGTCCCTTTCGATGATTTCACCATCCAAAACACAAAAAAAATTTGCACAATTTTGAAAATCCGCAAACAGTTACAATTTACACACAGTCTGCCTTACTGCTCAATATTTTCTTGCGTACCTACATACGTTTGCTACGTTGCCGCCCAGAATTATAACACGACTACAAATCTACCATGAGGTGTGAATTTTTTGTGATTTTTCTTGTGATTGAGTCCTTAGAATATCAAAACAGCTAATAGTCACAAGAATAGTCACAAACTATCAATGACAAACACGAGTCGCAAAAGCTTGCGATTGATGACTGGTCTCAATTTAGATTACACTATAAAAAAAATATGTAAATTCACAGTCCAAATGTATAGTAAAATTACAAATCACGGTATGAAATACTAATTTACTACACAATTATTGTAATTTTACTATAAATTTTGTAATTTCACATAAAGAAATTGAGAATCTCCAAAACTGCATGACGTAAATGTTGATTACTTGAATGTGACGTATATTTTACAAAATGTTGTGAATTTTTCTAAATCGTTTATGTAGGAAAATTCCAATATTTCTTAGTATTATTTATCAATGTTATGTACTGAACTTTGTACTGTAATTTTACAGTAAGAGGCGTAATTTTAGAACTTATATTTTCAGTAAAATTAAAAATTGTTCATTGGAATATAAGGTTTAAATTTTCCTTCTCATAGATATAATTCACAGGTAACAATGGAATACTATACCCGATTCTTCTTAAGTTAAGGTCAGACCTTTGACTTTGGTCAGGGTCTGGGCAGTTCTTGTAAAAGCCAATAAATTTTTGATAATTTTTGATACTTAGGGCCGATTCACAATTAAAGCTTCAAGCTGCAAGCTTCAAGCTTCAAAAATTAGGATAAAAGGGTTTGTACAATGATTCACATTCACAGCTTCAAGCTGCAGTGCTCAAATAAAGCAAAACTCAGCTGAAGCTTGCAGCTTGACGCTTGCAGCTTGACGCCTGCAGCTTGAAGCTTGAAGCTTTCATTGTGAATCGGTCCTTGCATGGTGAGCAAAATGCTATTTTTATGTATAGGGAGAGGGCATGGCATACACAAAAGTTTTGGAAATTTACAAAACTATGAGGTGAAAGCTCCAATACTGATTTATCCCACAAATAATGTATATTTCCCAATGAGAAATTAACAAACGGCCCAGATCTGGCCCAGCGCAGGCTACGGACGTTCGACGGTCGGTAACCAACCGCTGGGCCAAACCTGGAAATGATACGCTACCCAGCGCTCAGTCTTGTTTGATTTTGGTACGATTAATTTTCTTATCAAAAAATTTCAAGATAAGTTTCACAACAATATTATTCACCTTTTTAATTGTCATTTTTTACGTAAAAGTTTTTATAAGCCCAGTACAAAAAAGTTCAACTGTTGGTGAGCGTTGGCTGTGCCCTGGCCCTGCGTTGGCAATGAGCACTCTAACACGCTTTGTTACAAGCGCAGGTTCAGCTCTGGTATTTTCGAAATTTGTGCACTGACCCAGGTTAAATATTCAGCCGTTGAGTTTTTACGCTGGGCCAGCGCTGGGCCGTTTGCAACGGCTGCCAATCTAACGAAATTTCTTATTGGGTTACTACACGGTTGGTAAAAATACGTAAAGTAGAATTAGAATATTCTTAATAATATATATTGCAAATTTACAAAAACTGCTTGTGAATAAAACTTCCAGTATTTTTTTTGTAAAATTACCACAGAAATTTTTTACAGTGTAGAGGAGTAAGGCCGGGCGCACATTGATGGCAACTATGATGACTTAATTTTATGCTACCACGGCCATAAAATTATGATGTGTTGTTTAGATTCAAAAACGCAATCCAATACATTATGATTGAACGGCCAAAAATATCTGGATCAGAACAGAGTCTATACTAAAACTTTGGAGCTTTGTTAGACCGACAAAAGGCTCATATAAGTTTTTCTGCAAATTTTCATCAATGATCACATTTTCGCTCCATATTCGAGCACATTCACTCTCAGTTTACAGTCTACAGCCCTTATTTTGCGCGTACACACCAGTCTAGAAATTCGTTCATTACTAGAACAACTGTGGAACAACTGCACTTGTATTATAAGAATCGTAAGTGTCGTGAAGCACAGAAACTGTGTGCTACGTGCTGCTTTCGGACTTTTTTTTTACAATGAAAGAAAAATTAATCGATTTTAATAAATTTTCAAATTCCTCATCCGAATCTGACTTAGAGCTTAATAAATTTAGATATTCCTCCATTTCAAAATTACTTTCGTCAAACTGTCTAACGAAACTGCTCCCCAATGTGCTTAGACAACTGTGTAAGGCCGTTTTTTTCTGTGCTGCCCTGCTCTGCGTTTACTGCGTGACACGGCTCAATGTGCGCCTTAGCTAAGTATGCGTTTTAATTGCTCTAATTGAAACATTCTTCTTTGAACTCACGAATGGGATATGGACATCTATCCTATTCATATAATAATGAACGTTTAAAAGTAATATTTGCAATAGTTGTTATTGAAATGCGCAACAGATGGTGATTTAAAAAATAATTTTGAAAATCTGTGCTCTAGCTAGTCCATTGGCAATTTCATTATCAATGTGGCCTTCATGGCATGGGATCCATATTAGCGTTGCATTGTTGTCCCTGCTAACGGATTTCAAAGATAAGAGACAATCCAGGACTGTCTTTGATGACGCTGGAATTAAATGGCCAACAGAACTGACAGACTGACTGATAATCATCATAAACGGTTTGTAGAATGGCAATAATGGTATCGGAGAATGCTAGCATTAGCTCCAGGCTTAACGTAGTAAATGCAGTGCCTCCTTACACCACTAGGTAAAGCGGAGGGAGGTTCAGTAGGGTATCCATAGCCGCAGATGGACAGGTTCTATTAGCTCCAGAGATAGCGAGACAGGCCATCCTTTGAATCTTGGCCAGCTTAATGACGTTACCCTTTTGTTTGGTCTAGATTCATCATGCAATAGATCCATACTTGTCCATGGCCTTAAGACCGTCGTGTGTAGCTAAAAAACTAGCCTTGGTCTTAGCTCCCAGGTTTTTCCTACAAATTGAAGATAGATATGGAGAGCTGTAATGGCCTTGGCTGCTCCAAGATGGTGGCAGCGGTAGGATCTCTTTCAAGTCCTTCTGGAGACACGGCAAGATTTGGTATTTCCCAGCAGCCTTAAAGGGCTTGACGGTGCTAATGGCCCATTCGATACTGCCTGTAGTGAAAATCTAGTTTGCCAGGTCTTTTTTCCTATTGTACGATTTATGGGCAGAAACTACCTTCGATCCAGTGTTGCATTTTTAGGCCATCACTGGGTCAGTAAAAAAAGAACCAGGGAAACAGGTGTTCATTAAAAGGCCCATGTTATATCTGGTATTATCCGTTAAGTTAGGCTTGAAGCTTGACTATTTCTTCGCAGATGGCTTTCCATGAACTTTGTTTGAATCTTCTCAGGTCATCATTGTAATGCCCGAGGACTTTCTTGTAGGGGTCCCAGGTACCCGAACCCAAGCCCTGTTGAATTGTTTTCTAACTTCTCTCCACCTTCTGCAGATATCACTATTTCACTATGCCACCCTTCAGTAACCGTTTCGTAATTTCACAGGACAGCTGTTTTCAAAAGCAGCCACAATCGACGTCTGCAGATTACCAGAGACAAGGTCGGTAGGTTTATTACTTATGTGGCTCACTGCTGACTTATATGATGGTGTTTACTTCTGGTGTATATCTTTAATCTGATATAGTTTCGCGTGGTCATAAAATAAGCTGGTGAAGGTGTAGTCTTCACATAAATTCTGAAATCGACAATATTCGAAAGAAAAATCATAAGACGGATATTTGGTCCTGGAAGGGTTAAACTCTAAACCCAGTTATTTAAAACTGGGTTCATATCAATAGAGTAGAATTTATTCAGTGGTGCTGAGTCCCATACATTGTCAAAAACCTTGGAGATATAAAGAACAATCAAACCACAATCACCAAACTTTAATTGAGATGTTCTGTATCACATTCTAGCAGATCGGCAGTAGACAGTAAACAACTCCTGCTAATCATCTGCTGTTTGGTTAGGCCTTAAATACTCCACAGACTCATCATCGATTGTTGTTGCAATCATTTTGTAGAGAATTGCAGTAGTTTGGGGTAAAGGAAACACCTGTCTCAGACATGGGCTGAAAATGACCTTGTTTCCAAAAGTCTAAATGAACTTCAGAGAAATATGATAAGGTAAAGGGTTCGTGCTATTTATTTAGACCTTAATGTAACACTATAGAAGATATATTATCAGGTCCAGTGGATTTATTGACGCCAAGCTCTTTGAGACCCTATAGATACTTTCCGAGAAAAAAAAACTCCGTCCATCGAGTGGGTGATAAATTCGCGCAAGGGAAGGTATTTGATTTAGACTCACTTTCCAGTTATCACTACCCTTTTGTAAATAAAAAAAGGGATGTGAATGTCAATAAAAAAAACGCTTTAATCAAAAATTGTTTCTGAAGTATTCCGCTCTGGAATGATATTTTGCCATATGAACACAAAAATAGCACAAGAAAAATATTCAAAATTAGTTTTAGGTTTGCTAAAAAAAATTTTTTATATAAAAAAAAAATATTTTCCAAGTATTCCGCTTCAATTCGTCGCTCCACCATCGGTAGCTAAATAACAAAAAATAAATAAAAATAAAATGAAATACCCCAAAACTCATCCATTTTCCCCCCGGTTTTTTTTATATATTTTATTTTTGAATAAATACCTTTCTCCTACAGTGATTTAAGGTAGATTGTGAGAGTATAAAAAAAATGTGTGTAAGTTGCCATGTTAGTAATTCAATTGCATGTGGGTATATTTTTTTTTCTGCTGGGCTGCCGCCCTTAGGGCGAAGGCTCAGGAGACCATGATTTAAGAAATTTCCTTAAAAGTTGTTGGCTGTTAGAGGTTTCTGGTTATTTTATTTATTTTTATTTTTATTTATTCTATTTTCTAGGAGACGAAGATTTTTCTTATTTTTTTTTCATTCGTGAATATTGTATCGGAATTCGACCGAAAAATGAGAAAGAAATGAAGGGAATATTTAGAATTGTTTATTTTATTTTTTTATTTTTGTAGAAAAAACAAATTTGAATATAAAAAATATATGTTTCCCCTGTTGTTATGGTATTTTAAAGCGGCTTTATGTGAGTTTATTTCCGTTTTGGAACTTTATTTCTTTCTTTCTTTAAAATGTGCGTATAAAATTTTATTGTGGTGAGAAAGTTGGTATGTTTTGTCCTTTTTGGGCAACTTAATTGGTTGAACAAGGAGTTAAAAATAAAAATATTATTTTCTGTTACCTGGAAATTTAAGGGTTATTTCCACTTAATTATCTTCATTCGTGAGATATTCTGATATGATTCGGCGCCAGCTTATTGCTTTCATTGGCTTTACCAATTGTGACCACAAGCTTTGGCGAATCGCGCTTACTTCTTACAAACTTCTTATTTTGGTTTCTGGTTGACAGAAGTTGCGTCTACTTAGGGCTGCCATTATATAAGTTGCCGAGGCCGGACAAAAACTTCGAAAACCCCGAACATTTGGGTGAAATTGATTTTTTCCCGGATACGCTTTTTTTAAAATTTTAACAACAAAAATATTATTTTGTTGTGTTAAAATCGAACCGTCCAATCGAATCGATAACCAACTAAAGACGGTAGCAAGTAGGGGTGGACATTGAGAAAAAACATCCATGTTTTTTCGATGCAATACATCGTTCTGTGGCATCGATGTTACGACGATGTATCGCAAAATACATCGATGTCTGTACCTTGGCTTTGTACCCACAAACTTTTTTCAAAATTACAATCAATTTTATGTCTACAAAATTCGCAAATATGAAAGTGTATGCAGTTACAGGTTTTATAGTTAAGGCTGGAGTACAATGATTCCGTTCCGAACCGCACCGTAACCGTACCGTTCCGTGAAGTTGGATAACTGGCTACAATACAGCCTATTCATTCCGTTTTTGACAACTATCAAGTTTAAAAGAAGTGAGTGCAGAAATAATAAAATGTTGTGTCCAAATAGAATTCATTTTTTTATCAAAAATTTGCGGATATGTGTTTACTAATTCAATTAATTCTTCGTCTTTCATATATATGTTTTAAATTACCGACCACCAAATGACACCAACTGAGGTTATGTCTTCCGACCTTTTCGTAAAAAGATGGAATTTGCTCATCTTTTCCATTCCGCACCGTTCCGAATCGTCCATTGCAGTCACCCTTCCTTTTCCACGAGCACTTCCAATGAAAATTCTAACAATCCGGCTTTTGACATTTATACGAAACGGTGCGGAACGGAATCATTGTACTCCAGCCTTTAAGCTGGAAACAGTACTGAGCGGTTATGAAAGTACATCAGCGCTGATAAACGTCAAAATTAATAAGATTACACACAACCTGATTATGCTGAACAGAATGCACGCTTTACCATTTTGTATCATTTGGCATTTATCGGTGCTGACGCGCTCTTATGACCGCTCAATTATGTTTCCAGCTTTATGCGTGATACTCTAGCCGTTACCACGTATACCTTGAAAAGTTGAGTTGAGATTGAGTTGAATTTTCAACTTGCGTATATGAATACTGAACGAAGTCAAAGCATATTACCATTCGATACATCGGATAAAAAACATCGATGCATCGATTATATCGAAGCATTAATAAAACATCGGTTCAGCTCGATGCATCGTGTCAATACATCGAATATTTCCGATACATCGATGCATATCGCCCATCCCTAGTAGCAAGTGTGAAACGCTATATATTCGGCTGCCAGCGAAGGCCTAGCAACCTTTCGTGGCATTAAGTTCGTGCTATGGAACTTACGGCACAACGTCAGACTGGAAAGATTTCGGAGGCGAGCTGACCAAACGTACAAAGACCAATAATTAAAACTTATTTTCATGCAATGTAAAAACACTATATCAATTCTAGTCCAATAAATAGGTACTTTTTCTTTGCGAAAAATACCGCACGCGATTTTTTTTTACCAAATGATTTTATATATCATTATCAGCTTAAATTCAAAATGGCGTCATCCCCACCCTCTTGCTAAACTTACAGTGAAGGAAAACGCGTTTAATTCTGTATCTCAAAAACTATGCATTTTACGGCACAAATGTATATAATCTTTTTTGTAGATAACTAAGTAATTTAACTTTCTTGTTTAAAACTTTTTTGTGTAAAGTCAATATCTACGGAGAAATAGTGCTCCAAACTTCATATATCACTTTATTTGCACTATATTTCCTTAACGGTTAATTCTACTTGAAAAATTACTTCGTAAGACTTATAGAACATACGATTATCTATAATTTTTGTTATCATCAATATTACGTAGGGCTAATATTGCACCAGTTATGGCGGTTTAAGTGTCGAAAAACGTAGATTCAAAAGTATTTTTTTTGCCAATTTACAGGGTGTATACCGTTCAGTTTACAAAGCAGCCGGCTGTGGATAGGTTTTGGATAGACGAACAAAAAATCGTATGAAAAGGGGGCAGTAAATCGTAACGGTTTAGCAGCTAGGGCGTGTTGAAGTTTTTTTGGTAGAGGTTTACATATCACCCTGTATATTTGTAACCCTGTGGGCTATTTTCATGAATAAGGTATCAGTGTACGCAGAATACTCCCACCTATCTAAAACTGTAAAAGTCAAGGTTCTACCCTATCAACTTCCAGAGCAATGAGTCATCAAACTCAAAATATCGTTTTTCTAAACTAAAATTTCAACAAAATCCACCTTTTCTCCAAAAAATACGAAGTTAACTAACTTTTTTGGGCAAAAAGATCACGAAGATATGATTGAAAATTGAAGAATTCTGACCAGGGCAAGGTATCTTTATGTTATAGTGCTCCACAAGAAAACAAGAGATTTTCTTTCTGATTTATTAAGAAAAGCTCACCACCTATTCTCCGGGTGAGCTGAACTATTTCGCGTCGTCATTGCCCTTTAGAAGCTGTCTAATGACGTTTTTAGCACAAATTCGCGAGACACATACGTATGTTTAGGGGGCAGGAATACAGGAGAGGATATTGGTTTGTACCGTGCACTATGTGAAAACGAAACGATGCGTCTTTTATAAATTTAAAATATTTTTTCGCTCATTATTACTGAGCTAAAGGAAAGTTCGCGTCCCCTAGCTGGCCGAAATTGTAACTTCATGCCAAGCTTTTTGGATAGTTTGAAACAGCTCGAGTTGTAAATATTTTTGGAAGCGACAATGTCTATGATCAATTTTAATACAAATATAATCTATAGCTGGGACCCGGTGCGCCTATGCTGCACCCATAAGCTAATATTAGTAATCAGGTGATATGAATTTTAATATACAGTAGAGAGAAAAAGGCAATTTTTTGGTATTTTTGATTCCAAATAACAAAATGTGAAACTATTAGGGATCTGACATTTTCATCGAGACAATGGCATTTTTCGAGATATGAATTTTCATACACAGATGAAGTGTCTCAATGAACGGCTTATTTTCTGTGTTTTGGATAGATGGGACCCGGTGCGCCACGCTGCACCCAATGTCTAAACATTTAAAATCAATCCAAACCTTCAAAATTCAACTCTTCTTAACCATTAACGAAATGCCAACTATTTCTATTAAAGTTGGAGTCATTAGATTCAAAATACATTTATTTGAACTATGACCAAAATTGCCTGTGTATTCTGTTAAAACCATGAACGTTAAAAGATCTAAAATTAATGCAAATAGCAGCATCCAGCACTCGAAATTCGAGGACCATTTTATATAGCTTTATTTAATTTAATTGTAGAGGTCTGCAATAACAAAATTTTTTAAGTACAATAAAACTAAATTGAAAAATGAAACAAATTTTTTATATTTGGAAAAAGCAATGCCAAAAAACCAACTTTTATTATCTCTTAATGTCACATATTGCAAAATTGCGTTCATATATCGAATTAAATGTAACAGATGCCATACGTTTCATAGGGAAATTAATTTTAAAATTATTTTCTAATGTTTAACGTTCTTTTTTGCCTTGTATAAATAAAATTGCGATTCTGCACTTCATGGCCTTCGGAAAGTTTTGCTTTCACGAATACCACAATGACAATGGATTGAGACTGATTAACTTCGCCATGGCGCAAAATACTATATGGTCATATCCAGCACCAAATTCCAGCATAAGGATATTCAAAAAGCAACCTTGAAGTCGCCAAACGGAGTAACCTTAACCAACAACACAATTGGTCGTATCCTTATACTCACGCCACCAATCCAATGTGCTTGACATGAGATGATACCGCTACACAAATATAGACTCTGACCACTTCTTAATAGGAACGAAACTTAGGGCCAACAAGATATCTATAAGAAGAGGAAACAGAGACGAAAAATTAATGTGGCAGGATTGAAGGAAGAACAAATTAGGGGTGAATATGAGAACCTACTTGACGTTCGAATAAATGAGCTTAACAATAGTCAAACCACTCACGAATATTTGAACGATCAATGGAACGATTTAAAAGAGACAGAAAAAGGAACAGCAGAAGATGTTCTAGGTTTTATGCAACAAGGAGGAAGAGTAGATGGTTTGTTGAAAAATGCGCCCAAGCGACAATGGACAAAAACAGAGCATACCAAGTCATGCTAATTAGGGTTTTATTTTTAAACGATAAAGCGTTTTAATGGTGGGAAGTGTTTACTTTTAAAACAGCAGAAGCGGTTAATGCACAAAATCTAAACGCTTAAGAGTTTTATTCATAAACACGTAAAGCGTTTAACAGAAATTAAACGCTTAAGGTGTTTACAAAAAAATGCTTACCTAAGCACAAGTGTTTAAAAGTCAAACACCTATCCGCCAATTAAACACTTAGGAAGGTAAACACTTAGTTATGATTAAACAATTATGGGGAGCTAAACGCTCTAGCGTTTTATTTTTAAACGTGTTCAGGGGTTGGAAATGTCTCTCTAAAAATGAAATACTGGGTGACCATTCAGAGGTACTTTTCTCAGAAATAAAAAAATAAAAACATTTAATTTTATCGGGTAATTTTTATTATCATTCAAAAGAACTAGAATTTTAAGAAACAAGGAAGTTATTGCATTTTGCAACATGCTTTATGAAAAAACCAAAAAAACACTCAATTAACAATACTTACACTATATTGCTTGAAAATAAGTTTCTATAAAACTTAAAATTTTTTTTGCATTTACCACATGAAATGATTAAGTTTCAAAATGATACAGTCTAAATTATAGCTCAAAATATGCATTTGTTAATTAACAAATGGCCAAAATACAAAAAGTTAAATATCTCGATTTCACGTTAACAAAACTCAACTTTCTTTTTTTAAATTAAAGGACCCAAAACTCTCTACGAGATCTGATAAAAAGTTTTAAATTGTTTTTTCAAAATGGCCAAAAAAATGCATTTGTTGTTATTTGAGTAATAAACAGAAGCAAAAAAGGTAACCAAAATTGCATCCAAAATTATTTTAGAATTTACTTATTCTTCATTTTTGGGCCTTTTTTACTCCATTTGTTGTTTTCATTTATTTAACTTATACCTGAAATTTTCACGCCTTTGTTGACAGGTATTTTTTTAATTTGAAAATAAAACCATTAAAGCTGCTTAAATATTACCAATTTAAAATTATCAGCATGACTGCAAATCTGAGGTTTTAAGAAGTGTTTTATTTCAAAACCCTTAAAACTTTTTATTTTGACGTCACCCATTTGATTAACATTGTCGACACTTTTAAAACACTTAAATGCTAATCAAATGGGTGACGTCAAAATAAAACACTTTCAAAAGCTGAGATTTGCAGTGATAAGGCGAAAAAAATATGAGCGACCCATATTTCACGCAATTATGCTAATATACGAAAATGGTACCATTTAGCCTATCGTCGTTGTCAAACCAATATCTGCTATGTGCACTTTTTGGTGATTTCGACCTTTTGACCATTATGACTAGTTTCTAAGCAAATTTTCGTATAAAAGCACTTCTATATGACTCTAAGCATTATACGGTGAACTGTAGTCGCTAAAAAAAATATGTTATGTGCAGGAGATGTTGCAGTATGTTACAGGAGAACGTTTTTTTTTCAGTATCTCAAAGAATACTTTTTGCACATAGCAGATCTTGGTTTGACAACGACGATATTCAGTAAGGCGCATCTCGTTCTATCACGGAAGTCAAGCCATAGTGGAAGTGGTGTGTACTTAGTCGGGGGACCGCTTGGAAAAACGGCACTAGGGTTGGATTTTTTTTTGTTTTTTTCATTTTTTTTTCGTTTTTCACTTTTTGCAATGATAGTATTATGTTTTAATATAATATTGATTAATAGTTCTACCAACAAAATTTTTATTATTCATAACCAAAAACGCGCTACAAACGTTTACTAATTAAACACTTAAGTGTTTACTCATTAAACGCCGATACTTGTTTAAAATTCGTGTACAGGTTTAAACGTTTTAAGTGTTTAGAAAGTAAATACTTAAGTTTACAGTGGACCCTTTCTTGAAATCATATTCACTATAGTGTTACCGACCAATAAATTTTGAATGACTGGAATAATGTGGACGGTATGATCCAGTCCAGCACAGGACTGGGTTGACTCGCTGGATTACTGGACTGGAATAATGCAAACCGGGCATACGCAAGAAATTTTTACAAAAAGTTATCATCAACGTAAAGAATTGAAACCCGGACGGATAGCACCTCTACTTCACTTCTACACTTGTGATTGCGTTGTGACTTGTACCTGCTTTTAGAATACGGGGGTTAGCTTCAAGTAAAAAAAGTGATAAAAAAAGTTCTCTTAAAACTAATTACAATTGTTACAATTTTTTTTAATTACTTAATTCAAAAAAATAATTATGAAAATCCTTGATGTTTTTTTGTTTTTTTTTACTACCAAAATCACTTAATCCTTTCTGGCAGCCTTTTTCTTTGCATATGTCGCGCGAGAATTTCAATCTTTTCATAATGGGCTTCGATCAAATGCTTGTGTATAACACACGCATCCTTTCAAGAATAAAAAGCATTAATAAAAAAAAATAACTGAAAAAAAACAAAACAGAAATAAACATCGCTGCTCCGTCAGTCTATGTTGTAGGCTGTTAAGGATTGGTAAAACATTGCTTGGTACATCCTTATAATGGCGGTGAATGTGTGGGGGTGGAAAAAAGCTTTTCAATGTCTACAAAAGAAGGTGCTTACTTAATCCTGAATTTCATATCAATAGATCAAGTTTCGATATGTGATGTTGAAGAATTAAAAAAAAATATAAGAATTTTGTGTATGTAAAAATATGTATGTGTTAATATATATATACATGCACACATGTTATTAGGGAACATTTTCGTAGTACCTTTTACTTTTCCAAAAGGTTCCAACATAGTCGCGCAATCAGCGATACTTTTGTTGCTATAAATAAATTTTTTTCTTACATTTTGAAAGTTTCATAAAAAAAATCTCTATTCTTCTTCTTTTTTATTTAAGTTGCCTCGTGTAATCCTTAATAGAAAGCTTAGTTTAAAAAAAAATGAAAATATGTCCTAGGAAATTTGTGTTAGGTTGGCTACTGCAAAATTTTTTTACAATAAAACAGAAAAACTCGAAAATATATTTTTCGGAGGTCCTTTCCACCCAATGTTGAGGGTGATGCTGTATACGATATATACCTATACATATGTATATATTTATACAACCAAAGACGGAATATCAAGGATACAACGAGAAAAAGCTCTCTGAGGAGATTTAAGTTTAAGGATTTCATCTTCTCGCTAGTAGAGAGTGTATATGTAGATGAATTTGCATTTTAGTAAATTTTCTTGTATGGACGAGTAAGTTTATTGGTATTAGTGAATATTCCTTTTAGCTTTAAGTATAGGAAAACCATAGTTGTTTTTTCTTCTGCTGGTGGGGATTAATATGATATGCGCAAGCTCATAAATTCACCGATGGAACATTTTCACATTTTTAGTCCTTTTTTGGTACTGTGTAATGCTTTTCTTGTTGTTGTTGTTGTAGTTGTTGTTGTTATTGTTGTTGTTGCTTTTGTTGTTGTAGGTGGTATTTGCTTTTTTTTGTTTTATATTGTTGTTGTATATTTTCGCTCTTCCGCTTAACAAAAAGCACTATACGCTCTCTCATACACCTTATCTCTCCAAGACTCTCTCTCTTGTCCTGTTTTTTTCTGGTGGCAGCGGTGGGATGTTTGGGGAGATTCTGGCTGGTAAACCATATTCTCTGAGTTTTAGTTTTTAAAGTTAATACAGGACTTTTCGGTTCACAATTTTTTTTATTTCATCTTAGTATGTTTTGTTTGTATGCGTGTATATATTGAGAAAGTATTAGTTTATTCGCCTTGTGATGATAATAAAGGGAGGAAAAGCTTTTACCATTACATTATCAATTTTCCTCTGCAATGAAATTATATCCTTATAAAATATATCCAGCTTCTATTTTGTGTATATGTATTTGGAAGGGGGTTTATTTTGATGAGAAATTTTCAACTATATGTGCGTATACGGTTATGGTTTACGTACTAACACTATAATAGAACCGGGATCCATTTTTGTATAGATATATATTATACATTTACCAAAAAAAAATACCCATCTATGACGATTTCCATCAGAATCTGTGCAAAAGTACAGTTGGGCGCGACACGTGGTATAGAGAAGACACACTTCTCTACAATAATAGTGTTTTTTTGTAGAAGAAAAATAATAAAAAAAAAAATAAATAAAACAAATATATATATATGTATATTTATTAAGAAACGATAAATTAATAAAAGAATTATTATTACAAAAAAATAAATAAATAAATATAATAGTAATAAAAAAATAAATAAATTATATGTATAGTAATTTTTAATAAAAAAAAACAAATTTAAATAAAAAAAATATTGATTGGGTGTTTAGTAAAAGGAAAAAAAATTAATATGTAAAGTATAAAAGTTAAAAATAAAAAAATTTTTTTTTGTTAAGTTGAGAAAAACGAATCCTTAATACATATTAAATATTAGTAAAAAATTTTGTTTGTATGTGTTCGAGGAGAATATGTTAATAATAGTTAATTGTGTACATATATATGTGTATATACATAAATGTTTGTGAATATATGTATATATCTTCCTATATATTTATATATGTATATAGTTACACTTATAGCTATATACATATTTTTATACATATATATACATGTATTAAATACGTATATGTTATATCTATATATATATTCGCAGATTACATTCAATCAAAACTTTTCCGGTGAACAGTGTTCCATCAACCCTCGCGTATTAAATATCGTTCCGAATTTAAAACAACAAGATAAAACAAAAATAATAAAAAAAAGAAATTATATAGCTATATATATTAAAACACAAAAAACAAATTATAAAAAAAATAATAATAATATTATACAAATACATATATACAAAATATATGTAGCAAGAAAAAAAGAAAATATAGAAAATTCGGCCATAAACTAAACTTTTTATTATAATAATAAAATTGCAAATAAGTTTAAAACAAATAGAAAAAAAATAAAAAAAAAATACCCACACAGAAAAACAAAAATAACATTAGCTAAAAGAAAAGTATACCATATATATGTATGTATATATATATACACAAAAAAATATATCGCAGTAAATAGATACAAAATTTCATATTAATTGTGTCAGAGTGAATTTAGTAACGAGTTTTATTTTCTAGATTTTTTTTTAATTTAAAAAGAAATGAATAAACAAGATGATAAAGAATAAATTTAAATAAAAAAAAATAAATAAATAGTGATACATGGAGTAAGAAAACAAATAAAAATTTTGTGCGTTTTTAATTATTTTTTTTATATATAAAAATAAAAAAAAACAAAAATAAAAATTGTTTCTACTTAACATCCTTTTACGTGGTGAAGTGTGTTTTCAACAAAAATTTACTCTTAACCCATCTTAAAAGGAAGAAGCAAAAGAAAAAAGGAAGGAAATCTTCGTGCTGTTGTTGTTGTTTTCTTCTTCCTCTTGTGCTCTTTTTTTTACACATATATAAATATATTGAAGGAAGTAATAAAAAAAAATCCCTACGTTTTCTTCCATTTTTTTTCTTGTTCTGACTACCCCTCAAGCACATCCCCCATCAACATTCTTCATCGAAGGGTTTTATTTTTCTACAACAAGATAGTGCGCCGATCTAAGAAAAAAAAAGTTGTTTGTTAACCAGAGTGACAAAAGTTTTGTGTTATATATTTTTCAATAATGTTTTATTACCTTGTTTTTGTTTGATACCAAAAAAAGGACTCATATAAAAATATAAATATAAAAATAAATAAATAAATTTTTCTTGGTGGTGTACCTTCCAAAATCAACACTCAATAATAATAATATTGTTTATCATGTTATGTGAAATGGATAGTTAACAACTACTATTCTAAATCTGACAAGGGTTTTTTTATTTTGGATAACGGTCGGTGTGTAGATTAAAAAAATATAAAAAGTGTGTTTTTTTTTGATAATTTTCAATACAAATAAAAAAAATTAATAATTTAAAAAAATAAAATAAAAAAAAATATTGTGAATAATTTATGATCTTCTCCCAAGTTTATTTCTACTTATAAATTCGGATTTTGCATTTGAGAAAAAATTCCAGAAGAAAATCAAATAAATCGGTACTAATAAAAAAGAAGCCATGAAATTGTTTCTATACTAAAACAACACACAAAAAAAACGTTAAAAGAAATTTATTTTGTAGTTAAATATAAATAATTAAAAAAAATATAGAAAAATAAATAAATTAATTAAATGAAAATAAAAATAAAAATGTGTTGATGTTTTTTAAGATGATGTGTGCCACCGTAGTTCATTTGTGTGAGTGTTGACGAATTGTGGTTATTTATTTTTTTAAACAACAAAAATTAAAAAGAAGAAGAAGAAGAAGAAAAATTTAGTTTTAATATAAAAAAAAATAACGAAGAAGAAAGGTGTAACAATTTCTTAGGATAAAAATAGTTTTAATTAATGTAAGTATATACCAACGAAAAAAATTAAATTTATTTTTAATCTTAAAAACAAATTTCTGTTAATAATATCGAAAAAAACTTTTGATTTTTAACTTAATTTTTTAATTATATTGTTGCGTAATATAAAATACACACACATTTTTTTCTTCTTAAAATCTCTTTCTTAAAAGTATTCAATTTCGTCTTTTCGAATATTTATACAATATTATAATCGAAAAATAAAAAAAAAGTGTGTTTAAATTTAAAAGTGTATACTAGAAAATTTTTAAATTAAAACACGATACAAAAAAAATTATAAAAAAAAATGAAATCCCTTTCAAAATTATCTTTTGTTATTATCCTGAAATAAAGCGGACAAGCTTCTCGTGCCCTTAGCATGTAATTTGATTAAGGAAGCGGAAATATTAAAAAAGAACAGGGATACATTTTCTAAAGTTTATTTCAGTACACACAATGTAGGTGTATCAGAGAGAAAGAACTTGAAAAGAATATATATGTATGCATGTACAGTACATACATATATATTAAAAAAAGGATATGAAAATAAATTTTTAAAGTAGCATTGTTTTGGAAGGACTGAAAGATTGTTTTTCCTGTTTTTGATTATCAAACAGATTTTTACTTCTGTGTACCTTTATTAATTTATTAGAGTAGGTCGGTTTGTAATGTTTTTATTAATCAACATTTCTTCGAAATTTCAAAATATGTTCTCGCACACCCTGGAACAAATTTTTGTAATATTTTATTCTTAGAAAATTATATTTTTTGTAAGAAGATTATTCTTATAGAAAATTATTTCTACCACACCACTACAATACCCTTAAAAGCCATATAGCAAAGGTATTAACTTTGTAAATATTACCGTGCTATACGAAACAAAGGCTTTAATACATAAAGTGCGAGAGAGGGAACAAAGTGAAAAAAATACAAATACTATTATATTTTTATATTCCAGAAAGATATCCTTTATTAAATAAATTTCTTTAAAGGAACATTAAATATAATTTCACTAAGAACCAATAACCAAAAGCTCTTTGACAAAACATAGATACTCATTCTCTAAACGTCCTCTACTCTACTTTTTGTACAAAAAAATAATATTAAGATAATAAGGGGGAACCTAAGGTCTACCCTTCAATAGGTAATAGTTGATATACCATTGGGTAGGGCTTTTCGAGCAGGGAAGATTAGTGACTCTTGCGATTATGTTCAAAGATGTTCGAAAACAGATCGTCATATGAGTGATCTTAATCTAACCTCCTTTTATTATGTTGTTTTTAATGTAAAACAATTAAAACCCCTTTATTTTACTTCAAAACAAAAATATTTACTCGAACACGTTAGTGCCGTGTTATGCGAATCCCTGTTATACGAAACAAAGAACTAGTACGAAAAGGGAAGTTAGGTCCGCAAAATTGAAAAAATTACTTGAATAATGATTTTGGCACTATTAAACGAGGGCTTTTTCCTTTTGACAAAATCTGAGCATTTTTCTGCATTATCTTCAGATCCATGCCCTACCGTTTGCAAAAAATTAGTTATTTTAGATTTCCTGCGTTTAAGTTTCCTTATATTGTATCAAGCTCTCCTTTAAACTTTGTGCTCATTTCATGTGAAGGATCTTCATTTAAGAAATATGACTCTAACTAGGCTAGAAAGGCCTGCTTTGTAAAATAACGTTTTTAAATTATTCGCATTCAACGATGCTATCATCCTTTTAGATATCATTTCTTCCAAACCACCTTTATCAATTTCTTCTACCACCAGTAATTCTCAGATATCTTGTGCAGTCGTTTCGTCAACACCTAGTGACTTATCAACTTTTACTACTGCAGCCGTTCTGTTTTCTGCTGTCTCGATCAAATTTTCATTTTCAATTGACTCCGGTCATATTTTTACCCAAGAACCATTTAGTGTTGAACCGTGTTAGAATGAATCCGTGCTATAAAAGCACTGTGTTGTACGGGGATGTTCCGAATTATCCAAACGTGTTAGAGTGAATCCATATTTTAGTAGTCCTGTGTTATACGGAGGTTACCTGTATTTCACTTTCAACTGGGACAATGACTAGTTGGTATATATTTGCCACCTATATATTTTCGGTATCTTCTAACTCCTATCTAGGCATGAAATTAAAGATATAAAGTGAGCCCAACTTTTAATATCACATTGCCCAGTCAAGCAAGAGCAATAATGTTGACACTTAACATTTCTTTAAATTCGAGGTTCGGTCAGTTAAAATATAGCAATAAAACGTCCCTACGTATGAGCCTGATAAACAAGGTATAAACCTAAAGCAAGAAGGAACATTACATCGTCATCTTTTTAGTGAGCAAAATCATGTATAGTTGTTGAGTATTTGCATCCATCCGTTCAAAGTAATCTTCGCGTCTGGTGAGGTTATTTCTTTCTACTTAGTTATATAAAAAATTGTCTACCTCGATTCATTTTTCAATTAAATTCAGAAATTAATATTTCCCACAGCAACCTTCAAAACAGACAAACATTGTGTTGGCTCCTGTTAAACATAATCTTGTAACCACGCTTAAAGCAACCATTCACCATTTCTACCGCCCAACAGCATATAGATACTAAACGTAGTTTATTAACTTGGTTGGTTTTAATCTGGGTTGCCCGTGGGTCTGTTTATGACGGCTTCATAACCTAACCACAATATCCTAGATATTCTATGGAATTCAAAAAGTCTTTGTCCAATATAAAGACATCGTTCTCTTTCAAAAACCAATGCAACCAATTTGAATTAGTCACTAGATGTCATCTCCATGTCTACGGTCTAAGGAACCTACCCATTTGACACACATTTAACAAAGTCTTCCGTTTTCAGCTTACAAAAATATATGCTTAGATTTGTTATCGGCCGTTTGCACCTTTAAATCAAAGATATGGTCTCTTCTACTCTAGAATCAATTGAAATTAATTTATATTGAGACCAGCGCCAAAAATGAATCATAGCATTACTGAAAGCACTTGCACTTGCTTGAAAGTCTAGTCTATTGGGCCTCTGGCTAGCTCCTAATAACATACTACAAAGAACTGTCTTAAATTTCCAAAAACCATTACAGAATTCTATCAAGGTGTCTCAGTGCTTTCCTTGAAGATCATTATCATCATTGTCGCTACAGCCCTCTGTGAGCCTTGGCCTACTCAAAATTTTTTCCAACGTTCTCGGTATGCGTCTTTTTCTTCCAGTTGGTAATCCCAATTGTGCGAATACCATTTCGATGTCTTTCCTTGAAGTGGCAAATAAGGTCATATATATAAGGTCAGGTTAATATATCGCTTAGAGATGAGTTAATCTGTTAAATGCTCTTATTTCAACTTCAATAGCATCTAACATTGCCTATCTTGATGAATATAACTGTATCGGTGAGTATATTTAATATGTAAAGAGTGTGGTATAACTCCTGATTATACCCTATCCTCCATCCATCTTCCTTGAACAGGACCTAGTATTTCAGGTATAAAAAGACATATGAAAATCTTCTAGTCTTTTTTCTTTTTCCTGCGGCATCAACCATTCCTCAGAGCCTTAGTGCCGGTTTCAAAAAACTCCGATCTTAAAAGTTCATAGCAATTATAAGTAGTTCTAATAAAGCATGTCGCCGGCTTAACCGGTTAATAATATGGTATCAAAGTTCGGTTTCACCTAGGGGACGATACACCTCCTTGGTACTGCCGACGTCGCAGCCTTTATCGGCTGGTAAGCGGAATTCACTTGTTTCAGAAGGCATAACACTCTGACGAGGCTGTCTACCATTAACTCCGACGCGACGGTTACATGTCTGGCTCAGCCGGCTGCTATTGAGAATATCGTCTTTACTCCTCCGTTACAAACATTTTTTGCTTGGTTTTTTGTTATATCCGTGAACTCCTACAATACCCAATAGTTCAAAGGCAAGGTCCATCGGCTCCAGACTTCTATTAACCTATCCTGTCCTATATTCCTTCCTTCAATCCAAGCTTACTACCAAATATTTCATAATGACAAATACGACATGACGGGCTGATGGAACAAAGGTTGACTCCTAGCTACGTCTATCAAACAACATAGTTAGCACTGGTTTAAAAAGAGTTTTTTAAATTGAATTTTATGTTTCTAGGTGAAAGTCTTCATAAGAAAAAGTTTTTCCACGATTGTTCTTAAATAATTAATTTAGTGCTAGTAGTCATTTCATCGATGTTTAGCTCGCTAGTAATAATGTTTTCACTATTCTATTTTTTTTAGTGTATTCTCTGTAATATTTACTTCTATTCATTCTTTTCAGTTGCGCTTCTTTTTACAGTTAGTACACACTTTCCGACTATTTCCAATACCCTCCAGGCCCTCTGTGTAAAATAGCAGTCTCCTTAAAATTTCAAAATGCCTGTTAGGCGTCATTTACTAAGTCTCATATTATACCATTAATGTCCCGTAGATAGTCTTGGATTGTGTGTTCTGAGCGCAAAATTTTTTGACAACCAGCCAGGTAAAAGCCATGTACTTACACGAGGCAGTACATTTTTCCCTCACCCGATGGTAAATTGTAGTGAGGCCTCAATTTTTTGAAATGTACCGGTTCAAAAATAATGTCCTACTATTATATGCGCGTGTATCGAGATTAATGACGGGAGGTGTGATTGTACATAGTGATGAGCAAAAATGGTCTTGTTCTTGCAGTCTTGTCTTGGTCTTGCAAATTTAGCAAGACCAAGAACAAGAACAACACTTAGTTATGCTAAAGTTTAGACTAACTGTGCAAGAACAAGGCCAAGAGCAAGACTTTAGCAAGAGTCTTGCAAAATTTTCACATAAATTCATTGTTTTAAAAACAAAAAATATAAAATTGATTAGAATAATGATATAAATATATGTGTGTATTGTATATTTACTTTTTAGTATGATTATTGTAAAAGTAATTATTCACATTTGTACATAAGTACTTTGCCATGCATTGTACGTCAACGAGACTCACAATCAATATTTCTGCATTTCGAAGCAAAATTTGCCGAAATGATTTAGGTAGATATTTTACATTGTTCAGTCTTTTTTTAATCAATTGGGTGCTCTGTTACTTTCCTTCAATTACTGGAGGCTAGGAAATAAGGACTCATCTTTCAGGATTTAAAAAGAAAACCGTTCAAAAATGAAGATTCCTACGTTTCTTTTTTTAATAAAAAATTTACAAAAATACATACAATACATACTTGATGAGCGAAAATAGCCTTGGTCTTGCAGTTTTGTCTTGTATTGTCTTGGTCTTGCACATTTAGCAAAACCAAGATCAAGCCTTAGCTACATATGTTTGCAAGAACAAGAACAATACCAAGACTTAGCTATGTTTGGAAGACCAAGAACAAGACTGACTGACCAAGAACAAGACAAGGCCAAAACTATATTTGTCTTGTCTTGTTGTTGCGTTTGCTCATCACTAATTGTAAATACGTACTGGAGAGACATCTCTTACTAACTATCCAATTTGAACTGAGGCGAGGTGAGATTGTAAAATATATAAATATGCATTGTGGAGGCATTGGTTTCTTACTTTCTCTGAGGCAGTTTAATGCATATTAGTTTCTAACTCGTTAAAAGCTCTTTATTGGTATTTATTTTCTTTCTTTCTTTAATTTTCTTGTTTTTGTCATTTTGACAATGGCACTACGCCTCATTTGAAGAAGCGGCACCTCTTACAAACTCATTTTATAATCGTGTTCTACCCAACATTACTTCTGAACATGTTCAGAAAGGCTCAATCACTTTTGTAAATTTTTAATTTTGCTTTAAATTGTCTCATGAATAAATTATGGATTTATTGAAGTGAAAACTTCTATAGGCACGTTGAGCACTTTTTGGCCAGGGGAAAAACTAAAAACTCGCCGTAGACACCGTACCATCACGCTACCGTACCATGTGAGAAAAAATTTGCCTTTGGGGGTTTTAGTTTGTATTAAGTCTTATGTATTATTATACTATATTACTATGTATTATATATTCTTATGTTTGATTATGTATTATGGATTATTATGTATTATTTAATGGTTTTATTTAGCTTGACCTCGTATATTTCTTTGTTTGTTTGTTTCGTTGGTTCAAATCTTGCGACAGCTTTTTTAACTACTTCTACTAAACCGATTTGTATGAAACTTTGCACACACACTTAGTTCTCATGACAATGAAATCTGACAACTTTGTCAAAAAATCAAGATGGCGGACGAATTTTGCAATTGTGTTCCGATTATATTGAAAATCGGTATCTAGAGGTTTTTATGAGCGCGAGTGACGAATCTGTGGTCAAAATTTGAAGATTCAAAACGGCGGCACCAATATGGCGGATTATTTTGGCAAATGTATTCGAATCCATTAAAAGTCGGTATCGGGGAGTTTTTAGGGCCACAAATGACGATTCTGTGTTAAAAATGGCGGCGCCAATATGGTGGATGAATTTTGCAAATGTGTTCGAAATCCATTCAAAATCGGTATCGGGGGTTTTTAAGGTCACAAATGGCGAATCTATGGTCAAAATTTGAAAATTCAAAATGGCGGCGCCAATATGGCGGTACGATTTTTTCAATTACGATTCGATTTCACCGAGAATCGCTATTTGGAGGTGTTTAAGGTCGGAAATAATGAATTTCTTGTCAATATTAGAAAATTCAAAATGCGCGGGCGATATGGTTTGCATAACAAATCACTTCATCACGTGAAATGCTTAAAAACCTGTATAACGACTGTATAATTAAATAAGAACGACTTGTCTAGTAAAATGTGTTTCCAAGTCCACCAAAAAAAAATATTTCAAATGCGCGGTGGAACATTCATAGACAAAATTTATTGACCATTATCCTCCTGTAATATTAAGATTGAATTGGAAATACAGAATGGCGATAGAAGTTTTCACTTCCATCGTGTGGTCCTACGCACATCAGTTTTTTTTGCTTAGGACTCACTGCTTCTTTTATTAATAAAGGCCATTATTAGGTGAGTTTTTGTCATAATCAGGATTTTCATCAAGCTATAACAACATGTTAGTCAAAATCCTATTCTTGTTTTTTAACATGGCACTACTATACCCTTGGTTAAGTTTTGAAATATCTTCTGCAGCCAGTCTCTCTAAAAATTCAAGTACTTTCGAGCTGATAAACGAATGCCTTTGATAAGTTCTGAAAACTCATCTCTGAATTTATAGTAACGGTTGCGTTTAATGTTTCAGGGAGATTTTGTTTGGCCGCCATTTTCGTTTGGCTGTCGTTTTTCAGTTTATATTTGACAGTTGTTGATTATATTCGACAACATTTTATTATCTAACGACAACATTTTATAATCCTTCAATTTTGAATACGCGAAGAAAACTGCGTGATTTTTTTTTATGTTAATCATGATCTCCGACCAAGATCCCTGGGATTAACTGCTCCTGATTGTATCCTAGGGGGTAGTGTACCTCAATAGACCAAACACAATCTTGATTCTTAAGCCGTGTCCACACATTACAAACATTTGATAAACATTTGACAAACATTTCACAAACATTTGACAAACATTTAACAAACGTTTGACAAACATTTGAATAATGTTTGTTATGTGTGGACGCGAGTCTTGGAGTTTTTGGATTTTAAAAAATGTTTGAATTTAATCCAAATGAAATGGAAAACATCTGATGTTTGTTGAAAATTTTTCAGTGCTTTTATGCACTTTTATGTAGATGGACATTCATCTCCAGTGAGAAGTAGGATAAAACCACAATAATTATATTTCAACTCATCGAAATTTGTGGATAAGTCAAGTAGCGACTATAAAAATCAAATAAAGCGAACTGATTCATCAAAATTAATTGCAAATGACTTATCATTTCCGTGGAAGGCATCTATAGGAGGTTGTGACAAAGAGGCACACTGAAAATCTTCCCTGGCTGTGAAAGACATTAAAGCGGATTCAAAGAAAGAATATGAAGATGGCACTGTTGTTGGGTAGGACAGGATTACATAATGAGTTTGTAAAAGGCACTTCATTTTCTTTTGAGCCAGGACAATGTCATACTTCAAATGAGGCGAGGTGCCATTGTAATGCCAAAATGACAAAAACAAGCAAATTAAAGAAAGCAAGAAAATAAATACCAATGAAGAGATTTTTTCACGAGTTTGATCCTAATATGCATTTAACTGCCTCAGAGTCAGAATAAAAGAGTAAGAAACCTACGCCTTCACGATATATATTTATATTTTACAATCACACCTCGCCTCATTTCAAATTAGATATTTTACTGCGCCAAAAGTAGTAAGAGAGAAGAAACCCAACACTACGTATTTACAGTCCCCCGCCCCGCATTTAAAATTGAATTTTAATGCTCCAAAAGAAGTAAGAAAGAAGAAATCCATGTCTCATGTATTTACAATCACACCTCGCCTCGTTCATCTCGATACACGCGCATATACCAGAAGGAGATTATTTTTGAACCGGGACATTTAAAAAATTGAGGCCTCAGTACAATTTACCAGCGTGTAAGGAACACATCTACTGCCCCTGTAAGTCTAATTCTACGCTAGAGGACACCGAAAAAAATCTAATCGAAGGGGGATATTCTATAACAGTGGCTTCTGAAGTGAGAGATCAGGAATAAAATCTTGTCGAAATTGTGGCAAATAAAGAATCTATTTTTCCTACAGAACAGACACAGGAAATAACAAACATTTCGGAAAACATTTTTCTCACAAAAACTTCAGCAAATGTTTGACGAATGTTTGTCAAACATTTGCCAAACATTGTCAACGATTTGTCAACTCGCTAGACAAATGTTTTTTTGCAAATGTTTGTTATGTGTGGACCCGCCTTTAGGCATAGAATTCGAGACGAAATTGGCAAAATAACACAAGTAGTCTGTGAGACTCTGAGAATGTTATGAAAAATATGAAAGCTCGCATTTGAGAGGCGGCCGGCCACTTAACTGACATTATATTTAAAAAATAATGTTAAAGAAAGACCATACATTCAATTAATAAATTTTAATTTATAAAATTATGTTGCATTTCAAAGTTAGTAAAGAAAACCAGGATTATAAAACGCCTGCTGTAGTTTTATATAAACACAAGTGTTGATCAAACTATATTTTTCTATGCAAATTAATACCAAAAATAGCATCAGTGTTTGTGTGAATACGTATCAAAATAATTTTATTAATAATAAAATCAAGAAAAATATTTAAATTCCGTTAAATAAATATATTACTAAAAAATCACAAAACCATATTTCATCCGAAATTTCATGATATCCAATTAAAATTGATAAAATTCTGTAATGAAATGGAAATAGATAATAAAAAAATACAGATTCATTTCAATTCTGAGATTTTCATATTTCAATCAAATAAAAAGATATTCTCGATTCGTATAGTAATATTTGTTCATTAAATCTGCATACATATACATACATACGAGAGCTTAAGGATATCAAACATAATATTTCGTCCTGCTCCCCGGGCACAAGCATATTCCCTGTCCAATTAAATAATGCATATTCCACGAAATATACTCATGGAGAGCTGCATCGAGCATAAATATTAGTAGAGTGCACGGTCCAATACATGTTTCAGTGTATAATACCTGGAATATATGTATATAGTTTGGTATGCTCCTTTTGGAAAAAGGATACAGTTTTCTTACTTTATTACTGTACATATTGACGTTAGAATTAAATTTATGCTTCTTCTGTTCCAGGGACATATCCTGTCTCTTGGAAAGGCTTTCAGAAATTCGATAGTGTCATATAAATTTTATGAATTTTTTACTTTATCAGAATATAATATGGACATGAATACGAAATACACTTTCAATACAGGATGGTAATATTTTTTATGTTGGATTTTAAGAATGTCGTATTTTTACTTTTAGTATAATATATAAGAGGCTTTCATGTATTTTATTTTACTCATGGGATTTTGTAATATTTTACCAAAAAAAAAATGTTTTTACATACCAGGAATTGATAATAATATGAATTCTGATAAAAAAAATTATATTACCTGTTCAAAATGTTTCGAAATATACTATCTTGCGAGAGTAACAGACAATGTATAGGACAGATTAGTATTACTCGAGGCAAAGGCTACTTGAGGTGACGTCTTCTGCTTCTTTTTTGTGTAAAACGCTACAAACTAGAGTTGACTCTTTGTACTGCCGACAGTTCTAACAATGGTTGGAATATTGTAAAGAATTGAAAAGATTGTAGAGAGAAGAATGTTTTAGACAACCAGTTTTCGTCACGGTTTCGCAATAGCGGTACAAGTCTGAGTGACAAATCTTTAGGCAGACTTCTGAACTTGTTAAAGACCGACAAAGCGTGGACGTTCTTGCCTTGCATTATCGAAGAAGGTAAATCACAGTGAATTTGGTGGGAAGAGTGTGAAAGTAGATTGGAAGGGAATTCTAGAGCAAAAGGAAAGAGTAATGATAGAAATGACGCCTGGATGATATCATACCAGCAGATATGGTGTCTGGTTTAGATTTGTCTCGATCCAATACTGTCATGATGGAATGGCCAGAAAGAAAACTCTCGATCCTATTTTTTAGAACTGAGTTAATTCCAATAGAGCAGGGTACCATGGTTTGTTGGTTGTTTGCAGTGGTAATATAATGTCGGGAGTGGCGGGACAGCTCTGAGATGCCCAAGGTTCAAATGAAAACTCCTGTTACGTTTAAGTTCTTTTTATTACTAGAAATTCTATATTTATACAACCATCGGGTGGAAGAGAGGAAATAAAGGGCTAGCGGGTTACCTCTGGATCAACGCTCCCCAAGTAGCCCGTTTGGTCTATTTAGGTCCGAGTACTCCCGGATCAACTCTCCGGATCTTGTCGGTTTATCGGTTGGTCGGCGCTACTGGATCAACTCTCCGTGGCTTGTAAATTTATTAGTCGGCCTGCGCCACTGGATTAACTCTCCATGGCTTGTCTGTTTTGTCTGTCTGTAAACCATATGATCAACGCTCCTATGGTTCCGTCCAGTTATCAGGCAAAGGAATCAACTCTTTCACTGCATGATTACGACTGACTTTCGCAGGCATGCACCGGCCTTTTATATTGGTGCCTTGCTGCGCGTCGCTGTTCTGTTACGTAATGTCTTTTATAGTTGTGCTGTCTTTGTGTTAACAGCGGTGGTGTAGTTGTGTTCTTTTGTTTATAGCGGCCGGTTTCGTTACAGTGAGGTCCATATATTCTGCGCTGACCTCCAATTAGCACATCAACGCCATTTTCACACCACTCATTCCCGTGACTTGCTTGTTGCAAGTTTTAGATCCACTTTGTAGCATTAAAGAACTGTGTCGAGTTCGTTGGATGATCTGTTGCTAGATCTTCAAGCTCGTTCAGTATTTGTCTGCCAGATGAACTGGGCAAGGCCATGGCTGGTGCCGGATATTTGCAAACGTAGTGCATAATAAGTTCCTTTTTCTTTTGGTCCTTGCAGCTCCGGCTTCCCCTTTTTGATGCATGCTCTCTTATTGGAAAGTACCCTGTATTCACAGCTATAACACTGGTTAGTGCAGGTCGTAAACATTTCTCTTCTGCTAAATAGGCATCCATCGAGTTCCATGTTCAAGAAAGAAGCTTGGTTGTCCGTTATCACCGTCATATTATCTCTTGTATAGTTGCCTTTTCTTGCGAATTGACACGACTTCCAAATTGCCAAATTTCTGCTTGCAAGCCACTGGATCCGTCCGCGAGCGGGAATTTTTTGGCTACAATATGTGATTCAGAGAAGACCGCGGCATCAACACCGCAGTTCATTTTTGTGCCCGCCACTACCGTCTTGTTACAATTATGACTTTGAGCTTCTTGCACAACTCCAAAATCGGGGTAATGTAGTCTGTGATGATTGCTAGCAACCTTCTGTCAATCATACTAAGAACCTTGCTGTGTCCGTATGACTTTTCTTGCTGGTAGTCGTTTTCTTTGAGTCTGACCGCACCAAAAGAGGTCCAGTGGAGGAAGGTAGAGGATGGTAAGTTATTAGCTTATGGTGTCTAATTTTTCAGACTACCAACTAGGATTTGCATTAAAAATTCTGATTAAAGGAGTATCCACACATATCAGGGCCGTGCCCGGGACGTCATACATAGGTCCGTTCCGGCAGGGGTTCAAAAAAATATCGGTGCGAACATTTTATTTGAACTCGTTTACACATGTTTGAACGAATTCACGAAACACGGCCCTGTAACGCCTCGTGCACGGCCCTGATATGTGTCCTTTAGTCCTTTTCTGACCCCATCTACAAAGATAGTTTTATAACTATTCATCTATAAATTGAGAATCTCTCAATATTATCAATAGCCCAGTCAGTTTATACATGAACCACTAAAAATTCCCAACTGGAGCTTGTCCAGCGAGATTCTCTTTATTTTGGGGTCACAAATAATTCCCCGAAAGTTTATAACGCCAACTGGCCGGCTACTAAAGTTGCGGAGGTTCAAAGGTCACGAATACCAGTTTTTCTCAAATATCTCGTAAATTATCGGCTTTGACTTAATTTTGGCTAACTAAAACTTGTTCGATGGAGTTTTTTTATAGATTAATGTTAAGGACCGTTGTTACTGCAACGTTCTACCAATAATTGATTTCACTTCCCCTTCACCGAAAGGTGTATTTTTCTGAAAATCAAGAAAAGTGACTACTTTTAAATGCGTTTATGAGGTATTAAATCGAACCTCACAAACTTTTCATGAAAATGGGTTGGTAGAGTAACTCTTCGAGAATAAATAAGTCTTTTCAAAATAACTCTAGCACCACTGTATGCCTTGTTCCACCTTTTTTCCTGAAACGGCTGATTTTACATATTTGAGATTTACGCCAAAAGCTATAATTATTGTTGCATGAAATTTTTATTGTAGGTAGGCACTAACAGAAGCCACAATTTAAGCCCTGCAACAAGGTTCTACGATAATTACAGTCCCTGTAATTAAATATCAAAAAATGGCCATATTTGGCGGTTTTTTTTTTTTTGCAAAATGCTGTTGACCGATTTCAACTGTCCAAAACTCATATTTTTCGTCTTTTTAAGCGCTGTTGCGTACTATTTTTTGTTTTCCAAACACAAAATTTTTTCGCACCTAAAACGTTCAAAAACGTGTTTTCGTTAGCATTATTAACTTTTTTCCACCTGTTCTCCTGGACCGATTTTATCCAAAACACATTCATTGAATTCCTACAAATTTTCTCTTAAATATAGAGTCCAAAAATCGCAGGGTAGATTTATTTCAACTTTTGAATACTTTTCCGCTATCTGCCCTGGACTATTGAGGAAAACATCCACACACAAGGCCACACACAAAATTTGGTTAACAGAATGGCAAGCCAGCCAGCAACACTTATTGAAAAATTTTGAACGGTGTAGTTTTAACAACAATTTCCAAAAGAAACTAACAGATGGCCCACCTTTTATATATACACCAAAGAAGGCTTAAACTGTTAAAATCTTCACAGGCTTGCAATCTGATAGAATCTGGGATCTCATTCATACCGCTGCCACAAGCAAACACAACAAAACACATGCACTCGTATAGAATAGTTGCGTATGCGTTGCTCCGCAGCTTGTCACCGCAACTATTGGTTCTACGTAAATTTTGTGTAGGACATTTTTATGCAAATTTATCCCACAAATAAATTTTTCTTAGCCAAAATTTACGTAAAGCCGATAACTTACGAAATATTTGAGAAAACTTTTTTTCGTGTCCTTTGACCCTTCGTAGCTTTACGGACTTTTGGGAAATTATAATAATTAATAGGAAAGCCCGTTACTGAAATTCGGGCAGCACAAAAAAAAATAAATAAAATTCACAATTTATTCAAATTTAAATACAATTTAAATTGTTTTGATTCAAAAAAAAAAATTATTTACAATGAAGATTTATTTACTATGTACGTTGAAGCATTTCCATTGTCCCTCCAGAGCGTCTAAAATTTCGCAGGACTTTTTTAATCTCTTCCATCACTTCTTGCTTGACTATGTGTTGTGCTGGCTTTCCATCTATTATTCTTTAAAAAAAAATTAAATTAAATTTGATTAAAATAAAACTATTTGAAGGTTGTTTAATTTCAATTATAAATATGATTTACTAAGCTCATCCACCACGCCAAGGCAACCTTTATCATATGAGAACCGTACACACATCCACACAACTTCATGACGCACATTTTTGTATAAAGTGACTAGTGGACTGAAATTTACACATCACTTCTGTCAATTCTCAGAAGACCTTTTACATCTTACCACTCAGTTATCACTACCGATCCACAGAATCCACAGCTTGCGATAACCCACTCCGCTCCACTTTATCCTGCATTGATGTTGTATTAATGTCTAATTTAAAAAAACCGAATAAAATTACAATCTGAATTAAACAACGTCAAACGTTGCAAAAAAATAAAATCTGTTCAGTTTTCGGCTTTACAAAAAGTAATAAAACCAATCAAAAGAACATAAAAATACCACACAAAAAAAAGAAACATTTTCCCCATTGATATCAACCATAAAAAAATATAAACATATAATTAAAATGTGCTTTTTAAGCATTAGCAGCGCCGACTATGCGCGTAATTACTTTATTAATTAAAACTTGTCCGAAAATTGCATTCAGCAAAGTTAGGCCTCAATAAATTTTAATAAGCTTATGCAATTCCTCATTTTTTTTATATAAATATATATTTGGAAATCCCGGCTTAAAAATCAATAAAAAAAATCGCACAAAATTAACTTTGCACACTCGTACACAAGGATGCATGCAGAAGAGGAATTATTTATAATACATGTAAATTATTGGGGATGCTCTGGTTAATAATTGGAGTTTAATCAAAATGGGCATCCTTTATGCTTGAATGGCGAGTTATTGTGTGTAATCAAATTAATATTTAATTAAATAATGGTTTTTGGGGTCATAATCTTATTGCTAAATTTAATTAAATTGCAGCGCATCGTATCAAATCTGTTAGCTTTGTTGCAATTTATATTAGAAGCACAGATCTAACATCTATAAATTAATGTTAACTAATTAGAGCGTGTTAATTGAAATTAACTATGAAATCCGGATATCTATTATATATGCACTATGCAGCAAAAACAATGTATGCAAGACACAATCTATTTTTATATCGAAAATTGTATCTAATTCTTAAAGTGATAAATATATAAAAAAATACTAAAAACATAAAATATTTAAAGAATGATTTTGCAAACTAGAAACATTTTTTTTCATTTCTCTAATTAGACCAATTGAATGTAATTGAATTTAATTTTTCCTGATAGATACTAATTGGATGTCTCTTGGCTTTCTTATCCTTCTCCGATGACCCAGGACCGACCGACATTACTAAACCAAATCCGCCATAAATTGTTTTATTTTTAGATTCATACATTAAATTCTTTAAATACGACTTAAAATTAACTCGAATCGTTTTAGAGCGGAGTTTTAATTAATTATTTTTCGTTCGATACCAAATTTTGTAGAAAAAGTCATTTTCTGGTTGAGTTTAATGGTATTTTTTTATAACGATTGCCACTAATTAATTATTATGCAAAGTTAGCTCGTTTAAAAGACTGTTTAATGGCAGAACTGTAAAAATCTTAGTACCTACATATCTATAAAGTGACCAATTCTTTTTACAATGAAAAAGAGGACCAAAAAAATTAAGATAAAATTACAACGTAAATTAAATGAAACATTTTATTAATTCAAACAAAAATACACTAAAGCATATAGTGGAGTCGGACAAGCATCAAATTTGAGTGAAAAAGGAATTGTTTCCAGTCTCAAAAAAATTTTTTTAATATGTTAGTTACATCGAATACTATACGAAATAAACATTTTCTACCACTGGCGACCGCCGCTACATAAGTTATGGGACATTTTGTGAAAAATCTACCACTTTGGTCGTTCTTTCTAAATATAAATGAGAGTTTCTCATTATGTGTAGGTCCAAAGAAAGCGAACAAAATTGAGGCTGTTCATTATGACATTACCTCTCAGCGGTTACAAAATGAAATTTTAATCTGCACACAACCTCAAAGAAAATTGAAAACTGAAGAAACTGCTAATTTTTGGTTTTTTGGTTACAACTTTGGATGTTTTAAGTAAAAATTGATGAAATTTTCAGAAATTTTACTTTATAATGTGGACAATAACTCGTAAAAATTTTAAGTCAAAATATCCACCACAAGACTCAAAAATTAACCTCAAATCTGAAAATTGATTGGCCAATAAGTTTTGTGCATTGCATCGTATGAGATTCATTTTTAATTTAAGTGTAGGTTTTTTATGCACTTTATGATGGTGAACAAGAAAAAATGGTTAAACTTGAAAAAACTGGAAAAAATCGAATCGAAAATCATGAATTTTTGTATTTTTTCGTCAATTTTCTTCAAAACTTCCACTTTTTTTGATAAAACTCTTTTTGTTTGTATTGGCAAAAAAAAATAGTTTTATCAAAACAAAGGGGAATTTTTGAAGAAAATTGACGAAAAACTACACGGTACATTTTTAGCAGATTCACCGTGTCTAGAAACACCGTATTTTTGCCCTTGCAACACGGTAACGCTCTATTTATGTACATATGGAGACACTGCACCCGACTCCCCCTAATCTCTCCTATCTCTCTCTATCCTTCGAGCTAAGCTTACTACTAGACATTGCACTATGACGTGTGCGACATGACATGACGGACTAGTAGCACAAAGGGTCTGATCATGGTTGGCGCTTGAAGTGAGAAATGGCGCGGCGACTGTAAAACGGAATCATAGCTTTCGAAAAAAACAGACATTGGTCGGGAAAACCCCCTTCACGAGTATCACAGTTGGCGCTTAAAGAGACAAAGCTGCGTTTTTCACGACGAATATTTTTTAAATAGATTGAATAAATAATGTAATTTTATAAATTTTTTAATTATCAAAAATTTCTAAAAACTTTCAAGCGACAACAATGATAAGGTTTTGTCGGAAACTGTCATGTCGCCGCATTCGCCAATTATGGTACGAAACCAACCAACCATGATAAGGCCAAAAGTGTGACACCTGACCTGAGACACTATCAGATAAAAAAAGGGTCGTTTTTTTAATTTGCAAAAAATTTCCGTCGGTTTTGGTCGTTTGGTTATTTTTTGTTTTTGTTTTTTTAGTTGGGTCAATTTTGTTTTTTAAACAGCGAGTGCTTTTTGGGGGGGTCTCCAGTTTATTGCTGAGCTTCGTTTTGCTGACATTGATCTGACTAAAAATTCGTTCTACAGTCGCAGACGAATGTGGAAGGACTGCGGTGCGATTCAACCATGTCTAAAAGCAATGGAAACTCTGTGGAGCCATCAGCGTTTTCATAGTTAGGCACTTTGTTCCAAAAAGAATTTTTAAGTGAAATTATTTTTTCAAGATTCTTTTCAGCGTTTTGAATTCTTGTGCACATTCTCGATGTCGAAGCCAAATGTGTCGGCAGCGACTGATACAATGTGAGACATTTCCAAATTCATCGGTTCAATGAATTCTAATTTTTTAGGTATCTCTACACTCTTCTCCGCTAAAGAAAATCTTTTAGCAATTTCCAAAAATCCGTTACTTCTAGTAGAGAGAAATTGTAATTTCAAAGTTCTCATTTTATTTATTTTTTAACTAAAAATGCATTAAGTAGTGAACAAATCTGTGGATTTTCATAAAAATTGAAGGAAACATGTATTTTGATGTTATAAATATGCTATTAAACTTTCAAAAATAAAATTTCATTTGTACCGCCAAAATTGATGATTTTCGAAAAATATTTAAACCCTTGTAACTTAATGAGAGCTGGTCCCAGCGTAAACTTATTCTTTCCTAAATGTAGGTTTTTTTATGTTTTTTCTAGTAATCATATACCGGAATCTGTTTATAAAGTTTAAAGTCTACGCTTCTACATTTGAAAAATAGTGTTACGCTGCACCCAAAATGCACTTTTATGCACTTATCTCGCTATGCTCGCATTGGATTTTTCCAAACCTTTCGGTTTTCGACTCAGGTGCATGTATGAAATGAAAATTTAAAAAAAAATTTGAAGTTCCGGTTACATCACTTATCACCAATTTTTTTGTTCATTTTCACTCACTTATTCCGTAAATTTATTGTTCTATTCCGTTAGAATTCCGTATTTGAGTTATAATCCGTTGAAAAATTCGTTATTTTTTTTCTCGTTCGAAAAATCTGTGTTTCTACTGAGAAATCCGCAGTTCTGGCAGCACTGAACTGACCTCTTAGAAAATAGTAATATGTTTAGCACTAGTGGGAAATTGACTAGTACTAGAACTAGTACCAGTAATGCTGAGAGAAGCTAAGTTCAAATAACAATAATTAGTGGTAAATCCACAAGATTGAGTGTGTTGAAGCGCCGTTGATAAACTGGGAAGTAAATGACTTCATTTGGAAATTCGAACGGTTTCAGGAGATATTTGCAAATCTAATCTATGTAAAGAACTTGTCAGACTCGACCGAAAAGGCCAAATGTTACGTAACTACTGGAAATTCCGGGATGAACTTTAATTTCCAGAAACTGTAGGACTGTATTTCCAGAAAGTGCTGATTTTAAGGATTGAAAAATTCGAGATGTTTGTAAAGGGCAACGTAATTTTTGCACGGTTTTTAAAGAGTGTTTGGATTTTGACAAGTGATATCTTGTTGGGAAGCTATCACTCTGCTGAGTCCAGAAAAGGTAACTTCATTTAGAACGGATTTTATTTCAAAGAGCTTATTAGATACTAGAAAAACTAATCAATGACTCTTAGCCGAAGTATTTTCATTTAAAAAAAGGGGCTCGGCCGATTGTTATGAAATTTTTTTCAAAGCATGTTTTCGTTAATATTCTTTGATCGGCACCTCAAAGAAGTCGTTATGGGTTTTGGTTCAAGCGATATTGTGTATGTACAAATATCACGAACGTCGTTTAAACAAAAAAAACGGCCCGACAGAATCTTATGAAAATCTTTTCAGATTATATTTTCGTTAATACGCTTTGAACGGCATCTCAACGAAGTCGATAACATTATTGCCTACAAAATACCCCTCTTGTAAAACTTGACCTTTCCGAATTATTGAAGGAATTTTTTGGCCGAAAAGTGATTTTTGGAAACTTTGACCTTGAATAATTTCGAAAGGGTTAGGTTTTCGAAAAAATGACAGGAGGCCTTTTTTGTAGGCAATAACGTTTCGAATTGACTGATCAAAAAAAATTTCGAGAAAACCAGTTTTTGTGTGATTTTTTTGCTGAAAATTGATATCTCCGGCGGCCATGTTTTTTTTTGTGATTCCGAAACTGTTTTCTTAAAAAGTCCCAAGGAAGCTGTGTACCTATTTTCAGCCATTTTGTATTTTTGTCTCCTTAATTTCCCCGGACTATTATATAATCTAGGCGGCTAATTCACCGGTCCGAAACTTGAAATTTTTGTAGAGAGTAGTGTTGTCTGTGTGCCAAGTAGAACCGACTTGTTGAAACCAAATGTCGTTGAGATCACGGGCTTCAATTTCAGGCGGCATATAGCCCGTTATCATAAAGCTATAACGAGTGCATTTCACAGTTACCTTCCGTCCGGGTTCATTTTTGAAGGAATATGGACCGATGATTTTAGTTAGCATCTGGTAAATCACGCCAAACCGTTGTTTTCTTTGGATGTAATGGCACGCGTGAGTTGTGTCAAACTATCATGTTATTTTGGTTCAATAGTTCTTGACATCTACAAAATTATTCAGGTGTATCACGAATATCAGCCTTCTGCGAGGAATGTTTGTCGTGCGCTGTCATAAAATCCCTACTGAAAAAAGTACTGGTAGTACAAAGTTTGCTTCTTTCACATGAAAAAAAGTGTGAACCTTGAAAACTATAAAAATTTAAGCAAATAGGTAGTTTTTAAAGAAGGATATTCAGGAAAATTGTTGAACCAGTAAGAGAAGAGAGGGAGGTGCATAACCAATTCGATACAACGACAAACTCCAACGAATAGTGGAACGAGAAACAGTTATGGTTCAAGAATTCGTTGGTTAGGTCATTCGTTGGTTTACCAGAAGCCAACAAGAGATGAAATGGATATTTTGCCACACTTTCCACTATATTAGAAGAAAAGAAAAATATAAGTAGAGATAGTAAGATGGCATTTAAGTAGACCGTTGGTTAGGTTAGGTGTAGGGCTGCCTTCTATGTGACCGTTTTTATGCCATAGATCGTGTACTCAATGTTTAGTGGATGCTTGGCCGACTGTGGTGGATGTTTCGAATTATCCGGTATAGTTTAGGAAGCCCTGAGTGCCTCGAACCTTAGCCTGGAGATCTCTTTTAGGTTTAGCAGAACGTAGTTGCTGGTATGCGGGGTCTGGCGTTGGCTAGAGCCCGGCACTGTACATAGGGAGTGTTTCTCTCCCGTTAGTCTCCCCGCAGCTACTGTAACAAACGTTATTTGGGATGCTCAGGTTGGCAGCCTGGTTCAATGTCCAATGCCCTATGATGATTGCCATAATTCTGGCAATATCTCCGCAAGATATGGTGAAGAGGCCTATTTTTATTCCTTTGTTGTAAATGGGTCAAGTCATTCAAGTGCGCTCCAACTTTGTCAGGATAAAAGTAAGTGGTAGTCAAAAATAGCGAAGCAGACCGTAAACCATTGTAAGCTAAGTACTGGAAAATATATGCATAAGATCGAGGAAAATATCGATCAAAAGGCGAAAATTGTGAAATAGATAAATTGCCCGAGTGATAGGTTGCAACAAATCAACAGTGCTCCGCTTTTTTTTAGGATTATAAAAAAAGGGAACTTTGATCTTAAAAGTGGAAGTAGAAGGAAGAAATCCACAAAACCCCGCGACTAGATTTATTTGAATAGGTCGGCTGGCCAAGAAACCAGGAGTAAAATCAAGAAGAAACGATTGGAATGGGCGCTAGAACGACGGGATTAGACAGTTACCAATTAAAAAAGAGTTGCCTTTCGCAATAAATCCAAATGCAGTCATATTGAACCGAATGCGTATACCTCTTGCTTCTCTGCTGGCTTTCTGGCTTTCTTCATTATTTCGTCCAGTACAGCAATAAAGAGTAGTGGTAAAACGGGGCAACCTTGCTTCACTCCAGTTGTCTTTGTTATTCGGTCACTTATTTATCCATTATGCAGGATTTTTAGCTCTACTTCAACTAATTTTGTTGATTCCCTGTAGGAAAATTGAGTAGTTCTAAGACTAGTAGAATAAATACTTTCTAAGGAGGGAGTAGTAGTTCTCCGTTGGATACCTTTCATATGAAAACAACCCAATTTTTGTACAGCGTTGTTCTACGATGGCGTCAATTTCCCCCTCTGCATTACTTCGAAATATATCAAGAACTAATTCATTTTGAATTTCTTGGAGAACTAATTTATTTCGAAGCTCTTGGAGAACTAATTCATTTTGAACTAACTAAAGAACTAATTCATTTTGAAGTATTTCGAGAACTAATTCATTTTGAACTACTTGGAGAACTAAACTAATTCATTTTGAAGTATTTCGAGAACTAATTCATTTTGAACTAACTGGAGAAATAATTCATTTTGAAGTACTTCGAGAACTAATTAATTTTAAAGTACTTCGAGAACTAATTCATTTTGAAGTTCTTCGAGAATTAACTCATTTTGAAGTTCTTCGACAGCTAATTCTTTTCCAAGTTCTTGGAGAACTAATTCATTTTGGACTAACTGAAGAACTAATTCATTTTGAAGTACCTCGAGCACTAATTCACTTTGAACTACTTGGAGAACTAATTCATTTCGAAGTTCTTAGAGAACTAATCCATTTTGAGTTTAGTACTAAAAAACAAATTATTTAGAAAAATCTTGTGGGCTTACCACTAATATCGCGATTTGAACTAGCTCCTCTCAGGATTACAATTATTTATATTTTCTAAGTAGTCAGTTTATTCCAACTCAGTTCTTTCTTCTTTTCTAAAGCTATAGATTATACCGAATGCTCGCTCGAAATGTACGAAAGTAAAGGTGACTTCCATTCTATCGAATGTTCGACTATTAATCGGGGTTTCGAGTTATCGACCTTTCCTAAAACCTTCTTGCTATTCTCTTAGCTTTTTATCTTCAATTCTACAAAGAATTAGGGAAATCAGTATTTTGTTACCAAGCTTTGTATGTAATAGATCTCTCCGCATTCTTTTAGATTTACTTTTTTTGACAAGTTAATAATTATCGCCTCCTTCGATTTATTTGGAAAACTTTCTTCGTTCCATATCTGCTCTAATGTACGATGTACTATCTCTAATATTACTTCAATGTGGGCTTCCATTTGGGCTTCCTATTTTTCAGTTTCACCATTACTTCTTTGACCTCTCTCAGCGTTGCGGGATTTATATTGAATCATTTTCTGGTCCATTGTCTTGTCTCTTCGGTCCAAATTGACTGTTTTTCAATGATCTTTCGCTCTCTCTCTCTGTTGGATTCGCTGTATATGTATAGTATTCCCGCCATCTTTGTGTCTGATATTCCATTTGCGTAAATAAACATGGTGACAAATATCAAATGAACACAAACAAATTAACGCAATAAAATAATCGTTGATTTCACATGAGTGCGCAATTTAAAATGTAAAGACTGAAATAGGGAGTTATATTTGCCCTAGTTTTTTCCCTCACAACCACATATACCGAGTCCAGATTTGCTTCAGGACATTCACTGTAATTAAATCACCTCAAATTTTCCCATCATTTTCGTTTAAAATACGTTTTCAGCAAAAAGAACCTCCAGATAGGAAAATGCACAAAGCTCATCTTTTGTCTAAGTTATGACCTCTGAGTTTTATTTAAAAACAACGAAAAAAGCGATCCATAAAACTACCCCCGTTCACCTCCTGCAATTTAAAGAGGAGCACACCTTGAATAAGGTTCGGAAAAAATAAACCCCTTTTTCACGGTGGATCGTTCAAGATAACTTCAATGCAGCATTTGTTCCGTTCGCTTTTCTATAGGTCGAGTTTTTCTCCATTTTTTTTTCATTTTTGTCCTTTTCTTTCTGTTTGTCTCCTCTCTCGGTCTTTCACTGTCGGAAAAATTCGGAATGTAATTTACGTAAATTGGTCAAAAGTAGACCTTCAGGACGTTAGCGGAAGGCACCAAAGACGAAGGCATTCCTTAGGCAATCAAAGGCGCAGGTTGGGCCTCCTTCTTTTCCTTTCTATACTGAAAGACCAGACCGGAATTTCCTTACTTTTTCCCCATTTTTCATTGTTTGACTCAGAAAATGGGGTGCTTTCCGCGTGCAAATATTCAAGACCGAGCCTTTACTTTTGCTTAGTTTTCATTTTTCCCTTCGTTTTTTTTTTCCTTTTTTGCTCGTTGCTCGTAAAATGGGAGCATCCTTATTATGGACTGACAGTCTTTTGTTGCTTTTGGAACAAAAAAAAATAAGAGGAGAAAAAATGAAGCGCACACAGAAGGAAATTACGAGATGAAAACTTTTGTCCCTTCCTCCTGGATCCGTAGACATCCTTGAATGGTTACATCGCATTCGGCCTTTTTTTGTTATTTTATATTTTTTTTTTGAATAGTGTCAACTTTTTAACTTTTCATAACATTCGTTGGAGGTGCCTCCAGGATACGAGAGGCGCTAAAATCATTAATATCCTCGCAACATAATTTTACGTCCTTAACATACATTTTCATGTCAGAAATTAGAAATTCTTAAAAAACTTTTCCGGCAAGGATCAAAGTCTAATTACAAAGCCTGTCGTCGTCCTTTCGGGACTAACACATTTTCTTATTTATTTTTTATTTTATTTTTCTCCTTTTCTTGATATATAAGAAAAAAAAATTCTGTTTTGTTACTTTCTCCTTGCTCGATGGAAGTTTTTGATATAAAGACTTTTTGGAGAAAGTGAGAGATTTACCGCTATGCTGTTCTGGGTAAAAAAAAGGTAGAGAGCTCCCAGGACATTTTTACTCATTAAATTTTGTGCGTGACTGTTGAAAGCATTCAACTTTGCTGCGATTTAATTTTCATCAGGCACGCGAACAGCCGCCGAACAGGATACAGGATATTCCAGGTAGGCAATAGGTAACTTGGTCCTCGTCTCTCTCTGATTAATTGGATTCGCAGTGAGCCGCCACAGAAATGTAAATTAATTCCTGGCTCTGTTGGATTGTGTGTACGCGGAGCGTTTTCTTAATTACATCAGGAACTGCGGAATTTCCGGGTGTGAATAATGTCAAGAATGCAATTATTAAAACCTGAAAGGTGTTAAGCTCCATTTTACATGTTACGTGAAATGTGGTGACATCGATTCCATGATTTTCATGATAATAACAAAAATTTTGATTCTTGTACGTTTTAATTATTTTCGTTCGTCGTAGTCGGATTTTAGCTTTGTGCTAGGATTAGGAATTAACTCGGGGTGTTTTTTGGGGGTTCTGTTATTTCTTACGTTATATACTTTTGTAGCTGTTCGGAGGAGGGCGGTAGTAAGTAGAATTTGTTAATTAACATTCCCATAGGGTGAATTGTAACCATGGTTTTGAATATGTACGAAATAAAAGAAATTAAGCAAAAAAACTTGAAAATATTTAATGGCGGATTATGTTTAAATGCAGGTTTAATTGTCTGTAAGTCTTAATTTGCTTTTAATCTTCTTAAGTTTGAATTTTGTAGTACCTCGGATTCACTTATCATCAATTACCAGATTGTATTAAAATGCAGCCCATGAAATTCTACTTCTAAAATGAAGTATAATAACGCAGAGTTTTTTCGAGACCTTCGTCACATAGGGCATACTCGAGACCTGGATTTGAGTAGCACCAAGTGAGAACCTTATCACTTTTCACGGCTGCTAGATAATACGTCTTCTTACTTATCTGCTATCTTTACAAAAACTCCGTAGGATTCTATTTTCTAGCATTGCCAATAAGCATGGAATATAGCATATGAAAATCAAATCCTGTCCGATCATCAAAATCAGCTTTGTAAATTATTTTGGAGCGAAGCGGATGAAGCAAAACGCCGTTGGTATTATTTAATGATTTGAGGTCGTCATTAATGGTGACTTCCTACCTTAGTCCAGTAAAATGGTGCAAAAAAAGGGACATCTGAACATTTTTTTGGTAATGTGTAGGGGGGTTGGTTAGGAGCATAAAACCGACTTTTCGGTATCCGGAGGCTTGAAGTTTGGCCGCCATCTTGTTTTGAGTGAGAAAAATTGTTTTCCTTATTTCTCGGAAACCGTGAGTCCTACAGAATTTTTGTAAAAATATTTTTTTTAGATAATCAAATTATCTACAACTTTCGTAAATAATGTTTTGCCGTAAAATTAATAATAAAAAAGATATGGGCGAAAAATGACAAAAATTTTGGGCGTGATAAACTTTAAAGCGCTATAACTTTTTATTATTGATTCTACATAAAAAATGCCTTGGAGCTTTTTTGTAGAGCATTTTCTTGGGAATAATTTTATGTGGTAATTTATTTAATTAGGGTTGTTTTTGTTGATTTTGGAGCAATGCAAACGGAGTAGTTAAAACGAAAGTTCTGCATTACGCTTCCATTTTATAATATAATCTTAAATATAATTAGAGTGTCTGTCTGTGATTTCAAAATATTGTCATTTTCTAAGATTATATGGTTATTTGCATGATTTTAAAACGAAATCAAGTCTTTTTATAATTTTTGTCTCTCTGTATGGCTGTATGTCTCTCTGTCTGTTTGTCCGGGCTAATCTCGGAAACGGCTAATCCGATTGCAACGGGACTTTTACGGGAAGATTCAGTATTTTATTGGGCATGTTTAAGGCTATTTTTTCACTCGGATCCGACTCTCGGTTCAGACGGAAAACTTGATTCAATAGTCGGAGAGAAGCCAGTGGAAACTTTATTTATACGCTTTATATTAGCTTCACCTGTATGTATATGTATGTATGTGTATGCATGTTTGTATGTATGTATGTGTTAGCTTTATATTAGCTTCACCAGTATGCACAGCATGTATGTATATATGTTCTATGTAAATAAATCTTGCAACTTGATTTTGACCCACTTCCATATAACCGATTAACTTCAAATTTTGCGCATATGCATAGATCGCGTGACAATGCAATCTGACCATTTTGTAAGAAAATCAAGATGGCATTTCCAAGAAGGCGGCTGATTTTTGCTATTGTGTTCCCCGATCACCCGACATGAGCATCAACTGAAAGGGCATGATAGGTAGAATACAATTAGCTGTATGACGTCATTTAAAATACAAAATGGCGGCCAACACAAATTGGCGAACTACTTTTTCCTTTACAACCCACTCGGCATAGGATCAAATGAAAGGGTGTGACAATTAAACTACTATTAGCTCTGTGGAGTCATTATAAATTCAAAATGGCGGCCTGCACAAAAAAGCGGTTTACTTTTTTCTTTACAACGCCCTCGGTATGGGTATCAAATGAAAGTGTATGATGAGTATAGTACAGTAAATTGTGTGACGTAATTTTAAATCTAAAATGGCGGTCACTACAAAATGGCGGAAGACATAGATATAATAGATTAAAAAATAGAAAATAAAAAAATATAGTTTAAAAAACTAAAAAATACGCTTTTATTTTAAGATGAACTAAAAACTAAAAAATAATTTTGAATATAAAGTTTTATTGCTACCTTCCGAAATGTAAAAAATCGTGGGGGCTAACGAAAACTTCCAGTGTGAATAACATAAGAATATAGTCCCACGGAAAGAGTCCCACGATTTTTACATTTCGAAAGATAGGTTATTCCCATATACTGGCTGAAACAATAACAACTTTAAATTCAAAATTATTTTTTTCTTTTTAGTTCATTTTAAAATAAAAGCGTATTTTTTAGTTTTTTTAAACTATTTATGTTTTATCTTACAACAAAATTACAAGCTGTGAGGTTAATGATGGAATACAACATTTGCCAAATGTCCACTTCAGCTCTTCTTGAAATTTTTCATCACGTTTTCACATAGTGGCGGCCATAATTCGCTAAAAGCAGCTCTAATATTGTCTTTGAGTGGTTGAATCGATGCTGGAGCATTGGCGTAGGCTTTATCTTTAACGTACTCTCGAAGAAAAAAATTTATTATTGTTTGGTCGCACGAGCTCGGCGACGAATTGAAGTCTCACAATAGAGCAGGTGGCGGTGATGGCATCGTGTATTTGGAAACCTCTTTTTAAAGGATTTGGCGTAGGTCTCGGAGGAAAATAGTAGATTTGATCTGGAACCTAAATGTGATTTGATGGATGAGAACTGTTCTTCAAACATGTTGACTCGTTCCCTTATGTCCTGGGTCATAGTCCAAGTCTCGCCACCATAGCACAGTACTGGTCGTATTACTGTTTTTGAAAGTTTCCTTTTTCTATGCAGAAATATTGAGTGCAGTGTTATGTTGTTATTAGCCAGCCTATTTTCCTCGTTTTTTTTGTAATTGTAGACCCAAGGGAGACTTTTTTATCGACTATGTACTTCTAAGTGGTGTTCGTCGATAGTTATATATCTTCCCATATAGGATAGATGCCCTTTGCTGCCTTCTTTAATTCGGCATATACTTCTTTTGCTGCCAAAAAGGGGTCTGGGGCAGATTGACAAGCATTGGGGCCAGTCCATCCCCTTGTCTAAGACCTTGTTCAACTTCAAACGCTTCTATAACTGCATTTTGGATCCTTACTGGCTTTCATTTCGCATAAGCTTTGAGGGGACCCTAGTTTCGATAAGATCTTGTACAGCCTGTTTATCGAGTTTATCGACAGTTGAAAGTCGACAAATATCTGCCATCTACATTCCTTTCCCAGGTTTTCTCCAGAATTTGCTTTAAGGTCAGCAGCTGATGCGATGTTAACCTGTCCGTCCTAAAACCAGCTTGATATTCTCCTATAAGACATTCCGCTATAGGTTCTAGTTTTTTAACCGACTTCAAAAAAGGAGGAGGTTATCAATTCGCCGCGTAGGTAATTTTTTTTGGTCCTGTTCACGCGTAACTTTTTTAACGCAATAACCTTTTTCCTTTTTTTTGCTTTTTTAAATTCTGATAATACACTAGTAAAATTAAGGAAAAATCAAAGGTAGTTAGGAACAATTGCGTTACCTAAAAATGATAAAATCACCAAGTGCCACTTTTTTGAGGGGTGCGTTTTTGAGTGCCGACCCTGAATACCCCTTTTTCAGGTTTTTCAAAATAACTCGAAAACAAAGCTAAATTCGAGATTTTTACTAAAATACTTTTTTCTAGAAAATTAAATTTCCCATCGAAATGCCCCTTTTAAATTTTTCTTTATTATTTGTATTTCAAAAAATAATCGAAAAACTAAACTAAATTTTTTCGAAAAATCACGTTTTTTTTATTAATTCGGTTATAACTTTTTTTACGGCATCCTGGGTATACATAAATGTTCAGAGAAAAGAAAGTTTATAAAGAAATGAAGAAATTTCTTTTTTTAAAATCTCCAAACGACCAAAGGTGACCGAGGAATCGCCATTCAAAGTTGAGCATTTTTACCCATTTTTTATAAATTATTTATTCTTAACATATTTTCTTTTTTGAAGATTGCGGTATCCCCCTTGTTCAGCAGAATTACAATTTCGTTCAGTTAAAGTAGCTAAAGATGGAAACGTGTTTTTTTTTGTACGCAAGCTTGTGACATTTTGAAAAAGCCTTCTTCTCTATAAAACGACAACTGACTGACAGAGAACGGGACAGTCCAAACCCCTCGAGCTAAAGGACTGAAATTTTGACAGTGCATCGCTATAATGACGTGGACATCCACTAAAAAGCGATTTTTCGAAATTCATCCCCTAAGGGGGTTAAAAGAGGTTGAATAGGTTGTAAGTGTAATTTTTTTTCTTTAGTCAGATTTTCTTCGAACTTGGTATAAATACTATAAATAATGAACCACGAAGAAAATGACGTCCGGTAGAGTTTTGTAGGACCTAAGGCGGCTGAGATATGGCCAATTGAAATTGAAAATTTTTATCATTTTTCGCTGCACCCGAACTTAAATGTCATTCACATCGATTTCCAGTGGACATACTTATTTTGTTATGATTCAAAAGCCGTTGTGTACGCCAGCGTTAGTGACTTAACCTACAGTCTTCATAATGGCAACGTGTTTTTTGCGGCGATGATATCAAGAATGAGACAAGTAGAATTTTACAATCTAAAAGTGTAGATACGATGATACATGCAAGTGTTCAAAGAGATGACATGACGACAAACATAAATTGTGTTGAAAGTGTATGATAGAAGTGTATAAAAGTGTTGAAAGTGTATGATAGAAGTATTTTCAAAAGTAGCGAACAAATTACTTTATTGTCGCCAAATTCTTAAGCCTAGTGTCCACTATAGAGTTTTTTGCGTAGAGCTAGAGAAAACTTCTTCAAAAGGGATTCTTATTTCTAGATCCGTTCTGATTGGATTAATGTTGTAAAGAATTACAAAAATATTTCTTCAAAAGTGATTCTTCTTTCTAAATCCATTTTGATTGGATTAGTATTGCAAAGAACTTCCAAAAATTATTTCATACTTTTTTGTGCATCACGGGATTGGTTTTTTTCTGAAGTCGGTTTTTGTGTTTCACAAGGACTGTGAAGGTTTTGTACCTGGTGCTGAGGAGTGAGATGCGTGTGTAGTTTTTACAAGTTAATTTATCTCCTTTCTTGTATATAAGACATATAATCGCTTTCTTTTAGTCATCTGGTATAACTTTTTCCTCCCAGATGCTGCATATGGGTTCGTGTAAGGTCACTAAGTGTTGCGGCCTTTTTTCCTTCAGCAGCTTCGCTGCTATTCTATCGACGACTGGCAATTTGTTGCTTTTTTGTCTTTTTACAGATTCACGCACCTCATCTAGTGTTGGTGGCTCTATTGATATCTTAGCTTGAGGAATTAAAAATCACTCCAACTGTGGATCCTCGTCCACTGTGGCGATCGGATTCAATAAGTTTTTAAAATATTCTCCCCATCTTTCTTTTATGCTATCAGGATCTGCTAATAGGTTTCCATCTATGTCTCTGCAGATGTTCGTTCTTGGCTGATATTTATTGCTGATCTGGTGCGTTCCTTTGGACGTTTGCCTAATTCTCCCTTCATTGAAATCTTCCTGTTTTTTTAAAACCCTCCTGTTTAGATATTTTCTGTTCTTCTTTCTGCAAAGCTTATCTGCGGTTCTTCTTTTTTGCTTGAAGACTTCCTTTTTTGTTCTTGTGGGCCTTCCGATGTACTCCCGGAGGCACTAGTTTCTTTCTTCAATTGCGGATTTACCGTGCTGATCATACCAATAAACTCTAGTCTGTCTGGGGGCTTAGCCTAGTGCCTCCTCTGCTGTTCCTTTTATGCGGATTTTAATTTGTTCCCATGTGGCTGTTCTTTTTCTACTTCTCTCAAGTTTTGTACGACAGCATTCCAGGCATCGGTAGGCATCTCTTCTCTTATCAAGTCTTAGCTTTGTGTACTAATATATGAGCTAATTTGTTATAGTATAGTAAAAGCACCTCAACAATTATACGACCTAAATAGGAGAAAAGGAAATTGTAAAAGATTACAAGTTTACAAATTTCCAAAGAAACTTTGAAAGTCCTTTGAAATTTTATAATGAAAATTTGAATGTTGTTCTTATCATACCCTTTAATCCAGTGTTGTATTTTCGCATTAATTAAGTATACAATCAAGTTCTACAGTACTTCAATAATGCATTCTAACACAACATCATAATTTTTCCAGGAATTTGCTTGTATTTTTTTCATACTTTTTAAAACTTCACTATTGAATTTATGCATTATACCATAAAATGATTGCATTAAATAAAATATAGTTTCAATTAGCATAAAATGCAATTTCAAGTACTTTTTAGTAAGTTCTTTCAAAATATCAAATTACTTTTGCATTAATAGTAAAAACTCTATTTGACCACGGATGGGTGTATATAGGTATATTGATAAACCAGAATTGACGTCATATTTTCCAGATCTCACTTGAGCATAACATGACCCAAATAGATATTAATCGGATTAATTGCTTTTCAGCTATCCACAAAGTGTCGAAGAGGTATGATGAGCTAAATTCCCTAGAGATAGATGGATTAGTTCATATACTATATATGAAATATGCTTATATAACCAATAATAGTGTATACTGGATACATTGATCTACCTTTCCGCTCCACATATATCCCATGGATGGGTGATGATGATATCCTAGAATTGTCTGTTGCCGATTACCCTATCATGCAAACACTTGGTAGATATGTATCTATTTGGTATCGATACATATATGCATGTATTAACCTGTATATATGCAAACCCTATGGTGTGTATCCACATTCATAAATAATTTCCACCGATATAATTTATTTAATCATGGATAAAAATTGCTACCGATGCTTTTCCATGAAAATTGTGTGTGGATTTCAGGATATGAGAAAGAGAAGGACTATCCCCAGTAAGCGAATTTGATTGAACTGAAAACTACACCAAGCAAAAACATCAAAAGGATAAAGGATATAAATTGTTCTACTCTGCGTAGGAAAAAAAATACTTGTATACGTTGAAAGAAACGATATAGGAACAGAGAGAACTGTGTGGGAGGCACGCGAGCCTATACTCAAACATATACATACATACACATACTTTCCAGGGAAAATGAAAATGGAATGAAAACCAGAGAAAGGCATAAAAGCGGTACAGGGTGAATATTTTATGTATTTCACTACGCTTGCACAAAAACACCGAAGCATAAATGAAAAAAAAAATAAAGAAGAAAAAAATCAGCAGAGAACAATGAAGAAAAAGAAAGGGAAAAAAAAGTATTCACCTCCGCTGATTTACCACTCTGGGAAAGTTGTGTTTCTGATGGGCTTATTCCTGTTCCTATCCTTGTTATTGTTGCTGGGACTCTTTATCCTTGAGTTGCCGTGCATGGATATTACTCCCTAGCCACACATATCAAAATCGTGAAAGACTGTGCTAACATTTAGTGCAAATTGGAGGTTTAGCTTTTTCCCGCTTTCAGACCCACGCCTTCATAACTATTCCTTCTTCAACTCTGTATTTTTTTTTCTGTTTTTTGATATCTACAAACATATTTATATCTATACATATATTTGTCCTATGTGTGTGATATAAAAGAATACCCAGGATTCAGGATTCTCATATTTCTACACCATCCCAAAAGAAATGAGAAACTTGGGATGTTGGCTGCCATTTTCGAGACTGAGATTTTCGTTCTGCTTTGCAATCAAATACAAAAGTATTCTCCCTCCTGCCCCCCGGTAGGCACGCACAAGGATATCCATCTTTACTATAGCGCATAGAAAATGCTACCAGCGACTAGCTACAAAAATTTTATGGTGAAAACCAGATTTTTTTTTTCTATTTTTGCTTTGGTTGTTTTTTGATTCTGGTAGAGTGTGGCCATTGTTTGCTGTTTCAGTTTATTATTTTGATAAAAAAAATTCAAACACTTTAAAACTATTCACAAAAAAGGCGTTGGTTTTGGGAGCTTGAACCCGCAAAAGTTTGCTGTTAATAAAAATGAGTTGTGTGTCTACCGGTTCACAATTTATCAAAACTGAATTTGAATAACAATGAAAAAAATTACCATAAGGTGTATAAAATGTATAACCATTAAGTGTTTCTTCCTTTTCGATGGATCTACAGCTAGATTCAAACCGTGACATCTTAAGTTTCCTCCTCAAAAAGTCACTCTGAAGGCCGTTGGAATTAATAAAAAAAGGTGATTTTCAAGAAAAATTGAAAATTTAGTTAAAAAAAGACGTAAATTCATTTTTTTATTTGCTTTGTATACATTTTATGTGAAAAAAAAGAAGAAAATGTCTTTTAAAATTGAATTTTCCGCCATTATCAGTCAGCCATTTTGAATTTTCCGACTTTCTCTTCAAATTCGTAATTAGTGACCTCGAAAACACCGGAGTATAAAATTTTATCAATTTTAGAGCAATTATTAAAAATTTTTTAAGCGGATGCAAATTATGCTCTGTTGGATGCGTTTAATGGCTACAAGCAGCCTATAAAAGGTCTTAAATGACCCAATATATTACCCAAGGCTTGTATAATACTAAAAAAAGAATTGAATGAATCTTAAATGTATATCTTTCAAAACCCTTAAAAAAGGAACGAAAACAGCAAAAAATGTACTTTTTTTGCATATTTATGTATTTTTAGGTACTTTCCCCGTCATTCTGTGCTTACGGACTATGATTTTTCAAGTGTTTATACCTAAAAGATGCAAGCTATGCAATAAAATCTTTTGGAGATCAAACTTCTTGAACATCACCTTTTTTTTATTAATTCCAAAGGCCTACTGCTTGTTAGCTTTCCGCCAGTCTATTGTTCTAAAGCCGCTTTGACACATTAGTAGTAGTAAGTAAGTAGTTTTGCTTCAAGCGAAAGTCTAAGCTCCAGGGTGCACAGAACTTCCTGGGGGCCCGGGGCAAAATAGATATAATTGGAGGCCCCCCTCCCCAACCGCAAACAATTTTGTTACGAAGAATATTCACCATGTAATCAAAATGTATTATTAGCTTTACATTAAAGTTTGTACTGGTTGCAGTAATATGCATTCAGTAAGGGCTTACATGTTATCTTATAAGCAGGGATTATTTGTTACTAGTGGGGTCCCTGTTTAAACACAAAACGTAAAATAGCAACAAAAAAATCAAACACAATATGAAACTCTCTTTTGTAAAAAATTCTCTTCCGATCAAACAAAGCAACAGAAAATAAAAAAATTCTCTTCTGCAAAAAATTCTCGTTCGATTTCTTGGAAAAATGTTGAAAGTGGCACAACTAGAATATTATTATAGATTGTATGCTTAAGCCAGTAGGCTATACAGGTATAAAGACGATTAATAATTTATTTTTATTAGAACCAAAGGAAATACAACAGAATAAATTAATGTAATTGAACTTTCCTGGCCTCTTTTGACTGAAGTGCTGGATGATATCTTCATAATCTAAAGAAACGGCTTTCTCAATCTCGATGGACAGGCTTAAAAGGTGATTTAAGCGATCTTCTTCGTAGTAGATCGAAGCCGGTTTTTGATAAAAAGAAGTTCACTGAAGGCTCTTTCCCCAGACGCCACTGATGGTGTCAAAACAAATAGTAACCTTAGAGCCACACATATTTGAGCCAAAATTTTTTCGTAGCCATGTTCAAAGATCAAGTTAAGAAGCTGTCAGAAATCTATACAAATACAACTATATAGTCAAAATCACGTCAGTGTGCCATTTGATAGCATTTTGACAAAAGCTTTGAATCGATTAGAACTCATGTGAAACTGCATTTCAGAAAATAGTCTTCTTACCATTGGGGGCCCCTTCGACCCACCCTCTGTGGGCCACTGCTAAGCTCAGGAGTCAACCTTTGAACCACCAATCCAATCCAATCCATATCTTACACGTCATGGTCCAATCTCAACGATGGAGTCAACGAAAACTCTACGCACTCTTGGATGTCATATGATTGGGGAATACTGATGTGGAAGATTGTTCCACAATCGAGTGTTTTTACTTATAAACGGCTTCGTAAGCCGTAGTTTGCCCGAAAATTAGGACTGTAGGCTGTGGGAGTCAGGGGCGGCGGAGCGCATGGGGATGGAAGGAAAAGTGCACACGCACTTTCGCTTTGGGTGTGGAAATCCACGCGCCAAATATTTCATGTACACCTAATAACCCAGAACGTTGAAGAGCTGTCTAAATCGCTGCGACAAAAGAACGTGTCGAAGAGCCGCACACAAGCAAGGATTTTCATACCAAAACTAAATATATCAAATATAGAGCTATTTAGAACTTATAACTGTATGGTCTAAGCTTTCTAAACCCCATCCGCCTAGCATTTAAAAAGGGGAATTTCTCAGGGGCTTCCCAAAAGAAGAATTTCCTCGTAGGCAATCCCATCATCTGCCTACGTATTGGGAAAGGTTTTCAAAAAGCTTTAAATTAATACCTTTAAGCTTTAGCTTTACTCATACAAAGCTTTAGTTTTTGTTGTTACATTGCTTCATATTTCAGGAAATTTTATGTTGGTGGCCATGAACGGTGTTATTCAGCATGCTCAATAGACCGGTTCTGGTTCGATCAAAAAGGTCAAGCAGCATTGAACGTGATTAGTACTCAGCTAGGGGACCACATTGGTAAAACGACAGTCGCGTTTAAAAATACATATAAAGTTTTCGACAACATCGCAGTTATTACTCACACATCCACGCCAGATTCCGTGGTCCCCACCCACAATCATTATGCTCCGCCGCCCTTGGTGAGAGTGGATCAAACCGTATTGCCAGAAAAACATAGTCGTTTTGGGGGTTTTGTATTTAGTATTTACGGTAGTAGCGATAAAATGTTGCCAAAGTTGCTACAAGTGAATTAAGAAGCCAATGGGGCCTTCGCCGATGAGGTTGATGGCACGGTTTTTTTTGATGCCCCGGCGCAGATAAACTGGTTGAATTCTAGACAGGGACGAATGTAGGACTTGGATACGAGGCCTGGGACGGCATCTAAAGGAAAAATTTGCTTTCTCTAAGGAATTCCAAGCACCGCACCGGAATGCTTGTTTAGCAATATGGAATACGGGACTAGTCCAACGGTCATCATTGGTTAATATTATGCCTAGGATCTAAGAAAAGGTTCACCCTGGTTCTAGAATAGGGGTGGCCGACCCTTCGCGGAAAATTTTGCGGCCCGCGAGTTTCAACACGATTTAACAAAATATTTTTTACTAGAAGGTTCCAATATATTAAAAAGCAAAAAATATAGCCAGTTATCAGCAATTATGAAAATTCACAGCCTGCTATAGAGTATTAACCATAACGGGGTTGATGGATACAAATCCAAGAAATGTTTTGGTCGCGATTTAATTGCTTTTCTCGTTAAAAATTCAATATAAAGACCTCATCCCCAACGAAAATTGTGTGTAATAGGTGGCAAAAAACAAGCATATTTACAAGCAAGCACACTTCTTTCGTTAACATCGAGCTAATGTGTTCTGAGTGCAGAATAGTTTTTTTATTACATTTCACATAAATCCAGGCAAGTAAACTCAAGGAAATTAAACATAAAGTCAGTTTTAAAAATAAATTAAACAAACGTTTCAGTAATGAGTACAAAGAAAAGAAAAATTGTGGACGAAAATAGGCAATACAGTGAACAGTGGGAAGAAAAATACTTTTTCATTATGCAAAACTTTAAATTAATGTGTTCAATTTGTCGAGAGACTATCGCTGTGTGTAAAGAATACAACGTTAAAAGACATTACGAAACAAAACATGGTGATTATTTGAAATTAGAAGATGAAGTGAAAAAATTGAAACTAACACATATAAAATCACAATTAAAAGCTCAATGTTTAGTTCAGCATTGCAGCAACCCTCTAAAATTGTGTCTTATTCTGTATCATTTCTAATTGCAAAGAGAATGAAACCCTTTTCGGATGGTGAACTAGTGAAAGAGTGCTTGGAAGCTGTTGTAAAGGATGTCACGCCTAATAAAATCAATTTATTTTCAAGCATAAGTTTATCTCGACAAACAATATGTCGTCGAATTAACGACATTTCAAATGAAATTGTCGCAAATCTTCACGGTCGAATTCAAGAAGAGAATTCACAACAGTGAATTACATTCGATCGCATGTACTCCAGCATCGACAATTTAAGCAATTCCTAATCGAATTAGATTCTGAATATGGTGATATTGTGTATTTTAGCCATATCAGGTGGTTAAGTCGCGGAAAATGTTTGCAGCGATTTTTTGAGTTACGCCAAGAAATCAATTTGTTTATGAATGACAAGCAAAACTCGGTTCCAGAATTAAGTAATGATGACTGGTTGTTGGATTCATGCTTTTTAGTGGAAATAGTAGAAAAACTAAATCCATTAAATGTATCATTACAGGGAAAACATAATTTAATAATCGATGCATTTAACCAGATCAAAGCAGTTCAGAGGAAATTATTGCTATTTGAATCCCAATTAGAAAATAATAACGTTCAACACTTTCCGTTGTTGAAAAACTTCAAAAATTCAGAATGTAACAATTACTCCAAATATGCGAAAGAAATAAGAAAACTTATAACTGCTTTTGATTGTCGTTTTACTAATTTAGGCAGACACGACAAATTCTTTGAAATATATTCAGCTCCCTTTAACGTTGCTATTGAGAAAGTTCTAGAAAATTTGCAAATTGATTTAAAATGCAATAATGAACTAAAAGCAATTTTTCAGTCATCAGATTCAAAAATTGAATTTTATAACAAATATGTTACAAAAGAAAAGTTTGGAAATTTTTGATATGTCTGGCACAAAAAGTTGTGAGCGCTTTTGGCTCAACGTATATCTGCGAATCGTTTTTTTCCAAAATGAAATTTACAAAAAATCAATATCACGCCACCTTGTCTGACGGAAACCTACAACATCAACTGCGATGTACAAATAATAGTATTGAGGTAGACTTAGAAAAGCTTAGTGAAAGAAGAGAGAAACAAATATCTCATTAACCAATAAATATTTATTATTGTATGAATATCAATAAAATTAATACTAATGATTTTTTTTTGTTTTAAATTTTCACTCACAAAAAATTACATTTAATTAAAATTTGAATCACTCTATTATATAACCCCAGCCTTGCTGCGGTATCACTGCAATATTCAGCAATTGGACGTCTGTACCTGAATATATACTGCAGTGATACCGCATTTTCGAACTCACTCACGTCACGACCTAAAGCAAAAAATTAAAGTACTCGATCAAAGTTCTACCAAATTTCGTCTTATAAACTCAGCAAGCCAATCGGACTAGGAAGCAATAAGGCCAAGAATGTTACTTGAATTTTTTGGAAGATTAGCCTCAATTTCTTTTTCCATGAATGAGGCAGTTCTAAGCTCAGGAATTACCTTTCGTACTACTGGTCCGTCATGTCGTTGATCTCATCATGGTGCAATTTCTGGTAGTAAGATTGGTTCGAATGGTAGAATAGGTTTCCGGTTATGAGGGTGCGTTGAAGGAGGTGGCGATGAAACCTACGTTTGAACTACTGATGAGCAAGACTGGTCTTGCAGTGATCTTGCATTCTTGCCTGTTTTTGCACATTTAGCAAGACCAAAGCAAAACCAAGACAAGACAGGACAAGACAAGACTGCAAGATCAAGATAGCGAGACTTTTTGCTCATCACTAAGTGCCAAAAGTCTTGCAGTGATGAGCAATAAGTCTGCAAAAAGTCTTGCAGGCTTAGCATATTTAACAGAACCAAGACAAGACGAGACTTTTTGCTGATCACTGCAAGGCTTTTGGCACTTAGTGATGAGCAAAAAGTCTCGCTATCTTGATCTTGCAGTCTTGTCTTGTCTTGGTTTGCTTTGGTCTTGCTAAATCTGCAAGACCAGGCAAGACTGCAAGACTAGTTTTGCTCATCACCAGTTTGAACTCTTGGACGTTGTAAGAATTCGGAAATACAGACTGTGGAAGCCTGTTACACAGTCAGGGTAGTTCTATTTGTGAACGAATTTCTAGTCTCGAGAGTGCGCGAAAAAGGGTATGTACCCAGAGGGGATGAGCCAAATGGCTCAATCTGGTATTGCTGTTGTAAGACTGTGGTAGAGGCAGGAGAGTTTTTATTTTGATGGAGAAATCGCGATAGAATTTTCGATAGTAGCGATAGAATTTTGACAGTGCTACTACATTCCTAAGGTAGATCAAATGGTCGATTGTCGATCTACCATATGTTTGAGGGATATTTTTTAACTTTGCTTTTTATGAGTTGTGTAATGTGGTTGTGTAGCTTGATGAGATATCTCTGTATTGGAAACATTATTTTGAAGAAATAAGGGAAAAACCAATTAGAACCTACTGCGTAAAAACGATGAAATATATTTAATACGATCTGCATAAGGCAATATAATCGTACTTTTAATTTTTTGAAGTCGGTTAATAAAAACAAGTAACCGAAACAAAAAGGAAGAAATAACTTTTTGTATTATTAAAAAATGTTTCTAGATATTAGCCAGAAGGTTCCAAACGAAAATAAAAAAAACCTTTTAAATGTAGTCGTTACCCAACAAAATCCCAGCACCGAAATGTGATAAAATGTATCTAAATCTTATGAAAAGTGTGTAGCAAAGATAAAGCCCTCTTGAGCAGTTCTCGTATATGAAAGTAAAATATATTGTATTATTCAAATTTAAGCGCTCCTACGCCTTACCCCTCCCCAATCCACCCTTAGTAAAGTTCATAAAAGCATGCCTTTATGCCCCCCGCATAGATTGCCAAAGAGGCATTGCCCTATAAAAGTTATACATATAATTTTCTTCGTTTTTTTTCTTCTGAGGTAATGCTTACAGAAGAAAAACGACTTTTAATGTTCGTTCGCTTCATGTACCCCAGGGACGCATTTACCTCAATAATTCAAATGCGTCTTTCGCTCCATTTCCATCCGGACATGACACAGATTCCACTATAAATTATGATGTGGAACTTTTTCCTTCCCTTCAATTATGTTGAATTATAAGGATTATGTGTATTTGGATGTTGTTGTTTACTTGGGGTGGTGGTAAAAAAGGTAGCTTTTGCACCTACACATCCATACGTAAAGAGCAAGGGAGTGTGCCAGAAAGGTCACAGGAATCGTTAGCATTTTGGAAAGGGCAGGGCACTAATATGAAAGAGAATAATCATAATTTATCCAATTTGAACTTTCTTTACTACAAAAAAAAACAACAACACACAAAACGAGAGTATAAAGTGGGCCACCAAATGGCTTGGGTTTATACACATACATATATAGCCATATATATATTTTTTTTATTAATTCATCATAAATTTCCCAACTAAATTACAAATAAGGTGTGTGTGAGTTGTTTCATTATATGAAATCAAGAGTGATAACACAATAATGACATATATACAGTGCCGTGAAAGTTACTAACAATAAATTTTGAGGGGAACGTCTATGCCATTGCTACTGGGACCGGTATAATGTGGCAGACGGCACGTGTTTATGGCGAGAATATGACTTTCTCAAAGACTAATAATATGTAAATGGGTAAATTTATGCGCCAATAAGAACGGTATGAGGTGGCAGTTAGTTTCATAAGGATCATATATGTTAATATATTATAAGAATTGGTCTTCTTTTGAACAAAAGGTGTTGAACTTAACAAATATACAGCACATATGCGTAGTTAATGGTGTTTTGATTAACTGATTCGGGAATAATCATAAAGTTGTGATCGTAAACATAAATTATTACCTATCAACAAATATTGAGATTTAAAAATGTATATTCAAAGTTATTTCGTAAGGGCCTAACCCTTAAGTTGGTTTCTATCCATTGTTTTAAACCCAAATATGTAATCCGCTAGAGGCCACTGTATTGTAGGGATGGCTTGATCGACTTAATTTCGAAGTTGCGCAACAAACAGAACTTAAGCTCAAGACTTTAGAAGACCAAAAAAGTCAATCAACAACGCTCGGCAACCCAATCCATTCACTGCAACGGTCGAACTAACAGCATTTTCTAAAAAGTATGCCCCGATTACTCCGCCAGTCCAAGAATAGCACCAAACTGTCACTAATTGTAGTTGGAGAGGTTACTCGTGCGTGTCAGCTCCGATGCGTGACTGGAGTTTACTCCTGAAGAACGATTTCCTTAAAATTTATACAATAGGCAAAGGAAGTAAATGAACCCATATACCTATTTACTTCTATTGATTTGATAAAATATATTATACAATTTTATTTTCTACTTTTTAGTCTATCATATGTCTTCCGCCATTTCGTGGTGGCTGCCATATTAGATTTAAAATGACGTCACACAAATTACTGTATTATAATCGTCACACCCTTTCATTTGATAGCCATACTGAGGGGGTTGCGAAAAAGAAGGTAATCCGCCATTTTGAATTTAGAATGACGCTACACCGCTAATTGTATTCAACCTGTCATGCCCTTTCATTTGATACCCATGTCGGGGGCGGAAACATAAATGCATAAATCGGCGCCATTTTGGAGCCGCCATCTTGTGTTTTGTCAGGCGAACTATGGGTATTTCCTAAATTTGAAGTTGATCGGTTATATTTTTTTAACTTTTAGGCTATTATACTTATGTCCTCCGCCATTTTGTGTTGACCGCCGTTCTGAATTTCGAATGACGCTACACCGCTAGGTGCATTCAAGCTGTCGTGGCCTTTTATTCGGTGACCATGTCGGATGTTGGTTGGGGAACACAAATTCAAAAATCCGCCGCCATCTTGGAACCGCCATCTCGATTTTTTTTACAAAATGGTCAGATTGCAATTTCACGCGAGCTATACATATGTGCAAAATTTGAAGTTGATCGGTTATATGAAAATGGATCAAGATCAAGTTAAAGGTCCTTTTATTATAGCTCGATCTTACTACCCATATATTTCTCATACCGTGCACTATAAGGGTGTCCCGTCCTGGCTTTCCAAGCGGTTAATGTTAGATAGTAGACAAAAAATGATCGACAAAAAACACAAAAAGGGGGGGGCTATCTCTGCCCGTTTTCGAGATAGGGCGTTTTGAAGTTTTTTTAGAGTTTTACATATCACCCTGTATTTTTGTAATTTTTTGACTTATTTTCATGAAAAAGGTATCAGTGTACGCAGAATACTCCCACCTATCTAAAACTGTCAAAATTAAGAATCTAGCCTATCAACTATTTGACAGTTTTAGATAGGTGGGAGTATTCGTTAGATTCTAACGTATTCCGTAAGCGATTTAGAGTGATGTACTAGATTTTTAGAAAAGATAGTACGTTTTCACATCAAAAATGTAAATATGTATGAAGAAATGAAGTATTTGAAATTTCTGAACCCCTTTAACTACAATTTTAGTTTAAACTATTTACATTTAAAATTTATGTATTTTTCTTTAGAATTTAAACAAACATTTATATTACGTATACTTCACTTTCGAATAATTCTAAATACTTATTATTTGTTTCTAATAATTGTGGATTTTTGGTTTTATAATTTTTATTAAATTTACAGATGTCCTTATATATATTATTTAAATTTTTTAAGGTTGTTAATATTTTTTCTTTGCTTCTTTTTGCTGAAGACAAATATTCCTTCGACAGGGCTTTTCCTTCGCTTGTATTTAAACGATTTTTTGCTAATTCCGTGTGATTTTCCCAATAAAAATTTGAACTTTAAAAATTGTTTAAACTTACATTTTTGCAAATTCCCAAGCTTGCCCACAAGACACTCTATATGTAAACGAAATCTAACTCAAACTTAGGCTGTGTGCGAAACCGGCTAATTGCTTGCTAAACTTCCAGATTTTTTGGAAGCTTCTCAGTCTAATTCCAGTGCTGTGCGAAACCAAAACTGGAATTGCTTGCTAAAATTTTACCGGTTGACATGTACTTGACGTTTAATTGTAAACGTAAAATGTTGAAAAATTGAAATATTAGTTATTTAAGATTTTTTAAAAGGGGGGAAAGCGGTGGACAATGAAATAATGATGAAATTATGGCAGTAATATTTTTTGCAAAATTGTTGTTCATGTACGGCAAAATGTTACGTTATTATTAAAACCGTTACCAGTAGCAACCAATGTAAATATTTCAAAAATTAAGCAAGAGAAGAAGAAGAATTAGCAAGCTCGAAAATTTACTAAATGAAAAAGTACTAGAATTAGCAAGCAATTAGCCGGTTTCGCACACAGCCTTAGACAAGAAATGTGTTACAGAATTCCAAATTTCGTCTAAAATTTAGAGAAATCTTGTACAAAAGTGTGTGCCATCTACTACAAACAGTAATAACCGGAATTTGCGGTAGATGGCGCTGCCTTCGCCTTTTTGCCAACTTAGAATACTTAATGCACTTTAAATTTTAGAATCCTTAGGTTTACAGAATACCAAACTGCTCTAAATTTGGAATTTTGGCTCTAAAATCTAACTCTAAATCGTTACGGAATCCTAGTGCTGCTCTCAATCGCATCCAACCCTCTTGACCAACCTTTAAAACCGGTACGAGCCTGTAGATCCATTTGCCCCTATCAGACTTTTGATATCTCCTTTACAATGTGGCAAAGGTCTGGGCTGGTCTGGAGTACCGATATCTTCCTGATCAAACCAGACCTAGCTGAGAAGTGTATTAAAGGGATTTAGACAACGTCGATATTAGGACAGGACATAATTACCCTCGCTCCGGGCCTTGGGTATGATTGCATTGTTAGGCAGGTATGAAAAATTGTCAGAAGATCTTCCTGGAAAACGCTGGCGAAGTTAGGTAGGCCATACAGGTCACCTGATGCCTGATGTATAAAACAGGTGGCAGCAGATTTTGATTTACCTTGAGCATTTCCGTCGGAGTTGTACACATGGCGCCCGAGGCAGGCAGTTCTTTGGACTGTACCCAGTCAGGATCTGTTATATTTTTTGGCGGGAGCGGGCCACCATACCCCGGAGTCATATGTCAGAACTGGTCTAATCACTGCCTTGACGTGTATACGTGTATAGCCAGAGCACCATGAGCGGCTTCAAACCCCAACTCTTGACGAATAGTCCAGTCAAAACAGACGAAAAAAAGCCAAAGACTGAAGACAATTCGGAAGTTGCTGAAAATTGGTACACACCTTAAAAATATCATTATAAATAAAATGTCGAGACTGACACGCGATTGGTTGTTCAAGGTCAAAGGATCAAAATATCAGTTTTTTGCAAATATCTCTTAAACGGTAAGTCTTCTAATAAAATAGTGTTCACAAAGTTTGTAGTTCATGCGATTATCTACAAAAAAAGATATTACACATTTTCCCGTACGAATTGCCATTCATGATATATCGCCGTTTTAAAAATTTAAAATACTCATATGCACTCATTCGCGGCTTGCAAAGGTCATCAGACGTTCAATAAATCCTTTCTTGGCCTACGCGGCTAATATTTTCAGGGGTGATTCCTGGATGTGTTTGGAGAAAAAAATTGTTCTAGAGAGGGCGGCTATCCGCACTATCCACTAAAATACAGGGTGTTTAAGAAAAAACATTTATTTTTTTTAAATTTACTTAAACTTCAAATACTCCTAGACTAATTATCGTAAAGCAACAAAATTAGGTTCATCTTTTAGGTAAATGTGTATTATTTAATTTGGTATAAAGATCAAAAAGCTGAGTGACTCCGTTTAGAATATATGTGGGTACAAAATGTGAGCAACATCCCAATGTTTCTTTGTTTTTCAGCCTTTTGCCCATATTTTAAACCTACATATATTCTCAGCCCCCAAAATAGACCATATGGTGAGTACCATTGGGTCAAAAATCCCTAGCGTGGCAGACACTATTGCGAAGAAATGAACTCTCGACCGTGATTTTGTTAAAAACGTTGTGTGAGCCGAACTTTATTTGCCGGTGCCGAGTCCTGTTGGAAGGTTCAGGGCCAGTGGAATCATTAATTTCGAGCTCCTAAAGGGATCTGTACACATCGCAAGTTCTGAAGAAAACTCAGTCTATTGAATCACGACAAAGTGACTCATATGGAAAACGTACGCGTATGTATGCTCTGCAGGTGGATAACTTATCTTTAAAGGTCCGGTTACACGTGCAAGTCAATTTGCGCAAGTGAATCGTTGCGTGTACACGCAAATTTTTGGCTTGCGCAAGCCAAAAAGTTTGCCTTGTGCAAAATATGTGTTTTTAGAAAATCGGCTTGAGTTTGGTGTTTTGGCATGAGCGTTTAAACGATGTTCAAGCCTCAGCTACAACCCTCCAGCATGCCTTATCATAATGAATATAATATAATAATCGTGTCAAATTAGCAAAAGGGTACAAACTGTTTTTAAGTAGAACCAAATGGTTCACTGGTGACTGGTTCATTTTCACTCAGTTTGTACAAATAAAACGTTGCGTGTAAACCGATTCATGTTCACTCAGTTTATTTGCACCAATTGGCTTGCGCCAGTCAATTTGCACAAGCCGATCGTTGCGTGTAACCGGACCTTTAGGCTCTTTTAGACTTAGTAGAATAAGGAATGAATAAACGAATTTCGATCAGGATTAATCTGATAAGAAAGAGAACGGCAGAGTTGACGTTTTTGCTATGAAAACACAAATCCCATTCAGTGTCTTGGAATAAGTTAATTATCTCAAATCAGTTGGCTTTTCTATGGTTCCAGTTGTAAGAAGCTTGAATTTTACATGGAAAATTAATTCTGATTGTGCAGTGGTCCATTGGATGAGCCAACATCGATGGAATATTGCATTGGATGAAAATTAAGAAACCGGTCAAGGAGGTGGACTCGTTTTATCTGAAACAAAAAAATCCTTTTAATCTTTCTTAAGTGTTTACACTCCTTATCATCTTTTATATGAAAAATTCACCATAAAATTTTAATTAATTTACAATCTCTAATAAAATATTGTTTCATTTTTAATTTGCTAAAAGCTTTATTATTCAATAAATAATACTTTCGAAATATTACACAATCATAAAATATTGAGAATATTTATTTTTTTTATTTTCTGCCACAGTACTGCCGGCACCACCTTAATAACAACAACACACCGCGATTATGTAAAGATTTTCTCTTATTCTTCTTTCTCTCTCTCGTATTTTAATGGTAAAAATACATAAAAATCCCTTTCTACCACCACAAATTTTGTTATCACAAATCCTGTCTCCTTTTTTTTATTTATCGCTTCAGTAAAACACATAAAAACCAAAACAAAATCCATCATAAAAACATAAAACCTGTTAAAAATTCATACAAAATTCAGAAGGCTTTAACGACTTTGAAAATATATTTCATATATATTTTTTTCTAAGGATTTTTGTACCTCAAGAATTATGACAAATTTTATTCATTTATGTATTTTTTGTCCTTCATCCTTTTTTCCGGAAACAAAAACAAAAACAGAAACATTTTTCTGTTTTATAATATTTTTATCTGATTTTGATGTAAGCGCTAAATCTGTGAAATCGCAATTTACATTTTTCTGTTTTATTTCAAATTCAAATCCGTTCCCTTTTTCCCACCATTTTGCTCTATACAAAGAGTATGTGTGTACCTTGTTGATAAATATACCCATTTCGATATAAAATCCATAAACTTGCACAATTTCAATTTTATTAACAAAAATAAAATGAAATAAATACAAGTAAAACTGTTTCTGTAGCTTATTGAAAATTTTGGAATAGCTATAAACTAGAATTCTTTTGTGCAAGGATATATAGGATACAGGATATAGCATAAATCTACCCGCAAAACAGAGTTAGATTAAAGGGGTTCTAACCCTCCTAAACTATTTTATGCGCAATAACAATTTATGAACCCTTATTCCCACCGATTCAGCGTTTACCACCACCATAAAATGTTGCCCACAAATATTCGTCTAATCATGCTCGTATATACGTTCTTCTGACGAATTAGATCACCCAGTGAAAACAATATACATACAATATATAGTATAGTATAGTAAGTATGTATGAGTTGGCTTGTTTCGGATAAAGCAATAAATACCCACATTGCTCACGTGATCGTGATAACCGTACATTAAGGATAAACGGTGGGCCAGAGAAACGAACAGCCCCATCATCAATTTACTTCATCAGGAAAGCAACGAAAACACAAAAAAAGGATACAACCGAACAGCAGCAACAAAATAATCCTGGAGCTTCGCGGCGCATATGGGGTTCAACAAGTATAAATTTCGTCCCATAAACAATTCGACAGGGTCCCCATCTCCAGCACCAGAATCCTTGCCGCTCCCTCATTATGACATCATATATCAGTCATCCCCTGCCTTGCATGCTCATCTCTTTGGATCGGGGTGATGGCGGGTAACAGGGTGGGTATCAGTTCTCGGGCCTAAATCATCAATTTGGAGAGTATCCTAATGACAAACATCGATCATAAGGATAAAACTTCAGGCTTCAGGATTTCGTCCTTCGATTACGAAACTTCTTTAAAATTTCATCCGTGAATTATGATTGGAGGGGAGGTGCCTGTCTGTGGTTGAATCGATTGCGATTATGTATAGGTCTGATAAGACATTTGGATATTTTATGTACGAACGGGCTTCAATTTAAAAAGGAAGTGTAAATTATAGCAATGCGAAAAGTACCAAAAAGACAAAAAGCTTCAGACAAGCTCTGTCCATATGGTTGGACCTCTTTTAGAGAAGGATGATGGGGTTGGATAAAAATCGTTATTGCAACAGATCATCTTATTGCCCTTCCTGTTAGCCTAGGGCTCAAGACGTCCGACTACCATCCCGGAAGTCCTTGGTTCGATTCCACGCAGCGGAATTTTCCCTCCTTTTTTACACTAGTCCCACCTGGAATTTCTAGACAGTAGCATATGCGAAAAAGAGGACTGCAAGGTGTGAGAGTGATTCGATTGGGTTTGTCCTGTTCTGTTTATTTCCTACGAGTCTACGAAGTTGAAAAATGTGCCATCTCCTATGAGTTTGATGCCGTGGCTTTGCACTTTGTCAACTCACGAAAACGTAGCCTTTGAGTCACTGACCCAGATGCACTATTGGTATTCGAGACGGGATCGAATTTACGACTTGGCTGGTACACCTATCGGGGTAACGGTTAGGAGCCTTTTTGTAATGTTATATTCTCTGAAACCAAATCACATGAATGGACCGAAGTATGTGTAGGTTGCGTTGTAAGCTTGACCCAACCGGGATACTATGACTCAAAAAGCTTGATTTGGTGATCGAACAGGGCACATATATATCTTACTATTGATGGCAGAATAGTATTAAGGGAAATTCTGTATAAGAGAAGGAGTCAAGTAAGGAGGAATGCTATTTAACTTCGGGCCGTGCAAAATGGAACAAACTTGGATAGCGAAGAATCGAACCCCAAACTCAGGAATGGTAGTCGCACAACTTAACTTGTCTAAGACCTATCTTCGCTGATTAAAAGTGGATTATGCAGGAGAATATTGTAACTATACCGTGAATACGAAATATATCAAAACATCAAAACTGACCTTAAGACTAAAAAAAATAATATTGGGTGTATGGTGTGACGTTAAAGAACCAATGCACTGCGACTATCTTAAATAAAAAAATTACATGCTTAAGGCCTTAGGCCACTCTAGAACGAAAAAAATGCCTTTTTTTGGCTTAAACGATATTTTAATATGTCTAGAATAAGGGACCATAAGTATTATAGCCGGTACGGAACTCTTTGTGTCTCAAATCTGGGTCAGCGCTTACCGACTGCTAGCGCGCCTAGAGCTCCCGCTGAGACGGCTCGGCGGGCCCTGCCTTATTTTCTGTGCCGCTCGAGTTTCATTATCATAATTCTTAGAGTTCCCGCACACTACAGAATTTCTATCGGCCGATAGTTTGGTCGGGCTCTTAATCAGTATGAAGATGTATGCAAGTGCGCACATTACAACGTTTGGGTATCGGCCGATAAATAAGTTTGATGGGCTACACGATTGCCTTCAAACTAAACTGTCGGCAAACTATCGGCCAACTGCTTAATCAGTATGGAACTCTTCCACGCGCGCACACTTGCCGATTGTTTAGTCGGCTAACTCGGCCGATAGTTCGGTTCGCTTCATACTTTGGCGTCCTTCTCCTCCGTTGTATGAAAGAAATAATAGCTTTTCAGGACAATATTTGTTTTAACTCTCATTAAGCGACCCTTCTCTTCAAAAGCCGCTTACCAACCAGCAAATCCTTCGAGAACAGTCGGCCGACAGTCGGTCTGGTCTGCGCACTCAACACCAAGCCGACGGTTTAGTTGGTCCAGTGTGCGCGCTTACAGGTCCAACCCTACCAAACTATCGGCCGATGGAAAGTCTGTAGTGTGCGGGGGCTCTTAGGGTAACTTACCGATTATTTTTTGACAAAGCAAGATGACTCGGAGATAAATGTAGAAGAAAGATTCTATGGCGCAGGCATCGCAGACTAAAGGTAAATGCAATAATTTGATCAAAAACTATAACTTAAACTTTAAACGCGTTTTTCTCGAAACCATGTTTTTCAAACTGGGCGGACACGTAACTTTTAAACTAATCAACGAATTGACATGAACTTTTTTTGCCATTGACGCAGAATACTTTTTTCTAGAGAAGTACCTGAGATTTTATTTTTAAAATGCATAGTTTTTTTTTATAAACAATTTTATGATGAATTTTTTAAGTGAAAATTGAACTTTTTTTCAAATATGTCCTATTTCTTCACATTTGCATATTTTTTAAATAGGCTTAGTACTTCTGCAGTTTAATAAGTCAAGAATAAAGGGATATTTTTGTTTTTGTTCTACGTTATTACCTGGGTGTGCCCCGAGTCCGCCCGACAGAAGCTACATCGCCGGAGACCCCTCCGAATTACTTATATACAGGCCTTATTTTCTGCTCGAAGTCGTTAAAAAATTTCGAAAATATACTTCAAGACTTACTGAATAAAGATATAAAAAAGATTTTTAAATTGCGTATTATTTACACTGAAAAAAAATTCTTGAAAAACAGTTTTTTTTCGCCGCTCTAGGGTGGCCTAAGGCCTTAAGGCCTCCATGCACGACTGCTCCATTTTGGAGTAAGTAGATTTCCAGGGTCTAAAATTAGGTATCCACATACTATGGAGATCAAGACAGTCATTCCATTCCATTGCTAGTTACATTACTTTGCTTCTGAATACTGTGACTCCGCTGCAAGCCTTAAAATTAGCAGCTTCCAGCGTTCAATGTGAATGATTGTACATAAATGCTATAATCCTAATTTTGGAAGCTTGCAGCTTGAAACTTTAATTGCGAAACTTTCATTGAAGCTTTCATTGCGAAGCTTTCATTGAAGGTTTCATTGCGAAGCTTTCATTGAAGCTTTCACGTTTCCCTACCCGGTGAGGTTTTGGAGTGGCTCGGCGATATTGGGATGGATGGATCGCTTTCTTATGAACCCCGTGTTCTTTTAATGAACTGGGTTTTGAGAGCTTTTGAGTTCCCATACAAAATCGAAAACCCAGGTTTTATCTGGGTCTTCTGGTTCTTCGATTTTGTATGGGAACTCAAAAGCTCCTCAAAAGCTCTCAAAACCCAGTTCATTAAAAGAACACGGGGGAAGTTAGATGATTTGAAGGAAAAACTCAAGATAATAAACTAGTAAATGACCCTAAGTACACAGGAAGCAAGCTTTTGAACTAAAATCTTTTTTTTAAACAAAAGAAGCGTGGAAACAGCTTCTGCTTTTGACCTACGAGTCTGGGGAAATATCTCGCTTTCCCACAAGTAAGAAATTAAATTTGTCAATTGAAGAAAAACACTTTATTTGAGAAAAGCGTCTGAAAGCATAACACGCACAAACATCACATATAGCAACAGAAAAACAGCGTTGCTAAGGGCAGCTAATTTTTAGCGCTGCAAAATATGCTCCGAAAGAAGCATTACAAAGTGGCAATTATATTGGTGAAAATAAAGGATGCCATTATCATACTCAATAGATAGGTAGAATAGAATAGGTTCTTGTTCGATACGGAAGCAGCATTGGACGTATGGTTAGTATTTAGTTGGGCCACCGCTTTAGTAACACCACGCCCACGTTGGAAATAAGGAAAAGGCAATAGAAAAATAAATATTCATGAAAATAGGTTTTAGGGTAACAAAAATTCAGGCTGATGTGTAAAACTCAAAAAAACAAAAACATTTCAAAACGCCCTAGCGGCTTAACTGTTACGATGGTCTCTCACGTAAGAATGGCCTTTAGCAAACAAGCAGCAGACCTTTTTTTCACAAGAGTGCTTTGTGTATTTCATAAGCTGTGTTCCTTTTCTGCTTTTAAGTACTTGCGAGCAGAGCAGAAAAGGAACGCAAAATTTGTTGATTTGAGTAAAACCTAACCTAACATTTTTGATGTTATTTCATTTGTATAAAAATAAAAGGTTAGAATAATAATTTACAACATAATTAAAATTAATGCGATTTTATTATTTATATTTTTATTTATTTTATTTATAAATTTATTATTTTTATTTTTATTTATAGACGTTTTTATATGAAAAAAGCTCAAAACAATCAAAAGCCATATATGGGGTGATAGGGTAATTCAAATAATTCACAATAGACTCCAAATGGGAGCTTTCCTCTAGCGGATATTAATTGCGTAACTAAAATTGTTATCTCTTCGTATGTTAGAGCAAGTGTAGCTGCGAGTACTCGCGAGTAAAAATTAGTAAAAGAGGAACGCACCTATTGTATCATAGAAAACAAATAATACTGCATCGCAAGCTCACATGGAGCTTTATTGACTTGTCAGAACTTAGCTATATTTAGTCTAGACCAGTGGTGGGCAATAGTTGACTTTTCCAGAGGTACCAGAAGAGCTTGTGTTTATACCTGTTTCGATCGAACTAAAAGCTGGCTCAAAGCTCTTGCCGATACCCCTCGCTCGAGCTGACAAGCAGATAATAGGGCTCTGGAACTATCGCGGCCTCTTGTGGTTCCCAAGAGCTGGTATTGCCCAGAACCGGTCTCTATGTATTTTTTTTTCTGTTTTATGTCCTTGCAAAATTTTGGAGGGTGAAAAATTCAAAAGCGGAACCTGATATCATCCGAGATGGTATTTGGAATGGAGGCCTTTGAAGTGGCTTTGTAATTATTTTTTACTATACAACATACATAATTTTTTAAAAAAACGTTGCGCATTAAGTTTCCTCTCTTATAAGATACAATTTTAGAATTTTCCTTTCAGTTTCCGTGTACATGCCTCATTCCAATTTTTGATTTTCATATTTCGGAAAACATCTTCAGACATACATAGCTTGACCTTTACCTGCACTAGAATATACCATCTGGGAATAACATAGATAAAATCTCCTATCACACCTGAAAATACTTCGATAAAAATTGAACAGAATCATCCTTTTCGTGGAAATAGCTCGCCCAGAGGTTCTATTTTGAGCAAACACTGAATTAATGAAGGCTCAAAGTCTTACAAAATACTCCAAACTAATTGATTCGGACTTTGTTGTTGTTTTTCTTTCACCCCTAACCCAAAAAATTCGGCCCTTACCAAAAACCAAACATTATGTTTCCATTCACTAATTTCCGAAATGAGTTAACGAGATATTTTGAAAGGAATTTATTGATTCTTATATCCTGTAAATAGAAGATTGAAGGTCCTGGGCATCATTATAACTAAAACACAACCCTAAACAATGTGTAGTGTCAGAAATTGATTTCTTTTTTCTCCATGGCTGCCTCCATAATATAGCATCAAAGATCGAGAAACATCTGTAGGCGTAACATAACAAATACGTCTTTCACAATCGTGTTACATATATAGGTATAATCTAGTATAGAGAGGCAAGGCATAGCGCCTACGAAACGCTTTTAATCCGATTGAGTAGTGCTAAAGAGCGAAACAGAAAATCGATTTTCTTTTTGGCATCCAAGACACCTTACATATATTTAAGAAAATATACACCAGCTGTGGTATGAGAGGAAATGAGGGAAAATGTATATATATAGCGTATAGGGAATGGCATTTATAGCTATAAGAAATTCCCTCTAAAAATAACGTAACGAAAAGCATGAATCAGAGCCAACATCCCTTGAGATATGGAAAAATAATTCCATAAATTACTCGTTGCTCTAGCAACTGGTCAATGTGCGTATTCTGTGCCTTTGGATCGGATGAAATATAACAAAACCTTATTAACAAGGATATATTCACTTAATGCCCCCCACGATAAATTATTTATCTTATTAGAAAAAGTGGCAGGACCACCTCTTCTCCTTGCACAAGTTTTTTGTATGCGTGACTGAAACCAGAAGCCTGAATTATCCTCAGGCGAATTCATTAGATAATTGGTTTAGGGAGTAAATCAAGAAAACATTTCGTTCTGATGAATTTCAATAGAAAAATTATTTCACAAGGATAATCCTCCAGACAACGAACTAAGAACATGATGGCCACGAGATAGCACAACAGCACGGGACTAAGAAGACGAAGGATTCACCATTGGCCAAATCATAATTCACGACACGTATCGATTCTGGCATATCCTAGATTTCTGGACGTACTCCATACAAACAGTATACGTCAGTGTAGCTTATACATGCAGACCCAGGGTGTTCTGACTACCGCGGCCCAGCATGGAACATAGAGCTTTTCCCCTTTTTGAACACCAGCGTTCTTTCGGTGTCAGCTGCCTGCCTGCAAAGGAGTTGGTGTATGTATGTGCGGTCGTTGTTTTCGATTGAGAACAAGAAAATCCTTCGCATCTCTACACTTTGTTATCATGTCTGAAGGATATCAAAAAGTCTTGCAACGTTACATTCGCCTGTCAACTTGTTCGGCAGGAGTGGGTTGTGGAGCAAATTCAGCCCCAAGCTGCGAGGGTGGCCGCTGCGATATTATAACAAAGGCAACGGGTCCCAGCCAGACACACACACGCACACACAAATCACATGCATGGTCGGACTCCTTATGCGATATCTAAGCGCGTACAAGAATATGTCAGCACTCGAACAAGAAATTATCTTGCATTTGCAGTCAGTCACATTCGCGCCAGACGAGCGGTATTCACTTAAACGAAGACATCCTGTCCTTGGTGCTCGAATCCGCCATCACTCCCCTTTGGCACTCTTATGACACTAAGAATTGGGTTCAGGATGCACTTGCTATTATCATCACAAAGATTTTCCCAGGTGCACACATCCTACCTAACATACGAGTCGTATTATCTGCGCTCCGATAGTTGATAGGAAGTTATTAAACCCCGCCGTGTGCTGCTCGTGAGTAGAAATAATCCCGGGGGTTGGTCGGGGACAGAAACTCCTAAAGGTATCCAGAATCCCTCCGGCGATGCACGTACATAAATTTCTGTATTTCACCAATGGTTGTCATTATTACTTCAGGTGATTGCTCTGCCTGGCTTCAACGTGCTCCCGTGTGCTGCCTTTCACTAGAATACCCATTTCCCTTCGCCAAAATTGGTAGATAAATCAAATCAATCGCTTAATAATTTATTAGAAAAAGCGTTCGACGGTCGTCGCCTTGAACTGCGGTAGCCAAGATAAAGTGGCATGTCCTGGTCACGTTTCTACCATTAATCGTCAAACTGTGAAGAGGAAAAATTTTCTCCCATTAACCAAACAGAGACTCGCCGTGGAACGTCTTACTTACTTCGATAAGGAGGCCACTCAGCAACTACCGGAATTCTTGTTTTTTTTGGTGTTGTCCCAAAGACTTTCGTTATCTAGCAGCAGATTGACTGTAAAGAATTTCCATTCCCTGATATCACCTTAAATTTGTGGCCGCATCTTCTTTGGGTCCTTGGCATAATCTTATTATATAAATTTGGTATACGCAAATTTTTTATGAGGGCGATTTTTAACATTTTCAGTGCGATTTTTCATGGGTTTTTATATGGTGGCTGCGAAACGATAGTTTTTTTTAGGCAACAAAAATAAATTCATTTGGAAAAGGATTCACGCACAAAGTAGGAACGGGATTTAAGCTTGAAAAAGTGAATTTATACAACATTTACTCAAAGGAGTTAAAGGTCTACAATAGTATGAAAAGTGAACATTGTAAATTAATTTTAATAAAAATAGTAAAAACTAGAATGGACGTGATGTGAATTTACAAAACCACGTGAAATTGACCTATAAAGTAACCCAGTGCCACTGAATGAAAATCAAATTCCCCTTTGGCTGTACTCCGTGAGTTAATCAATAATTCCAAACAAAGATAGGGTAGTTCGTCAGTATCAGTTGCTTCCTATATGACTATTGAATATTCCATGTATGGTTTTCGATCAGTATCGAAATACAAGTTTTTAAAGGAAAGCGTGTTTTTTTGTGGTGACCAGGAGATCACTTTCATGTTCTGTTCTTTTTTTTCCTAAGCCGTTAAATTATAAAAAGTCCCAAAAAATTGAGATTTTAATATTTTTCTAAATATAAATAGTATAAGTTTCCATAATGCTTTCTTTATAAACTGAAATAATATTTAAAAGAACTCTGCAAGTAGGTATTGCGATGGTCTGGCATGGGAACCTAATATGCAATTGAGTTGCTAGATGATTTCCATATTTGGTTCCCACGCTAAACCACCACCATACCTACTTCTGCATTGTGTAAAGCCATCCTGTTGGGGTCTGTGCTTCCGGACTTTCTTAGTATCTGTGTGTCACCAAGCCTATACAAGTAGAAGTTCGTTTGTGTATTAAAAATTCCGTGAAACCTAAAAAAAACCTTTGCCAAATGTATGACTGAATCACTACCGCCATCAAAAATATCAAATCACCATGTAATTTCAGGTTATGAGTCAGGGGCGGTTTCACAGACGGGTAATTGGGTAATTACCCCCGCCCCCCCCCCCCCCCCCCTTAAGAATTTTCGTTCGCTTATTTATTTTTATTTTTAAAAAATACCAATATTTCAAACAAACAAGTTAAGTTATGGTGAATCTAGTCGGCGATCTATGACGGTGAATTTTTCCAAAACTGCTGGAGAGTCGTGGAAGAGACCGATACCCGAGACTCCCGTTAATATGGCACGCTATGGCTAATTTCACACGAGCGTACACACGACACGACAAGAGTCGGCTGCAAAGTGGTTTATGAAGAAGAGGGTGAGAGAAGACGATGGGGAGGCATACAAATTTGAACGATATTTTCAACAAATTTTTGATCGAACCCTCTGACAGCTCCTGCATTGTTGTTTTTTTTTTCTGAAGTTCCCTTTTGCTCGCAAAGAGAATGTGTGAGTTCGGAAACGTCAGCTATGCGGTCCTACGGAAAATAAACTTGCAGTGAATTCGGAAACTCAGTTCGAGTCATGTAAGTGCAGCGTCAAATGCTTGTTTCACATGGGACGACGGCCAACCAACAGAAATCGTACGGAAACATTATTTTTAGAGAAGAGGGTGAGAGAGGACGATGGGGAGGGAAGATTTTCCCATCCAACTTTCTCACACGATTTTCGATACGACTTTTTGAGAGCGGTGTGGTTGTTGTTTTTTCTTTCTGGGAGAAAAGATAGAGAAATAGCAGAAGGCAGAATTAAGATTAAAACCAACAATAAGCTAAAGCATTCTGACGTACAGTTGGTTGGAAAAATTGGGCCGTGTGGAAGCCCGTACGATTTTTCGTCAAATTTCAAAAGGGAATGGACGATGACAGCAGATTTTGTTGGTTGGCCGTCGTCTCGTGTGAAACAGCCCAAAGCAGCTTCAAGTTTTATGTGACGTTTCTGGACTCGTGATTGTATACGGAAAGCAGTAGTCAATATTTTAAAAGAAATAATGGAGAGAGTTTTTCAGTCATTAATTATGAATTTACAAGTGAAATGAGTAACTCTTATTTCTAATTTAAAAGAATACGTTAAATCTTAAATAAATGAAACGAAGTTAGAAGAACATTATTATATCCCTTAAAGCAACTTCCCATAACGCGCGGGCTAGAATTCAAAAAAATCTGCCGCTGCGTATGTAGGTTCTATTAGGGCTAAATAACCGTTAAAAACTTGTGGCAGAAATGACTATTGACTATTTGCTTTGGTGTGGAGGGTGGAATGGCAACTTCAGCTAGATGTGGCTTGGGGAGGGTGCAAATGATATTTATGGTATCAAAAAAATATTTAAGTTTTTTCTTTTTTTAAAATTATCCCCCCAAAGCCAGTTGGCTGGAAACGCCCCTGTATTGAGTATGACACTCTATGCCCCTGCTGATAGTAAGAACTTTTGATCCTTGATAAGATCCCTCAAGAAGAATTTCATTTTTTTGTCAAATACTCTTCTGATTCACATCGGATAGCAGATAGAAAATCAAAGGATATTAAACCCTCTTCTATGTTCGCCACCACCTCCTGTTCCGAATCAGACCCGCCACGATTGGCGGTAACTGGGACGGATTGCACCAGGTCCCTGGTCAGAGGGGGCCGCGAAAACAAATTGAAAGCCAAAAAGTTCTTTTGTTATATAGCTTTAAAGCCTCCCAATAATATTTTATCCCCAGGCCCCGCTAGGGTATGTAAACCATTCACTTAATTGGCAGGGCTTTCTTCAAGACTCGCGAAATGCTTAGGTGTCTGAAAGAACTTAACATAAATATATCCACCGACCCTAGATTGATGTTTCTCTTTTTGCTTTCAATAAAGATTTTATTGAATGGCGTCGAATAGAAATACCATACCATATCTACCGGTGTTCCTCAGGGTTCCTGTCTATCAGTCCTTTTATTCTTTATCTTCATAAACGATTTTCGCTCAGTCATCTCCATTCCCTTGACTGGGAGGATCTCCAAAAAGAAGAACCGTGCTGTTTGTAATAACACTTGAACACGTTGTCCATTACACTGAAGAATTTTGAACTAAAGCCTGACTTGTCTCTTGATTTCCTTGGTATAGCCATTAACAGTTCTTGGATTTTCTTAATGGATGCCAATTTTATTCTTTTAGCCAACTGATCGGACTGCTGTTTTCAAGTCGTACATTCGACCTCCAACCTTTCACTGAAATTAGCAATCTTCTGCATCCACCAAAAATCCGTACATAAATGGAACACTCGGCCATGGAACAATCTTCTGCAATCAGTATTCCCGAACTCGTGCAGCATCCCAGAGTTCAGGCTGGAGCATTTTCCAGACCTATCTTAATATATCTTTTCGTCTTCCATTCTTCTAATCAAGCTTAGTAATTGATTCTTCTTCTACAGGCAAAGATGTAAATTCAAAATTGCCGAAAATATTGAGGTTGACTTCGCTATATATTCTCTATTACTTCGCTATATTTGTTCTGTTCAACAGTTATGTTATGTACAGTTATGTTTTTGGAAGGCAAAAAGTAGCTTACTCCACTATTGTATTGAAAGTTCATAATGTAAGGAAGTTGTATTAAACAAAAACCGCAACCAGATTAAATTGTGAGTTACACCACTTTTGCGCTGATAGCCTCATATAATATCTTCAAAATAATATCATAGTCTAGAAGTAGATTTCCAGTCCCAACAAATTTGCAGACTTCCCTCTATGGGAGTGTTAATAGCTGGTGTGTCTGCAAATTCTACGGTTTTGTACTGAATATTGAATGTTAGAACCATAATCTTTGCAAACTAAAAATAATTTTTATGCATTTTGCGAAAAAGGACGAAAAAGGGTTCAGGACCAAAAAAGGATATTCTCATTTGTAGACAGCTTAATGGACGGACTTTCATATACAATCATTAGAATTTGTCAATTATATTAACTTTAATGAAATATAATTAATAACACGTACCAAGTTTGTATGGGAGTATATGAAAATTGAAAACTTAAAATGCGATTTGTAGAAGAAAAAATTTTTGTATTCAAATATAATGTAAAAAATTAATTTCATGTTTCTGTATACAAATTTTATTATATTATAATATTTACAATCAATATGGATCAAAATCAACATCAATTTCATTGTTGTCGTACTCAGAATCTGTATAATCTTCATCTAAATCTAAGATATTTAACACGTCTTCATCTTTCGGAATTTCCTTCTTTGCCTTTGCCCCGCCTAAAAACTTGATGTATTGGTCCGAAGAGAGGAACAGTCGCTTAATCAAATCTTCATTCGTAGCTATACGACCTGTTTTCCGAGTGTGTTCCAGTCGAAATCGCCGAGCATCTTTTGTACGAGTTTCCTGTGCGTCTTCAGAAAACTTTCCAATTGGTAGAAGGGAATTCTTTATAACGTCTGACCAATGCATAAGTATGTTATGCACAGTTACAGGCATGGGGTACCAGTCATACAGGCTAGCGTAGAGATTTCCTGTATCCTTAGTCAGTGCTTCAAATTTTCTGATGTTAATTGGTTAAATATGTATAATACATGACAAAACCGTCCTGAAATTTGTAATTAGTACAGCATTAGCTCCAGTAATTCTTGCACTTTTCTCCAATTCCAAGAAGAACTTTCTCGCCGTATTACCTGGTCACTGGTATTACCGAATCCTGCTAAAGGTTTATACACATTCAACGCCATTTCCTTAGAAAACGCTTCCTGAATGGATTGCTTCCTATCATCGATCGCAGCTTCGCCACTCGAGTTTCTAACTAATATGAAGTAGGCACCGGAATGAGTTAATCCACGTATGAAGTGTGGATAATCCGTATCGGTAATTATCTTCCTTTGCTGGTACTTGTCTCGGGCCATCAGTTACAATAGAGTTCATTTGACCTGGCTTAGCTTCTCAAACGTAGCAATTAGCCGAACCTTTATTACCGGTAATATAGTTAATGACTTTCTGATCAACCATGGTCATAAACATAGGGTGCGGTCAAAAAGTCAGCTAAACGCGCAGTCACTTGATGTTGAATGCCGAAAATGCACAGCTGATTTGCAGCCACTGTCAAATTAAACCAAACGCATGCAATTTGTTTACAGCGGTTTTTGCTCATTGGACGACTAAATGCACGGAATGCGCATTTAGCTCACTTTTTGACCGCGCCCATATTATGCTGTTTGTCTTGATCTTCGAACACCTCATCCTCCATCTCGTCCTCATCGCCTTTCAAAGTGAAACTGAAAACCTTAGCCAAATAATCAGAATTTTATTCTTCAAAACGATCACAACGTTTGCTACACCCGATGAATTTCTTATTTAATTTCAAAAATTCAAATCGTACAATGTTCTGGAAGTTCAACTTATCCTCCAGTACAAAACCTTCAGGTATTCGGGTCAAAATTTTCGTGAACCAATGTTCCACAGCTTCATTTTACGATGAAATTCGACGCGCCTCCATGAAATCTTTGCCGCTGATTTTAACGACGCATTCTGAAAAATATTAAAAAAAATTCATTTGCGAAGGTTTGTGAAGGCACCACTATATGTTATTGGAAACTACATTAGTTATACTAAAATGTGTAGAAGACCACATTTGTACCATATTTTACCATTTTTTTAAAAGCTTAAAGGAACTTTTGCGAATGAATTAAAAGTGATAATTTTTATATGATTTTTTTAATGTGCAACAAATTTGTTATATATCAGTCTTATTTAAAGAATTTTAATGAAATAATGGTATACATACCATAAACTGTTAGATTGATTATGATACAAAATTTACTTTCACTTTGTTTTCTTACAGAACTTGTTGAAACTTCGCATACGAATTTCTAACTGATTGAAATTGAATTTGCGTGCAACCTTAACTACAACTTTCAGTTGGAATTTTTCGGTCCTGGAAGGGATATTCCAGGAATTATCACTTTACTTTTGTACATTGGGTATATGTGAAAGAAGTTCAGGACATTTCATTGGTATTCATGAAAAATGATTTATTTCCGATTTTCAATACCTTTCGTCACACTGTGCATCGTTGGTGTAAAGTTATTTATTTTGTTTTCAAAGTTTGACTAAGTTCTTAATGCATTAGATTTCAAGTGGCACAAAAACAAACAAATTTAGAAGTACATAAAATAAACCAAATTTCTTATTACCAATAAAATCCAAATTAAACCCAAAGTTCGATAACTTGATTTCATTAAATTGAAAATGTATAAAACCGCAAAACTATAATCGCCCTAAGGAAGTATAAAGATTCGTAGTGCAGTTGACTCCAGGCACAAATCCATAAGTAAACAAGAAAACAAAACTCCCTTTGAACATATCCCACAGGCTACCAAATCAATATAATATAATTTGTGGTTTTAGGCAAGGATATTATTTTATTGTTGTGTTGTTCAAGTGGATTACAATATTGTTTTGAAAACTTACCTTAAATTAATAATAATTATGCTGCTGTTGTGAGAGATTGAGGGTGTTTTTGAAAGTTGTAAAAAAAAGTTAAGTCATTTCTATTTCAAATATTATTTGGTTATATTGCTCCTCTTCGGCATAGGTGAAATGTTTAACAAATGTGAAAGTAAGACTTGGTTATCGGAGGTGTACAATATCAACATGAATATTTTAGAAATATATCGCTGGTTTGCGAGAATAATGACGCATTTCAAAATTTTGTAAAATTAAACTAAGTATGCCAAATGACCAACAATCTTTGATAATTTATAGTAAACAGACACCCAACGCCGATTTCGCGTCAACTATCGTTAGAAAGATATATCGTCATTAATCATTTGAGACAAAACATTCTCGAGTAATTTATAAAAAAATTTAAAAACGTCATTCTCTTAAATCAATCATTTTTCGTTACGTCACTATTCTCGCAAACCAGCGATATGTGAATTTCTCCAAACAGAATGTACCGAAATCAAATAGACTAACCTGTGTCACCCCTAAATGGAAATAGTCCTATGAAATTCCAAAGAAGAACGGGCATTGATAGCGATCGCATACTCTCACAGGAGACATAAGGCTGAGGCCAATTGAATAAAAAAGGCGAAAAAACCGTAATTAAAATGGACTAGAGAAGAGTAAGAAATGAATTTAAATCAATAATAGAACAAAAGTTTACAAGTGTAGCACCAACATCAGAAAATCCGACAGGAGATACGAAGACCCATGAAAATCAACGAGCATTTTCAATATCTCGAATCAAGGCTTACCTTTAGCCGCAATGCGTGGTATTTTAAAAATGCTTAACCATCAACCAGTGAAAAATAGAAGCCTTTTCAGGTGCACCTTCATATCACCACTACATGGACCTCTCGATCATACTTCTACTTCAATAAAAAACTTAAGCTCAGGGTAAAGCTTATTGCTAGCACTTCCTTCTATTCAAAGTAGGAGCTTTCAAAGTTATTCTCGAAACCGCATTTACTCACACCTCAAACCACAGAATTGTTGTTGTAATTTACTGAAAAAAGTTCTCGGATTTCAATTTCGAAAAATCACGGATTACGAAATTTTACAGATTTCAAATGGATCGTTTATCTTCCACCCACAATCTTGAGATTTATGTGGGATAATCTTGGTTGATGTTTTCAATAAAATCACGGATAAAAATTTTCTTCGATAATGTTTAATCGTTACAAGTATAATAATATAAAAAGCCTCTTAATGTAGAGTAATCCGAAAGCTGCTTTGAAACTGAAATCGAATGGAGGTTGTCTAGACGATAGCCTTGAGCAGGGGAATTCTAGTAGAGGTAAAGCCATAAAAGGAGACAACGAGCTTTCCATTAGCTCTGGTTGTTTGAGGGAAAAAGCTACGCTTGCAAACATCTAGAGCGAATGAGACAATCGTTGCCTTCTTTTATGGTTTTTACTCTATTAAAAAGTCCTAGGGGCGAGAATGTTATCCGATTGCATGCCCGCTAAAATCTCAAAGCTTAATCCTAATTCCGTGAACATACAAAAAAAAACTTTCCTTGCCTATCTCAAAAACAAGCGAAATATCGAAAATAAATATTTTGCATTTTCGTCTTATTTTGGGGTGTTTTATCGGAATTTATAATTAAAATATCGGTGGCACGGAAATCCTAGCTGTGATTTCAGTAGAAACTTTTGGGAAATACCTCAAAAAGTCAACTTCGATTGTCAATATCTCGAAAATTAAGCTTGATATCGAAAAATTTTATTACATATTTTCGTCTTATTTTGAGGTGCTTTATCAAAATCCATCGTCAAAAAGCGGGCCACGGAAGCCGTAGAGGTCCCAATAAAAAAAGGGGGCGGGGTAAAAAAATTGGACCCAAAAATGGGCCGGCAACATCCGAATTATTTATCTTTGAGCTATTCTCAACTGAAATCTGTTGACAGAATGCGGTCCTCATATTTTGCACACTTAATTCCACCCAACGCCTGCACTAGTAGGAAAACCACCAACCCTTTTCCATTGAGTCCACACCGGCACAAGCCGTAAAGGTATTACTATGGTCTGGCGTTATGAAGAGGCCTCTAGAAGGGGTGCAGCACATCGTCCGCTGTTTCCAGAAAAGCGCTGTTCTCCGCAAACCACGGGCATTTAAGGCACAAACAGATTGGCGCGGCCGGCGGTGGCGGAATCCTCTCGCCAGAGAGTTTCCCATACATTTAATTTCGCCGCGTTACGGCGTATCTTTTGCAAAGTTTCAGCTTCATAGAATTTTTTTTGTGAAAGAAAAAAATTAAAAACCGAAAAACCGGTTTTCCTCCATTTTGTCGAAAAATTTTGAGGTTAGGGTAAAAGTGGTTAACACAAAAGTTGTAGATCTTTTTATTTCTTACAACTTGTACCTTTAACTTTTTTCGAAAGCACAGTTTAGCCAGAAATCGCGAAAAACTGTTGTCAACCCCTAACCCTCCCCCCATTTCCACCCCGGATATCAGCTGTCGGTTCGATTTATTTTTCCCTCTTTTACAAGAGCTTGTTCGACAATATGCCGCTGTCACATTGCTGTAACGAATTCTTTTGTTGTTCGAACCCTATTTCTACTGGACTATATAAGTTCATTCAGGGCATTAAATATAGATAACGAATGGTCGGTTCTTTATTCGCGGATGAACCTAAAGTTACATAGTGCAACGTAGAATGGAACAGTTCTTATGTAAACTGGCCCTTGTGCTTAGCTCTGGGCTCAATACTCATCTTTCTTTTGGCAGAATCAATCCAGAAGCTATCCCAGAGGGAAAAATTCGAAGCACTACTAAGGGAAGCGAATTCGAAGCGCTGTTTATATGTTCCCATTGGATCTCTAAGGAACTGTATGGAACGAAGAAAACGGCAAACGGTTCTCGTTCGATGCGGTGGTCAAGCAGCATATTGAACGCGGTTGGTACTTAGTGGGGGACCGCTTGGTAAAACCGCTGTCGACGACGCAAAATATAGACTATCACGATGTCTTCGACGACTGCGGAAATTAAAGCCAGAAAAGTAGTGTTAACTGTTTAAATATGATGAGTAGAAGAATCTATATCGATAGAAACATAAGATACATTTTAGAGTGTTGCATGCTTGGATTTCAGGCTCTAGATTAGTGCTTGCTTGACAAGTAGAACGGAGCGATATGGTGGTCTTGACTTTTTGGGTTTCAAGATAGTTTCGGGGCCCTAGGCGATTAGTACGCAGGGATATGGGGTTTTCACTGTTTGGGTTTCAATCTATTCTCGAGGCCCCCTCTGGCCTGGGTTCCGATGCAATTCGTCCCAGTTGCCCCCCCCCCCCTTTGCGGCGGACTTGGGTGTTGTGGGGGGTTTAGGGCCCATAATTGTTTGTCCCCCTGCCCGGATTTTCTCTCGACGGCCCTGCAGGGTATACAATAACAAAATAAACCGTCGAATGGTAACCGCAAGGAAGCAAAGGTTGTGTCAGACCTAAAAACACCTAAACCTAAAACGAAAGTGCAACTCAAAATAGAGTATGACGGAAAAGCGTTCTGGAAGTCCTTTGCTTCAAATTGTAGTGAGCAAGGATACTAATAATAAGAGTAATTTTTCGAGTGTCAAAACCTCAATAGTACCAACAAATCTGGATTATGGTTTTGCAATCGGCCTGCTTTATACCTAGAAAACTTTACATTTCATGCACTACTGTCAATCGAAAAACTTCAATGCTTTTTTCGAATTTCAGATTTTGTTTGCCCAAAAAAACATAAAAAAAATGAAAAAAAATTGTAGATTTTTGCTAGAAATATTGCCCCAGCAAAAAAAGCAGCCCTGGTCAGTATCAATATAATTGAACGACATCACTAAAAATAGGAGATATCGAGGTGCATCCGTTCTATATGTACATCCATGCAGTTTTTATTTGATTTGATTCGTTAAAAACCCTTTTCCAAACACGGTTTACATTTTGGGCTTATGAATTCAGATAGCAGGGCTGCTATTGATGCGGCATAAGCCCTTTTTAACGAAGAATGTACTAACAACATTATGTATGAAAAAAAATTGTTGTTGTTGTGTGTGTTTTTAATCTTTTTCCTACATATGTTTGAAACAAATTGAATACAAAAAGAAAAGTTTTTTTTTGATTTGAAAATAATTTGGGTCATACATCAAAAACATAAAATTTAATTCCAATTTCATCCTAGCAATTCCTCCTCTATCCATTATTTTTCTCTTGGCCAAGAAATATGTGCGGCGGTGGCTGCCTTGCTTGCTTGCCATGGAAACGTCATGATGAAACAGAAAATTCATAAAGTCCCTCCTGACTGACAATTTGAAGCCAAGCAATGACAGTCTCTCGGCATAATAGAAACGGAATCCAAGCATTTCTATTTGGCCGACGAAATCATGTGAAATTGATGTTACGAAATGGGGGCTCCGCTGTCGATTTGGTGCCATTCACTCACTCACCATCCCCCAATTGGCAGCCGCCCCCCATTTCTAATTCACTACTATGTCGTTCGACATCCGTCAATTCATTATTTGTTCGTTGCTCATTGTTCATTGTTCGTGCTGTCAGAACTGGGGGATTATGGCCACTAGCTACTACTAGAGCTCTGTGCTGAGATATTGATGGGATCGAGCTCTTTAAAAATCGAACCTTCCATGCTCGGCGCATCGTGGCAGGCCAATCAACGGAAGATGAATGAAAATTTAAATAAATTTTTTTTTACTTCTTCATCAGGAATTGATATCTCCATTCAGGGACTACTGTGCCACCACAGTCCTAGTATATTCCAGATGGGTTGGGATAGGCCTGATTGTGGATGAAGGGTTATAAAGTCGGACTGTTACAGCCATAGTGATTTTTTTTTGTCAACTTGAACATTCCAATCCAGTCTGGGAAATCGGCGAGTCCAGCGATGGGTAGAGGTCGTTTTGGGGAGCAGAAAAATCTGTCTGGCTCGAGGCTATTTTATCATTGAATCCCCCGGAAAATATGTGGACCAACCGAGGGGGCGCTCTCGTTAGCACTCATAACGTGAATGAATGTCTCGTGGCTCAGCAGTTCCGTTCCGGGCTATTTGGATTCGCAAATTGCGTTAGCGATTTATTAAATGAATTGCACCCCCTGCCCCAGCTATCTGCCACCCCCGCTGTCCTCCCGTCAGATCCATCGACCAAATCAATTTTTCCATGAGACATTGATGTGCACCATAGCGCGACTTCTGTTGGGCCTAGCTCTCTCTGTTCTTCTCCTCCAGCAATGGGCCACTGACTATGCTCCAGCTGTACACCATCAGTCAAACCGCAGCTCTCTGGAAGTTGGGGTCCAGTGTCCCGAACGCTTCAACCAATTAACATAATTGATTGTTGCTCAACATTCCTGTTCGACAGATCCTGCATAATATAATTTCAGTGGTTGCTATCTGGTCGAGGTGTCGTCTTGTCTTTTTCGCGAAAGTTGGTGATTTGTGATAATGATGGCCGCCGCTATATGCAGAGCCTGAACCACGATATAGGACCGATACGACCGCACTTCTTGTAGCGATTACCCGTGGACGACGCCCGTGCGCCTGGTGTGGGATTTTGACTCCTGTCAATATCTGTCATGTCATATTGGATACCAGTTAAAGTGAATTGAATTTCCCAATTTAAAGGCGATTAATCTTCACATTTTCAACGATAAATCATATTCGTGGTTTGTATTAAACAACTGAGAGCTGCGATTTTTTTTATTGCTTTGATTCTTATTCGATTAGCGAAATTGAATATTTTCGATATATATTTTCTTTCCTCTCTCGTTTTGTGCTGGAACACATTTTTTGATTTATTGTTTGGTGCTTCATATTTTATTAAAAGTTTATTTTTGGGTGAAATTTATATTTATTAATAAAAAAAAAATGCCAGTGGTAGTAACCAGCACAATCCATTAGATTATGGTGATTTATAAATGAGAAATTTTGCGTTTTTGGTACTGGATGTGTATTTTAACGAAAGAGAAACACAATAACAAACATGAAATCAAGTTTTTTAAAAAATATTGTTACAACATGCTGAGGTTGGATACGCTTGCTGATACTCGATGTGAAACATTTTAAGAGATTGCTGTTGGCTAGAGATAAAACAACTGATATCCTGAATAAACAGTGAAAAAAAAATCTATAAATATTGAATGTGTTTTACATATAGGAGTAACAAAATGTCTACCATTTTCATTTACCAGTTGAAGTTGGTAAACACCCATTCAAATTATCAAGTTATGGTTAACAAAACTAATACCCGTATTCTAAAAGCTGTCACAAGTCACAACGCAATCACAAGTGTGTATGGTGAGTCTCAGCTTGGGACGATTTGGTATTCTAATTTTGCAGTCGCAATTTGGGAAACCCAGAAACAGTCACAACAGAGCCATTTCCTAGCATATCCAAGCCGGAAATTTGGCGACACCTCCCTAGAGAATGGATAAAGGAGCCATCCCAAATATGTTTTTAGTCATTGATTAGAGATTTTATACTGACCCAGTGCGAAATGGAATCATACCAAGAAGCATGACGGTAACCTTTTTTGGAAGCCGAGATTTCCTTCCTTTTCGCATTCCGCTCCGTTTTTTTGTGCAGCCATGTCATTAGAAGGAATGAGTCGAAAAGCTCTAAAAGCTCATTCACCTTCCCCACGCATTCCCGGTAAGGTGTTTGTGATATCTTTTATTTCTTCCAAGGAAGGACAATTTCTTACACCTTCTAAATATATTTCCGGTGAGATCCTTGGAAGATATTGCTTTAATTGCGGAAGCACATACGGAAGAAACACTGCCCTATTAGTATGAAAATTTTATTAAAACGCAAAAGACGTACTTATCCGTATTTCGCCCTTCCATCCTACTATTGTGGAACTACGAATACGAACTCCTTCCTAAAAGCTTCTTGAGGAAGGCCTTCAAACTTTTCCCGCTGGGCATATGCACAGGAAAATCTTCCAAAATGCCTCTGAAGCGCCACCAGCAAGCACTTCCAATTTGATTCCAGAAGAAGCTGTTTCCACTTTTCCCGCTGAGATTCGTTCCTTTTCTGCTTTTTTACTCTTTCTTACTCATGAGTACTCGAACTTCTACTTTAATCTCAAGTACTTAAAAGCAGAAAAGGAACGCAGCTATTTAAAAAAAAAGGTTTTACATAAAAGAAAATCGGATTCTGAATGAATTGGTCTGAATTTATTGGAACGGCGAAAATTTCTGAGGTTTTGGGCAAATATTCGCCTAATAATTGTGAAATTTAATCGCGATGGACGAAAAAATCGAATTCACCTTCATTTCATACCAGCTTGGAACTCAAGACGAGATCTCCAATTTCAGTCTACAGCGAGTTCTAAGGGAGTACCCCAACTCAACTTGATTAAGAGTTCTATAGGAGTAATCTCTTTGGAATTATTTGGAAGTCTGAAGGAGACCTCTCTTCCAATGACAAGCTCGTGTAAAAATCAAGGCAAAGGGAGACATTTCACAGGTATTAATACCTCTCGTAGGAGATATCTAAAATTACTAGGGGATGCCTCTTTTTCCTGTTGGGGTTTTTCATAATTTCACACCGAGTCGACACCCAGCCCAGCTTCTATGAGAGATGCTCGGACGTTCACATACACTCTGCCTTATCGCATCAATATTTTCTGGCGTTGGCTACGATCTCGCAAATGGTTTGTCTCATTACACGAATATAAATTCACCATTACAGGATTTTTCTTGTGGCTAAAGGTGCGTTTAAACTATACGGGTTTTCGCTGGCAGTCGAAGCCAGTGTACTGGCGCACTGTTTACATTAGCAGAGAATACTGGCAAATATTTCTATGATAGAGGGATTGGCAGTGCTTCACTGAAACTTTTTTTCCAAAGCACTGGTGATATAAATTTATGGTGTTTTGTTTACATTGCGAATCCAGTTCACTGGAATAGATATCTCGTGCGGAATTTCAGAAAAAAGCAATTTCAAACTGAAAAAATTAATGTACAAAATGTTTTGTTTCAATATGATCCCAATGTCGTCTCATCTTAAATTTTGGCATATATGTACCGTAAGAGTGTATGCACAAAATATATTCTTTTCAAAACAATAAAAAAAATCCGTTTTTGGGTTTTTTCAAAAAAAATTTTTTTTTTAAAATACTGGAAAAAGTTTTATTCCTACTAATAAGACTATGTTGTATATGAAATTAAAGCAGTATTCAAGCAGAACAAATTAGTACAACTTTCAGCTTTCTATGTGAAGCAATTTTTTACAAGAATTGTCAAAATTATGCAATTCTCGATTTCTTTACAATTAATATCTAAAAAATTAGAAACCCAAAAAATCTAAAAATTTATATTTTTCTTAGTTTTCACCAGAAGAACAAATAAAAAAAATTATAACTCCCTGAGCTGGTGAGATCCAGAGAATTGATTGATTTGATGTGGCGACCCAGTAGTAGCTATTTACAAGTGAATTTTTCGGTTAAATGATGAAGAAGAAAAGAAACCAAAAAGAAGGCGTTTGTGATGCTATATTTTGCCATTTATTGACAACAACTGTTTTCTCTATGTTTAGAGATATACACATTATATCTTGTAGAGAGTTTGTTTTTAAATCTCTATTTCGATATATTCCAATTGAAACATCCACAGTTCTGGACAATTCTCGTACAAAGATATTAAAATTAAATCTCTTCTTTTGTCCAATAACCGCCTGTGGCTCTACAACTTCGCTTTTTTTAATAGCTTTCCAATTTAAAACCGTTTTTCGTCAACGATTCTGAATAAAAAACTCGTACAACTTTACTAACAAGTTTGTAAAATTGCCAGTGCTCACGAGAAAGACGTCAGTGCACGTTTTTGCGTGTTTAGACTGCACGAGAAAAATCGTGTCAGTGTTTATGCCAGTGCTTTGCCAGTGCCCCAACCAGTGCACTGACATGATGTTTACATTGCACCGACTGCATCACTGGCAATAGTCAGTGCAATAACCGGCAAAAAACTCGTATAGTTTAAACGCACCTTAAGTGTTTAGAATACCAAAACAGCAAAACAAATCTCAAACTCTCAATGACAAAAACGCGTTTCAAGAGCTTGTGACTTATAACGACTGGTTACGATTTAGCTCAGGGTGTGGCCAAGGCAACGATGAGTTCTAGAAAGTATGGTGAATTTCTGAATGGCTATTCTATCGTACGAAAGATCATAATTATGACGTCTAGCGTGGGTGTAAGTGAGTGTTTGGTTTAAAAACTATTTCTACAATTTTGAAAACACGAAAATATTTTGGACATTGAGTAACCCTAGAACAAAAAACAACAGGAGCGGTGATTAACTTCTTCCTGCGGTCAATCTGCCGCTATATCGCCGTTCAAATACCTCTCCAAACAAATTTCCTGTACATTTCCAGGAGTAATGGTATACTTAGGAGGAAATATTTTCTTACCTACCTATTTAGAGGAGAATTATGCCTAATCTCCAATGAGAAAACCAACCACGAACCAGTTGGCTGGATTAGCTGACAAAATGCGTTCACACACATTTATATGAATGTAGACGTGAAATGTCAGAAATTTCTGTCCTGAATGCCGCTCAAAATTATGAATGAAATAAATAATTTACAAACATTAGCTAATCTAGTAGCACTCCAATTAAATGTCATTTTCACTTTTTGCGTTGTCATATTTTTTGGCGCGATATTGAAATTAAACTTAACGTCATTTTTGACATTTCTCTGTACAAAATTGTTTAACCACTGCAAAAAACCTGCTGAATTGCATGTGGCAACTCAAATGGTTTAACTAACACATACGAAAAGTTACACAAGTTGACCAAAACACGAGCGAGACGGGTGAATCAATTTACAATGAGAAGGAGTAGGTAGCAGCATTTTGGTTGGTTGGTTCGTGGTTGGTTTTGCCATTGGAGATTAGGCATTAAAGTAAAACCAAAGAAAACACTAATAAGATGTATGGATCTATTTCACGATCCTGATTGTATTAATTCCAATTCTACCAGATCTCTCACACAAGACTTATTCCCGAGTATACCATCCACTCAATGGACTGGGTTCTCTTCGGGACTCGTGATATGTTTAGGTGTTTTTAAAAGTGTAAGGTCAATAAATTCATTGGCCTTAATAATATACCCCTCATGGTTCTTAAACACTGTACCTGACTTTTGACAAAGCCTTTGCGCAAACTCGTGGAATCTAGCATATATTCAGGCCATACCTAAAATACGCGATTCCAGGAACCCTTCAAACTAAAGCAATTATTTCTATTCTCTCCACAACCACGAAGACGATAACCAACACAGGCCAAGTTGAGGCCAAAAAAAAGTCTCCATGGCAACCTTCTTGTTTGTCTAAACTCTTCTAAAGGATACATCACTTGGGCGAGTTTGATCTTGTTGCTTTAGACGTTTCCAATGCCTTCGACAAGCTATTAATACTGGGTTAGTTTTGAATAACTGGACTAAAAGTTTTCTTTCTTTAAAAGTTCAATCAAGATAGTATTGGAATGCATAAAATCTAAACCTAATGGCATTTCTGCCGGTATCCCACAGGGCTCCATTCTATCACCTATCACCTTCTATCCTAATCTTTACTAAGGACTTTTTCTCAGTCCAATCCAACCCATTACACAACTACAGCGATCGTGGTACTCTACGTTACCCTCACGCCTTTGAAAATAAGAGTAGAATAACGTATCAAACCTGATGTGATTATGATCGTGACCTCATGTTCAACCCTTTCAACAGGAGAATTTATCGTATGTTTGACTGGAGCCAGAATAATAATGTCAAATTCAACGAAGTACTATCTTGTCTCTAATAAATATCGCACCACATTCATATCCCAAATCTCCCTGGGAGCAGGGAGGTCGCGATGGACGAGGCTCAATCTCCTCCTCCTGTAGCCTCACAGTTCCACAGCAAGTCCTTCGCAATTTCAGAAGCTCCCCGCAGAACCGACAGCTACAATCCACCAGTAGCCCTCTCTGCTTATATGATATTTGAGCGAACAGTGGCCGTTCAGGAGCTCTGTTATTATTTTTAGCTCCCACCTCTTGAAATTTAATAGTTTGCCCGCATGAATGAAAAATGTCGATTTATGGTGTGGCCACACTACGCGGTCTTGGGTCGTACGCGCTTTTGCCTTTTTTTTTCATATAGAGTTTTATGACTTTTTTACGACTTTTTTACGACTTTGTCCATGGTAAAGGCCGTGCGGCCAAACAACGCGGACAAAAGGCTGCGGTTAAAAAGGTACATTGTGCGTCCACACACTATGAGCTTTTCAAAAGCGCGTACGCCGTTTCAAATGAGAATTGATTTTTTCTCACTCATGACTCAGAAAATTAAAAGATCACGCGCGCTTTTGGCTGGCCGTACGACCAAAAGCGCGTGGATTCTAAGTCCGCGTAGTGAGGACGGGCCTTTAAATGAAAAATTAATAGCCTTCACTGCAAATGTAAAGTGTGTGTTGAAACAACGCAGTAAAAAAAAGCTTTTTAAAATAGAATTCATGGCGCCTGCGGATATGCAACATCCATTCATGGGACATGTGAACAAGCTCCAGGTTCGATAAGCTTTTATTTTTTGTTCGCCTTTTGCAATTTGCTTTTTTTCGTCTTTCCAAGCCCGAGTGTCGTTTTTCCAAGTGGTCTCCGGACTAAAAACTGACCACGTCCAATGCTGCTTATCTTCCGAAATCGAATGAGAACCGGCCTATTGAGTAAGCTAATGGTACGATTTATGGTCATAAAGATAATTGCCAGTTTTGGCAGAAATTGTATAGATTTCTTAAAGCTTAGAATTTGATTTTAAGAGAATGCAAGAAAACTAAGTAAAATTTAACTAAAACTGAGGTAACTAAAAACTAATTTAATTTCATTTTTTCGTTATTTGATTTTTCTGAGTTTTCCAGAGCATGAAAAAATTTTCCCAATCTTGCATTGTTTTATTGATTTATTTGACCTAATATTTCATGTTCCATATATAAGCATACTTGAGGATGCTGCCGGATAAATTCGGTTCCGTACGAAATAGGACGCAAAAGTATTGTAATCATTTGCTTTGCGCACGGATTTTCTATTTCAATTTCCACTTTATTCATCAGCACGATTGAAACGACTGTTTAGTCCAGCGGGAAAGTATTCATATAATAAAATTAATTTACCGTGCGAGTTTTTAACTAAGTTTATGTACTTTCTTGTCAACCTTGCCAACTAAGAAAACATGGCCAACAATTTAAAATTGAAATTTTTTATTTTTTTCAAATTCCTAAAATGGGCATTTTAAATAAAGTAACGAAGTATTGAGTATGTTCACAAGAAAGTACATAAAAAAAACTACAATTTAAAAAAAACTTTACCCTATGATAATTTGGTTTAAATGTTTGTCGAAAAGTGCCAATTGTTGCTGTGAAAATCAATTTTTTTTTGTAATTTCAACCACGCATTATAGCATCAAAATACACATTTTCTCCAATTTTTATAAAAATCTGACTATTTTCCCGTTATTTATTGCATTTTAAGTAAAAAAAATTCATACATTTTGGTTTTTTGAGGTGAGGATTCATTTTTAAAGTATTTATATCTAGCGATAGTCTGTTCATTCACGAGTACTTTTCATTTTTTTTTATTTTTCTACGACCAACAGATCTGGAGAAATTAAAAAAATTGTGTAGCAACGCACTCGAAATGCATCAAAAATCCACATTTATGCTATTTTCTCGTGCAGCACAGTCCCGATTTTGCAGAAATTTTTTTTTCGCTTTATCTTAACATATGTAAAGAAAAAAAAGAAAAAATCCAACTTTCCAACTACATCATAATTTTTTTTTGTTTAGTTTTCCTCTACTAAAATTATTCTAAACCAAAAAGTGTGTTGTATTTTCATAGCGGAAGAGTGTGTTATTAGTCCAAAAGTTTGTTAATAAATGTTAAGTGAGTTGTTTTAACACACTTAAGTGTGTTGTTTAGATTTCAGGTCATAATTCACGACTTATTTTTAACACAGTAAAAAGTGTGTTATAATTTTAACACAGAAGAGCGTGTCAATTGCAAGATAAAGTGTATTAAGACAACACACTTTTTCTCTACAACACAATTAGGTGTTTTGAATAATACAATTTGGTGCGTTAAATAACACATTTTGTGTGTTAAAAAACACACTTCAGTGTGTTACACCTTTTACAGTGTTACAAATTAACTGAGGCTCTACTTTGGAATGATAACTGATCCCAAATCTCCCAGCAAGCATCCTAGTTTGTGGGTTTTCTTAGGAGATTCAGACTCCTCCTTCATTTAGAGGCTCGGATTTTAATTTTCAAATCCTAAATTCAACCTCACCTTGAATGAAACTCTTATATGTGGCGGAAGAACTCTCAATTCGTCTCGTCCCGGCTCCACTGGAGATAACACCATTTGTTACTATATTTACAGACGAGCCAACTCGATCACTTCCACAACACACATCCTCCCTTTATGCCCACACTTCAGTTTAAAGAGTCTTACATAAATAGAACAACTCGACTATGGAACGGCCTTCCACAATCAGTATTTCCGAACAGGAACAACTTCCAAGGGCTCAAACGCAAAGCTCCGTGCAAACTTTTACAGAACCTAACAGAGTTTATCTTACTAATCTATCCTTTTCTCTCTTTCGGGCTAAGCTTGCTACCAAATATTGAACCATGACGTAAACGACATGGCACAGTCTGCACTACAAAAAGTGGCTCCTTTTATAATGTGAAGGACTAGAGTTCTGTCCTGTCGACGGTGCTGTTATTGAGTGCAATTTCGGACAGGAAACTCTAGTCGAAAAGACTGTAGATAGAAGAATGAACGAACTGGCAACGTCAACATGCGTTTTTATTCGACCAGCTAATGATCCAATCAATATTACCGTGATATAACGCTGACTGCGGTGATCAAGCAGGAAATGGCTTCCAGGGCAGGAAATTTTTTGTAAAAAGGGAAGACAAGAAAGAGGAAAGTTATTTACGTGGGAGAAAATTGAAAAAGAAGGACCACGCAGCGGAGTGGATTCGAACCGCGAACCTCTGGTACGCCAGTCGTGTGGCTGAGCTCCTATGCTACCTATGATATGTTCAGCAAAATTCAATGACAAAAAAATCTAATCAGCAGATATTTTTACCACTAAGACTGGTTGGTCCAGGATCATGACATTTTCGTCCTTTATAATATTAAAAAAAATGACAACGCATCTGTCACAGCAATTGAACCAAATCTGACACAATTTTAATTATTTCTGCCGACCGCAAATCATTTTTCTCTTGACTATTTTTCTTATGAGAAGGAAAATAAATATTTGATATTTCCCAAGATTTTAATAGCCTGTCACCAGAGGCTGGAATTTAACCAAATCTCTTGCTTAATTAAAAAAATCTCTAATTAAAAAAAATTGTGTGTGTATGTGTGTGTATTTTTTGTATTCATCTTTCTCCTTTTGTTTTCAGGTGAGCCGCAATGAGATGATAATTAATGTGCTAGAGTGAGCCAGAGAGGGACATCGAGACAATAGCAGACAGAGAAGCATCAGAATATCTCATTTCGAGGCCATATAATACTAGGCGGAAAAGTTAATTAAAACGGATTAAAATCATTTTTCCTTCCCGGAATCCGGAATCCGGCAATCTAAAGAGTTCGGCAAGAGATAGATACGATAGATATAATACCATCCCTTCTGTATGACATAGTAAAGCTGTTATAAGTGATATAAAAAGTGATACCGGGCGAGAGAGATAACAGGTGTTCGAATGGTCTACGTTTAATTACGCGCGTCGGTTCGAATGGCCCCGAGGCATAATATCGATTTATGTCTTCGTAGCCTTCTTCGATAGCGCTAGCAGTCATGAGTATTACTGCCCCCCTTCGGGCTCTTGTGATAGCCCATCTCTTCTCCTGTGTCGCACCTGCTGGAGGTAAGTACATTTTTACCTTGTATTTTATACTCATTTTTATGTACCTATATGTAGGGTCCTGCATCCTTAACACCTATACATGTGTATAAGAAAAACAAATTCTTAATACTCGTAAAATTTTAAGCTCTTGTTTTTTTTTCTTGCTTCTCGGGGGTGGTTGGTGGCTATTTACTATGCATTTACGGGAAATGCCATAAATTTTGATAAGGTCCCATCTAAAAAGTTTATCTGCGTTAATAAATTCAAATGTCGCTGTGGCAGCGCGGCAAGGCTCATTTACATGCAAGTAAGGATAGGTTTTTGGCTGATGTTGGGGAAAATGCCGCGGGCTTAGCCTTCTACGTGTGTGTAATACTTATGTGCTGGCTGTCGGTAGCTTTTGTTTATCGCGCCAGCATGAGGATAATTCTTAAATGTTGAAGCTGCAAAATGGTGTGCGCCGCTAAGTTTTAATAATTTTAAATTAGAGATTTCCTAGTACATGATGTCCTTTGCATAACGAATTAGCTTTTGAGATAGCGCGAAAATTTTGTTTATTATCATTTTTTTTTTGTTTTCTGCTTTATGGATATATGCTTGTGTTCGGAATTTTGTAGAATTGTTGCCGGCACAAATCTAAACGAACGTTCTGCTATTATGTTAGAGGCGAAATCTGTGCACATTTCATTTTATTTTAGAAATTTTTTATCAGCTACTATATGAATTTCAATCCCCAAGCCCTTTCCAATACTATTTGTAAACTTATCCTTAATTTTGTACCAAGATGAACATACCTTATACAGTACGTGTCCTCACATTCAGGTACATGTGCCGCTGAAGTTTCGTACTGGATACAGTAGGAACCATACAATACAAATTCGCATCCTCACGCAAGTTATATGAAATTGTGTATGATTACTAAAGTATTGTGCTTATTATGACCTAAGGCGATATTTCTTGGAGGACTTCATTTGGTACTGATACGATATTCAAAATACTCGGCAGTAAGATTATCAACAAAACTTTGCATTTAGAGACGATACCTAATCGTGCACTTTTTGATAACGTTTCATAAAGGTAACATTTAAAGGGGTATTTGAGCAAGAGGCGAAATTTTAAATTATTCACACAACAGAGCCAAAGTTTCACGAGCTGTGTGGCAGATCAAAAGTATCAGGTCCTGAAGAAAATAACCGTCGTCAACATTCATAGTTTAAATTTTAGGCCAAAAAGTCGGTCAACATCGTTAAGTAACGAAACCTATTCACTGTAATGGTCGAACCAGCAGAAAAAAGTATGGCTCGATTACACTGCCACAGCCCAAAACCCGTACCAAAATGTCACTCGTTGTTGGTGGTTGGAGAGGTTGTTGGACTATTTTTCTTCGGTTTTCGGAGGGGATCCAAATCCCACATGTTACGTACCCAGGCAGATGCTAATTAGCCTCATCGCTCAGAACTGTTTTAAAAACCAATCATCCCTCCTAGTTTGGACTTGTCAAATGTCATCGTAATGACAGTTGTATGACGACAGTTAAAAAAAATATAGTTTAAAAAAACTAAAAAATACGCTTTTATTTTAAAATGAACTAAAAAGTAAAAAATAATTTTGAATGTAAAGTTTCATTGCTCCAGCCAGAATATGGAAACAAACTACCTTTCGAAATGCCGCCATTTTGTGTTAACCTCTATTTTGAATTTGGAATCGCGCCACACAGTTAATAGTATTCTAATTGTCACACCCTTTCATTTGACACTCATACTGAGGGTGTTGTTAAGAATAAAGTAGTCCGCCATTTTTTTTTGGCCGCCATTTTGAATTTTGAGTTACCCCACATAGCTAATTGTATTCTACTTGTCATACCCTTTCATTTGACACCCATGTCGGGGGTAAGGGAGCACAATAGCAAAATTCAGCCGCCATCTTGATTATTTCACAAAATTGTCAGATTGCATTGTCACGCGAACTATACATATGTGCAAAATTGGAAGTTGATCGGTTATATGCAAGTGGGTGAAAATCAAGTTGCAAGTTTTGTCTACATACCTACATACATACATACATACATACATACATACATACAGGTGAAGCTAATATAAAGCGTATAAAAATGGCGCGAGATTTAAAATGACACCTCTTGTTGAAAGATCTTTTCCAATGCAATTTTATTTCAATTTCTAGCAATTTCTCCGAATATCGTGCAATAGCTACAGAGAAACCAAAACGCATCTCCCACAATATGACAATAACATTAGTTTAAAGAATAGAAAGAAATTGTACGAAGTCGTATATAGTTAAAATAGTGCTAAATCGGTCCAATTCTTTGCTCAAATATTTCTAGTAAAATGGTCGATGTACATTTCGGCGATGCCATTTATTTTTAAATGCTTCGTAAACTCCATATAATATTGGGCCATATTCTCGTTGTCGAATCACCTAAGTGAGATTTGTCTTAGGCGGTGTCACGCCACTTTGAATGTGGTATTCTCGTTGGCGAGTGACGGGGCTACGAGGAACGTTGTGAAATGAAACACATTTTCATTTGAAAAGTGAGTTTGACATATTTAACAGTGCGATGTTTGTTGTGAAAAAAGCATAAAAATTTGTAAAAATAAATAAATAAAACGAGTTCATTTGCGTTTTGGTTTTCAGATTCCGAATTTTGCAGCATAAACTCCACCATCACTTTGAATTGTTTTCTTGTTGTTATTTTTACACTAAAAATATTAAAAATTATGTATTTATTTTAATTTTTATAATTTTTTAAGGAATATACAATCAAAAGAATTTTTGTTTACATTTTTTTCTGCTTCCATTTTGCTAAAAATAGAACTGTCGATACCTACAAAGGTATCGAGGAAAATGTCACTTGATACTTCCACCTAGTGACAATTAGAATTCGACGTTTGTCGATCTAGTCGCCAGGTGTCACTAAGATTGACAATGAGAATACCAATTGAGGGTCGAAGGGTCGTGACATCTGCCACGGCACTCGACAACGAGAATAAGGCCCATTATTTCTTAAATGATTGCACCTTTTAAAGGAGTTTTAGAATATTCAAGTCTAATTGACAAGCCTATAGGCAGAGTGTTGAACATGTTGAAGCAGTCTGGCCTACAATTATGAGGTAAAAGGGTGTAGTTTAATTGGCCAAGTGCAGGAGCCGCGGTACTGTGGGACCCAATACCTCACAAAAGAACAAGAAGAAGAGAAGGAGTTCTAAGTAGACATTCGCACTATACAAATAACATATTACTCCAAGCGATATGTCTTATTTTCCTTTGGTTCGTTGGTGATGCGAAATTCTAGGATTTTTCCGCTGGTCTGCATATATAACTAAGCTAAGTATGGGTGGGAGTGCAACCAACTAAAACCACCTCTTTCACCTTCCATTCTCACCGAGAGCCTGCAATACGACATTGCGCCAAACTCCTGGATCAACTGTGGTTTGTGCTGGAGCTAATCCTCCTCTCCCCGACTAGCGTTTCAAGTGGGCATGCTTCAGGCAAATGAGGAACATGCCGAAAGAGGAATTTCCCCGTAAGTTTCCTATGAGAATCTAATGTGCAAACAAGGGGCATGCCGAAAGAGGGCTATCCCCTTAGACTCTTCATGAGCACAAACCTCACCCAAAGAAAAATCAGCGATACCGAAATAAGGTATGCCTTATTATTTTCTCATAAAGGCCCTATGAGGTAACCCTAATTACAAATGGAATGGGGCAATCCCAACATCTGCCTTTTTTTATGTGAAAGTCTAAGCTTAGGTGCTTTATACTACTAGTCCGTCATGTCACCTTACGTATTCGGAAAGCTTTTTAAAAAGATTTAAGCTTAAGATTTAGTTTTACTCCTACAAAGCTTTAGTTTTTGTTGTTGCCTTGCTTCATATTTCAGGCAATTCTGTTGGTGACCCTGAAAGTTGTCATTTAGCATACTCAATAAAGCGGTTCTCGTTCGATTGCGTGGGTCAAGCAGCATTTGACGCGATTAGTACTCCGTTGGGGGACCGCTTGAAAAACGACACTCGCGTTTAAAAATATTAAACTGTCAACACCGCCGCAGTTAATACTCACATATCCCCGCCGAAATTCTCAAATTTTTCACCCTGTTTTTTCCACCCGGGATCGGGTAGCAATGACTTTTCCTTACTGGGCCCAAATGGGCCATTCCACATTGGGCCCACATGAGGCAGTGAGACTGGCCTCATAAGGGCTCCATATGCACCCCTCAAAATGCTAGTCGGGTTGTTTGGTTTCTCCAGCTATAAGCTTCTGTGTATGACTACCATCGTCTGTTCCACTATATTCCATATCTGACATAATTTTCTTCCCAAGCGGTTTCCCATCTATGTAAAAATCGTGGCCACTGCTGCTTTGGCTTCGGTGATTGAGGCAAAATAGGCCTATTAAGTTTTTCCCTTGCATGCAATGGTTGTTGGCTGCGCCGACTCTCGGTCTCCAGGATGTCAGTGGTACCATCTACGATGCAATGCAACAGTTCTGATCTAATCTCCATCAAGATGAAACTTGTTAATTGCGCCCCTCCATTTGGTAATATCCTTGCAATCTTCGAAGAGGCTGTCACCAGGTATGTTTTAAAATTGATCTCTCTGTCGATCAGCACCACTTCGGAGCATATCGTTTGTTCTACCACACTGATCCTTATAAACGGTTTCTTTCGTGAGTTGCTGATCAGTAGCGCCACTTCTATTTTACGTTCCGTGAGTAACCAACTCGCATCCTCCAGACACTCAACGGATTGCCCGATAGCCTTGTTTGCAAGAATTTCGATATCGTCGAGGCTTCTTCCGACGGTCTCACCTTCGGTGTTATCCCCGCGATCGATGATGATCACCTCCTCACCGAAAGTATCGACTTAATTCTTCATTGTATATTATTAGCTACCGGAGAGCGTCCGGATAGATTATTGTGGAGTTTTGCAAGCTGGCCGGAAATTTTTTTGCCATTAACCGATATAGAGTGCACCTGGCTCTAATACAGAGCACGATGAATACCTGCACCACGAACATTGGTGCGTCAAACTCAATTGGCACATTCATTATTTTGCGGAAGGTTAAAATACGATTTGAACATCATTTCCAACGATGGGAGAACATTTACTGACTTTTGTCATCTCTGGTTGGTGATTCTCTAATATTCCGTTTTTAACCCTTGGAATGCCTGGTGGATGGAAATCACACCGCATGCCAATTTCAAATAGTATTTTAAAGCAGAAAATGATTTAAAACTTAATTTTTTGCTATGATTCGGTTAAATACTATTAATCTACATTATTAAGAAAAAAATAAAAAATAAATTCTAGTAAATTAGTATTTTTTTTAAATTTTACAAAAACTCTTTAAAATTTCGAACAAAAATTACACTGGTCAACACTGATCATGCCACACGAACTCTGATAGCTAATACTGTTTTCGCCACCTATCCTCATTAGTAAACTGCAGTAGTTTTGTTTTCGGTTGGCCTCAGATTTCTTGTGATGAATTGATAAGTTGTTTTCTTTGTGAATGGGACGGTCGAGGCATAAAAAACCATTATCATAAAAAAGTATGGCCTCTGCAAGCATCTTTAACCGCCAGACACAAAAATGTGAAATATTTACCTCTTATAGAGCCGTCTGACGAACTTATTCCGCCATTGCATATTAAATTAGGCCTTATTAAAAAGTTTTGTTAAGGCGATGGATCGCAATGGAAGTGGATTTTTGTATCTAGAAGAGAAACTTCCTAAAATAAGTGATGCGAAGATAAAAGAGGGTATTTTCATTTTCGTTGGACCTCAAATCAGGGAGTTAATAAAAGATCCAGTGTTTGAAGAAAAATTGAAAGATCTAGAAAAATGAGCATAGATATCTTTTAAGAAAGTATGCAGTTGCAAATTTTCTAGGGAACCATAAGAGTGACTGCTACAGAGAGTTTGTTAACGAGCTGTTATTGGCTTATCAAGCATTGGGTTTCAACATGTCACTCAAGATTCATTTTTTAGACTCACACCTGGATTTTTTCTGAGAAATCAGGAGCTGTGAGCGATGAGCACCGAGGAAGGTTGCATCAGGGCATTTTACAGATGGAAAAGCGCTATAAGGACAAATGAAGACCAAGGATATTGGCCGATTACTGCTGGACAATGAAATAAAATGAAATAAAATATATAAGTGAAGTTCGTGTGGCACGACAAAGTTAAAATTTTGTTGCCCAGTGTTATCTTCCATTGGATTTTACACTGTAAAAAATTTCTGTGGTAATTTTACAAAAAAAATACTGGAAGTTTTATTCACAAGCAGTTTTGTAAATTTGCAATATATTATTAGGAATATTCCTAATCTACTTTACTTATTTTTACCAACTGTGTAGTAAATATAAATTATTTGTGGGATGTAAAAATACAATCAGTATTGGAGCTTTCTCTTCATAGTTTTGTAAATTTCCAAAACTCTTGTTGCAACTTTTTACCAGAGAGAGACGAAAAGAGAAAAACCCAAAGCCCAAAATTACCGCCCTTGCCAATGTGCTTGGCCCTGCCTGAAATATTTCCAAGCGCCAAATTTTATTCTTAGTTAATGCCCACTCCCTATACATAAAAAATTAGCATTTTGCTCACAATGCCTTGTTAAGCATGTACGTGAGGCAATGCCTATCAAAATTTCTCAAAGTCAAAGGTCTGGCATTAACTTAAAATCAATTGGGTTTATATGCTTAGTATTCCATTGTTACCTGTGAATTATATCCACGAGAGGAAAAATTTAAACCTTACATTCCAAAAACCGATTTGTAATTTTACTGAAAATTTATGTTCTAAAATTACACCTCTTTAGTAAAATTACAGTACAAAGTGTTTTTCAGTACATACATAACATTGATAAATATATAAGAAATATTGTAATTTTCCTACATGAACGATTTAGAAAAATACACAAAATTGTGTAAAATATACTTCACATTCATGTAATCAACATTTACGTTATGCAGTATTGGAGATTTCCAATTTCATTTTGTGAAGTTACAAAATTTACAGTAAAATTACAATAATTGTGTAGTAAATTAGTATTTCATATCGCGATTTGTAATTTTACTGTGCATTTGCACTGTGAATTTACATATTTTTTTTTACAGTGTAGACAAAACAAAAAAAGAAGCAATATTATTTATCTCTAATTATTGTATTGTTTTGTCAATCTTAAATTCTTTAAATTTAAAATGAAACGTTTCGTCCTTGCCAAAAAAATACCTTTCCACAAGGTTAAAAAATTATAACAAATAAGACCCCACATCACTTTACACAAGTCCTTCTCACAAGGAAGTCAGCTTCTGACTGCGAATGAGGGATTGTTTTCACGGCTAGTTCATAAACCGAAGCTACCAAGAGCGACACCTAACTTTGCATTTAAAAAGATATGTCAAGTTTTGTATCAAGTGTGGTTCCTCGGACCCCACCAGGCATGCCAAGGGTTAAGGGAAGGTTGCTGGGAGCTCTGGAGTAGCCTAGGGGTTTGGGAAGAAAGGGGAGATGTGGTCGGGCTACACTTCGACACGGTTTAGGAAGTATGGTCGGAAATATTGTCGGGTCTACACCTCGACACCAGGACTACCATTACGATTCCTGGAGAGAACTGAACTCAGAATGATTGGCAGGCTTATTTTATAGCCCGACAGGAAAATTTTTTTCTTTGAGGAGCTTCGGCGAGGAAGCTTTCAGCTTTCACAGAGAGAAAAACATCTTTTAGACCTGGGGCTTTAATATTCGCTGCCTGAAGTTTGAAGAGGGATTCTAGTAACGAATCGAAGTTCGTTAAATGATGATCCAGTGTTTCGCTTTGAAACCTCGACAGGAGTTTTGTCGTCTCAATGAAGAATCCGTTTGATGATCCTGTTGATTGAAACAAACATAGGTACACGATCGAGAACACAAGGTCTGGCATGTACTTGATACATATCATCGAAGGCATACGAGTATTGTCATCAACGAAGCTGCCCAGCGGAAAATTGAGTGCTCCAAAGACAATGAAAGAGGACTCCCATGGAGGGAGGCATAGAGTGCTCCCTCTTCATACATTTTTTAACATTAAATGTCCGCCTAGGCTAGCACTCCTTTTGAGGTCGCATAGGAGCACTCCTGCAACGATTTTGTTGGAGAAAAAACGGAGCATTATAGAGCTTTTTTAAATATAGTAGAGCTATTCTTGGAGGCCTGATATGTGAATAAACCGAAAAGCTTTTATTTTTGTTCATTTTTTGCAATTGCCTTTTTCTTTCCAAGCGCGAGTGTGGTTTTACTGAAGTAGGCCCCCAACTAAATACTAATCACGTCCAAAGCTGCTTGTCCTCCGTATCAAACGAAGCCGGTCCATTGGCTATGCTAATGCCACTTTTTATGGTCAACAAGATAATCGCCCGTTTTCTTCTTTCTATAAAATTTCTGAAAACTCCAGTAATGCTCCCTCGGGACCATATTTGGGAGCGCTCAAAATTAGCTCCACCGAGGAGCACTCCCAACTTTTCCCGCTGGGTGTAGAGTGGTTTGGAGGGAGCTGAGAGAATGTCGGTAGTAAACATTAGGAATAGAGCGGGTGGTAGATATGAGCCCTGCGGCACACCAGCAAAAGAGGTGTATTGCCAATGCATGTATGATACATATTTTGTAAATAGGTAATAAAGTTAATGGTAAAAACGGCCCAAATGTATTAAAGACAAACGTTCAAGTATCAGAAAAATTTTGGAAGAACCTTATTCGCATGTCATTGATCCTGGATACTTGTTGAGTTCGTAATATATTTCCTGATTTACTAATCTTATATTTTTAAATACATACTAATATTACTCGCAAAATAAATGAATCCTCACTTAGTTTAGAAGCTATTATATAACAATGAGCTTCTTTAATATTATTCCAAAAATTTCACTTAAACTCAAAGAAACGCTACAAAATCTACTTAATTCCATATTTCAAATTATAATAATTAAGCGTTCCCCATCCTTAAAGGATAATTTCAAAATGTTTAATTTTCTAAAATTCTCAAACTTCAATTTCTTGAAAGTTGTTTCAAAAGCATCCAATTAAGGGTCCCACTGTTAATTAAGTCTCCTTGAATTAAATTTTGCTCTATTTTCATATCCTCCCATAAAATGGTCGTCTCTGTTCTGTTCTAGAGTTGCTTCAAAAAAAAAATTTCGTTTCGTTTTCTAAAACTGAAATTATTACAAGCAGCAATTGAAATCTACCTTCTTCCACTTATTCCGCAATGATAATTGCCCCCCGAGCGAACGAGATGATATCAAATGTTGAGCTCCAGCCGTGAGAGAGCTGCGCTGCTAGGTAATGGCAAGGAACGTGATTAGGACATAAATCAAGAGCGTTTCCCGTTTCTGAGTCCATAAATCCTACTCCAGCTGCTTCTATATCCTCTCTCTCTCCCACTCTGTTTCTCTCGAGACAACATTGCCCGATACATACATATATACATTGCATACCTATATACGAATACAGAGAGACCGATACACGTCCTTGTATATCTATATATAACATATAGATGGAGTTACAGCCCCCGCGGTATCCTTCAAATTCAGTGCACAGCGGTAGTCCTTAAATTTTACTGCCAACCCTCATCCGTTCCCTCTGACGCGATTATTATTGGATCGCATTTATCCTACTTATTCGAATTTTATGCGACAAAGGTGCTAAAAGTCGGATTTTCCCGTAATTTTTCCGGTAAAGAAGGACTTCCAGCTTAAAGCTGCGGTACTTCACATGAAAAGCTGCAAGGACCCCCCACTAGGGACTTGGTCGGGGTGGGCCGGGCAGACGACCGGGAATGGATCGAATTGTAGCTGCCAAACGCGCTAAAACCCAGACCAAGCAAGGATGCCAGGAGAGAAAAAGAAAGAAACAGAAACAGAGGATTCCCGACAGTGAAAACTGTCTGTGTATAAATAAGTAATGAATTTTGAAACAGAACTTTTAAGGAGGGGATATTAATTGCAAGTTGTTTTCTTTAACTACTTTCCGACTTTCCTCGAAATACCCACTGCCACCTACCCACACAGATCGTCATACCGCCACGTTCTTAGGGGATGAAGTACGAAAGTTTTAAATCAATTTCGGTCAAAGGAAAACAAAATCCATCCCTGTGCCCCGGCAGCAGTGGTAGCCTCACGCCGCCCCGCCGACGTCGCCACCGGGCCATATTCCACCGACTAAGTAATTGAAGGAGTCTGTCTGAACTCTCCAAGTGCAAAGTTTAATTTTAATTAAGTTCTGGCAATAACGAGGGGGAAACGAAGCGCCATATGGGATCCGTTATCCAACATTTTCACATAAGTGCGAACATTTATCTAAATCAAGCAAGCGCCCACCTGTGACTCCATTTGAACTTTCTGATATTTCAGCAATACTTATCTAAACTCGATATAAACGCACCACCGCACCACCCGCACCATCCAGCCATCGGCCCAGCTCACTACCCTCGGCTACTCCTTCCATAGCGGCATACTAAATGGCGTGTTTGCAGGAAAGTTTGCGCCTCGTATTCCGCTTGAACAACCGTAAACAGATATTAACCTGCCACCCGAGCCCAACCACCACATAACCTAGTTTTTTTGTACACAGTTAGCTGGTAGCAAGGATTGCGTAACTTCGGTCGACTTCCATTGGAAAAAAATTGCAAAGATTTGCATATGTGTATGGCAATGGAAATGGGTCCATACATCCCTTTAGGATTTTCCCTTTTTTTCGTTTTCCTCCATTTTTTTTGTTCATATACGGTTATGAGGGTTTGTTCGTAATAAATTGGTTTTGGTGCCTTTTGCTTCTTACATCGTTACGTTGAATCGGTATAGTTACACTAGAACCACTGACGTTTTACCCCAGTACTAAACAGCACCACCACCCCACAACAGAGCAACCCTTTATCTCGGCAGGACATTATGGCCATACTCCACAAAAATAGGGAAAACAACATTTATAACATACGACAACGAACAACAAAAAGAAAAAATCTCGTTCACTTTTAGTACATTTGAATTACTGCCACAAGTTTTTTTGTGACATATCTCTTCCAAACAAACATATCTCCGAACGCATATACACAAAGCACACACATCCATATATACCTTTACAAATTCCAGCATTACTGGAGTTAAATACATACGAACTGTACCACAGCCCCCAAAAACGCAAACTATTCCATCCGTGCATAGCCTGTCTATATGCAGATTTCCGTTACCATAGAAGTAAATGTGCGGTACATTTATTCCTGGAATCAAGGATGCCAGAAGGATACTAATGGGAGGTGGGGCTGCTGGGAAACATTAAATTTTCCAGTTTTTAAGAAGAAAAAAGAAATGGGAAGAGAGAAAAAAGGACGAAACGAGACAAAAAACTGAGAGAGAAGGAAAGAATTTATAAAAAAAAACCATGAAGAAGTTTAAATGGCTTTTTGCGAGCTTAAGATAAGTGTTTGTAGGGAATCTTTTTAGTGTAGCTCCGCAAGAAGTACGTAAATGCACTTTTGGGGCTCGTCGAGCAATTTCTGCAATATACGAAAAACTCCTTTAAAGGTAGATTCTAGAGTAGGGTAAAAGTTGCTGAAGGAATTCTTGGTTTCTTTCCTTAGACTCTTTCCAAAATGAGGAAAATATTTTAGTTTTATGTTAAAATTTTATCGTGTCAATGAACATTTAAAGTTTTAGAGATAGTAGATGCTCCATTTGCTCAAAGAGTATTAATTTCACTCCACATAATAGCATCTAAACGCATCCAGACTGATTTTCAATATCGAAATGTTCAAATTTACCAAATCTACCAAATTTGGTTTAGTCAAGGTCACAACCCTAGACACATCCGAGACACATCTTCTATTTAAACTATTTTCTAACAAAAATTTTCATCATCAATGCAGTTTCTTATCTTCTGGTTTTTTTTACGAGTGAGTAGTGAGAATTTTTCATCAATCGAGCAGCACGGTGATATGTGCTGGACCGCCTGTAAAGCCCACACCCAAAGCTGGAGACACCGCCACGGGTACGCACTCAGATGATAGTGATCGATTCCTATGGACTAAACTCACCAATCATTTTCCATGACTTTTAAATCCAGATCAGCACAAGCCGTAAAGGCATTACTTCGTCCTGGCGTCATCAACATTAGGCTTAAAAGGGTCCCTCGAAGGGTTGCTCACCAGAACATTGATGTAGATGGATCAGAGAGCTCCTGCCTCTGCTTGATTTGTGAGAAAGGTAGCTTCAACGAAGCTCGCTACTAAAATCACTGCCTACTGTGTATGTATGTGCCCTTGTGTATGTATCTCCCATTATTCCCTCGTGACCGGCTTAAGCCATTGCTTCACGGGGCTGGATCTCTAGCTGCTCTCTCTCCTGGAATTTGTTTATCTGTTTCTTTGAGCTTCATATAACTTAAGGTTCTGGTGGATGGCTTTCTGTGCCACTTCCAAATTTCTCCACACTTCTTTCTTTCTGGTCCAGGATGTTCTCCGATGAAACCTGCACCTCGGCCGTTGTTTCCAGCACAGATAAACGTTAAAATGTAAAAAGTTAATCGGTAAATTTATTTAGCAGCTGTCTATTGAGTTTTACGGTTTTAAATACTTTGGTTATGGGTTTATGCCCGAATAGCATTAGTGGGGGCTATGAGGCTAGTCCCACTGCCTAATGTGGCCCATACAGGGCATCTAAAGCCTTGCCTCATTCGCCAATGCGGGCCCCCAACTGAGTACTAATCATGTCCAATGCTGCTTGACCTCTGTAATCGAACCAGAACTGATCTATTGAGTACGCCAAAAGACATCCTTCACGATCATTAACATAATTGCCTGCAAGAACAAAAACTAAAGCTTTGTATGAGTGAAACTAAAGCTTAAGGGTATTTCTGTAAAGAGGCCTAGAATCATCACACCCTCACCGGCCGCCGGCAGGCCTGTAGTACAAGAAAACTGAAAAAAATCTTTATCCGTGTGGGCATTTATCGTCATTCCGGGCCTGAAGAACTGAGCTTTTATTCAATCTGAAGTTTTCGTTGAGTCCGCGAACATTTTTACACTTGAATTAACAACCTGCTACGCTAAACTGTCCTCTTCGCCAGTGTGTCTGTGTGATCATAAGGTGACCTACGGCCTGTCAGGCGGCTGCGTCAGGTCCTCATCCCTCAGTCAGACCGAGTAATGTTTGGCCTTCATTGGGCCATGCCTGGTGACCTGGACTCTAAGGCCACGGCCTGCCGGCGGCCTGTAAGTGAAAAGGGCCTTAAAGCTTTTTAAAAAGCTTTCAGAATACGTAAGGCAGATGTTGGGATTGCCTCATTTCATTTGTAACGAGGTTTGCTTCATAAGGCCCTTATGAGAAGCTAATAAGGCATACCTCACTTCAATATCGCTGATTTTTTTTTGTGTTCATGAGGAAACTAAGGGGAAAGCCTTCTTTCGGCATGCCTCTGGGGGAATCCCCTTTTTAAATGCTAGTCGGGTGGGGTTTAAAAACTTAGGCTTGACAGTTATAAGTTCTTAATAGCTCCAATATAATATATTTAGTTTTCGTATGGAAAGTCTTGCTTGTATGCGGCCCCTAACAACGACGGCTCTCCAAGGTTCTGGGTTATTAGGTGTTTATAAAATATTTTGGGTGTGGATTTCCCCACCCAAAGCGAAACTGCATGGGCACTTTTCCTTCCATCCCCACGCCCTCCGTCGCCCTTGAATGTCGGGCATTTAAAGAGGACATTCTACGCGCCCTTTTTTCGTCCAGACATTCTCAGCAGACCGGACCGAAGAAATGGAACTATGCCATATAACCTCCATGCTCACTCAAGAATTGGGCGGGGTAGAAACTTACTTCCCTATGTTCCTTGATATGCATTTCTCCACATTTTATGTGAGCCTATGAGCCCATTTGCCCTTAGTAGACCCATCGCACCTCCTCTGCTATGTTACGATGGACTATCCGCAATCCAATGCCCACCATTGCGTATTCCGGATCGCACCACCTCTACTCTCCACCGCCAAGGTGGTGATTCCTTCTATTACAGACGACGTAGTATGGTATGCACAACATGCTCGAAGAGCGCTTAGCCAATATACATAGTTTATTTTCCTCCTACTGCCCGTTCTGTATAAGGCCGCTTCCCACACTTCTTCAAAGCTCGTGTTATCTTCGGCGCTATTGAAGAGGATAGTTATCACATTTAATCTCTCCCACAAAGCTGCTCTACACTGTAAAAAAAATTGTGAATTCACAGTCCAAATGTATAGTAAAATTACAAATCGCGGTATGAAATACTAATTTACTACACAATTGTTGTAATTTTACAATAAATTTTGTAATTTCGCATAAAGAAATTGAGAATCTCCAAGACTGCATGACGTAAATGTTGATTACTGAATGTGACCTATATTTTACACAATGTTGTGTATTTTTCTAAATCGTTTATGTAGGAAAATTACAATATTTCTTAGTATTATTTATCAATGTTATGTACTGAAAACTGTACTTTGTACTGTAATTTTACAGTAAGAGGCGTAATTTTATAACTTATATTTTCAGTAAAATTACAAATTGTTCATTGGATTGTAAAGTTTAAATTTTCCCTCTCATAAATATAATTCACAGGTAACAATGGAATACTAAGCATATACTCGATTGTTCTAAGTTAAGGTCAGACCTTTGACTTTGGTCAGGGTCTGGGCAGTTCTTGTAACAGCCAAGAAATTTTTGATAATTTTTGATGCTTAGGGCCGATTCACAATTAAAGCTTCAAGCAGCAAGCTTCAAGATTCAAAAATTAGGATAAAAGGGTTTGTACAATGACTCACGTTCACAGCTTCAAGCTGCAGGGCTCAAATAAAGCAAAACTCAGCTGAAGCTTGTAGTTTGAAGCTTGCAGCTTGAAGCTTTTATTGCGAATCGGTCCTTGCATTGTGAGCAAAATACTATTTTTCTGTATAGGGAGAGGGAATACACAAAAGTTTGGAAATTTACAAAACTATGAAGTGAAAGCTACAATACTAATTGTATTTTTACATCGCACAAGTTTTGTATTTTTACTACACAGTTGGTAAAAATACGTAAAGTAGTATTGGAATATTCCTTATAATATATATTGCAAATTTACAAAACTGCTTGTGAATAAAATTTCCAATATTATTTTTGTAAAATTACCACAGAAATTTTTTACAGTGTAGTTATAATTGGCCACCGAAGACTATGCTAATAGTACTCTCTACCTCATCTGTAATTGTGATATGTTATTCAGTTTTTAAAATCACAGAAAAGCATTCACCAGTATAACCAACACACGTTTTGGTACAATATGTAAAAGATATGGCTTTTATGATACTATGGCGATTGTGCCCATTCTGTGTTCGTATAAAGATTTCAGCATATTTTAAATTTCTATAGATATGTATTTTGGAAACTGTCTTAGTCTACCATATTATTTCACCAGAGGTTTGTTCTATCTTCCTTTCCCATCACATGTATACCATACTGCAACGGAATTCTAGAGCAGAGTCTCCTTCACTTATGCGTGCTAGATGTCCTGCAAAACAAAATTTACCAAGCTTGATTCGACTCCTGATACGTTCACCTTGTTATAAAGGAACAATTTGGATACCTATGCTTAATGCTTTGATTCAAAGAGTCTTAACAGAATAGAATTTGTTGGTTTTTTGCGCCCGTGCGCATATTCTCGATTAAAGCTGTTTTCGACTGCTATTATTGAGCAAGGAGGATCAGTATTGTACTATTTAAACTAAAAGCCCCTCTATGTTGACCGTGGGACCAACCTTGGATAGTCAACACTCATGCAAACGCGCGCCTTGAGTCACCATCAAGATGAAAAGACAAATTGCTTACGTTGCATTTCCACCCACCGAATTACAAATTGCGCAAAAATTAATCTTCGGAATTATTTAAAGTTGCTCAGGTTTCGTCTAAAATTCCCACACACTCTCAGTTTTAACTGAGCAGTTGAACTGTGTAAAAAAAACTGTACAATAAACTGAACTGAAAGTGTGTGGGTTCGTCAGTTCGTTGTATGGATTTTTTGCTCAGTCTCGTCAGTTTTGTTGATTTGAGTAGATCATTTTAATAATGGCAAAATTGTACGGCACTGAGGGAACTGACCGATAAACTGTCTGACCACCGCAGTTTATCGGAGCAAAAGAGGATCCAGAAGCTCAGGTCTGAGGACTGAATGAAAATAGTTCAAAATGCACAGTTCACACAATTTATCGCTCAGACATGACGTCACATGTGATAAAAGGCGCACTTTCCCAGAGAAAACGTTCGGATTCATGCGATTTTTTTTAGTTCTTCAGTTTAAGCCTTAAACTCAAGGTGTTAAGCGGCTCACACACTATCAGTTTTAACTGGGAAGTTGAGCTGTGTAAAAAGATGTACAATAAACTGAACTGAAAGTTGAGAAAGACTGAATGAAAATAGTTCAAAACGCACAGTTCGCAGAATTTATCGCTCGGACATGACGTCACACGTGATAAACTGCGCGGTTAAACTGAAAGTGTATGGGCAGCTTTAGATGTTAATTTTGCGAGAATTGAGAATTTTTGTAATAAATTTTTCCTTGTAAGATTTTTATGCATAACAGAAATGATCGCTTACAAAGATAACTTTCACATAATAGGCGCTCTTTTTCTGCTTTCAACGAAAGGATTTACTATTTTTTTCAACTGGTTAAATACTCACCAACTCCTGTTCGACAACTTCCAAAGATCTACGAAAATCAAATCTACAGTAAATCTCCTCAATACATAGTTTATAGCTTAAATACACAAATAGTGATGCTAAACAGGACCTTGACATCAATCATACAAAAAAAGGACGACGCACAAAAACGAATAATGATGAAAGTGTATATATAAAATTGCAGCAATGGTGTCATAAAAGGCAATCAAAGTCCACTAGAATTAGACTAAGTTAAAAGCATGTCTCCTCGTAAATTTTTTACTATGTTGCCCCAATTTAAAAAAGTAAAACTTCCGGAAAAAAGCCCAAAGCCCGTGAATAAATCATCAACACGACTTGGCATTACTGCGCCTTGAGTATGCATAATGCCTAGGATCCGGAGGGATGTGTAAGAGCTCGCTTAAAAATTTATACGAATCCTGGAGATGGTTGGTGGTAGTCAAAGGATATTACGAAGGTGCTAGTAGAGTGGTTTGGAAAAAAATCAGCGGCGAATGCCATCAGCCTTACGAAATTCACCCCCCCCCTCGCCAAAAAAAGACGAAATAAAAAAACATGGAAGAAGAAGAAAAGTAAAAAAAAAGAATCCTTGAAAGCTTCACTTGATGAGACGGAGCCTCATGGGCATGGAATTCGAATAGGGCGGGAATGTAAAGTGTATTATAAAGGACCACGAATGGGTTTTTTTTGTGTATTTCCTCCTTTTCACGCAAACATTCTGTTACTGGGGATTTTGGGGAGGGGTGGGGGTGGTGATAAGGGGTGAATTGCAGTTTTATCGGAATCCATCCCTCGGGAATTGATGAGGAGAAATGGGTGTGATTCTATTCCTCCGATTACAAAATCCCAGAAATGTTATCCGCATTTTCATTCCCCGGTTTTTTTTGCCACCTCTTTACACACAGATACTCATGCACCCACCCAAAAAGTACTTGACATACAAATGCGGAAAGGATTTGAAGTACTTGAAAGCGGGGAGCACATTAGAACTCGCTTAACTACGGAATAAGGAGCTATATGTGTGTAATCCAGAAGTGGGTACGTGAAACGATTCCTCAAATCTACATCCATTTATGAGCTATGCTGCGAGATATGCTCCCATCATTCGGCTCCCATCTCGCAGCATACACCCGCCATTCCCATCACACACCTCATCCTTCATACAACACATTCTGCGAATATTTTTAGGGTTAAAATGGTCTTCAGGGAGAAAGTTTTGCACTCAATTTATCATCGATGAATTATTTAATGGGATAGTGACCAAAGATTCCCCAAAATGATTAAGTGTGCCACTTAACCCTTATCAAAAACTCAAGGGCCAATGGTGCCTATGTAATTAAGATGGTTGTCCTGATAAATTTATGGCCGTACAACAAAAGCGTTCAAGTTAATTACCGATAAGAGATGTCTGGCAAGATTTTCTAATAATGCCCGGCCCTCGAATCTGGTTGCCTCTGAATGCACGATGACAAGATAACTACCTACGTTAAATGGTCAAAGCCGAGATTTTTGCCGAACGCAGAAAGTTTTAGTTCTTTTTGGGACCAATGTTTTTCTCGCTTGTCGGGGGTTGGTTTTTTTCTTTCCCTTAAGGGGAAATAATTTATTAGATTTTTCTTTTCTTCTAAAGGGAATGTTAATTTATAGTCCACCAACCGAGAATGACACTGCCAGTTTGGCTGAGTTTGGCGTATTTTCTGGTGAAACCAATCTAAACTAAAATGTGAACGAACTAACAAGTCAAGTATCGCAGGATTTCGTAAACTGAAGATTTCGTCATAGATTCCTCCAAGCTCCTCGTTTATTCTAATGCGCCATTCATTTAAGTTAATCCTAGATCATCTATTCTTCTTAAAATTTGCGTTCGTAAAACAACTTTCGGACCATTAGCATTGAGCTACGTGTATTAAGTAGTTGAGATGTAGACATATCCCCCAAACGAAAGGTCAAACTGTATCCATATGAATATGGTCGAATCCATTGATTGGACAATTCAAAGCTTCGTAAGGGCATTGCGTGCGTCTCGAAAATTTCGTTTCTTCTCAAACGAGATCGAGCACTCGTTGGTTGGTCTTGTGGCGTGAATAGGAGTGTGTGACAAGCTGTGTTTGGCCTTGCACGCAAGCTTGAATAAGGAAGAGGGTACGTAATGACATTCTAGTGTGGCCTATGCTAGTTTTACGCCAAACTTTTAGAGTTGTTAAAATATCTGGCAATACAGCTAGTCTAAATACTCTAAAACTGATGGGGGGTGTTCATTGAGGACTTAAAACTCTGTATCACGTTTTTTAAAACTGTGTCAACGTTGGCACGTCGAAGGTGACAAAGTTTATGTTGCGGATTGCTAATGACCGGAACAGTAGTCATTCTGTTTACCCAAACGTGTCGTATATCCGTGGAAAAGTGGGAAATCAAGTTATTTGAAAAAAACTAGTAATCGTTCGGTCTTAATGTGATGACCGCGTATCAGCGTATTGTGGTCAGTTCAGACTACAAAATTTCTTTAGTATCTGAATTTCGAGACGCTCGGCGATAGAATGAGGAGTACTTACCGGTGTTTATCATCGATGCCGTGCGAACTGTTTTAGGAGAACACCAACTTCATGATCGGAGATCGGGAGTTGCGAGTCAGTAGCGTTCGTGAATGGATAGTTAGTTCTTGCCGAACTTTTTGTGGTTTAAGAAAATTGTTATGTGTTTGATCTTCATTGGTCCTTCCATTTCGTTCTACATTATATGATCAATAATGTTCTCCAAACTGAATCTCAACCTAGCTTTACGTTGTATAATTCTGTGGAGTGAGCCTCGAATGTTACAATAAAGCATATTATTCGTATCCTTCGATATATTCTACCATCTTGAACGTACGTCCTTCACTTAACAACAGAGATATATCCGGTATCTTCCATGTCCGCTCAAGAGCTGTTTGATCTATCCCCTAACGCTTGGTATAAGTATGTGACTGTGTATCACTGACCCATTTTTGCCATTTTGCTATGGAGTGGTGGCAGCACACAATATGTTGGCGCAAGGTTTTTCTGCCCCCATTAACATACTTATGTCATAAAGTATGTTAGAGACGATCATCCACGCCAGCTGCGTCAACCAACAGAAATGGTTGGATATGCGCAGTATACTCGTTAGAAGCAAAGCTGGTAGGAAAAACTCGTTTTTGCTCTACTTTAACGTCCTACACAGTGTAGTTTGTCCACACTGGTTCTGCAGCCAAATTGGACTGACCCAAATTTGCAACTACAAGGCTACAACTTAGTCCCGATGACTTGGTTCAGCTACCTTAGACAGGGTTCTCTTGATATCTCTATTTAGTTCAGGAGTTCCTATGACCAGGTTGGAGCTTTATGTCTTCACCTTGCTATTATGCTCATTAGGTGTCCTTTTCTAATTATTGTATTAAGCTGGTTAACACCTCGAAACTTACGTCGTTCTAGTTTTGAGGTCTTAACATAACGGGCATAAGTGGAAGGACCTTCGAACTATAAGTATGGTATCATTAACAGAAATATGTACGGGGTAAAACTATGAGCAAATAAAAGTACGCGATTAGCTGTAGCATCGCCTACAAGACTATGTTCAACTGCTAGGAAGGTGCTGACATTGACAAAACTTAGGCTTAGATCACACGTACTTTTGGTCGCACTTGTCGCTCAATCGTTACTAAGTTTCTGTTGCGATGCGCCTTGCTTACTACTTGTGTGCTATAATTACACATGGCAAGATCAGTGAGGATCAGTGATCAGTAAGCACTGCCATGACCCAGTTTTGTCAAACCAACTTCCAATAGTTGTGGCAAACACATACCCACTTTCTTATTGGTTAATAGTCAAGAAGAAGCACGACAAATACAACAGGTCTTATAACTGACATGTACGATCCGAATCACGATCGGGTGTCATTTGCCATCTTAGTACCTAGCAAAGTACTCAGAACGTCAAGTTCCATTGTGTGTATTAGACTTTCGAAAACTATTTAGAAGAGTGGTACAACTCCTCTGACAACATTATTTAAGGGTTAAGAACCCAAAAAATCAACCTAAAATACCAAAAAAACTCTCCTTTTAACCATTGCCATATACGCAAAAACACCAAAATGAATATGACATGAAAACACTAGGGCTTTTATAAAGTGGTGCTCATAACAATATCCCCACCTTTCACTCGTCGGCTAAGATCCACAAGCCACGTACTTGAACCAACAACGCCAAAAATACCATACATAGTAGTTAGTTGCGCTCCCCTTTGAATTTGCCTCTCTGCACCATACTAAATATACATATATGTATGTATGTATATCAAGGCTCCTACACCAGGAAGCTATTTTGACATCAATTTTCCTGCTTGATTGCTATATAGTAGCATAAAGTTTATTTTACGAACATGCATCCTGTAAAGTAATTTTATTACCTCACCCCTCCCCCCTACCCTCATCACAGCAGCAACTTACTAGGATTTTTATCTTTACACCGGTTATTTTCATAGAAGAGAAGAGAAAAAAAAATATTTTGCTAGTCACTTTCCAGGATATTTTCCACTAACACAAATATATTTATTGTATGTAAACTTTCGTAGCGCAAAACTTTTTTCCTTTTTTTTGTAAATATAGATCCTTGTTTCTTTCGGTTTCTTCTTCCATATTTTTTAACCGTGCCCAAGTATGTGTGTGTTTGTTATTTAAGATATGTACGAGAGTATATTAGAAGTGCACTTACAGAGTTATAGTTACAAAAAAAAAGTTTCTTCTAATTAAGGAAAATTTCTTGTTGTAGATAACCCTTGGGAAGAACATAAAAAATGCTTTAAAAAAGAAAATGAATAATAAACAACAAAAAAAGTTCAATTAAAGTTTTATTTTATTTCTGTTTTTGCTATGGACTAGAAACAAAGATGCACATTAAAGAAAGTAATGAAGGAAAAATTTGTTTGTAAATAGTGAACGTTCGTAATTTTGTTCAACTATTATTAACCCAAATTTTTTTGTCGTTAAAGTTTTATCAAGATTTTTGTCCCTAGTCGAAAGAGTTTTTATTTTAGTTATAGTGTAGTTGTGGAGTCCTGAAAAATATCACCGAATGTGTTAATGTATTTCATTGTGATCAAAGAACCCTCGAGAATTGTTTGTTTAAACTGAAATGACGCAAGATTGAAGTTTCACAGTGTCATAAAAATATAAGGTGTTTATGTAAGCAGCGATGCATGTCACTATCTTTGGTGTTATCGAATGCGATGTTATGCACAGAATTTCTCAAAGGAAAGGTAAATTCGAAAATGCATTAGATAACGCATCTTCATCGCATCATGACAATTTAGTGTTTATAACCCCCGTACGTAGGCTCATGTAGAGTCAAAAAAAATAATTTTTCGGTTTTGAGTGTAAATTTAATACTTTAGAGTTTCTGGCAAGCGTTCAAAAAGGTCAATAAGTAGGCACCAGCATCATGGAGCATCGTCAAAGCAATACATCACATCCATGTGCATGTGAATCATGATGCAGCAAGAAAATTTGAAATTTTCGAATTTACTCTTATGCCGGGTTTTCACTAGTAGAATTAGTGGTAGAGTATACTGGACGAGTACTAACTATTCTGGGAACTCACCTAATGAAAACTCGGTTATAGTAGAGTAGAGTGGGATAGCACCGTGGTAAAGTTACTCTACCGCTTAAAAGTAGGCCAGTTACTCTACCACTAATTCTCCTAGTGAAAACCCGGCATTAGTCCGGGGAAATTAGTGTATTAAGGAGACAAAATTCCAAAATGGCTGAAAATTGGTCCACAGCTTCCTTGGGACTTTTTAACAAAGTAATTTCGGAATCACAAAAAAAAACATGGTCGCCGGATATCACTTTTTGGCAAAAAAAATCACTCAAAAACTAATTTTTTCCAAATTTTTTTTTGGTCGTTCAATACGAAACGGTATTGCCTACAAAAAAAACCTCTTGTCATTTTTTCGAAAACCTTACCCTTTCGAAGTTATTCAAAGTTTCCAAAAATCACTTTTCGGTCAAAAAATACCTTGAATAATTCGGAAAGGTCGAGGTTTTCGAAAAAATTACAAGAGGGATTTTTTGTAGGCAATAACTTTTCGTATTGACCAATCAAAATTTTTTTTCGAAAAACTAGTTTTTGAGTTATTTTTTGGTCAAAAACTAATATCTCCGGCGCCCATGTTTTTTTTGGGATTCCGAAAAAGTCCCAAGGAAGCTGTGGACCAATTTTCAGCCATTTTGGAATTTTGTCTCCTTTCGTGCGTTTTTTTGCTAATTTCCCGGACTATCTATATGATAGAAGGATCAATTCCATTTGCAAAACAATACCGATCCGTGAATGGAATACAGAGTTGAGCCGGACTTACACAAGGCAGTAAATTTGTCCCTTACACGATGGTAAATTGTACTGAGGCCTCAAGTTTCTTAAATGTCCCGGTTCAAAAATAATGTCCTACTGGTATATGGGCGTGTATCGTGATAAATCAAGCGAGGTGTTTGTAAATTACGTAGTGGAGAAACATTTCTTACTTCTTTTGTGGCAGTAAAATATCCAATTTAAACTGAGCCGTGGTGAGATTGTAAATACGAACTGGAGAGACAATTTTTACATTTTTTGAGGGACTGAAAAGGGAGTGAGGAAGTGAACATTTCCAACTTGAAATTAGGAAAGGTGGGATTGCAAAATATAAATATACATTGTGGAGGCATAGATTTCTTACTTATTTACTTTTTAGGCAGTTTAATGCATATTAAAATTAAACTCGTTAAAAAGCTCTTCATTGGTATTTATTTTGTTTCTTTTTTTAATTTGCTTGTTTTTGTCAATTTGGCACTGAAATAGCACCTAGCCTCATTTGAAGTACGACATTGTACTGGCTCAAAATAGAAAGTAACGATTGCCTTCTTGATACGCTTCACGGTAATCTTGCAGGTTGAAGCTCCTCAACCGTACAAAAATCCAAGAAGTATTGACTGGAAGAGGTTCAGTTAGATCCTAAGAGCAGGACACTCAATAGCAATAGGGCAAGGAAAAAATAGATCTTATAGAGGCAATCGAAGATAGGGTCAACAATATCGTCAACGCTACCCACACGGCCGGCGTCTAAGGAATCGTACCCAGTAAGGCGAGACAAAATGACTTTAGAAACTCAGGAAGTTACCAAAGAGAAATTTTAAATAATTGCTAAGGACTGCCTAAAGCTGTACAAGAAAGCCTCAGCCAAGGGATATGCCTGGCAGGGGGATTGCCAAACTATTAAGAGCTTAGGAGAATGCCAGCCTTTGCAGGATCCTCTCCAAAGAACACTCCAGTCCGTCCTTAAGGAAAAAGGGTATTGGCGATTAGTCAGAATCTAGAGCTGCTAACGAATACACACTTTGGCGGATGCAAGAAAAGAAAGAAAGTTGAAGCCTCAGGGAATGGGCAGAGATACTTCTGGGAGGAAATTTCCGCTATTATTACAAAGAAGAAGCTGCACTCGGCCCAGACGGCATATTACCAGTTATTCTGCAGAAATGACCTTAGTTAGTAATACCATGATCCATGATGGGGATCATGTTCAAAAGCCGCGTGTGGCTCTTTCACGTCCCCGTGTGTTGGAGGCGAGCACTGCCATCAACGAAGATGTGAAGTAGATTGGCATTTACTGTGAGAAGGTCGTTCAGGAATATTATGGAAAGTAAAGACCAAAAGGAATGTTGAGAAAATTGAGACCTGAGATTCAGATTGTGCGAGATTTAGATTAAACACTATTCAAATACTACCTTCATTGCAAGACCAGAAAGAATTTAGTGCTTTGGAACAGAGTGATTGGTGATTGATTGAGATTGCTTGGAGTTTTGTGAACTGAGCATGGTAGGTACCATACTCTGTCGAAAGTCTTAGAGATATCTAGAGCAATCAGGCGCAATACTCTCCAAAGCGATGAAAACTTTGGTTAAGATACTCTGCCAGTACATTTTTTGGTCCAAGGCAATACTGGGTAGAGAGTTTATTGGAGTCATTTTGTTTGACTATCACTGCAGATTCAAGTATGTATTTAGTTTTTTTTAATGAAAGTACATACTTAAAGTGTTTCACTAGTAAACGTCTGCAGCGTGTTTTAGGTAGAAAAACTCTTTCTAAACCCTTCAATTCTACCTGTGGACACTGCAAATCCAAGTGTTTAGCAGGTGTTTAGAAATAAATCGCTCTAGTGTTTTATTTCTAAACGATAAAGTGTTTACTTTTAAAACAGAAGAAACGATTAATGCACCAAATCTAAACGGTAAAGTGTTTGATACTTAAACACTTAAAGCATTTAACAGAAATTAAACTCGTAAGGTGTTTACCAAAATATTCTAACCTAAGCACAAGTTTCAAAATTTCAAAAAATCAGTTTTTGGTCAAAAAATGACTCAGAAACTGATTATTGAGAAATTTTTTTTGTCTATTTATACAAAAGATTATTGCCTATCCTAATGACACCCTTGCCATTTTTTTGAAAACTTTTCGAAAAATTTTGCAAAAATCAATTGTTAGTGAATTTTTGACCAAAAACTGAGTTTTGGAAACTTTGACCTTGAATAACTTTGAAAAGGTTAAGTTTTCGAAAAAATCATAAGAGGATCTTTTGTAGGCAATAACGTTTCGTATTGACTGATCAAAACAAATTTTCGAAAAAAGTAGTTTTTGAGTGATGTTTTGGCCAAAAAGGGATTTTTGATAACTTTGACCTTGAATAACTTTGAAAGGGTTAATCGGGTCAACATCTTCCTATGAATTAAAGTTGTAGAGAATTTCATAGTCAACATTTAGGGCCTTTGTACGGGGTTGTACGACCTATAGAAACCGAGATACGAAAAAAACACCGGAAAACCGCTATATTTCCGGCGGCCATGTTTTTTTTGTGATTCCGAAATTGTTTTCTTAAAAAGTCCCAAGGAAGCTGTGGACCAATTTTCAGCCATTTCCGAATTCTGTCTCCTTTAAATGCTAATTTCCCCGGACTAATACCAGAAAATACGAGTTTATTTCAGATTCGAGAGCACACCGGCGGTATAAAAGTGCTTTAATATCAAAAATCACGACTTATCCCAATTTTCTTCAATTTTCACCAAACTATAACCTAACTTTTCTTTGTATTGCACAAACAAATTTTGGCATACCATTTGCTGTAATGTTAGTCATGTCAACAAAATTGTAATATAAATCATACCAACTCTGACAGTTTTGAGAAATCTGTTTTGAATATCTTTCAGTCCAGAACTCTCTTTGCTTCTGAAATACATTCAAATCGAACACCAATATTCTGAATCGTGAACAGTTTGCTAGAGACTATATATTAAAAGGTTTCGCAAGGATTGGATCACTTTGTGCTTCCATATGAATAAAGGTGTGTTTACTTGAAAGCAATAACCAATCCCTGCAAAACAAAAAATGTGTTCATAGATGCACCCTGCCAGTACAGATAGATGCAGCTTAAGCGATTTTAGAGATAAATCATTTTTGGAAAAACGTTATACAATTTTGTGCAAAATACTCAGTACCTTACGAGCCATCAATTTTTAGTGAAAATCCCCCGCTTGTGTGTACACAATGTACATATGTGTGCATGCATACATAAAATATTTGCAAGTTTACAATTTTTTTCAACATCCAATCTGCATCTAAAATATCGATTTATTTTATATCCATCCCATCAAGAATCCTCCTTTACTGCCACTCTGCACCACAGCTCACCTTCTCGCAGTAGTGCCGGTGGTATAGTAGTTTTGTTTTACTTGAGTGACTGCACCTTGTGAAATTGAATTTCACATAATAACGCAATCATCCCCACTCCCGTGGAAACAACCTGACTTGAAATGCCTTGAAAGACCTATTAAGCAGCGGTGTGCACTGTCTGAAGGATTTGACTGAAATCACGTTTTCAGAAAGTGCAGGAGCGGAACTGCCTTTAAACACACACACAAACATATATGCGACGACAAGTACTCCAGGGCCTGGTAAAAAGGGTTTTAGGGCTTCTGGGGGTAAAGTAAACGGGGGGAGCTTATAGATGAAGGCGATTGGAACGAGGAGGGACGCATACAATAAATTCCGTCACCTTAATGTCGCCTCTAGCAATGCAGAATAAATCATTGCACGAAAATAACGTAAGCTGGCGAGAGGCTGGTGTACTCTTAGAAGGGCACTATCGTCGTCTTACATGCAATTTATTATGATAAATGGCGCATTTATATCAACAGCATAAGCATATATTTGAGACATGCCATATATAGTTGCTTCATGCAACTTCTACCTGGTGCTAGAGACCGTTTTGAAAAATGCGATAAGTCTGCAATGGATGTTGTTTGAAATGTAAAATGTAAATTAAGATTGAGCCTGATTGCGGCGTGTTAAATGCAAATGGATTCATGTAAAACTATTTAATTATATGTAGTAAATCAGCAGGCATCTACATTGAAAAATGAGTGTAATTGGGAAAAAGGATTCTATTAGACTTGGAAATGATTGATGGATATGAGTTAATGGCTTGTGATGCTATGTCAACATGCTCTATGCATGTTGTACGACAATCAATACCCTTCAACCAACATCGATGATGTCTTCTAGTCTGGGAATTCTTGTTTGAGTTGTCGCCTTATAGCTAACAAAACAAAACCTATTCCAAGGCGTGGTATTCATTCTTTACATCTCGTTATTAGGGCCAAGGTTTACTTCTAAGCATATATACATATAATCCAAAAGAGAGGGGGAGAGGGACTTTACTCTAAGGCTCATAAACAGCAATGAGAAATTGTACACAAAATGGGATGTAAGACCAGATCTTCCTAATCTTGGATTTTATCCGGGATAATATAGGTTGATGTTAATGACTAAATCCTCGAATAAGGATTATCCCTGTTGACTTTCATGGCTTTCAATGATGCATACGAGGTGCATTTTGCGTAGGTGTGAGGGTAAAAAGATTAAGCTGGACCTGAACTGCCACTTTCGTTTGGAGTCGAGAAAATCAAACATAAGGTTCATTGCTTTTTTTACAGGGACCTCCAGACTCCTCTTAACTTCTTGTACCATATTTCGAATTAAGGTTAAATTCAAATATTTCACCATGACTTGTGCGACATGACAAACTGCGTGAACGAACTGAGAGTGATGCTTATCGAGTAGACGTGTGTCGCGAAGCTCACTAATTATTATAAAAATTCTCCGTAGTTTTCCAAATTTTCTTCAAATTTTCAAACTTAATTCCTGCCGTGGTATCTTATCTTTTGTGGTGCAGTGCAGTTTTTTTCGTAGAACTATTTTTAAAGTTAAAACCATTTTTAAAATGCCTAATGGTGGGACCACACTACGCGGTCTTGGGTCGTACGCGCTTTTGCCTTTTTTTTCATATAGAGTTTTATGGCTTTTTTACGACTTTTTTACGACTTTGTCCATGGTAAAGGCCGTGCGGCAAAACAACGCGGACAAAAGGCTGTGGTTAAAAAGGTACATTGTGCGTCCACACACTATGAGCTTTTCAAAAGCGCGTACGCCGTTTCAAATGAGAATTGATTTTTTCTTGCTCATGACTCAGAAAATTAAAAGATCACGCGCGCTTTTGTCTGGCCGTACGGCCAAAAGCGCGTGGGATCTAAGTCCGCGTAGTGAGGACGGGCCTTAAGCCGCAAATGAGATCCACTACCAGAAAAGTTGCTGACTCAGACACCCCAGTTCCCGCTAAAATTAACACTCCGGATCATTCATCCAGCAAACGAAATGACAGCAGCAGCAGCAGGACACCACGATTGACGTCTATTGCAGCTCCGGACAACAGCTTTGAACTTCTGGAGAAAAGGATTTTGTCCAACTTGTATCGCATGCTGGACGAACGATTTGCAGTTTTGAGGCCCGCATATCTGCACAAATTGAAGAAGTTTTGCAATTCCTTCAACAAGCAAGTAAGTGAATTGAAAGATGATGTAGACTCCGTACAACATGATGTGGCAGTATTATCTAATGAGTTAGAGGACCTACGGCGGCAATCGAGGCTCAAAGATGTGGTCGTTCGAAGTGTTCCTACCACCGACAACGACAAGCCGAGGCAGATTTTAGATCCGCTCGCCTCCACCATTGGACATGAACTGACGCCTGATGTTAATGTTTTTCGACCACTACAGCGCCGACGGCTTGAATCCCAGGTTGGCAATGTAAGAACGGCAAGCTCATTGCTGATTATTAAATTCCCGTCAGTCAACGAGCAGTTGGAGTTCCTACTAAAAAGTCGCCAACACGGACCTCTTAAGGCCCAACTATAATGTACGTAAGAAACGCACGTAATCTGGGCGCTCTCATGGAAATTAATGGGTTCGGCCATATTGGACGTACGTCGGTCATATTTTGTTTCGTTTAGTTTCGTTAAACGTAAAAATGCGAAAAAAACCGCGCTCAGCGTACGTTTTGTGAGAATTTGTAGTTAAATTGATGACAGCTGATTTTTTTGTTGTTGTTTTGTGGGTTTTAAACAAGAAAGAGTATGGAAAATGTTGTGCTTCAAATTTATGGGAGTGATTTTGATGAGAAATTTATTATAATTGAAAATAAATATGATTATTTTTAATATGCAAAGATTAATAGCCAAGTTTGAATAGTCAATTAATCATATTTATGCATTTTAATAATTTTAAACTTGGGAAAACTTTCCGTATACACAAACCATTATACGTTTGACGAAAGTTTGATATTTACGCACGTCGACCGACGTGCGTTTATTATGTGCATTATAGTTGGGCCTTTACTCTGAAAAATCTAAACATGGGCTTTGCCTCTGACAGCGTAATTCATATAAATGAAATCTTGACGGCTAAAAACAACGACATCCTCCAGACTGCGCGTCAGCTCCAACGAAGGAATTTTGTTTCTACTGCTTTCACTCGTCGGGGCCAAGTATATGTGCAGTTGCAGAAAAATGAGCCGCCTAAATTATTTACGTCAGCACTTGACCCGAACGACGCCGTCAGCCCAACCTCTACTTCAGGAGCATCATAGGAAATTTGGAGCAAACAGCCGGCGCCGAGGAGTTTTGTATGCTTCTGAATATTAATTTTTATTAATTGTTTTTTTTTTCTTTTTTTTTTCTTTTATATTTCAATTTTATTTTTTTTTTAGTTTTTTCTTTTTATTTTCTGAAAATAATTTTCTTTTTTTTCTCGCTCACTTTTGTTTTCTGTAATGTTGGGATATTACTGTAAGGTGTTAAGTATAAAATTTTTAGTTATGTCGCATCCTCAGCTCATTTTACTATCTCGTGTTGATGACTTCGGGTAGTTGGTTTTAATATGAACAAAATCAGAACTTTGCTTAACATTTTTCAAAGTAGAGCTCAAGGGCTAAATGTTTGTCACATTAATGCGCGCAGTTTATGTAATAAAATGGACGAACATCGTGAACTTTTTCGTGAGTCAAATATTCACGTTATTCTGGTATCCGAAGCCTCATTACGACATCACGTGCCTTCGAAACTTGTTTCTATAAATGGTTATAAACTATTCCGAAATGATAGAAAAAATCGCTCTGGTGGTGAAGTAGCTATTTATGTTAGGGACAGTTTTCGATCCCCGAAAGTTAAAGAATCCGTGTCAAATGCTCTGGAGTTCCTTAGCAGTGAAATTAATATTAGCCACAGTAAATGCCTTGTCTCTGTGGTTTACTGTCCACCTCAAATTTTCGCGTTTTCTGAAGCTAGCGAGTTGGAAGTGCGGCTCTCCGATGTTACTCATAACTACGACAACATTGTAATTTAGGACATTCTCTACCATTTATTTCAAATCAGTTTTTGAATACAATGTCGATTAAATGACCACCTCCATTCGATACACAAAAAGTAGCACTTTTTCAGGCATCCTGCATAACATTTGCCAGCATTTCAGGGCGAGGTGTATTGACTCATAGCTAAAAGTACTGAATAACGTTTCAGAATCGTGTAAATACACTTGTCGAAATCGGCTAAAAAATGTCAGATTTATTCAGTATTGAAATAACGAAGGTCTAGATGGCGCACCCTGTATAACCGCGTGAAGTATAGGATAACCACCATATCGTACAAATCTGCTGTTTTCATTCATCGATCGATGTCAAGTGGTTGAGCTGAGAGCAGATTTAGTGTCTTTTCGAATAGCCTCCTCAGAAAATTAATACAACGAGAAAGGTGCAAATTCATACTCAAAAAGCTGCTTCATTTTTTCAGAGATAGTTTATTTCCTTCGACCCTCACACATTAGGTGAAAGCGAAGTAACGTCAATGAATTCAACTTTGTTCAATTGCAATCTTTTTTCTCTCCAATTGCAATCTTTTTTCTTCCTTTTTTTCCTTTTGGAGAGGCATCGGGTCCAAAAGTACCGCGGCCAATAGCTTGGCTTCTTGTACTACATCCCTATATCTCATATTTGTAGGCCAAACCGCTTGAACATATTTAGCAGCTCTCTGGCAGTTGTTTTAATGGTAAACACATGAACAAATCAAAGGGAGATTTGTTAGATTATTTGCAAATAAATAATTAATGGACACATACGAAATAATTGAAGCAAATAGCGGAGATTATTTTATGGGCAATTTTTTTTATATTCTTTAAACTCGTAGTTAACCACGGTGCGTTCAAAAACCTCCATAGTTAAACATAAACTTTCGTGGTGAAGTGATGCAGCATAACCACAGCTTACCTCCTGGTTTACCATAGTAAGGTTATTGAACGCGGTCCAGCTCACCAAGGGTACTTTGGCAGTCCTGAGCCAATTTAGACTTGTTCCTACAGGGCCTTATCGCTTTGATTGCTCCTTGCCGGCGCGCGCCACGTAACCATTCGATTTCAGCCGTAGAGCCACGTTCATGGCAGATTTCTCTACCTCAAGGTGGTGTGGTACCAGGTTTGGGGAGAGTTTCCAACGAAGCCGTTGGTAAAGTGCTTACTTTCGGTTCTAGGCTCCATGTGGATCCACAAACCGCACAGGGGTCCTCCTTGTCGTATCCATGTAAAGATTGCTTGTTGTGAAAAGCGCTTAGTTCTACCTGAGAGGATCAGCTCTGCCAATCAAAGCAAAACTCGTCCAATTGCAATCTCGTGGTTACAACTTACCCGGAAATGAGCAACGCCATCGGTAAAAGTGGACGTTAATTTCGATCTTTCTAAAAAAATGGTTCGTAAGATGCGATCAACAAGATCAAGGTCAAGGTGAATGTCCTTGCACAATGGTTACTTCAAGCTGGTGATTACGGCTTTGCAGACTGTGGTAACGACGGTTACATACCCCGTGTTCTTTTAATGAACTGGGTTTTGAGAGCTTTTGAGGAGCTTTTGAGTTCCCATACAAAATCGAAGAACCAGAAGACCCAGATAAAACCTGGGTTTTCGATTTTGTATGGGAACTCAAAAGCTCTCAAAACCCAGTTCATTAAAAGAACACGGGGATAGATATATACGAAATCCAATAGCAGTACCATTCTCAAGATGAAGGAGAATCAAGCCCCCGCCCCCAACCACCAAATTTCCAAAAACTGATAAGAGACACCCTAAGCATCGCGGATAAAAATTATTCACTCTGTGAAATATTCCTCTTTTTTCCAGGCCATTTGACTGGACTAATTGATGAAAAATGAAATATAATCATTTAGCCAGAAAATGCGCACGAATAAATTGATTTAGAAATTTTTAAATGTTGAAACTAATTTGGTGAATTTTTTATCATTGTGATTGTGAAATCGCACATATTTAATTAAAAACTCTAAAATAATGCAACTCGTTCTGATTGACTGTCATTTTATCACAAAATAAAACAAATATATTAAACGTGTTCCCATTGACAGACGTAGAAAAATGTGATGCGAGTTATAATTTAGGACGGAATAGACCAATCAATATCTAAACTGACTATTCAACTAATTATATTGAAAAAGAGACGTGGACTTTACTACGTGACAAACATGTTACGTTAAACCATTCGAATTTTAAATCTGTGACAGATTCAGGAATAATTTTCTAAAAATAAATTTTTCCATTCCATGAAATTCGATGAAAATATCTAAACCAATTTTTAATGCGATTATTGTACTGTAAAATGACTGAAACCAATTCGAAGTTTAAAATCAATTCAATCACTGCTTATTAACTAACATTTAACCAAGTATTAGAGAGCCTACAAATAATGGCTGCTTTTGCTAATATTTTATTAAATAACAACCGTCAGTGCAATCAACTGTGATTTTTCGAGATATCTGACAAATTGCAAACATAATTAGCGCACGTTATCCTGCCACTATGCTACCGTTGTTGGGATATGACCACAATGTATTCACATCATCATGTTAACGTAATCAGTGCCTGGTGCCAGGACAACACAACCACGGACTATATCCGAAAAAGGAAAAATTAATAACTTCACTCTCGCTAAATATACCAACCCATGCAGAATGAACCTAGACAGCATTTCAATATGTCAAAAGTTTTTTCCAAACAATAGAATATAAATTTACACACTCTAGTGATACTAACACCACATTAAATTCTAAAAGCCCACCCCCACAGGATTACTTCCTCCTAAAACGCCACCCATCCACCCTCGCTGGTTAACCATCCATCGACCAGTAGTTTACATTTATAGGCGGAATGCAACAAAGCTGCATCGCGGGGGTTGATAGGCCGAAAGCGCGAAATTGTTATTCACTCTGCTGCAGAATCAATTAAAATGTCGTTATTGTCGAAAGGGGTGTGTATGTGTGTGTGTCAGTAGCGAAAAATCCTTTAATTAAAAGTCATTTCGGTTTGCGTGACTCTGTGGCAAAGCCTCGATATTAGTGACCTAAAATAATGGAACAGGCGAGATAAAAAAAAACACACACACACACTGGCTTCTATCGATCTCTAAATCGACCGTGGCTATGGAGATATTCGGGTGGTTGCGGGGAGTTGAGGGAGGACTAGTGTGCGGCTGGGAGTGCAACCCTTCATAAAGCTGTTGCTGCATTTGCTATTTTGCAGCAAAGATAAAGGATTGCAATTGTCTGGTTTTGTTCTTCCTTCGCCCACATAAATTGCGTCTGTTAAAGGCCACTTTGAAATCTGGTGTTTCTGTTCGAAGGAGATGCATTCAAGTTTTGGTTCGTGGCTTTGACTTTTTCCCGGAGATCCTTTGTTTTGTAGTGATATTAATTTGCTTGTGCAAAAGGAAATATCTATTCTCATGAAAATTTTTTTTTATTTATAAACTCGGTTTGAATTTTTTGTGATCGTCTACATAGCTGCATAGCCCGCCTCAGTAGCCCAGAAGTTAAGGAGACCGACTACCATCGCAGAGGTCTGTAGTTCGATTCTACTCTATGGCATGGGTTTTCGTCTTTCGAATTGCTTGAGAGGAAATTCCTTCTTCTACCTCTAAGGTAATTCTCTGCCCTTTCTCCTGCCTGTAAGCATAAAAAGCGAGAAAGTCATCTCCTGTTCGTTAACCAAAGTCAGCATTTTGTCAGCGGCAGTATTGCATGGAGACGGTAGATCAAGTTGTAGACGACAAGCATTAAGAATTTAGACAATTCTACAATTGACAGCGTTATGAAAAAGATTCTAGAAGTGGGAATCAGATTACATACCTGCAAAGCTAACAAATTGAAGCCTCCTTCCCTTAACATATAAGAGCCTATCCTTGATTTTAACTGAGATACTACAAGGTGGACTAATACCGTACACAGCTGGCAACTTTAGTAGATGGTTCAGCTTGTGTACCGTAGCGACAAATGCCATCAGCGCACATGGAATTGTCGATTCAGCACAGAGTTCCGCAATGATTTATGAGTTGACCCGAAATTAGGTGCACCACAAAAAACAATGCATGAGGCTTTGAGTTCCATAGTTTAAAAAAATTTAAAAAAAATAAACCTTCCGTTGAATGTAGTCTTGGACTTAGCACTAGCAGGCCCACACCTAGTTGAAGAAGGAAGATCATCATCGTCCGACACCTGGAAAATACCACTTACACTTCGAAAGTGTTAATGACCCCACACACATGCTCTAGCTCGGGAAAAACAAGTGTAAAGTTAAATTTTTCGGTCTATGTAGGGCGAAATCGGGACCAGGGTATCGTTGTTCGGTGACACATTGCTTGGCTGTCTGAGTGAAACCTGTTTAGAGAGATAACTGAACCTATTTGAGCTATCTGCCCTACAAATCTGAGGTATAAGGGCTGAGTTCATGTAGCGGTATTGTACTCACAAAAAAATCTTTAGACTGAAAATATCAGCTGTCGGTCTTCTTGTGTATTCGCGAGTCTGGTCTGGTTGCTTAAGAAATATCCAAAGATTTTGATAGAGTATATCATCCCGTACTGGTGACAAACGAAACTCCACGATATTGATATCGAATCAGTTCTTAAGAACTAGATTGAGATTTTTCTTTCTGGCTGTTCAATCAAGGTAATATTGGATGAAATCCAATCTAAACACTACACCATCTCTGTCAGTTTCAGGCAGGCGTCATTTGTGTGACCCTCTCTTTCCCAATCTTTATAAACCATTTCTTCTCAATCTCCTCCTACTCACATATACCTTTTTTCTTGATGATTGATTGCTGGCTTTTGGGGTTGTGAACTCATCTCCAACTGATGGACATGGAATTCATTCCTAGTTGGGGCGTATTAATGTTATCAAGTGCAACGTATCCAAAACGAATTACTGTTTCTTCTCTCTGCTCCGATTTTCTTCTGCCTCAGTAGACGTGCGATATCAACAGCTGATCTATTTTCAACTTCCTATACACGATATTCTACGAGGATCTGCAATCCCAAGTAAAAATAAAACTCGCCCTTGCTGAAACAGGCACGCACAGGCACAGTACGCCTGAGTAAAAATAAGACTCACCCGCACTTAGCATGAAATAGGCACGGTACGCATGAATAAAAAATCTACTTTCCAAATGCAACCCGCTAGAGGCAGGTATGAATAAAAGACGAACGGAATATTCAAAACGAAGCACAGTACGCTCACATTTTTTTAGACTAAAGGGAGCAAACTGTAGCTTAAAAAATTGCATAGGACGAAGAAAACGGGCAATTATCTTGGTGACCATAAAGGGTGCCGCTAGCATAGATACTTAATAGACCGATTCTTCTTCGATTGCGTAGGTCAAGCAGCAATGGACCTGGTTAGTACTAAGTTGTGGGACCGCTTGGTAAAACGACACTCGTGCTTGGAGTAGTCCATTACAAATAAACTCATATCTGTAACAGGGGGCGTGCATACCTTCGGAGGGAGCATTTTTAGATTTTAATACCTGTAGCGGGAACGTGTATACCCGTGTGGCAGAGGTATTTGTTCGCTACGCGTGCTAGGTGAAGGCAGGTATATGCTTTTAAAAACATTAAACATTACTCGGGATATGACTTGTTTTTGTGGCCGAAGAAAGCACCCCGCCATCAAGCTCAGATGACAGTGTCATTTGCTTCTCTATAAACACATTATAAACCACCGAAGTAATGTAGCTGCCGGCAAAATTTTATCGGTATTCCACCGAAAAAAAATGATCTCCTTCCACAAGAAAGAGGTGTAAAAACGAAGAATCGTGCCGCTGCATAGGATCGAACCACGGTCCTCTGGTATGGTAGTCGAGCGTGTTAACTACATTCCTACCAAGATCGGCCAGAACTGTTAATTTCAATGAAGTCTAGAAAATAGATATTATTTTGGTGAATATTATGATTATAAAAAAATAAGCAAGTTTCTTGAGCCGCCCCCACCCCTCCACCCAACGATTTATTTAATATAATTTACACATCACTTCAATTACAAATTTACATAATTTTAGTTGAGCTACTTTCATGAATCCATAATTAGCAAACAGTTTTTTTATACTACAAATGTACAACCATCTTTTAATCAATTAAAGAGCATATTAATAATAAATATATTTACTTTCAATTATAATTCAATTCGATTAATGAATAATTGAAAATTTTCTAATCCTTTAAATTTTATTCAAATTTTCGTAACATAATTTCTTCTATCATAAAAAAGTTAGTCGATCCACCAGCTACGCTCCAGCATAAGTTTTTGGAATACTTAAGAGAGTTATAACCCGCGCCTACTTTATCCGTCCCTTAAGGCAAATAAATTTAAATAAATTAAAGAACCTAACGAAAAAAAATATTGTATATATATATACAACTTTTACTTCCTGAAAAATGTAAAAGGACGAAAAAAACAACAACAATATTCACCTTTCTTTGCGAAAAATTTACGCTAATTAACCTCAACCCTCTTTTTTTGTGTAGTATTTTCGGTTTTATAACGAATTCAAAAGTCTTTCTAAACTTAAAAGGCTTAAAACAAAAATCAACCAAATTTAGCCCCCCGACCCCCAAAAAAAAACAATACACGTTTAAACAAAAAAAAAAAAATAAAAAAACAACAACAACAAAATAAAACAGTAACTTTTACATAAAAACCCCTTTTTTTGGTACTAAACAACAATTCTAACATAGAAACAATAAAGACTTATAAATGTCACAAAAACATGTTCCTTTAAAAAAATGTCCTTCATACAAAATTAAATCCCGCCTCCCTGCCCGTACCTCCAGCGAAAAACAACAAGGATAAAGAAAAAAGAAATGTCCCTTTTCGGTACGTTGAAGAAAGTTAGCAAAAAAAAACTCTCATAAATTTTCCCAGGGAAAAGCGAGGAAATCAGTAGTAAAGTGATTTTCACAGTGAAACAGAAACAAGGCAACAACAGCTACGAAAACATGACGTCTTTATACCCCCAAAAACTAAAAGCTTTTCTTCGCAAATTTATGAGCTTTTAAAATTTTCACAGGATCCTTCGCATGCACAAACATATAAACACACGATTCCTTGCATGCAGACACAAACACACACAAACCAACACACTTTCCACCCCCTGGAAAATTCGAACTTATATCGACGATACCATTGTCGTAGCTAAAAGTGCATTTTAAGGATATTTATCGTGTGTCACAGTTTTCCATTGTTTTTATAGTTTTCGTATTTATTTCCTATTTTTATCGGAGGTCCTTTTTGTTTTAGTTTACGATCTAGTTTCGCTCAGTTTAGTATTGTCCTTCCTTGGACGTGTCCAAAACTGAAACTACATATTCGTCTCTCCCTTTTTTATGTATACTCTTGAAAACACAGACAAAAGCCCTACTACAAAATTCCCGAGAGAGTAAATCACATTCCGATTTATCGATGGTTGTTAAATTACTGGGAAACAAAATGAAGTTAGGATACCGTTATCAATAAGGTCATTATTTCGTAGTACGAAGGCCGCACTCCAATTAGGGAATTTATGGAATTCTACTTGGTAACAAATTACACGATTTTCAATTTTTAGATCCTTTCATGCGTTTCATAAATTCGCCAGAGCCATTGGTGCATAGTTGGCACATATAGCGGTTGCAGGATCAACTTCCCTCTGGCGAGGGTAGACCAAGTTCCAATAGTCGATGCAATTAGTTGTTCGGCATAGTTGAGCGGAAACTAAATTTATCTTCATTTGATGCTTTTCATTTCGTTATGACATAAAATTGTAATCCTCCTATTCACAGTCGAATTATTCACGAGTTTTTGTTATATAACATACATACATACGTACATTTTTCGTGCTAGTATTTTTCCGGCTCATGTTTCACATTTTTGCATAAAAGAGGAAGTTTTGAATACGTGCATGTTTTCAACGGTAACACAACGATATTACTGGAATGTTTAAACATAGGTTTCGGATGGTAGTAGCTTGCATACTTCCTGAATAGAACAAATGTTTGAAAATGCCAAAGGACTATGTTCATGTACGATTACTTAAATAGGATGTCCTAAACATCCTTTTTGTAATGGTTAATGATGAAGCGTCAACAGTGTCATCTGCTCGTTATGATGTCGCAAATTTGTATGCGTGGCTAATAATTAGGATTTTTTTCAATTTAATTTAGCCCAAATAATGGTTGAGTTCGAATCCAGCTTTAAACAAAGGAAATTTATTATTAAAGTGTCTTAACGATTTCCAGAAAGAGGTTTAAATTTTATCCTGAAATTGCGAATGCGTTTCTGGAGCAATCATCATCTTATCTTTTATCGTTATGAAAAGTTCTTATAATATGGAAGAAATGCTACCTCATACCAAAACATAAAGCATTCACTGGACAACTACACAAGCATTGCCATCATATTATCAATTCTTAGACCATTTCAAAAAATACTCTACTCTCTAATGGACCATCAAATCCTAACGAACAACAACGTGGACCCCGAAAACCTCTGAACTGCTCTATAATATCGAAAGTAGCCATCAAATTGGGTCTGTGGTTCGGTGACTTCACCAAAGCCTTTGGTAGAGTAGACCACCATATTGGAATTAGAAAACTATTAACATTTGAACTTTCAGACGAATACAGGTTATCAGATTCCAAGCTAAATTGAAGTAATTTGCGGCGTTCCTCAAGGTAGTCCACTAGGTTCTCTTCTATTCAACATTTTCATCTCTGGCTTAGACCATAACGAGATCTCGACAAACTCGAGAGTATCTTCGTCGAAACGAGACAAGAGTAAAGTTCGGTCTCAACAAACATATTCTCGTCGAGACGAGATTATTCGCTCGAGATGTCGTCGGTCGCTCGAGATCTCGTCGGCGAAATAATAGCAAACAAGTCTGGTAAAATAAAGTATCTGATGAAGCGCGCACGCTTCACGGCTGGGATGTGGTACTCATACACATTTTTGCCTCTTGTTTTCTCTCGCCGGCTACATATAGGTTGAGTCTATATCCAGCAAACCAAATTTTAAGATATCTTACCGAATTCGTTATGGAAATTCGTATATTTCTCCCGAATTCGCAATCGATTTCTGAACAAATTCGGAACGAAAAATATATGAAGGGGTTGACACGACATCGTTACAAAAATTCTTTTCGAAATCGTTACGAAATGAAGGCAGATCGATGCTGACAGAATCAAAGTTAACGATCGTTAGCAAATGGAACAAGAAGAAATCTTTCTGTTAGCAAACAGGAATGCGAGGAGTAAACTCGACAATCAGATCCAGCTGTCAGCTGAAAGACGGGTGCCAAAGGATCACACCAACTATAGTAGGCTACAAACTTTTGTGTTTGTTTGATAGGAGTTTTCGTGTGATCAAGAGACTTTACTAGATCTCCCCGTGTACGGTTTCATTGCGATGAAAAATTTTGTGTCAAGCGATGGCTAAAAAACTTGATTTCTGACGCGCTTTAAACGCACTTTTATAGCTTCATGTGAAAGCGTTCGAAGATGTTATCTATATGAGCCAGGAGCTCTGACTCGAACCAACTTTACTGAGTGAATCATCCGACATCTATCACATGTTTAACACTTTCGTTCAGCTGTGGATATTTTTGACCTTCCTGATCTTGGTTGGTCATTTCTGACCAACTCATTTCACATGTTATAGTTTTCTGTCGGGTGTTTGCCACCTGGAATCTCGATCTTAATGTAGAGTTTGATCGTTTAAAGATCATGTTATGTTAAAAGGGGATCGATAAAACACAGCAGTATGCTTTTTCCACTACTATTGAACTGCTACTGTCGTTATTCATTCTGCAGTGTTAGTCCAAGAGCTCGTGACAGAATTCCAATGTGATTTTGCAGAGGATGGGCCTTTGATATAAGGTTGATTACTTAAAGCACAACCGATTAAAAATATTCGCCAGTTCGAGTCTACTTAAGTTTTAATTTTATGCATTTTTGATTTTTGAACCATGAACAAAGTGATATTGCAGAGGATGGGGTTCGGTATAATGGTGAGATAGGCCACCAAGAACCCTAATTCAGCTGCCCATCTCATATGCAATCAGTGATTTTGCAGAACCTAAGATTTGGACCATAGGTTCGTGGCATCTGACAAATGTTACATTTTCAATCCCACCTCCTTTCCATTAATATTTTCCGTTTAATTAAGAAAAATTGGTTGATTGAAAAAAAAACATTTTGATGATTATACCTTGATGTGTATACCTTTAAGCTTACAAAGCGGCCGGCTGTGGATAGGTTATGGATAGACGAACAAAAAATCGTTAGATGGGGGAGGGAAAATCGTAACGGTTTAGGCGCTGGGGCGTTTTGAAGTTTTTTTTAGAGTTTTACATATCACCCTGTATTTTTGTAACCCTATGACCTATTATCATGAATAAAATATCAGTGTACGCAGAATACTCCCACCTATTCTATCCTATCAACTTCCAAAGCAATGAGTCGTCAAAGTCAAAACTTTTGTTTTTTTCACTAAAATTCCAACCAAAACCACCTTTTTCTCAAAAAAAGGTACAAGGAGATTAATATCACTGAATATGATAATTCAGTCGGATATCATCCAGCATGTTTTAGAGACTGTAATTCTATTATGAAACATCATAAAGATGCTTACGAGACAAATTTGCGTGAAAATAATGAATTGCAAGTGGATTTAGCTATTGGTGAAAAATAGTTTTTCCAACTTCATGCCTCAAAATCGATTGAATGCGTATTGTCAGCCAAAAATAATTTATTTTCAACCCTTAGGGGAGTAAAACTACCCCTAGATTAAAGTTGAATTTGAAAAAAGGTTGAATTTTTTTGCATTTCTTTTTGCTTCCTTTAAAATTGGCCCTCTAAAAATGTTATAGGACGAAGAAAACGGGCAATATAAGCTTGGTGACCATAAAGGGTGCCAATAGCTTACTCAGTAGACCGGCTCTCGTTCGATCGCGTTGGCAATTGGTCGTCGTTAGTGTTTAGTTTGAGGAACTTCCTGATAAAACAACTATCCCAATGCGGATGCATTTATAAATGTTCATGCCTGTAGCGGGAGCGTGTATATTTATAGCAGGCGAATTTTTAGATTTTCGTGCATGTAGCATGCGTATTTGTTCCTTATGCGTATAGGTACGGCGCGTGTATGCTTTTAAGAAAATTAACCAACTAAATTATTTTTACTCGGGTTTGAATAGACTGCGATTATCAATACTTTCGCTAAATTGTCGATCTATAGTGCGAACGTACAAGATTTAGATGACGAAGTTGTAAAAAACATTAATGTATTACTTCTATTAGAAAATTGGATGAAAACTGAAGAATATGATCCGGGCTCCGCTAAAGTTTTAATATCTCATACGGACATACCAAAAACGCTATCACTTAGTCACGATAAACCACCAAGAAAAGTGTGTAGGCCGATATATGGCAGAAAATTGACAAATGAATTTGATGGTAGTTATTAATGTATCGCCGCAAAAAACTTTACGCAATTCATACGTGGCAATCTCCACTTCTGAAGGATCAATTTTTTCAATATTAATTCTTCATCAGAAAGGGTGCGTCCCAACTTTGTGGATAAAGGGACAAGTGGGGATGATGAGAGATACCACCCCACTTCTCCCTTCATCCACAAAGTTCGTGAGGAACGTTCCTAGGAGAGAAGGGTCTAAACAGACCCAATTTTGACAAAAGTACCACGACATATGGAACCTCACTTCATGCAGTTTTAACACGATTTTTAGACCAGCTTCAATCGAAAATATTCCAGTTATCATAAAACCTTTGCTTCGTTTTTAGTTTTTAATGTAAATAGGAATTTATAAATATTGATATTTTGAAATTGCACTTGTATCAAGTTGCTCGGTAGGCTCGTCGCTATACTCCCTGCATCGGTTGTTGGCCTGACTTTTCTGCAAACGTACTTGCATATCCGACAGACCTTAAACTATATCTTTTGTATAGGTATTGCAGCTGGTTAATATTTAAACAAATGCGGCAGTTGTTGCAAGTTTTACTTCTAAAGTGTGGTCTTAAGCACACTCATATTTTTTTTTATGCTATGAAGCGTAACAGGAAAGATTTTATGTTATGATCCATAACATAAAATAAAATTTGTCGGACAGAATAGGATTTTAGTGAATTCTTTTATGTTATGGCATAACATAACATAAAATGATAAAATTTTACTGACAGAATAGGGCCCATAATGTATATTTGTATAAACAATACACAACTACTCATAATATCTAAAATATATAACATAAATATGCCACCAGATGTGTATATACATCTATTTTAACTCAATTTGCTATATAAAACATGATTTTATGATTTTCCAACTTCAACTGGAGATGGCAAGGGTTTCTACAACTGGGAAACAGATGGGCAAGTGGATATGTATTGTAGATGTCGTAACGAACCCGAATATTCAAATCCCATCTCCTGCAAAATCACTTGGGTCATACCAAAAATGGCCACAAAATTAAAAGCCGCCAAAATCCCAACTCTTATTGCATATGAGATAGGCAGCTGAATTTGGGTTCTTGGCAATATCTGCAATATCACTTTGTCCATCTTGATCGGACCGACATTTTCAAAAATTCCCAAAAGTCGAACCTAACGTTCAAACGAGATGAGAAGCGGAATATGTGTTGGGGGCAACCCAATTAACCTATGTGCCAAATCCCATCCTCTACAATATCACTTTATTCATGGTCAAAAAATCGACAAGTTTAAAAATTCATAAAATTAAAACTTAAGTAGACTCGAACTGGCGAATATTTTTAATCGGTTGTGCTTTAAGTAATCTACCTTATATCGAAGGCCCATCCTCTGCAAAATCACTTTGCAATTCTGTCACGAGCTCTTGGACTATATTTCCCGCATTTACATTATTTATGGAATATATTTTAAAATCTACACTTTGATGTACGATATGTTAAAAAGATTTGATAAAGATATACAAAGAAGCATTAGTTTGAGAAACTGTAAACATTTTAGATAAAAGTTTTTTTTAATACAAATAATTCATAGATATCTTAGAAAGGTGCGAACATTCCAGAAAAGGATTTAGATTTTTTTTTAAAAAAAAACCCGCAAGAATACACTCAATGCACCTAAAAACCCGCTTAATCCCTCACTAGTGCATCACTTGTATTCATCAGATAAAAAAAATCGTAAAATCCCCACAGATGCACAAATCCTTCCATCCTTTTATAGTACTTAAGGTATTCCATATAAAATTCCACTCAATGTTTCCAGGAACCACTTATAGGCATGCCATAAATAACATCAACCTTTTCAACTATGACTAAACAAATTTAATAACAAATCCTCACACGTGCACCCATGGGAACTAGGATTCATGGCTAACAAAAATGTACGCGCGCTTATCTCCATAAATCTTTAATGCACGAACATTTCTGTGCTTCTATTTGCAATAGATAAAATATTTTTATTTACCACCTCATATTACCAATTCCATACTGTAAGGATGCTCCTCTCTATCCACTGTATAACATAAATATTTTATTAGAGCTTGTTTATCATTGGCAAAATAACAAATTTTTGATGTTAACAAAGAATTTGTGTTGTTTTTATATGTTTATAAACAAGTTAAAAAAATGAATGTGTATAAAACCAACAAGAAAAAAAATAATAAATAAAAACTTGTCATTTTCCATGTCAAATTAAATGACGGGCATATAACCATAAATCATTTAGGGAAAAGGGCCTATAGAGTCGTTGGTTGGTTTGTTTTTGTAATGTAGGTACTATCGCCTCTACTGCACAGCCCAAAATAAACACAACCCAAGAAAAATTATATTCAGGGTTCCCAGGCACTTTAGGTGAAAATTGGGATATTTACTCCTCTGCTTGGTTTCGTGTACTCGCCCGAAAATTTCTCACATCCCTACTAAAACTCCTTCCGTCATGTCCTATTTGACAAATGTCTATCTTCCAAACATTTTATCTTTCATTTTCTTAAACAATAGCTTTTGGTAACGCAAACCGATTATTATCTTGAATACCTTCTCTCGTATTCCTGTCACGCTTCTACTGTACACTTCAATAAGAAGAGGAATTTTTTACCCTGTCAGTCCTTCTTATGTCGTCCTTAGTAAGGTGGTTTGGGGCGAGGCCGGGGTTAGGTGTAACAAATGTATACACCACTGAACCACCACCCCCTCGTCCTTATACAGGCCAAAGAAATAAAAAAAAATACATTAGGATTTTCAGCCAGTATTTACACGAGAGCACCCTGTAGTATTCATGAGAAGGACATAGGGCATAGGAGGACTCGACTGGTGTATGTATATAGCGGAGTCGAAGACAATCAGTCTGGTAAACAAAATTAATACACTAGAATTACTTATATGAATTGTCCATTTAGGGTCTCATTTATATTTATGACCATTTTGGGATTTGCTCAACCAACAATTTCCAATGTGTATAGCATGAGAAGGCGCTCTCTCTACCCCTATCCCGATTCGTGTCCTTGTGTCCAAATATCAAAGACTCACCCCCATCCAGGCATACTCCACTATTCCTGACTCACGTCCTCTTTAATTGCATACACTCCCCCACCATCACCCCCTGTCCCAACTTATACCGTGGCGACTGTAATTGAAAGTTTCGTCTCCACCACATCACATTCAGCAAAACTGATTAATGCAGCCCCATAGTGGGTTAATTAGAAGCAAAGTGAAATTTGTGGCCGTGTTCCAGGAAACCAGAAACAGGAACGAAATAACTCCGGTGTGTAGAGCAAGGACATCGCCCAGCACACACCATCACCGCCATTTGTCTGATTCGTTTTAGAATTCCTACGCTTTACCGTATAAATGACTGGCAAAGCGTTTGGATTCTGAAACGAATTTGGCCACCATACACATACACAAACGAGAATGTTCGATAGAGATAGACTGAGAAAAGTGTGAAGAAACCTCAGTCAACACCTGTTCGCACCTGACAGCTACACCACACCTTCCGCATTATTTTTCTCTCTCGTCGTGAAATTGAAGTGAAGTAATGTGAACAGGAGCAGGACGAAATCCAATTAATCCAACGTCAACTCACCTCTTAGTAATCTCGTCAAGTCAGTTAATAAATGAGGCCATAAAGGAGGCGAAAATCAAAAATGCTAACTTAAGAGGTCGGGAATAGATGAACCGGCAAAGATTGGATGGCGATGGTTCCCCATCGGCTGCCATACAGCTCCCCAACGAACGCCGCCGCCCTCGTCCCGGCAAGCTTCCCATCACATCCGACATGAGAAAAAATTGCCATTCGTGAATTTTTAATGCCACAAGATGGGAGCGCCTCAATTGAAGCCTTTTTTCATGCCAATTTGCAAGTCACTCAAATTTGTTACAAAAAAAATCGAGAAGGTGAGGAGAGGTAGAGAGCAAGCGAGCACGTCGCGACCATACCGTCAAAAGGAGCGTCAAGGATACGAAACGGATTATGTCGATCATGAATTTTAGTAAATAACATCACAGAACCGGGCATGGAGCATATGAATGAGCTGATTATGACAACTGAGTGGCTCAGCTCCTTTATTCGGGGCGCCTCATGTTCTTCAAGATTACATTTTTTTTTTGGTTTTTGCCTTATTTCAAATAAATTTTTCTCTTTTTCTTTATACAGGATGTCAGCAGGATATTTTTTCAGGAATTTATCGCCATCAGCAAGGATATTCAATTATAAAAAAAAAGACATTTTTAAATATTTACATGTTGAATAATGTTTTATTTATTTTTTTAGTATTTTTTTTCACTTTTCAGGCTTCCAACTAATAAATTAATTTTTTTCAGGGACTGCCTTAATCAATTTTGCTGAATTACACAAATATTCTAATAGTATAAGCAAACTTTCTTCCCCTTCTTCCAACTCAACCTTAATCTAAATCAAAACTCATCAAACTAAACACGTTTTCCTAATTTTTTGTTGACGATTTATTAAAAACTTTTAATATTCCATAAAAAAAAAGTTTAGACAGGCCTCTCAAAATACACCAACAACTTATTCGATCACTACGACTATAAGAATAGCAGAGTAGTATGTTCTCATTGCTGGCTTTTGCTGTCTGCGATTTTAGCTTTGTGAATTAGCCCAGTTGTCAGAGACTTTGACCTCGCACAATATGTGATCTCACTGAAAATTGGGACTTAGGTACTTTTTTGGCGCGCTAAAGTGTATGCTAAGTTCACAATATAGAAAACAAATTCGAAAATTTGGTTCTTGCGTTATATATCGAAAAATAAAAAAAATTTCGAAAAACTAATAGCGCCACTAAAGTTTATGTTCTAATTTATTTTAAAAAAAATTATTTTATTATTATAAAAATTTATAAAAATAAGAAGCAAATTCGAAAAATCTAAGCGCGCCAAAAAACTAAATTTAAATATTCTAGCGAGGCGTTCGGGGAAAAACTAAAGGATTTTTGCCTAAAATGTGCGCAAAAATAAAATTAAAAAAAGCATTTTAAAGAGGAGACTCTAAGCTTTCGAAGGAAGCCATTAGTTTTTAATTTTTTGTTTTTTTTTCTCCTAGAAAATTTGACCGGAAGTTATAATTTGTAAAATTCTCACTGATGCTTCCAAAATTGAAGATATATATTAATAGAGGTGTACGAAAAAAAATCCTTGTACATTTACCATCATTAGACATTTACTTTTGATGTAAAAATAATTAAAATGATAAACATTGTCTGTGTTTAATAAAATTTATGTTTTAAAATATTCATTTTTTCTTACAGCATTCATTCGATGCCATTTTTAACTTCAAAAACGGCTTAGAGTCTCCTCTTTAAAATGTTTTTTTTTAATTTTATTTTTGCGCACATTTTAGGCAGAAATACTTTAGTTTTTCCCCGAACGCCTCGCTAAAATATTTAAATTTAGTTTTTTGGCGCGCTTAGATTTTTCGAATTTGCTTCTTATTTTTATAAATTTTTATAATAATAAAATAATTTTTTTTAAAATAAGTTATAACATAAACTTTAGTAAAATGTTCCGCTCTTTCACGTGGCGCTATTAGTTTTTCGAAATTTATTTTATTTTTCGATATATAACGCAAGAACCAAATTTTCGAATTTGTTTTCGATATTGTGAACTGTCACCCTCAGAGCAAAAGCGGGCTATATTTGATGTTGCAGCAAAGGAGGAATAAAAATATTTCAGAGCAAAAATGGTTCAACTATTATTCAGAGCAAGAACGGAACGGAAAAAATATTAGAGCAAAAGAGGGTTAACTTTCTAAACCGTTTTTGCCCTCTAACAAAAACTTAAAGCTCTTTTGCCCCCAGTTTTTGTTTATACCGCAGTTGCTTACATTTACTTGGAAATCTATATTTAGACAACATTTTCTTCACTTTACTAGACAAGACAATGCAACTGAATTCATAATTTTGAATTTTTTGGAATTTCCGCGTTTTTAACATAAATTCTTTGTATGTTTGAAGTGTTTGTCTGTACTTATGATAAGTTTTATGTTTTTTTCCATTTTGCCATTTTTGACTACTTATTTGGGATTTTTGCATTTCTGACATAAATTTTCGTCATTTTTATCTTTTATCTTTATAGTAACAGGTAAAATAGGAAAAATAGCGGAAAAAATTAGGTACAGGCTGAAATTTGGCCGGGAGCTTCCTTTTAGGGTTATTAATAAGTGTGTTCGCGTACTTGGCCCTCGGAATCCCTCGGGCGCCAGAAAGCGCCCGAAACCGCCAGATTTCTGTTCGTTTACTTTTTCGGGCTACAAAAAGCGTGGAAATTTTTACTTCTACAGCCAGAAAGTGCCAGAGGTTTTAGCCAGAAAAGTACCCGAACAAAGCTAATAAGGGAAGTCCACCTTTTAGGGGGTTTTAGACCTGAACATGGGTATTTTTCGATTTTTCTGCAATTTGTTAGTGAAAGGCTAAAAAGGGGCAGAGATCTTCCTTTTAGGGTTCTTAACAAGACGTCTTAAAGGCTCACGATTTCCCACCTCGGGAGACCCCTTTTCTAGGTAATTTTAGCCCCCAAAATCGGTATATTTTTCGATTTTTTTTCAGTGTTTTTTTATCCCAATAAAATTTTTTTATTCAATTTCAATCTTAAAACTTATGAGCAAACGAAGATTTTCTCTTTTTTGCGCCTTTTGTTAGAAAAATTGTATCTGCTTGAGTTATTGAATAAATAAAGATATAAGTTGTACATGTGTTGGTACATATAGTTCTGGTTCTTGTTGAGTATTCATATGCTCGTAAAATCCATTTCTAGTTCCCAACCCCATTCGCTTGGATTTTTTTTCATTCCCAAGTCAACATTTTACTTGTTGGTATGCCCTAAATGAGTGAAACATTGCTTTTTCTTTCCGAAGGGACTGTTTAAATGCATACGATTTTTCAATTGCAATATTCACAATCAAAACCTGCATCTACTGTTGCATTTCTAACTTCGATGTGCTCTTCAGCATATGCTTGAGTTAGCAATTGAATTATCTGTTCTCTATTAAATTCATTTAATATGAATTTTTGTTGACTTATAGTAACTGCCGTGTTGTTCTGTATTTAAAAATCTGGAGAAGAGCATTTCTGCGTCGCTGCTCACAGACTCTTTAGTGCTAGTGTTATCATTATAACCATCAAAAACAATAACACAAGATCAACTATTTCTGTATCCCTTAATGTAGCTTCGTCTACAATTTTAAATTCATCGTAAAGATCATATTTTGCAGTTTTACGCATTTCACCTTTCTTAATAAGGGACATAGGAAATGGAGCCAGTTCATACCGAAGGTACTCTTCAAGTTTTTTATCACATTTTTTAACAGTAGCATTCTTTGATAAGGATCTTCTACTGTTATAATTTTATTATTCACTTTTACAGCAGAATACATTGTGGCAAGAGAATATACTCTACTTGAACATATAATTTTGAAGTTTTAAAAAATTTTATTTGACATTTCCATCATTTGACTTTCGGCCAAAACCAAAACAAACGAAAATGTTCTTTTTTTCATAAGATATCAGATCAAAATTGAAAAAAAAAACAAAAAGATATTAAGCAATATTGTAAAAATATTGCAGAAATATCGAAAAATATCCATTTTGGGAGCAAAACACAAAAGGTGGGGTTTCCCAGGGTGGAAAATCGGTAAACTTTAATACCTCTTATTGAGAACCCTAAAAAGAAGATCGCTGCCCATTTTTATCCTTTTACTAATAAAATTGCAGAAAAACCCCTTAAAAAGTGGGCTTCTCTGGGTAGAAAATTAGTAGACTTTATAACCCCTTATTAATAACTCTAAAAGGAAGCTCTCTGCCAATTTTCAGCCTGTATCTAATTATATCCGCTATTTCGCTTTTCGGCTTCATTTACCGTACTATTATTACTAACTTCAATTTTTGTAATGTTTGCATTTTATGAATTTTTTCAATTTACGTGTTTTTACATAATAGTAGTAGTAGAAAAAATGTTCAATTTTTGCAAAAATTCCGAATTTTTAACTACATTTCAAAAATTGCAAACATCAAAGTCATAAACTGCAGATATTATTGTCAAAAATTCAAACTTTTTAATATTAAAATGAAAAGGGCAATCATAGTCCAGTCAAATTAGTCGAAAAAAGAGGAGTAAATTGCATTTCAAGAGGTACAGAATTTTGTTCTTGGCATTTGTTCGGGTACATCTGTCAATGATAAAACCAAGTTTGTGGGGTCGCAGTGGCTTGGAAAAAGCCGCCATCTTGAAAAAGAGGAAGAGCTTGTTTATATTAAATAGCTCGTTTGCATGCAATGATAGTTGATAATGATCAATGGCAAAGTTGTGGAGAATAAAATTATCTAAAAAATGAGCCCTCAACGAGCTCTGTAAGTTGATTTGGCTCAAAGTTATGGTCGGTCAAAGTTCAACCATGATCGTGTGGTGAGGGTTGAATGCAGTTTTTGCAATTAACTCAACAAATGTTAATTTTTTTGGGTTAACCCCCATTAACAAATTTAAAGGCCTAGTAATTACCTTTTAAATGAACCCTTAATCGTCGTTATCGCTTGTGTAGTTTGCGAGCAATCCAACGCCAAAGTTCGCACTGGACGTGCCTGAAATAACTGATAACTCCATTTTTTTGGAATATTTCGTTAACGGTTGCTCATATGAAAAAGTAGTAAATGCCAGGAATATGGGCAATGAAAATATCTTTGCAACGAGATATTGGTCGAAACTCCATGTAGTTTTATGTCCACGATACAGCGGGTCAAAGATCAACGGAGAGGTTTACGAATTTTGGGAAATGGGAAATAGTAACTGAGAATCACCAGTTTTGACATTCTGACCTTGAATTTTTTTTTTAGTAAAACACTGAACAAGAAAATGTTATAAACGTGACTTGTTTATAAAAAAAAACTATTAACAATAATGGCCATAGCCTTACATGAAACTCAACCCAACTTTTAGCAACGAAACTCAACTCAACTAAACTAAACTTAACTATTATTCTAACTCTTAGCAACTAAATTCAACTAAACTCAACCAAGCTCGACTGAACTCAACTAAACTCAACGAAACTCAACTAAACTCAACCAAATTCAACCCAAGTCAACTAAACTCAACCCACACTATTTATGAAAAGTATCTTGGCTCTTACACCTTCGATTGTTATTCTTTCTTTCGTCAGAAAGTTTTACTGATTGATAATTATAGTTTATCGTCAAAAATTTTATTTTTAGATTGTGAAAACTGGGGGTTCTCAGCTACTATTTCCCATAATTATCATTTTCCGTTGTTAAATAGCTAAAAATTCGTAAATCTCTCCGTTGACATTTGACCCGCTCTATCGCGGACATAAAACGACATGGAGTTTCGACCAATACCTCGTTGGAAAGATATTTTCATTCCCCGTATTCCTGCCATTTACTACTTTTTCATAGGAGTAACCGTTAACGAAATGTTCAAAAAAAATGGCATTATCAGTTATTTCAGGCACGTCTAGTGCGAACTTTGGCTTGGGATTACTCGCAAACTACATAAGCGATAACGACGGTTATGGGCTCATACTAAAGGTAATTACTAGGACTTTAAATTCGTTAATGGGCATTAACCCAAAAAAATTAACATTTGGCGAGTTAATTGCAAAAACTGCATTCAACCCTCACCACACGATCATGGTTGAACTTAGACCGGCCATTACTTTGAGCCAAATCAACTTACAGAGCTCGTTGAGGGCTCATTTTTTAGATAATTTTATTCTCCACAACTTTGCCATTGATCATTTTCAGCTATCATTGCAGGAAAACGAGCTATTTAATATAAACAAGCTCTCCCTCTTTTTCAAGATGGCGGCTTTTCCCAAGCCACTGCGACCCCACAAACTTGGTTTTATCATTGTCAGATGTACCCGAACAAAAACCAAAAAAAAAATTCTGTACCTCTTAAAATGCAATTTCATTTACTAATTTGACTGGACTATACGTTAATAATTACAAGTGAAAAATTCTATAACTTCGAAAAATATGAACAACGCAAATTTCAAAAATAACACAAATATTTTATTGTTGCAAAAATCAGAAAGGAAAAAAATTGTAAAAATGCAAAAACTATAGTCAAACCTCATTAACTTGATTTGCAATGGACTGTAAAAAAATTTCGACTTATGGAAAGTTCGAGTAAAGGAGGTTGACGCTTTGGTTATGCTTTTATTGGTAAAAGCATAAGCAAAACACTTTTAATGAAAACTGAGAACAAAAGCAGTTCAAATTTTACTTGCGCGCAAAAGTATAAGCGGTATAAGTTTTCATTAAGAGCAAAAGCGGAATAAAAAGTTAACCCGCTTTTGCTCTCGGTTTTTTGATACACCGTTCTTGCGCTGAAGTATAGTTATACCATTTTTACTCTAAGAACACGAAGATATTCCTGTTTTGCGCTAAAAAAATTACCGAACCGTTTTCGCTCTCCTTGTTATTTTAACCCGCTTTTGCTCCGAGGGTGTCAACTTAGCATACACTTCAGCGCAGTAAAGATTTTTTTATCGTTTTTTCCATCCAAAAAAAGTACCTAAGTCCCAATTTTCAGCGAGATCACATTTTTTGCGAGCTTTTGGTCTAAATTTGTCTCTGACGACTGGGCTAAATAGCCTACGGCTCCTTTAAGAATTTTCACTCAAAAATACTTATACAAATATTTTGTCCGTCCGTCTGTTTATGACCCACTTCTAATACAGTACCTTAACAGACCTGAGATATCTCAAATTGTAGATTCAAGTTATTAGACTTAAAAATTACAAAATGAAACCAAAAATCCAACTGGAAGTAGACTTAACGCAAAAAACAAAAAATCAGTGTTATATCTGCCAAGTTTACTGCCGCGCCACTCTTGTTCCCAGGCCCAAATGCCCCAGTACCTACTCGCAGTTTTATACAAATCTCGATTTCATACAAACGTCGATAATAAATGCATTGAATTTTTTTCTTCGAAACCCAATGTAACGCCTCCACATTCACCAAATAGTGTCTAACCACGACAGGAGTAGTGGTGGCACTGATTGGGTATATAGTGCCAGGTCCTTATTCGCGACGTATCTCTAGTTTTTATTCTATTTTAGGTTACATGAAAATTTTAAGGAAATAGGGAAATAGTCTTATATTGCAGGTATCTACTTATTATTCAATGTCACATCACTCCAAGCCAAACAACCTGTACCTAATTAAATACCTACTTCCTCGTATACCCAGAAAACTCTTAATTAGATGCGAATACTTCTATGATTACTTCTTACCAGTAATTTATTTTGATAAATTGTTATTTCTCGTGTGTAAAGGATATTCAAGGGCAGAAGTTAAAATAAATGTTCTCAGAATTTAAGAGGCTCTTTCTATACTTCTTTAGGCACAAAAGCTTATCGGAAAGTAAGGCACGGATAATCTTATATTTTCTCATGATAAAAATTTTAATCATTTTTCAGGATCCTTAAAAGAGCCACAAAATTGTTTTTATAACTTTTTTCGCGTTCGGTAATTTTGTTATTTTGTGTCAGTAGCAGTATTTATAAGTTTGGGTTTTTCGACACTTGTTTAAAAATTGATGTACAATGGAATTGACATTTATATCGGCTTCTTAGAATTGTTGTCAAGTTTCCCGCGTTTTAAGAAAAACCCCTTCATATAAAGGAAAACAAGGGAAAGAAATAAAAAATTGTTGTGTGACACTTCTGGGAAAAGGTACCTTAAGAAGTTTGGAGATGACGTAATGAAGGTTCGGTTAAAAATATAGAAAAAGTTTTAAACAAATATGCCAATATATTTTTATTGTGTGCAAAAAATATTTCGATCGTGTTTAAGTTGTAGGCATAGCCTATAAATTCTTTTGGCTTGAGGATTAATATTTCCCCTCCCCTATTTGTTCTGTTTCCAAATAATTCCTGCACCGTCATCTTCAAATATAGAAGATCTACAGTCAGAAATTTGAAAACAATTAACAAAAAAATACAGTCCACTAGAACATTAGTGATAAAAAAAAGGTTAAGTCATGTTAGAATTTGTTTGATCCTTTCTTGGGTTTGTAACCCAATTTTTAGGCTGACACATCAATTACGTTGTAAGTATCTAACAATTTGCTCTTTACGGTTAGTCTATGGATCAAAGTGATAAAGATAATTTTTACTGCACTCAGAAAATTAATCATAAACTCCGCAATATTTTCGTTTATTTCTAAATTTTATTATCGTAGCACCATCGTAACCAGCGGAATCCTTTTTTTTCGGGTGGTGCTATAAAAAATAATTGGTTTTGCTTTCTGAAGGAGCCATTATTACCCCAGTCCCGAGGCTACTTAACGACGATTACTATTGCCAAATTACCACAAAGTGTTGAAAAACGAAATTTATTTGGCAGACAAAATAAAAATAAGTCTTCGTGATTTGGCAACGTAGAGGAAAGAGTATTTTATATGAAGCTGTAAAACTTGTGTGTATCAAATTATTGCCACACAAAAAAAATCTGTGGCTAATTATAAAATATTATGAAACATTAATAGAAAAAAAGCAGAGTTTTCAATGTAGTCAGTTTTTAAGGTTTTGAGATTTAGCGGCAAACGAAAAAGTTGAAAGAGATATGGGAAATCTCTGTTTGCAGATTTTGATGTCTTTCAATGGAATTTTTTTGGTTGGAATACACTTAACTTCTTCTCACACTGTTCAAGGCTTTGTCAGTGGCTGCCAAACTGACTGTGTTTACACAGACTTCAGTAAAGCTTTCGACAAGCTCTCTCACTCTATTATAGTTGTAAAACTAAAAAAAATTGGTGTCCGCATGCCCTGGTGGTATGGTTTCAGTCGTACTTAGCCGACAGAACCTACCAGGATCTATTCCGCGGAGTTAAATCTAAAAACATCGAAGCGTCCTCTGGTGTCCCACAAGGAAGTCATCTTGGTCCTCTTCTTTTTATTTTATCAATTGATGTCATTGTTACTAAGGCACTGTAAAATCCATTTTGACATTTTGAATTTCGAAAATCGTGCTTCGAGGTGCATCATGCGAGACCCCGACTAATAAATCTTGTTCATTTGTCAAAATCGGTTGAAATATGTCAGAATTATTAAATGTTGAAATACCGAAGGTCTAGATGGCGCACCCGTTATTGCTCGAGAGAGGCTGGCGTGGTCATTATTCCCAAAGCGGGGGAATATCATACAAGAAAACAAAATCCTATAGATCCATCAGACTCTCTTCCTTTCTCCTGAAAATGGGGAAAGTTTTAGACAAGCATATCAAGGTTGGTCTTACAGCGAACCCAATCTACTGCGATCTACAGGGACCAGTGGCAGATACAGAGGGGGAAATGAGGGACATTTCCCACCCGAAGAGCTCCAATCATAAAAATTACTGTCTGTGGTTTTGACGAAAAAAAAAAATCTTGAAAAATTTTTCATTTGTAGCTGTGTGCTTAGTTTGAAAAGTTATCTGTTCTGTATCTGAATTTTGAATTTTTAAAAACGTGGCTTAATAGAACACTCATTTTACAAACCTCTAGCTACAATAGCTTTGTGAGGTATTTGATAAACGCACTCCCAACGGTTAGAGTTTTGCAGGACTTACGCGAGGCAGTAGGTTTGTCGCTTACACGAAGGTAAATTGTATTGAGGCCTCAAATGTCCCACTTCGAAAATAATATCCTAGTACCTACTCTTGGTATGAGCGCGTAAACCCAAGGAACACATTAATTTTAACCCTTTCAATCCTTTTGTTTCATTGATGCAACAAGTTTCGTATACCACCCATATGTGCAGACTGTGCATTTGCACAATATATGTATTGTATAAATATGTCGCGCGACGGCAAGGGCGGCATTGCAATTTAAATGGGCGACGACAGCCGACAAAAGACAAGTTATTTTTGGAGATGAGCGCAAAAATTTAAATGAGCGGCGACGATAAACAAAAAGAAGACAAACATCATTCACAACACTCAATAGATTACCAATAATTAATTAGCACACACAGCATATACACAATAAACAAACGATGAACGAAAGGCGTCACAAAAACACCCCAGTAGGGAATAGAAACCTTCTAGAGTCGGTTCCGTAAATTATCCTTCGAATGCGTAATGTCTACTTTCTAGATATAAACAACTCTTCGATTAACATTGCGAGGTCCTAGGGTCGAAGGCATAACGACAACCTTTTGCATTACCATTCATTTCAATAAGAAAGTATAAGCACAGATAAGTAAAATGCAGATGCCTAGTCGAAGAGACTAAAGGTGTTCCATGTTGCCTAAAGCGATTTGCAGCCATGTAGCTGGCTAGAGCATGGCAACTTTTGGTCGAGCTCCAGCAACAGACTAGTTGATCTATCGAGTGCAACGTAAATCCCTAATTATGAACAGCGAAACGGTCCTTTTCAAGACCAAAAACCGGATTAATCGATAAATGATAAACGAATGACGAAACGATAAACAGAAAAGGTCCTTTTCAGGACCAAATCAGTTTGCGGAGCAGAAGACTAAGCAAGAAGTTTCACCGAAACGAAAAGCAGTGGCACAGCAAGAAGTAGAAGAGAAGTCGCCTTCATTTAAGTCCATTCTGAAGTAAGAGAGGAACTGTACTAATAAATGACTTGGTTGACTTTGCCAAATAGAAAGAAAATTTATTTAATTAACAATTTTTTATTTAAACTAATTCCTATAAAGAACAAAAAAATCCGCGAGCGAAGCGAGCAAAAAAAATGTTGTCCTTAAAAAGAGCGGCATCGGCGGATATGCACTGGGCGCTAAAGTGCCTAGACGCGGCCCTGTTCGAATCGAGGGTTAAATAGATCACATCGAGTCACAGTCAGGCCTAAAACACAGGTGTACTACACAGTTTTTTTATACCCAGTCAAAATAGACTTTCAACTGCGCATAAACCGAGAATAGCTGAAAATGGAACAGCCTTGAATTTCTCCAAAGATCGGTGGGGAGAAATAAAAATCATTCAAAAGGACACAAAATCAGTTTTTTGAAAATATATTCTTGAAGGCTGAGTCGCCCGACTCAGGCTCACTGCCTCCTCCTCATGCATCCTCCAGACTACCCTTAAGCTAGGCTTACTACTAGACATTGCACCATAACGTAAACGACATGACGAACTGGTAGGATAAAGGGTTATACCTTAACTTAAATTTTAAAAAAATTTCGTGACTTGTATACGTCATCAGACTTTCATTAAAATCCTTTGTTGGACTACCAGTGGAGTTCCGGGAGCGTTAAAAACATGAAAACCTCGGATTTCAGTTACGGTGAATGAAATTTAAAAATTCAGAATGGAATGTTTAACTAATAATATAAAGAAAAAAGTTTACCTATTAAAAAATCGTGATCTTGATTTGAATGACCGAAATTCAAAATGGCCACCCAAATTTGCCAATTGTGTTCCGATTTCCATGAAAATCAGTATCTGGGGGTTTTTAAGGAAGCAAATAACGAATTCATGTTCAGAACTTATAAATTCAAAATGGTAAGTCTTCCACCTTTTTCAATATATTCAATTGAGTGTTCTTCGGAAGTCCGTACAACATGACAGTACCGTACTGACCTGCTTGTAAAATCTCCTCAACGGTTGCAAGATCATTGTGTGTGACGTGTGTAAATACTTGTAAGTATGTTTGTGTCTAAAATGTGGGTATAATGTGTATTCATCAATGCTCCAATATACGTGTTCTCATATCTGCAAAAATATGTGATTGGTTTTTTACCCATACCTCGCTTAGTTTTTAAGCTATCAAGTCCTTCCAAATAGCATTTTGTAGGTTTTTTCAGGAGCTATAAGCTCATATAAATTAAGCTTTCTTTCACGCCTTATTTTTGAAAGCGTTTGAGCTGAAAAGGCTTGAACAAGTTACTATTTACTAACATATGCAAACTGTAAACGGCAATATCTAACTCAATTTTTCTCCAAAAAAAACAACCAAAATTTTCAGAAAAACAAAACCGACAAATAAGAACCAACCTTCAACAAGCTATTACTATGTTTGTATTGGGTCTACAGACAACATATACCCACCATTTTTTTTGTTTTTTTATAAGCTACATTTTTAATACTAATAATTTTTTCGCTGGAATACTTACTTTTTGAGTTATTCCCGAAAAACCGCCTGAAAACGTGGTTTTTTGGTTGAAAAATTGACATTTTCACTCGCGAATAACTCGAAAAGTATTGAATTTCAGAAAAAACTTTATAGAACAAAAGTTGCTTAGAATTAGCCAATCTATCTATTCCAGGACTTATTTTCAATGAAAAATTTTCACCTCGAAAAGGGGTGGCATTCACCCCCAGGGTAAAAGCACAAAAAAATTTTTGGTAAACTTTGCAATTGATTGTATAAAAAACAAAATCCAACCTCAACCACGTAAATTCATTCATCGTAACAAAAGTCTGAGGCCAAAACTCCCAGACACTCTAAGGCGCCCATTACACGATAGGTTTTGCTGTCAGTTTTTCCACAGTTTTGCCTACGACTGACGGAAAACCTATCGTCTAAGGTGTTGACTGACGTAATCCTCCGTATATTTTGATTTCCATTAATCATGACTGGTGGAATTGATTGCCACTTTCATGAACGTGTAATGGCCGCCTAACACACTAATATTTTCAGGGGCGATTCCTGGGCATAATTGAAGAAAAAAAATGTTCTAGAGAGGGGGCTATCCCCACTATCCAGTAGGGTACAGGGTATTAACGAAAAAAAAAAATTTTGAGTGGACTCGATTTAGAAGATATGTAAGTCCAAAGCATGAAAAAAATCCCAATCTTCTTCGTTTTTTTAGCATTTTGCGCGATCTACAATGTTATTTTTATTGTGTGTTATTTTATTCTTAGGGAGTCAATTTTTTTGCATAAAACATCATCCCCAGATTTTGGGTTATTTCCCCCATTTCAAGGAATAAATCTGCTGAACTAATTTTTTCAATACAAAAATCGCAGACCACATAAAAGCATAATTAAAAAAATAGCAGTTGTGAACATACTAAGTGACAGATGGGGCTCAAGTTCTGCATGGTAACAGTGTACAGTGTTTTTTAGAAACATCTTTAAGGATATCTTATATAGAGCACAAGTGAAAATTTAAATTGAAGCTATTAAAAATCCCATGTTTATACAAAACTCATTTTGTAACACATTCGTGATGATCTAAAAATAACATTGTCGTACTTTTCGAACACAATAAACTTTCAATAACATTTTTTTTATTTCCAGAATGTTTCCATATAAAAACACAATTGAACATAGAAATGTTATCCGTTGAAGAGGTTCTTTTATAGGGAACAATGTTTTTCAAAACCATACGGGTTAAGTGAATTTTATGAAGCATCGTTATTAATTGCCGCGTTTTTTTTATTACACCGAAGTATTTTCACATAAAATTTGCTTGAGCGATTTTATGCGCATTCTGTAATTGCAAGTTGCCACTTGTAATTGCTGAAACCGTATTGATCGAAATGAATATCGTTGTATATATGTATTTCTTTTTTCAAAATGTTCAATCCATGTGTTATGGAATTGACTGAACGAGATTAACACTAATCTCCTGCAGTGCCAGGAGGACAAAATCGTTGAATGCTATTAAAAAAACATATGAAAAAATTTAATATACGCTTAAAAAAAACATGTCAACATTGCAATAATAGTTTTATATCCTTTTTTCGATTATCGAAATACTTTCAAGCTTACCGATATATTTTTTTTAAGTGTAGCAAAAGGAAATCAATTTATTAAGCTTATCAGTGGGGGAAATTCACACACGTTTACCGGATATTCAATTTTTTTTTTCGTTATTTCTAAAATGGAGAAAACTTCTTCTCCCTATGCATATAAGAAGTCTGCAGCGCAAATCTGTAAAAATTCGAAGAATAAAAAAAAGGACGAAAGAAAAGGGTTTTTGCTACGGAAGGAAATAGCTGGAATATCTTGAAATCCATTTCATGCTCAAATTGTTACAAAACCAGATTAAATTTTGGAAAATCATCAAATCGAACCGTAAACCGACCCCCAAAGCCAATCGGCATAGACGGTTGAGAAAAAAAAACACCACCCCACAAACTCACACACACATTCACTCACACACGATTTTTCGCTCCTCTAGAGCATCGGGAAAAATCCTATCAAAATATCTGAAAACCTATCAGAATGGCAGCTCCTTCAGCGTCAGGTCGATTTTGTGCTAAGATTGAATCTCTCTGTGTATAAGCAGCATATCCTTCGGGGTGCAAAATGGATTTCCTGGCATCCTGGCGGCGCGGCGTATAGTTTTGGTCCTCGAACCTGAGCATATTTGCACATCGACAGCAGACAAACTAGGTTAGTTCCCGTGTAATGTAAGTTGATTAGGAGCCTGTGATTTGGCAGGAAGAATTCGATTCCAATTATTGCGCCAACGACCAACACATTCACGCCAGGTGGGGCAGGGGGAGGAGAGGTTGGAATTAATTCTTCTATTGATCCTGAATCTAATAACTCTAACAGGTTCCATTTCGAGAGGAAATATTCGTTATAGTATTTTAATTTATTCAATTTATTCAAAATGGATGTAAGTCAAACGAGGAGGGGAGGGGGGGCATTCCGGGAATATTAAATTCCTTCGGGTTTAATTAATTTATTATTAAGTAAAGTTCAACTTCCGTTGAATTCATTTGTTAGGATCAAATTTAAATTGAAACTTTTCAGTTAACTTTCAATTTCCTGCCACGGCAGCTGCGTGCGAATATGCATTAAGCATTCCCCAAACAAAGTGTGACTTCAAAAAAAGAAAAATAAGCTTAAAGGAAGGCATGTGTTTCAATAGAGCAGGAGGAGAGACAATGCTGATCTTCATTAGATTAAATCAGGACATAATCAGTAACAAAATAACAGTTGTCGTTTTGTGAACTAGTTTTGATCATACGATAATTAATTTCCGATGATGAGGATCGACCGACTAGTACTTCCTATAATCGTATCTTTGGATAGATCAGGGTAAATTATATGGCGTCAGAGGGAACCTGTCAATGTGTCATACTTTTTATGTCCTTATAACAGCGTCTCGTTTTTGATCCTGTTAGTGTTGGTCTTGGCCAAATTCGTTGTTTGTATCAATACCAAATTCAATACTCTTCATCTAAGTTTAAAAATTTCCCTTTTGAACTACAACTGGTCCTATATGTAGCAGTAAGCTTAGCTTAGGTCTACTTTTGCCTCCAGTACGATCGAACCAGTGATGTCGCGACTGGTGGTAAGTTAAAGCCATCCTGGGTACTTGAAGAAGCTTATTAGTTTAGAGAACTCTTTTACGTGTTTCAGATTATAACTGCCTAGTCAAGATTGCCTGCCTGGCTTTGACTAGAGCTGAGAATTTACACAGAAAGTAAATAAGTATTTATCTCTCGTGCGTCTCTCCGTAGGTACGAAAACCGACTTGTATGCGATACGCAACTTGACATCGTGCTCCCGTATGGACAAATGTAAGGTAATGATTACCGTAATTCTGGTATTGTCTCTTCGGGGTCTGCTTAAAATGCCCATTATTATTTCTTTTTTGTAAGTGGGTCAAGTGACCTGAGAAATCAGGCCTAGAAGGCTATGCAGGCTTCCTTTACCCTTTACACTCATACCCGCTTTGTACTGTTTATGAACGAATTAGTAGTTTATGGCGTAATCGAAAAAGGAGATCTCTAGGCAGAGGGAATGAGACGAGCTGGCTAATCGGGTATTGTGGAGAAAATATTTCTGTGGAGGCAAGAGAATGTGTATTTCGGTGGAACAACGCTACAATGGTAGCGACAAGGTTTTCCAAGCGTGCTGCATTCCTACGGTGGCAATGGCTTAACCAATAGGTCTGTTCCCGTACCTGCAGAAAGTACAGAATCTGTCAGTTGCTTCTAATTACTTAACAGAATTCTGTTCCCGTACTTTTACTGCAGTCGCCATACTCATTTCCCCACCCTGCAGTAAGAAGCAGAAACCTGCAGTAGCTACGAGCTGCTGTAACCTGCTGCAGCTTAGATATTTGAAATATGGCAATGTCAGAACTGTCATTCCCGTGTTAAAACTGCAGAAACCTGCAGAAACATGTTCCTGTACTATCTGTACTTCATCCCCACCTCTCAATAAGCAACTTGCAGTAAGTGGCAGAATGCATAAAGTACGGGAACAAACCTAATATATGATGGAGTAAATGGTGTCATCTCCGATTCTTGTTTGTACTTTATGTTACAGTATGGTTTTCGAAAGCCCTCCCCAACACTAAAGGACGCTATTAAAGCTCTGGAAAGCTTTTTTGTTTGGCTTGCTACTGATGCTGAAATGTAGATTAGCTATGACAATTCGAAGAGGGCAATAGACATACGAAGAAATTAATGGCATAATATAATTCGCGTTCTAAAAGCATATCGATCGTTATCGATCCCAGCAACTGAGTATTAGTGAATTTTGCCAAAGGTATGCGTCAGGCATTGTAACGAACCGCGATACATTACTAATAATCCCTCTCCCAAAAAGCTTTAAAAACATAAATATTCAATCACCAGATCAAAAAGAGGTGATTCTCTCTTTGAAAGCTTCCCTTCGAAGCTTTAAAGCTTCCTATCCCGACGAGCTTTCCAGCTATAAAATAAACCGCTTCACCAGGCCAAGTTCAGTCTTTCGCCAGACTCGTTCCGGAGAGGTCATCTTCTCCGGTCCTATAACGTGTCGAGGTGTACGATCCGGCACAGTCAGCCCGCACACAGAACACATACCGAGCACTACCGAATACCTGTGGAATGTGGCCCAGGCCTTGTCGAGGTGTACGATCATTTTCTAGACCAGTGTTGAGGTATGACCCGACCAAACACCGACATCGGTGGTTAATTTTAATATAAGCAAAAATTATAGAATTTGTCGATCAGAAACTCCAAGTCTGACTCAAGAGAAACAAATTGATGGTAGGTTGACAACCTTAAAACGGCAAAATAGGAGCTACGCATTCTTTTCGGGAAAGGCAAATTTATGAACATCAGGTTCGTTAGGGTTCACGTACCCACAGAACAGTCCACATACGATGAAACTTCGATGACCTCACACGAAGGTATTTATAAATCATTTATTACGTAATATTGCGCAAGCGACTTAAAACTGATACAGAGAGTTTTTCCGCAATAATGAGCGACAAACTTCTCTCCAACTTCCTCTCCAACAAATCGGAACTGTCTGCAGAGCAGATGGAACAGGATCGAGATTTCTGGCTGGAGGCAGCTAGATGGTTATTATTATTCGATTGCTTCAATCTGGTGAGGGCTGGGCTAGATTGTGCCGTTGTTTTAGAGGACGATGACTTTTGGGCATCAAGTTTTCCCATGGCGTAATTTTTGCAGGAGTGATTTTTAGATTAAGGTTATCGGGTAAACCGAGCGATCGAGAATGAATAATATGATTCAAAACAGAACACTGATAAAAAAAACTAGTGGAACGGACTATGTGCTGTTAGTAACAAACTGTCATCACACACGATATAGACGCACCGAAGAGCAGTTTCGTTTGACCTTTACTAATTTAAAATAGAACAAGGTAAAGGAAGAAGCATAAATTCTTGAAGTTTTTGTTTAGTTCAACAACAAACATTTTGCTATCTACGATGCTTTCACTTGGGTTACCTGAAACAATCAAATCAAGAATTAGTCCAGTGGATAACGGTAAAAATAGAGTATTACCTCCGAATTCTATCGGACAGCACCGATTTTAATGAAATTTGGTAATTAAGCTCATCTTACCCTCCTTTTCAAAAGTTATATGTTCCTGATGTGTGCTTTTTGTTTTAAGGGGGTGAAAACTACCTCTTTTGACAAAAAATTTAAAAACAATATATTTAAGCAATATTTAGATTAAATCATGTTTAAATATGTAAAATAAACTTTCTTGCACATACTGGAATGTAATTTATGGTTAAATTAAATGTTTCAACCCCTAGAAACCACCTGACGAAATTCACAAAAAAATAGTTCTTAACAGTTTAAAATTTGTTAATGGTGCATTTATGATAAATCAACCTCTTGGTTTATACTTTGTAATTTCAAGACGAGGAAGACATATTTTTTTATGGGGGGCGGGGGAGAATTACCAAGCCAAAATTGCTCCAAAAAATGTTTATGGTATTCACAGCGATTTTTGAGTGCTCCAATAGTAATTTTAAGGCGGGGATATATATTTTTGCTATCGCAACTTTGGGGGTCAGGGCAGGGGAGGGGCGGTGCGGAGGGGGCTCCAAACCAAAATGCTACAAAAAATTGTTTAGGTTTTCAGAGTGATCCGTTATTGGCGGATCTGGGTTTGTAAATAAACTCTCCTAATGTGCTCAATCAGAGCATCAACTGTCGGTATAAGGGAAGCTAGTCTTACAGCGCTGCTCTTAGTGGTAGCCTTTACAAACGATTAAAACCGCATCTGTTCCAGAAAAGCTGACAAGTCTTGGACCCGCCTCAAATTTTTTAAATGTTTGGGTGGAGTTCCGACAGTACCTACCGGCTTCTAAAATTCCATTCAACTTTGAAACTGAGATTAATACAATTTACATGCAATTTCAACGAAAACGCGATTGGTTTTTTAACGATTACTTCCTCAATTTTAAAGATATCTAATAGCTCTAAAATTCAATTTGCAGGGAATTTCAAGGGCTACAAGGCCTGCATAGTTGAACTGTCTTGAACCCTTAGTTTTTGAGATTTTAAAGTTTAAATGGCCCGGGAAAGATGGTCTTTGCACTCACATGCGAACTTACAACCAAGATTACTCAATTAATTTTCATCGTACAGAATCAAAACAATAACCTAAATTTTCATCAAGAAAAGCCTTTCATTTTTGTACCTTTTCATTTTTTTCGTATCTCACTTATTACAATTATTTTTTTTTAAAAGCGTAAGGTTTTTAAGTTTTTGTGAAAAACCGCTCTAAAACATGAATTTTTTAGATGAAAAATCAACAATTTCAATCGCGAATAGCTCGGAAAATATTGATTTAAAGAAAAATATTCATATAACATTTTTTGCCTCCAATCCAGCCCTTTATCGACTTCTGCAGTTATTTTGAGTGTGCCAATAACCACCCCCTAGAAGGGGTGGCATTCCCAACCAGAGAAAAAGCACACACCAACACAATATAACTTTTGTTCCTTAAGCTTCTACTTACGTACTGTCCAAATTTTACGTCAATCGGTGCTGTCCGAAAGAATTCGGAGCCAAAAACCGCTATCCACTGGACTAATACATTTTTCGGCGAATGTTTTCTCACGATTGATTTCAACTAAATTTTTATCTCAATGATTTAAAGTTTACTTTACACTATTTAATGATTTTCGATAGGCATCTTTGTCACCCCGCCATAACACCATGGGCAAAGCTCAATCACCTCTTTTATTGCACTTATAACACGCCTAATTTTGTATCCTTTTATGCTTTAACAACAAAAAAAATATGCACATTCTGTTCCCTGGAGCATCCTAAACATCAACTAAGCTAACCATTACTTCGATTTTTTTCCATTTAATGTACCCTGTGTTCAAAATCTCAATTACACAAAGGCCATATCGCCGTCATGATGGGATTTTTGTTTATTTTCCGCTGTTGTCCTGGTAAAAAGGACGAAGAAAAAAAAGCAACATTTTCCCAAACCCGTCAATAGATAACAGCACTAAATCCCCCCCAATCTCCAGTCGATTCGCTCTGATGTATGGTTTTATTATTGACCATAAATTTTTTTATGGCTAATAGATCCTCATTCCACAGGACGGCGAATCCTGGAAACGTAATACAGTTTTGCCTTCTAGGTAATTTGCTATCATAAATGACAATAAAGAATGCGGGTTTTTCGGGGGAAATCGGTGCTTTTTTTCCGTGAAGTTCCTAACTTTTTATCTTGGTTCTATAAAATAAAATCCTTTGTTTTTTTTGCCATGTTTTGAACTTAAAAGCTGTGAAATTGTATTAGACATTTTAGATTGTTTCTGTGGAATGGGCTGCGTTTATTGTATGTTAGTGACTAAAAATTGCGTGAGGGCAGATTTTTTGGTTAATTTATTGAATTGAAGCGGAGTTTTGTGCTTAGAAAAAGATTTAAGTAGAGCTCTGTCAAATCCGATTAAAAAGTGTCTTGGATCTTACATATTTATTGAAAAATATTCAATTTAGAGCCAAACTGGAAGAAATGCCTTCCCGCCTCTTGGTTACTTAATGTTGTTATGTTGTTGGTCTCGATAGACAAGGCTTCGAATCCACTCAGAAATTGGGGTTACAAGGCTTAACCCATTGTTTATTAAAGCCAGTCACCTAACCAATATCAACAAATCGGGCCAGTGTCGAGGCACCACTCCGGGTCCTACATTAGGTGCACCTCCGCTTCACCGATATTACATTGAGGTGCGAGCGGTATGTTGATATGAACAAACCATATAAAAGATGTCGTCAAGAAGATATGGACTTCCTCCCCCTCCAACCTAACCCCAACCCCCTCTGTGAGATAATATAAAATTGGTACTTAAATCATTTTTAGCGAATTTGACTTTGTAAAATCCTCTAACTACCTTAGGTCCATAATATGAGGCGACAACATCAAGGAACCAGAAATACGACATGGTTCCAAAAAGCAAGCAAAGATTATTATACCATGTCCAGGCTCCAAACAAGTTGCGCTCAGAGGACAGTTCTTCGCAAAATATTTGGTCCCATATGTGAAGGAGGACGTTCCCACAGACTCTAAAATGTGAAAAGAATAATGCCGGCAGATTCCGGTGAGCAAGACATCTACCTCTTATCCTCTACAATTGGGGGTAAGGAATTCAATAGCAATATAGATCATCCTGCACTGGAAGCATGACATAGATTAGGACGAATAGACCTAAGGGATGCTAGGTTGGACGGCATGCACTATGTACTATGAACGGTGAAGGGAATAGCCCTGATAAACCAAGTCCGAATTCTGCAGCAGCACTCTTCGAATTGAACCACCTCGAAACGGCCTGTTTAGCGTAGTTCTTGCACTGATAAAAAAAATTGTCTTGATTCCAGCAATTCGATAGTCTTCGTTTCGTTTTCTTGAGTAGAAAAATTGTTCAGTCTTGACGTGAGAATGCTGTCTCAGAGAAAGACACTGGAAATTCTTGAGCCAAGCAATCGTATTTCTTCGCTCAATACTTATATTTTTCGACCAAGATATATTTTTCTCGAAATAAGATTGTTTAATCTTTTACTCAAGAAACTAAATTGTTAATTCATCGGACTTTTTTCGGTTACCGGACTTTCAAGTTCTAAACATGTATCACAACCATTAAGACCGATTTTAGAACTTGAATTTTTTTAAATTACAAAATCATCGGTTTCGTATTTTTTTAACTTCAAGTCAACTTTTGTCAAGACAATACAAGACTTTTGTCCAAGACAATAAAACCAAGACTATGAGTATTGCTTATCCCGAGACAATTTTGTTTTCGTTATATCCAAAACATGAGTTGCTTGGTTCAAGAAAAAGTGCTTTAAGCCAAGAATCAGTGTGTGTTCTTTTTTGTTATGTAAAAGTTCAAGCCTAGTAGTCACCATTTGTATTACAAGTCCATCGTCATTATACAACGTCTCTGAGCTTGGTTCGAAGAAAGGAATAGAGTACAGGATAGTCTGGACGGTGCTGAAGGAGGACAGAAAAGAAATTTGCTCGAAGCCCACTGCAACAAAAATCAAAATGAAAAAATTTTGTTTTTATGATGGTAAAAGCGATGGTTCTATCTTACCAACTTTTGGAGTAAGGAGTCGTCAATTTTAGCTTTTGGAAAATTAGGTATTTTTGGACAAAAAGGAATTTGAAGTTGGTTTTTTGTTAAAAAAAACAAAATTTCGAATTTGATGACTCATTTCTCCAAAAGTTGGTAATAGGTAGGTGGAGGAATTCTGCCTTCATTGGTACCTTATTCATGGAATAACTCTATCTTTGTACAGTTCTGACCTACCCAACCTACACAACGACGTATTACACATAGCTATTGGAGTGGGTACCAAAATTTGCATTCTCCTTTAACAGGGAAAATTCATTTTACATTTATTCTTATACCGAATTTAAAATTTTGCTATTAAATTACAATTAAATAATTTTTCATAACCATTTTATCAAAGACTAGCTGGAACCCGGGGCGCCTCGCCGCACCCAACCTTAAAATATTTAAATTTAATCCAAATCTTCAAAATTCAACTCTTCAACAAATATTTATAACCATTAACGAAAAACCAATTATTCCTATAAACGTTCGAGACATTAAATTCTAAATGCGCACCCAACGTATGTACATACCTGGGGGTCATTTCGCACCGGGGTCCAAAAAGTTCGATTTTCGAAACTGACCTCGAGTATGAAATGGAATTTTTTACTCAAGGTAGGAGAAAAAGATTTTTTTTTCATATAAAAATACCATCCAAATTCTCGACTTTTTCCGTATAGTACATGGTATATTGTGCATAATATATACCATATAGAACATAGTACATAGTACATAGTGCATGGTACATTGTACATAGTGCATAATGTATATTACTTAGTACATATATTAGCCAAACTTTAAAGTCACCCTGAAGACATAATCGTTTTTTCTTACACTTCAAAATTGAAATGAAATATTTTTTCGCACCTCCAATTAAAATTTTACTCAATGTAGTAGAAAAGCATTTTTTCCATATAAAAATATACCATCCAAATTACGGACTTTTCCCGTGTATTTTCCAAGTATTTTCTTATAATAATAGAGTTAACCCTTCTAACAAACATTCCTCACATGAACGTTGTCCTGGAAATAACGTACACAACAAAATCAGCCAAATCTTTCGAGCCGTTCTCCAGTGATGCTTCGTCATACATGTGGCAATCCGTTTTTATATAATAGATGTATACTAAAGTTACAAAGTGGCCGACTGTAGATAGGTTTTAGATTGACGAACAGAACATTTACGAACCAGCTGCGCCTCGCTGTACCCAACCTTAAAGCATTTAAAATTAATCCAATTCTTCAAAATTTAACTCGACTCGGCTCGACCGATTTGGTTGTTGCATTCTCAATCCATTCGCTTGTCGTTCATTTTCAGTGGCTCTCGAAAGTAATTCGGGCTATTTTCATTATCTGTTGCTCGCTGGTTATCAGTGCGGTTTGCACGTGAAGTAGCTCGCCGCGTATTTGACTGACTTCGACGACCTATGTAAGCTCATGTTCTCCTCGGCATTGTATAATGAAAAATGTAAAATGACACGGAATTGTTTTCACACTCACTCAAATCAGTCGAACTTTCCTTGAAAACTTTACAATATTGAAATCCTCAAATTAAGTCCAAATATTTGGCTATGTCTAAGGGCGACCGTAATTCAAAGCTTCATATGCAGCTTTTCGTCATTTACTGCTTGGAGATTTATGTTGCAAAGCGGCATGTAAAGATTTCCAGCTTTGGTATACGGCCGAGAAGAATACTCGCAACCCCAATTAAAATAAGGTTCCACGGCCTCTGCCTCATTGGAGTGTTATGGTTCCTGAAACAAGTAAATCAGCCGGAAAAGGCTGCGACCGCGAGCAGTATCAAACTACCAGATAACCAAGGAGAAGTACTGCCTGCTAGGTGAACACCCGACCTATTATTAACCGGTTAAACCGGCGAAATGCCGTATTATGGCCACTCAAGGCTCGTTCTGGGCCCAATGCCTGTTTAATCCACTTTAATGCAAGCTTTAATAGTCGCAAGCAAGCCGTCAGAACCCTATTCAATAAGGGATGATAAAATTTCTGGCCATCTCCATTATGGAGAAGTTCGTCGATCCTTACCTAACATTTCATAAACTTTTGCTGGTATATCTTCATTGGTTGAGATTGACGATTTTCGCGAGTGCTAATCAACCACTCCACTCTGACCTCCTCGAATCCTTTCATACAATTAAAAATTTGCGTATGACTTGGCGACTAATCCCTGTTCTTTAATGTGGCAATGATCTCACCACTAGTTAATAAGGGTAATAAGGTAAATTATATGTGAACTCGAGTAGGTAATGGGGCACTTCGGAATGCGAACCAGTTGGCGGAGCGAGCAGTGGGCGTGGCAGAGTAATAGGTGATAATTACATGTCATTCATATTATTATTAATTATAATGACATGTAATTAAAAGGTTATGAAGAGGTGATAATGGCATGTAATCGTTAGGTTATAATGACATGTAATAAAAAGGTGATAATGATATGAAATTTTCATCTAAATCGACTATCATATCAAAGGTTGGGGCTCGCTTCCCCGAAGTGACATAGCCCTTCGACGTTCCTCTTTCTTATCTAGTTAAAATTCCTTTTTGTCATTTCTTGTCTACGATCCGTACAGAAATTCCCTAACTACTGTCCTCACATCACCTCTGAACATAAGCAAGGAAGCCATACATTGTTCGTTCGCCGAAATCAGAATTCTGTGGCAGTAATATTGGATGGGAGAATCTGGATTAAAACAGCGCACTGGAGTTTTTATATCTCCATTCCCTTCACTTATCAACTGCTTAAAACAAGGTGCCTACATTTAATCGTAATTGATTGGATGGGTTATGCTTTGTAATACATAAGACTTTCTTACATGCTCTTTCTATTTCCATTGATACAGAAGATGTGTGGTAAGGAATTGTTACATTTCAGTCCTAAATCTTGTACAAATGAGTTGAAAGTCAGGTGGCCTTTTACATTAATAGGTCAATATGTGTAGTTGGATCTTGTACGATATTGATCCTCAACCATCTTTTTTTTTTAAATGAAAAAACTAGAAACTTTTGCAATAACATCATAAAATCTTGTATCCATTATAAATACGCCTCCTTATCCGAGCTGATTTAAAATTTCTTTTAAAAAAAATCATCTTCCAAAAATTTCTTTCAATAAATTCGCATCCAGAAAAGTTTTCCAAAAGTTTAAATCTAAAAATTACATTTTTCTCGCATCCTTTCGGTTGGAAAATGATAAAAAAAATTGTATCTCTAGTCCTATACGATGTCCTCTAGACTATACTATACTACAGATGATAGTCACACAAGTTCAAATGTTTTATCCAGATTCGTTTCGTAAACGACATCAGAAATAAGTTTTCCAAACTGGATAAATTCTCTTTTTTTGGACAATTTTTTTTTCAGTGTGAACGACTTTTATAGCATATACATAGGAGCATGAGCTATATTAGTAGTGGTAGTATACATATAGGAGTTTCGAATTGTAGTAGATGTAGTATATGTATGAGTATTCAAGTCTTGAACTGTGAAGCATTTGCTGGAACTGATCTGGATGTATACATCGGGTTTTTTCACCCCGTTCAGAAGCTATTTTCCCTCTAATCCAGAATAGCTGATGCCTTTGCAGTTTCACAAAAGTTTTCTCCTTTCTTATTCGACACTCGACAGCACTTGGTTAGTTTGAAAACTAATTTTATAAAATCATCCATTGGGTTGGGGGTGGAAAAACTGTCAAAATCTTCCCTTTTTCATTCACTTTTTTCATCATCATCCCCCAAAGACGTTCATTATATCCCCATGTCAAGGCGAGATGCCTTTATGGCAAAGGTGTGGAGGCGGGGCACCACCAGTGTGGGGAATTTGAAGTGAAATGGAGAGTCTCCAATCAAATTAACATTTGTCGTTTGCAGCGCTAAGCCCGGCATCGTGCCTCGCCTGGAATCCTGATAGAAAAGTTTATGATTTCATAAAACTGATTTATGGCTTGAATAAGTCCTTCTCAAAAGCCGGAAGGTCGGGTGTATTTTTTTTTTGCCTCTCTCTACTCCTCTTATTTTTTTCCTTTTCTTATTTGCGGTTATGTCTGCTCATGAAATTTGATTTAAAGCAAATGAAAATTTCCTGGAATAACTCACGCTTAATTCCGTAGATTAGTTTTTGTTACCTGAAAGAAAAAAATAAGTTTATGACGGAGGAAGGGACTTAATTGAATGTAAAACGATTTTTAGTCAAGTTGATTTTATGACATGATTTTAAGAGTAACCACAAAATGCAAATTGGAATATTGTTCTTTTTTTTCCTCCTTTTTTTTAAGGAGAGAGAAAGACCTTTACTCGTTTTTGATGGTAGTAAAAAAAATTCTCTTGATATCTAAAGAGACTGGCAGTTCCACACTAAAGTTTTTATTGGGGCATTGTAAAAGTACCTCAACATGAACCTTCAATTTTTTATAGTCACGATTTATAACCAAAACAGTTTTGTCAATTTAATAGCACTTCTTTTAATGGTATTGAATTCAAATCTCGTTACTTCAACTAGCGAAAGGGATGTCCTTCGATTAGATAGTATAATCCGCCCCAAAAATTTCCTATCCTTTTGAAATATAAATAAATTAAAAATACCCTAAAAGTATGCAAAATTAAATGCAAGTAAGAAGATTTTTAAAAAAATTTCCTAGAAGTATGCAGAAAAAAAATGACCGATACACAGAGACCCTACGTCGTTAATAGATTTAATCTAATTCGGAATACTTTTGGCACCGTTAATTATGACTATTACCTTTATTTTTGGGGTGGCGTTTGATATGTTCTTCATTGTTGTAAAAAATGGGTAGATAATATCGATGTACAAGATAATATCGATGTACGATGTTAGGATACAAGCTAAATTTTGAGGTTTTTTTCTTAAATACATCTATAGCTTAAAAAGTTATAGTCATTTGAAGTTAGAGTTTTATGTCAAATAGTAGGTGGTCTTAATATTTTAATCAGTACTGTATAAAGTAAAGGAAAATTACTAGACAAATATTTTTTTGTGATTTTACTCATTTAGATCAGATCACTCAACTTAAATGGCAACGAAATATGAGAATTATGTGGGTGACTTAATTTTGAAAGACTTTTTTTAGTGGTGACATATTGGGTCCAAAAGTACCGTGGCCATTTGCTTGGCCTATTGTACTACACCCCTATACCTCATATTTGTGGGCCCGACCGCTGGAACAAGTTCAGCAGCCTGCCTACTGGCTTGTCGCTTACAGTTGACTGTTCAAGCTTCCCGGGGTTCCCGACCGCAGTCCTGCCGTCGGTCTGTTCGGAAAGAGCTCACGAAAGCGGGATCGGGTATGCTCCGTGGGCTCCCCAATTCCACTTCGGCCCTCACTTTATACTATCAGCTTGGCTCATGACGTCATAATGGAATGTCTAGTAGCAAACTTCACCCGAAGGCTATAGTTTAAAAGGAGTCAGGTTGGTGTAAAATAATATGGCGATGATATCAGCCCTTGAATTCGTGGATAATATAAGAATCGGGGAATACAGACTGTGGAAGACTGTTCCTTATTAGAGTTTTTCTATTTATGAATGAATCCCTTGTAGCGAAATAGGATAATCAGGCTATGGTAGAGAACTGATCGGGGAATAACATTGCAGTGGAGGCAGGAGGAATTGCATTTTGGTGAAATAGTCCCTTTGATTATAGCAATTAACTTTTATCAGGCCTGCTATACTTCTACGTTGGCTTCATTAGTGGTGCCATCACCGATGGTTTTGATGACGCGTTTTTGGATATGGTCAATTTTTCAGGCATCAGCCCAGGTAAACGAGCTAAATTCAAGAAATGGCTGGAAATATTGATTGCACCCACAGGTGATTGCGGAAGGAGAAATTTGTATCCTAGAAATTCTAAGAATTGAAGGGTTTGTTAGTTTATTTAGAATAAGTGAACCATTAGATGGATAAACCATTAGATTTGGGCTGCCCACTACTTCATTTTAGGTGCATTGAGTTTAACCCGATTCTTGCGGTCTCAATCAAGAATGAGTTCTATGTCCCGTTGTTGATTGAATTGGACATGACTTCACTATCATGAAAACAAGGTAACCGTGCTTGGCTTAAGTGTAACGTATAGTACCGTCATCAGTTAAGCTGTGATGTTGATCGGAACGGACATAGAGGAAATCATTTAGGGCAATTAACGGGAGACCTATATGATTCCCGGCAGAGTTGGTTTATTATTAAGACTCAACGCCTGGAGATATTTACGTACAGAATAACCAAATTGATCTCACCAAGGGATTTGCGGACCTTGGCGTTGTTTGAGATACTTAAACACCTTCTGAGAACTGAATAAGGTCTATTAAGGTGTAGTTCACTTAGAGACAGCAGTGTCTGGTAAAGAAGAATTCAACAGTCTACAGTCGGAAGCAGATCCTGACCTCTTCTAACCAATGTTCCCTCTAAGCTGCGCGGGTGCGCGTCCACGCACTAATTATTTTATTAAGTTGCGCAGCCGTTTTGTAATCTGCGCACAATGGGCTTCATCCAAGGGCGGATCCACCGTTGTGAGCACGATGGGCCCACAACCCTAATAGACTTGTGACGTCACACTTTCACGGTCTATTGAGATTGATAGGCAGATGATATTATATCCTATGCCTTAATAAAATAAAAAAAATATGAATGTTCTTAAGACCACACTTGAGAAGTAAAACTTCTTTACCCAACAAATGCCGCAATTATTAAAATATTAACCAGCTAACAATATGCAATTGATATAGTGGAGGTCTGTCGGATATGTAGTACGCTTTCAGAAAAGTAAGGCCAACGACAAATGCAGGAAATATAGTGACGATGACGAGCCTACCGAGGGACTTGATACAAGTACAATTTCAAAATGTGGCGATTTTCATGTATGAATTACATTATTTTGCGTAAAGTTTTATGCGGTGATACATAAATAACTACCATCAAATACATCTGTCCTTTTTCTGCCATAGATCTGCCTACACACATTTCATGGAGATTTATCGTGACTAAGCGATAACTTTTTGTATATCTCTATGAGATGTTAAAACATTAGCGGAGTCCTCATCATATTCTTCATTTTTCATCCAAGTTTTTAATAAAAGTAATACATTAATTTTTTTACAACTTCGTCATCTAAAACTTATACATTCGAGATCCCCTAACCTATCCCTAACCTATCCTTAAAATAAGCTTACTACTATAAATTGCACCATGACTTGAACGACATGACGGACTAGTAGTACAAAGGGTGATTCCTAAGCTTGATTTTACCACATAAAAAGATGCGAATGCCACACGGGTATACACGCTCCCGCTACAGGCATGGCATGCATGCTCCCACTACAGGCATAAACATTTATAAATGAATCCGCATCGGCATACACGATTCCAAACGCGGGTGTTGTTTTACCAAGAAGTCCCCAACTAAGCACTAACGACGTCCAATGCCGCTTGACCTATGCAATCGAACGAGAACCGGTCTACTGAGTATGCTATTGCTACCCTTTATGGTCGCGAAGATAATTGCCCGTTTTCTTCGTCCTATACAATTTTTAAAGGCCCAATTTTAAAGGGAGCAAAACGCAATGCAAAAAAAATCAACTCTGATCTAGGGGAAGTTTTACTCCCTTAAGGGGTTTCTGTTCTTACAAATACTGGTAACTCCCCCGGTCAGCGTAGCTACCGCAGAGAGATCGTTTTCTACTCTTCGCCGAGTAAAATGTTGGTTGTTTGCCTCAATGGCATAGGAAATATTATCCGGGGTAGCTCTCCTAAATATCCATAAAGATGTGAACCTGGATTCGATGAAATTATCAACGTTTTCGCGAAAAAGAATCGTAAGCTTTCAGGGGCGGCGGAACACCTGTTGTGTGTGTTGACCATTCAACATATGATCTCTCCCAAGTGTTGAAAATCAACACATGAGATCCTGTTTCTATTTTAGGTCTTAAAAAAAATGTCTTAACTTATTTCTTTTATTTAAGGCTGCACTGCACTCGTGCATGCAAAATAGGTGTTACAGAGTTTCAAATGAGCGCGCGAAAATGCTGCCAGGACGCAGGAACGGATGTGCGCATGCGCTTTCAGTAGTCAACTTCGACTTTCCAGCTATGATGTAGATTTTTCGCGGTAAAATGATTGGTCGATCAATATTTTACCAGAATTTTCCAAATTTATCCGGCTTCTCATGACAATTCCCGGCTCGACGTTTACGAATAAAAGGAGTTTTTCAGTATTAAAACGACGGAAAAGTTAACTTCAGGCGACGAGGGTTAACGAAGGTTGGACATCCTTACAATGCTGCATATTTCTCTATTATCATGATGAACTTGATGAAATCGATCTTGAATGGTTGATGAACGAAGTTCAAAGCGAGCTGCAGTCTTTGCAAAAAGTTAGCTAATTTTTTTTGCATAATATGTAAACATATTTCTAGGTATATTTTGAAAAAATTAAGTTGAATTGAGTTGAGTACAGTAAGATTGAGGTTTTTGGAGATCTAAAATATCATTTTCCCCTCCTATTCCCCCACCCTTCTTTTTAACCTTTCGAATTCAACACATAGCTTGGACCTGTTCCGCCGCCTCTGCTTGAATTTGTAATTTAAGTAAGCACCTAAGCAAAAATATTTAATGTAAAATGTATATTAGCGTTTAATTTAATTTGCTATCCTTTGAAGTTGGAAAAATTTCATCAAAATCGGTTCAGTAGTTTAGAGTCTAAATATGACATTGTGATGTGCAAACAAACACACATTTACAAACTAACATTTTACAGCTTAATTAATTTACCTACTAGTGTTTGCCCCACGGCTTTGCCCTCGTGGAACTATACACCGTAGAAAATCTTGGTCAGAACGTCATATATTTTGTAAACATCTCCTTTGTAGGAATGCGCTATATCGATCATGAGCGAGTTGATACTCCCACTCGCTGTGACCACAACCTTTTTTGAGGGCTGGATTCGCCCCTGGCTTCTTCACCATTTTTTTTATTATATTTAATAAAAGAATTGCATCTAAAAATTGCAAATATCCAAATTTCACAATAAAAAACGTATAATTTGCTCTATGTTCGTTGTTGTGTGAGTTTTATATACAGGGGCCGGATTCCGCCAGCGTGAACACGACTGCTCTGCTTTTTATTCCGCAAGCATGGACGTGAACTTTATTTTTACAGAAGGCGTAGGTACACACGGGTGGAACAATTTATTCACATTAGAAATGTGTGTGAGTATGTGATGAAAAATGGAAGAATAAAAGAGTGTAAAGAGCGAGTGAGGAGCAAAAACCAAATTCATCGTTCTAAGCTTTCAAAATAACTTTATTCAGCGTAACAAAATTTAGAGTCTGTTGCGGAATCGCGGGTATCGAAAAAGTGCAAACCGCGGTGACTGTGATTTTTTTGTGGTGCGCACAGGCAAACGATGCACACTTGCGGAAGCCGGCCCGAACATAGCACGCGTAGTTGTATAATTTGTACTCTTATTTTATAGTTTGTTTCGAAGTGCAAAGATTGAAGATTTAAAGTAAACTTTTGTAACAATTTGTTGAATTCCTCTATTATTGTTATTATATACAGTTAGCGTCAAAAGTGACAGGCCAGGACCTTCCACTTGCACACTTTTGCATACGTTTTGTGTTTTGAATATTTTTGCTCCCATATATTTTGTACAGCGCAGTCAGCAGAAAAATTAGAGCGAACATTGCTTGTAGCTGCTCCCTCCACTGATCCTGATTCCGAGGCGATATCATCTATTTTGACATTCTTAAGTTTTGGTTGTCCTAGTTTACACCACTCTTTCAATGGAAGTTCGCTCTACCAGGCTCAACCGCCAAAAATCTACCGTAAAAGACTGCCTAGCTGATTATTCTTCTCTATGAACTATGAACTATATGTCCTACCTTTATTCTCATCATGAAGATAGATCTTGTTATTGTACAGTCTCGGTAGTCTTGGCTTCTCACATAAAGAGTCCACAATTCCTTAAAGAACTTTCTTCTCAAACAAAGTCAGAACCTCAGAGCTCTTATTGCTGATAACCCAAGTTGCCAATCCGTTTGTAAGTACTGATAAGAGCATCGTTTTATACCGCAAGAGTTTAGAAGTGATGGTTAGATGCTCTAATTGAATACTACATTCCTTGCTTGCAATTAAATTGATGAAACTCGTTGATTAATAATTAGTGTAAGGATAACGATCGATTGTTGTTTCACTATTCATTAAAAACTCATCAGCATTCCCATAAAATGAACAACTTTAAAAAACAAAATCCATATGAAAAAAGATAAATTAAAAAGTGTGGCTCATTACTTAAAAGTTTCGTTTCCCCTTTTTAATAAATAAGCCCACCTTTAAATTCGCCAGGTGTTAATCCATTACGAAAATAGCCTACTTATAAATTAATTTATAATTAAGAAAATTGCGGAAAGTTCTCCGGTTTTTAACGTTCTATTTACGAGCGACTAATTTAATCTGTTTGAAATAATTAAAACCCAACCTCAGAAGAAAGGCTCCAGCATCAAATTTCGTTAAATCGTTGGCCCAAGGTACGAACGAACACACAGAGTCTCAGATTTTATTATAATCAAAAAACTTGTTGGAAAATAATAAAGTAATTAATTTTTATTACGGGAATAAAAATACTTAAAACTATTTAAGTAAAGCCCTATGGATAATCAGGCAGAAGCAGAAAGATGAGATTATCCTGGATTTGTTATTTTTTATGACTTTATAAATGCCATCAAAACTGCTTAAAATTCATCGCGTTATCTAATTTTTAGAAACTGAGTTCCGCAATTGCCAAAATGACTGCGTAACACATCCGTAACAGGTGAACATCGCAATATTTCTTGACGTTTTACCCGAGGCAAAAAACAGCAATCCAAACGTTCACTTAATGGACTGCTACGGCACTTTTCACCTGTAAAATTCACAACGTTCCATTTTAAATTTTTTATGACCATCCACCCATCCCGTTTCGCCGCCCCAGCAAAACAGGAAAGGAAAATGGACCAACGAAATACTTTCAGCAACAACGCGGATGGCCCAGCTTGCCGGCACCTTATTCTCTTGGGGTATTAGACCGCATTTTCTGACAATATGATTATGATATTATAAAGCAGAGCGGAAATAAATTTAATGGCCTTACGAAGGAAGTTACAAGGACTCCGAGGACTTTCGATGATCAGAACCAGGCAATAATTTACTGGTGCGGAACATGGAACGGAGTCTTCTATTTAACCGTGGACACAAGCACAATCTCTACAATACCCACTATACCCGAGTGCGAGCTTCTGTGCCATTCGGTTGTGGTGCAGCGAACATTTTTGCAAGGACATGGCATCCTTGAATTGTGAGGCATCCCTTGTGCCTGGGATCGGAGTAATTCTGCACGTTGGAGGGCGGCGCATTATCCTTGCTCTTTGTTTTTATGCAATTTAATCGTAACGTAACGGAAATGAATTAAGAAGCAAACTTCCTGCTGCTGACGAAATTGGTGCTTCAGATATTTAATATCCGTTTTAATTAGAGCTCAGAATATTTTGGTATTATGGATGTTTGCCTGGAAGTTAAGAGTTGTCGACATAGCCAAGACGAGCACACGAAGGGCTTACATGTGAAGGAGCAGGAGTCTTTAGTTTGCAGTTGACAGGGGTGGGGGGGGGTTGTTCTTGTGCTTCTAACAGAAAAAGAGAAGGAGAGAGAAAGGAAGTTGAATGTGCACGTGGAAGCGGAAGTTATTAAGATAATGTTTCGTGGTATTTACTTAGTAGTACTGCTCCAGAAATAATGGTATTTGAAGGTTGCCATTCTACAGGAGACATTCATAAACATTGCAGAACGTGACAAAGCAGGTGATTTCGTTTAGAGTGTGCAAACTGGTACGATTTAAAGTTTGTAAATAATGGGAAAGATGCGCTTAAAGTTTCTGGTTTCATTAGATGTAATTTTAAATATCTCAAAATGAAAAATAAGTTAGTTTAATAGGGATCAAATTCCCTTTGCTTTAATAGGGATTAGGAACGTGTTGCATTCTCATAATGATTACATCGAACAAGGGTAGACATTTCTGGTTGTATTCGTCAAACCAAATTGATTTTGTCAGTAAAAGTAATAATAAAGAAGAAATTTTAGCTTTACTAAGCAATTTAGACCATGGTGAAAAGTGTCTACTTATAAAAACGCCGGTCTAAATCACCTGAGTATTAAAGCGACCGAATACTACCGCAGAGGTCCGTGGTTCGAATCCATCCATCCATTGACCTGGATCTAAAAATATGCAAAAGCCTATGACTCAAACACAATGACTAGAAGGTGGGCACGAATTATACAAGAAGTTTTCATACATCTTCCAACTCTTGATCTAGTAATTTGTGAGTTTAACTATATTTATTTTGTCATAGCTCTTCGTTAGATCTAATGCGCCATTTGTTTTGGCTATTACTTACAGGATCAAATATTCGTCTTAAGTAAGCACTTTGGCGGTTCTGCGTGAAAACCTAAAACATCTAATATAATATTTAATAGGCCATTAAAAACTAGTTTAGGTTAACACGCTCAACCGATAGAGTACCTACTTTCTTTCATTCATCTAATGCGCCATTGGTTTTGGTTAAGCTTTAGAAGATCAAATATTCTTTTTAAGAAGGCACTCTGGTGGTTGAGCGTAAGAACTTACAACGGTTAACAAAATCAGTTTAGTAGGCCATTAAGAACCGGCTGGTCAGTCACCGGCGAGATAGGGGAAGCGACATGTAGTGTATGTAAATATGCATATGCATGTGTCTTAACTATCTCGGACTGGTGGAAATGGGATCATAACCTCCTCGTAGTGGTCACTGGAAGCTGTCCTGAAAGCGATGTGCTAATATGATCGGGCCTATCAAGCCCAGATGTCTTTTAAAGATCTCCTCTGCGAACCGGTCGCACCGAAACTTTATCCGATATGGAGGCCCTTTCAGGATGAAGCGTCCACTTCCTACCATACTAATGAGACTTTTGGAAACAAATAACCAGGAGAGGGCCAAGACAAGGAGGGCCGGAGTGGAATTGAGAAGCACCACAGAGTACACCGGAGCCTCGTTTTCACAAGCTCCTTCCCAATAGGGTAGCGATCAGTAATCCGGGAAGGCAAGAGGCAGAGTGAGACAGCTGGCGCTCTGCGCCAAGCATCTGCAACCACCAGAAAATTAGCAGGGCCAGTTTCCATATTATCTAGGGATAATTGCCTCATACCGAGCCAAAAAACAGCCGCCGCTTTACCCTAATATTGTAGACCCACCGGAGGGCCGGAGTGGATACCCGACCCCCCTTTCGCGAACTGCTTCTCAGCAGACCGAAGGCAGGACTGCGGTCAGGAACCCCTGAATGAGCAGTTAACCGGGATCACCATGGCGCAGTGGTATGCTGTGCAACGACATCCTGCTCGATTAGTTCAGTCTCAGCGAGAAGCCACTAGGCAGACTGCAATAGGTCAAGCGAGTAGCCTTGGATTCGATACCTTACCCAAAAAGAAGAAGAAGAACTAATTTAGGTTCACACGCTCAACCGCCGCAGTACCTACTTTCTACAGAACTTCAGCGCACCTCACAGCCCTGGCCTTTCACTTAACGAATTTAAAAATCTTGTTATACTTTGAATCGTTCGTTCTGGTGACGAAGTTCAAAGAAGACAATAACTTAAACTATCGGTAGTTGGCAACGCAGAAGAAGTCTTTCTATGAAACGGGAGCGACAGACATGTGTGGGCTTTTTTTGCGAGGAGTGGTGAGAGTCTTCCAAAGACACCTCTGAGGATCCGCACTCAGACGGTAGTGCCAGATTTCTACTGACTAAACTCACCACCCCCTTCGGTGACGTTTGGTCCCGCCCGGCACCGCCGCGAGGCATTACTTCGGGCGGGCGTCACCAACGTGGCCCTTTCTGGGTCCCTCCAGCGTCGGAGGACGCATGCCAGGGCTCCGTGGAGACGGATCAGCGTGCCTCCGTCTTGTTCGTTTTTTGGACGTGTGGACAAACCGCGCCACACTCGACCATTCCTCGGGGCCTCGTAGCATGGTCCCAACAATTGTGTCGGGGGTCATGCTTCCGAGACCCTCCTCCATCGCGCTTCGTTCGGCCTCCCACCTAACGCATTCAAAGAATGTATGGTGGGCGTCGTCCGATCCATCCGCCACCTTACCCATTTTCTTCAGGTACGATCTGAAAAGACCGTGACCTGTCAAAAATTGGGTAAGGTAGTAATCGACTTCGCCGAACTCCCGGTCAACCCAGGTGTTCAGCTGGCCGATCAGGCGGGCTGTCCACCTACCCCTGCGATCACCCTCCCAGCGCGTTCGACAGACCTCCATTGTGTTGGCTCTGGCAGCCCTCGGCGCCTCCCTTTTCCCAATCCTGCTCCTCTCCCTGTGGACGGACTGTCTCTCCTGGGCTAGTAGGTCGATCGGAATGACTCCGGCGACCACCAGCACTGCGGGCTCGAAGACTATGCGGTTGGACCACGCGACACGAAGAGCTCCACGTCTCTGCACTGCGGCCATGCGCTTGCGGTATTTTTCATACCGCAGCGCATCGGCCCACACCTCTGCTGCGTAGAGCAAGATGGACTCGGCAGTGCGCATAAAAGGGCCTGCAGCTATAAATTTTGAAATAATAATGGAAAAGTAGTGTAATTAGGACTGTAAGATTCAATACAAAAATGTCTCCAAAAACAGCTGATTCAAAATTTGCATAAACCATTTGTTAGTGACTCAGCGCATGCGCCAGATACTTATGAGTATATTAGCGCTTCTACGGTAACATTTGGAAAAATGACTTACTTTCTTAGTTGGTATTTTAAAACTAGTTACTCTCTCTCTACTATCTCTCTACTATCTCTCTAGGTTATCAACAGTATAGTAGACCTAATGGTTGCCTATTGCAATGACCAAACCTCCTAATTGTAGCTAATCCTGAACCCCACACAACTAATCTAGCAATAATTTATAAATAAATTAAATTTATTTTTAAATGAAAAACATCTTCATCTATTTTCAGAGGCTGACTACACCTTGGATGACTCATTTTGGAATGAAGAGAGTCCAGTTGGTAAGTATCATTTGACATAAGTATTTTCACCTATTTCCAACGTCTCACAAAAGTGTCTGACAAGTGTAGAAACACTTATTTTCTTTATTTCTGGGATTCCTTTTGAGTTAAAGTTAAGGAAAAGCACGAAAGGAGGCGCCACTAAAGTTTTTATTGGAACAATGTTAAGTGTACGTGACAAAAATAAACTGAGAGTGTTAAAAAAAGGGAAAAAAATTCGCGCGCAGTGCTTTTACGGAGATTTTTTTTATATAAAAAAATATATGGGGTAAATTTTTTTTTTGCTTTCTACATGATATAAAAAGGATGAAAAACTTTTACCCTTTAACATTTTTTTTTCGCTCATAGTCCTCATTGTTTCGTTTTTCTTGTAGCTCCATTTCTTCTTTGAAAGGTTTATGTTTAAGAATTGCTTTAGAAGAATCTGTTCAGTAAAGAAAGCTGACTGGAGGTTTAGGGGTTGGGGGTGGTGGTGGTGGCTTTATGTAGGACGTGTGCTTTTTTTTAAACCCAACAATGGGGAGTATAGATGTAAAGTAATGCACTAATTTAGAACAAGTGCACTATATTTCGAAGAGGATTCCTGCATTCAGCTTGTCCAAGAATTTTCTGAATACTTTTTTACATAAGAGAGAGAAATTCTTTTGAATATAACTTATGCAGAAAATTTCTTTAGAGGCTCTCGACTTAAGACTCCTCTTTGAGAAACTATGAAAAATACTTGAGGTATACCCGACATACACCGGAAACGCAACCTTGTGTAATATACGTGTACCGGAAACTTTATGCTATATGAAGAAGATCCGATGCTATGTGCAATCATATTTGCATAAATATATTATGTATTCCTGTTCATGCTGCTGTAACCTGTGTGAAATAACCCAGTCCTCTATCGGGTAGACCAATATACACATAGATATATGCACTATACTATAATATTTATGCGAAACATCTATATTTGTGTTAGAAGTTAACTCCTGAAAATCTTCATGTAGGTAGGATCCTGCTAGATTGGGGTTGATGGCGAGTAATTCAACCTTGACTAACGTTTCTTACCTTATATATCACTATAAATGAAGGAATGTAATTTTATCCTCGTGAAATGCATGACTGCTGCAGCTAGAATCTCTGCGGCGCACAACATTTTAAATGTGAGAAAATTCCTTTTCAACATAGCTTTGCATAATCATCACATTTCATAACGAAATGTAATTTGACGTTTTTAGTTTATTTAAAGAGTTTATTTATTTTCTATGTTGTGGTTGGTGGTGGCTTCTTTTGACTAAAATTCTGTATACGCAATTAAATCTTTTGGATATCAGCCACGTGACGAGCGTCAAAGGCCAAATGCAATTTATTTTACATATTTTTTTTTTATTTTGATAAATGGAGTTTTATATTTTTAATTCTTTTCTGTAATTTAATTTGATTTTTTGCAAAATAGAAATGGTGTGCACGTGGAGCGGAAAAATTCACCAGGTTTAATTGCGTACCATTTATAGGACGTATATGGAGCGTTATGTAACGAGATGAGAGCGTTTTTGTTAGCTCAAGCTAAAATCATAACGAATTTGTGCAAAAACTGACGTTCTTAGGACTTGGGTAGTTGCATTTGCAGAAATTGAGTTGCTTAAGGGATAAATGACATACAGTGCTGGTGCGTTGATAACAAACGTTCAGGAATATTTATTACTAGCAAAAAACTCGCGTGCGTTGCAACGCCTTTAAATAACAAAGGATTATGTGTGCACAGTCCGCGGTAGGGAAAAGGTATAATGAAAAAAAGAACAAATCTGCAAAAATTGATTTTGGATAAATATAAAAATTTAGTTTCCTATAAAAAAAGAAAGTGCGTGACAGCTCCGACAGTGACTCGAGTTTAATCCTGAAAAACGACTGTCTTAAAAAATATACAATAGGCAAAGGAAGTAAATGAAGCCATAAATATATTGATTTGATAAAATATATTACATACATTTTTTTTCTACTTTTTAGTCTGTTATATATGTCGTCTGCCATTTTGTGGTAGCCGCCATATTAAATTTAAATTGACGTCATACAGATTCCTGACACACCCTTCCATTTGATACCCATACTGAGAGGGTTGTGAAGAAAAAGTGAATCCGCCATTTTGAATTTGGAATGGCGCCACACAACTATGTAATTTTATTCTACCTGTCATGCCCTTCCATTTGATACCCATGTGGGGTTGTCGGGGAACACAATTGCAAAAATCGTCCTCCATTTTGGAACCGCCATCTTAATTTTTTTACTAAATGGTCGGGTAGCATTGTCAGGGGAACTATGTGTTTGTGCAAAATTTGAAGTTGATCGGTTATATTTTCTACTTTTTAGTCTATTTTTTGTTGGCCGCCATTTTGAATTTGGAGTGACGCTACACCGCTAATTGTATTCCACCTGTCATACCCTTCCATTTGATACCCATGTCGTGGGTCGGCGAACACAAATGCAAAAATCTGCCGCCATCTTGGAACCATCGTCTTTGTTTTTTTACAAAATCACATAGTATTGTCCAGCAAACTACGCATAGTTGCAAAATTTCAAGTTGATCAGTTATATTTTCTAGTTTTTAATCTATTATATGTCTTCCGTCATTTTCAATTTGGAATGCCGCTACATAGCTAATTGTATTCACCCTGTCATACCCTTTCACTTGAAACCCACGGGGGGGAACATAATTGCAAAAATCGGCCGCCATCTTGGAACAGCCATCTTAATTTTTTTACATAATAGTCATATTGCATTGTCACGCGAACTATGCATATGTGCAAAATTTGAAGTTGATCGGTTATATTTTCTACTTTTTAGTCTATTATATGCCTTCCGCCATTTTCTGGGGGCCGTCATTTTGAATCTGGAATGACGCTACACCGCTAATTGTATTGTACCTGTTATACCCTTTCATTTGATTCCCATGTCGGGGGTCGAGGAAGACAAATGCAAAAATTGGCCGCCATCTTTATTTTTGTACAAAATGTTCACATTTCATTGTCAAGAAAACTACGCATATGTGCAAAATTTGTAGTTGATCGGGTTCAAATGGTGGGTGGCTTTAATGGCGGAATAATGACGGACTTCCATACAAATTTTCATCCCCTATTTCAATCCCTTAAAACCTCTGTTTCGGGAGAAAAAGTAGCCTATGTCCTTCTCCAAGGTCTAATCTATCTCTGTATCAAATTTCATCAAAATCGGTTAAGCGATTTAGGCGACAGAGTTACATTCGCATTTATAATATTAGTAGGGATTAAAAAAGACAAACCTAGCGTATATGTCATTTGGAAGAATATTTTAAAGTAAGGTGTTTGAGGTATACTAGCAGACCAAGGTCGGATGCAATCATGACTGCGTCATAGAGTTTGAAGATAAGCTTGTCTTTTCTCATGAAAACGTACTAAAGCCCAGGCTTGAGCCTTCGCCTCTTGTTATCTTCGCCTCTAGCCGGTTTTATCTCTTTCTTTACTGTGCTCTAGGTTTCCCCATAGGACGATTTCTTGATAAGTTTTCTGTCAGAGTTAAATTGTACGTAGTCTTCTTCAGATGTAGGACGATGATAATCTTCTTTCTGCAACAGGCACACGGTCGTTTTGTTACGTTCGATTTACAAGAGTTCTCATTGTTAGCCTAGTCTCTTATATTTATACCTAGAAACTCTCCCAAGCCCAATGAAATGTTAATGCTTCCTACTTGGCTTCTTTTACAATCTTGCCCTTTTCAGCAAAATTCAATTTCCTTATTTACTTTTACACCATGTCACAGCGGTGTTATAGTTTCTTCACCTGGTGCCATGTAACTTTATTCATACCCATGTTACTTCACAGGTATTTCTGTACCAATAAAATTTTTGGTCAACTGATAAATAACTGCAGAACTCTGTACTGCACCCTGCACCAAGATCACATTTACGATGATTATCCGAAGTAGATCAGAATAGTAACACGGCAGGCCTCTCTTTAGAGGAAGCACGACCTTTTAGTATATGGACGGTTCTCAAACCGATAATGGGTTTGAACTGGGCGCATATGGCTCAAGAAGCAAAAGCGGGCACTGCCCGCACTGTTTTTCAAGCTTGTCATCTAGATGTGTTCCCAGACATGTAATAATAAAGCACCAAAAAGCTTTAACATCGCTTTTACTCGGACATTCAAGCTGCCCTGTTGGCCATTAAATCCAACAGGGTGTCATCAAATACTGTACTGGATTGTCTCCTATCTATGACATCCCTCAACAGCAACAACAATGTTACGCTGATATGGATTCCGGGCACAAAGGTCACATTGGTAATTAAATTGCCGACAGCCTAGCTTGAGTAGAAGAAACTCATTGCTTGTCGGTCCGGAACCTTTTTGCAGCTTAGCAAGCTTCCACGTAAGAACGGCAATCAAGAATTGGGTCGACTAGCTGTTTTATTCAACCTGGAAGATTCATTCAAATCGATGAAGCTAAACTGGGCCAACTGTTCAATTTGAAGAGGTGGGAACTAACACTATCAACAGAATTCCTGACGGGCCGCTGATCGCTCAATTATCATCTAAGCAGTATAGGGCTGGTAAATTGATTGTAGCTGTCGGTTCTGCGGGTCTACAGCGAAGAGGAGGTTGAGTCATCGTGAATTTCCTGCTCCCAGGAAGATTTGGGAGACGAATCCCAAATCAATTTTAGGCTATATCAAAAGCCTAAGGACGGGGTTGGCACAATAAACCATATAACATAGGTCGCAGTGCCGGGGAAGGCAGATCAAATTTGTGTGAACTCATAAAGCATTGCAGACCTTTGTGCTGACTAGGTTATTTCATGTTCACTTGGGGTATTTATGTGGCGTCACTGTGTAGTTTCATTCTAGTGATGTTACGAATGTTCGCATTCGCATTCGCTTATGCGAATGATTCGCATCATTCTAAACATTCGCATCGACATTCGCATTCGCATCAAGTAATGCGAATGTTTTGCGAATGCGAATATGTGTAGGTCGTGTCGTGTCTCGTGGAAAACAAAATTAAAATACGACAAATTGACAGATCTGGCTCGCTAGTATCTGAGCGCTCCACCGGCCAGGGCCAGTGTTCCGAATGAGCAATTGTTTAGTGCAGCCGCCCTTATATATGAGCCTCTTAAGAACCCCATTCAAGGAGGCCGCCGGCAGACAGTAGCCTTTTAGGCCAGGGCAGCAGGTACCGCCCGATGAATGCCATACATTACTCAGTCTGACTGAGGGATGAGGACTTGAGGCATGCGTCTGACAGGCCGTGGAGTGCAGGCGATCTCATGATTCCCTACGTGCACACAGGCGAAGACGACAGTTTAGCGTAGCAGGTTGTTAATTCAAGTCCAAAAATGTTCATCGCCTCAACGAGAGTTTCAGATAGAAGTTCAGATTGTCCGGCACGAACTGACGATAACTACACACACAAAGATTTTCGACGGTCTGGGTGAGTGAGTGTCTGGTTATACTTGGCCTCAAGGCGAGAAACCTTCAGGCCATGGCCTGTCGGCTGACTGTATATAAATGGGGGTCTTTATAAATCGCCTCATGAAATGTAAAATTCCTCTTTTGAACACTGTTTATTAAATACGAGAAGAAAGAATACCATTACTGTATTAACACTGGTCTATTGTTCTAATATTTTTTCATGTCCTATCGTAAGTAATAAAAAATGAGGACTTAATTTAATTAAATTTTTTAATGCTCTTCCTAAACATTCGTATTCGCATTCGCATTCGCACATTCGCATTCTGAACATTCGCGTTCGCATTCGCATTCGCGAATGTGAAAAATATGACATTCGTAACATCCCTATTTCATTCCTCGTTAATTGGTGCCTGTGTTCTTTGAGTGATCTTGAAAACGAAAATTTACATTTCTTTCATTTGTTTTTGCCTAGTCAGTATTTCCTAGTCAATATCTCTGAACTCTTGTAATATCTTAGTGCTTAAACGCAGAACATATCGCCATAAATAATAAATTCATTTGCGCAGTTCTACGTAACATCGCTTCTCTAGTCACCCGTTCACAGTCAGTATTTCTGAGCTCCTACAGCAGAGTTCATACCCAGATCATCTCCAACTCCTCCCACACTTACCTGAGTCCTCTTTACCACGAAACTATTCTAACACTCAAACTCAACTTTGTACTAGATATTACACCAGAACGTGGCCAAAGAAATGACGAACTGGTAGTGCAAAAGGTAATTCCTAAGCTAAATTGTAATATATGAATTAATTGAGCATTGGGAAGTACATTACTACCACTTAACGTACGTCCCACATAATATGTATTAATATCCGAGATAATATGCCAGTCTATGAAAAACATATCAACAACCCAACCGAGTATCAGAGATCACAAACTAAATAAATTACAACTAATTATAAAATACCTCAATTACATCAATTCTCAGTAACAACTAATTCCAAATAAAATTCCAAACATTTCGCAACCAATAAAAACATTATTTTTTAAGTTCATTACACAATCAAAAGGATTTTTAATTAAAAAATAACAATTTTATTCTATTTACTCACTAACTGCAACCTGCTCCCATCCCTTAAATACCTCCCCCCTTCAACCCCAACTCTGAATTATATTAGAAAATATTATTATCTCTGACTTTTGAGAATTTATTATCACGTTCCACAAATTATAGCGAACATATCTCTGGGACCCTTGGGAAATTAAAATATTCTATTATGGAGATTAATGAAATCATATTATTTTTGCCCAGAAAATTGGAGGCAATAGTTGTGAAAAAAACATACAATTAAAATAACAAATTCCCCGGTCAAAATAATCATGTACGAATGCGGGGGGGGGGGAAAACAATTACTTTTCGATCGTTATTCAAATATAAATAAATCAGAAATTATGCTGTTCCCAGATTAATTTGATTTTTATTAATTGCGGAATTTTTTTCCAGATCAGGAATTTTACATATTCGATTTAGTGTTTGTTGTAAAATTGTTGAAATATCTTTGGTCTGTCTGATTGATGTAGCGAGTTTTGTGGGCTGCAAATTTAATTATAAAATCTAAATTTACAAAACAGTATTTTTTTCATTTTAGTGCCCAAGACAGTCAACTGGACCAATTTGCATCAAACTTTCAAAAAATATACTTTTTGATGTTATAAAAAGATCCTGAAAAATTGGTGTCAAAATACTGAACCACCGAGAAAAAAGACTAGTTGAATTAAATAAACAAATTGATTTGAAAAAAAATTATTTAATTTCAATAAAAATTTATTTAATTTAAAAAATAGTTTATTACTTTCAAACAAAACAGTTTAGTTGAATTTACTAAATTTAGCACAATTGTGTACTTGGCAGCACAGCAGTGCTCTTGTTTATTATCGCGCGTATGTACGCACAAATATATGTATTGTTGAATTGAAAAAAGAAAATATTTGAAACGACTAATTTTTTTTATTAAAATCAAAAAAAATCTGATTCAGATTAAATAAATTTTTAATTGAAATCAACTAAATTTTTTTAAATAAATTTTTTTAATAGTTTCTAATAAATTTTTAGTAAGCTCATTAGTGCAGTAAACAAAGCATTTTAATTTGCACAGTCCGGTAACAGCAAGATTACGATTTTATCCTATTTGGGGTATCACCAGGAGTATATTCTTAAGTTTTGAACCTCGTGAGCCTTGTGCTACTTTTGTTATAAACAATTAAAGTTTTTTTACCGCGTTTTTCGAGCTTAAAATGTGAGTTACTCCGGTTCTATAAGTCGGATCGGGGCAAACTAAGTACCAGTCTCTTCGTAATAAAAATGCCAATAAATTCTGGTTGGTTTCAAGTCTCTGAAGTACGTACATAACCTACAAAATTGAAAAAACGAGAAAAAAGCAGTATTTTTTTCATGTCAGTGCCCAAGACCGTCAACTAGACCAATTTGCATCAAACTTTCAGAAAATATACTTTTTGATATTATAAAAAGACTCTGAAAAGTTGGTGTCAAAATATTGAACCCATCCGCCAAAATTGCATTTGTTATCTAAAATTTGAAATGCCCGCCATTTCATGCCATTAAGTCCAAAATGAAAATTTTTGTTTTCAAAATGTAGATTTTCGACAACAATTGCATTTTTTCGGCCATTTTGAAAAATAAATTTAAAATGTTTTATCAGATCTGGTAGAGAGTGTTGGGACCTTTAATTTAAAAAAATAAATTGAATATTTGTTAACGTGAACTCGAGATATTTAACTTATTGCATTTTGTCCAATTGTTAATTAACAAATGCACATTGTGAGCTAAAATTTGGACTGCATCATTTTGAAACCTATTCATTTCATGTAATATATTCAAAAACAATTTAAGGTTTATAGAAACTTATTTACAAGCATTACAATGTAAGTATTGTTAATTAAATGAAGTGATTTTTTTTTGGTTTTTTCATAAATAGTTGCAAAATGCAATAACTTCATTGTTTTTTACAAACTTTATATTAACTTCGTTCTCTGTGGGGAACAAATATTGCGATCGATTTTTCCACCACTTCCCGATATCCGGGGATACTCAAATTTGGCACACACCTTTGGTTCTGAAGACAGTACAATATAGTATATTCAATTTTATGCTACATCCAATATGGCGGCCACCATAAAATGGCGGATTTCCTTTTTTTTACAACCCACCGGCATGGTTATCAAATGAAAGAGTATGACGAGTAGAAAACAGTAGGCTATGTGACGTCATTTTAAATCTAATATGGCGGCCACCATCATATGACGCCATATAGCCTTACTGTATTCTACTCGTCATACTCTTTCATTTGACACCCATGATACTTGATTCTTAAATAAATATCTTTTAAAAGTAATACAATAAAATGTAATATGTGACATTAAGAGATAATAAAAGTTGGTTTTTGGCATTGCTTTTTCCAACCATAAAAAATTTGTTTCATTTTTCAATTTTGTTTTATTGTTCTCGAAAAATTTTGTTATTAAAGACTTCTAGGTTTAAATTCAAAAAAGGTATAGAAAATGGCCCTCGAATTTCGAGTGCTGGGTCCAACTTTGGATTTAAAATGACGTCCCATAGCTTACTTTATTCTACTCGTCATACTCTTTCATTTGATATCCATGTCGGACGGTTGTAAAGAGAAAAGTAATGCGCTATATGATAGTGGCCGCCATATTAGATTTAAAATGACGTCACATAGCCTACTGTATTCTACTCGTCATACTCTTTCATTTGATAACCATGCCGGTGGGTTGTAAAAAAAAGGAAATCCGCCATTTTATGGTGGCCGCCATATTGGATGTAGCATAAAATTGAATATACTATATTGTACTGTCTTCAGAACCAAAGGTGTGTGCCAAATTTGAGTATCCCCGGATATCGGGAAGTGGTGGAAAAATCGATCGCAATATTTGTTCCCCACAGAGAACGAAGTTAATATAAAGTTTGTAAAAAACAATGAAGTTATTGCATTTTGCAACTATTTATGAAAAAACCAAAAAAAAATCACTTCATTTAATTAACAATACTTACATTGTAATGCTTGTAAATAAGTTTCTATAAACCTTAAATTGTTTTTGAATATATTACATGAAATGAATAGGTTTCAAAATGATGCAGTCCAAATTTTAGCTCACAATGTGCATTTGTTAATTAACAATTGGACAAAATGCAATAAGTTAAATATCTCGAGTTCACGTTAACAAATATTCAATTTATTTTTTTAAATTAAAGGTCCCAACACTCTCTACCAGATCTGATAAAACATTTTAAATTTATTTTTCAAAATGGCCGAAAAAATGCAATTGTTGTTATTTGAGTAACGAAAATTACAATAAAAATTTTTCTTTTTAATTGCTTTCGAAAGCTGGCGTCGAAATCTACATTTTGAAAACAAAAATTTTCATTTTGGACTTAATGGCATGAAATGGCGGGCATTTCAAATTTTAGATAACAAATGCAATTTTGGCGGATGGGTTCAATATTTTGACACCAACTTTTCAGAGTCTTTTTATAATATCAAAAAGTATATTTTCTGAAAGTTTGATGCAAATTGGTCTAGTTGACGGTCTTGGGCACTGACATGAAAAAAATACTGCTTTTTTCTCGTTTTTTCAATTTTGTAGGTTATGTACGTACTTTAGAGACTTGAAACCAACCAGAATTTATTGGCATTTTTATTACGAAGAGACTGGTATTTAGTTTGCCCCGATCCGACTTATAGAACCGGAGTAATTCACATTTTAAGCTCGAAAAACGCGGTAAAAAAACTTTAATTGTTTATAACAAAAGTAGCACAAGGCTCACGAGGTTCAAAACTTAAGAATATACTCCTGGTGATACCACAAACAGGATAAAATCATAATCGTGCTGTTACCAGACTATACCTATCTTTTCATTTTTTTGGCCTTTTTTTACTGCACTATATATCTAAATGTCAAAATTTAGTTATTTCAAATATTTTTTTTTGAATCTACTACTATTTTTTTCTCGGGGGTTGGCCAATATTGCATTTGTTATCTAAAATACCTGAATACCCCCCATTTTATGCCATTAAATCCAAAATAAAAATTTCTTTTTGCAAAATGTAGGTCTCCATGCCCATGCCACCTTTTGAATGCAATTAAAAACAAAAATGTTTAATGTAATTTTGGTTACTTTTTTTTCATTTGTTTATAACTCAAATAATAACAATTGCATTATCAGATCTGGTAGAAAATTTTGGGACCATTCATTTAAAAAAACAAGGTCCATTTTGGTTAACGTGAACTCGAGATATTTTGAAAAAAGAAATTTTTATTTTGGACTTAATGGCATAAAATGGCGGGCATTTCAATTTTTAGATAACAAATGCAATTTTGGCCAACGGGTTCAGTATTTTGACATCAATTTTTCAGGGTATTTTTATAACATCAAGAAGTATATTTTTTTAAAGTTTCATGCAAATTGGTCTACTTGACTGTCTTGGGCATTAAATTGAAAAAAATACTGCTTTTTGAGGTCCAAGTTTTTTGGTGATATTTTCAACAGGATAAAATCATAATCTTGCTGTTACCAGGCTATACCTATCTTTGCATTTGGCCTTTTTTTACTGCACTATCAGGAAATTTTCATGGCACCAATTTGTTTCATAGGTGGCAAACCTTTTTTCACTGACATGTAAACAAGTCAGTTACGTTTGCAAATTAAAATTTTTTATATTCGTTTTTGGACGATGGGAACAAAATAAATTTTTGTTAAAAAAATAACGAATACAATTTTGATGTTATTTCCCTTTTTAATGCTTTATTTCATTAAATATAAATATTTATGTTAAACCGTTCTCTAACCCTGTTTCATCTATATGTCAGTGATTCCGGGGCTTATGGCGAAAAGAGACAGAATTAAAAAAATCACTATACCCATCTATTTTTTGTAAATATTCTGACATTAGTTCAAAGGAAAAAATGAAATCAGGTATGGCAACTTTAATATCATGTAACCGTTGTGGCGGTTTTATTTTAAATTTCGCTTAAAATCATTCCAGAATTTTATTCACCGTTCTTATTTTACTGCAAAGATAAAAACTTTATCGTATTTTGTGGTCTATTGAAAGTCAAGAGTAAAAATATTTAAGAAAGTGGAAAAGTTTGCAGTTTTTGAATGTCAATTTTATTTTTTCAAGTGATTTTATTTCTGCCAGGGAATGCACTGATCTCTTAACACGAAATTTAACAAAATTTGAGTTCGGTGACAAAAGGGGCTTATGGATGAGCGAGAGGACTATACTTTTCTATACTTTTTGGTGCCATGAGTTTGTAAGGGAATAATGTCTGATGAGCAGTCCATTATTATATGTCAGGGGTCTTACCGTAAAAAACTTTCCGAGCAGGCTCATCCTCACTCATACGAGCTAGATGTCCTGCCCACCGGAGTCTACCGAGCTTTATTTTCTTCATAATATCTATGTCGCGATAGCGCTCGTATAACTCGTCTTTGTAGAGTCTCCGGAATCTTTTTCCTCTCATAAGGAGCCAACAATCCTCCGAAGTATTTTCCACTCGAACACCGCCAAGAGGTTAGAGTGCGCTTTGCTAATCCCCCACGTTTCCGATGCATATGCGAGGACCGGCAAGACCATCGTCTTATATAGTAAAAGCTTAGACGTTATGGTTAGATGCTTGGATTTGACGAGCCTTGACAGGCTATAGTAGGCTTTGTTGGTTTTTAGCAGTCGTGCGCGTATTTCAGGTTCCATGCTATTGTCGGCTGCTACTATTGACCCAAGGTAGGTAAATGATTTTACCACATCAAACTCGTGTTCCTCTACCTTGATTGTGGGACCAATGTTAGGGGTTCTTGCAGACGAGGCCACCATGTACTTTGTTTTGCTTTCGTTGATGTGCAGTCCTAGATTTCCTGCCGCCCGCTCAATCTGGATGAAAGCTTCTTGTACAGCTGTTGATGTTCTTCCAATGATGTCAATGTCGTCTGCGTAAGCCAGTAATTGGGTGGACTTGTGGAGGATTGTGCCCCTTGATGTCACGCCCGAATCTCGGATCACTTTCTCCAACGCCAGGTTTAAAAGGAGGCAGGCCAGACCGTCCCCTTGTCGGAGTCCATTATAGATGTTGATTGGTCTGGACAGTGTTCCGGATACCTTTACTTGGCTTGTCACATTGGTCATGATCAACTTACATAGTCTTGTCAGCTTATTGGGAATTCCGAATTCTCTCATGGCTTTATAGAGTTCTACTCTGGCTATGCTATCATAGGCGGCTTTAAAGTCTATGAAGAGGTGTTGGATTGAGTTTTGAAACTCTAGACATTTTTCCATAGCCTGCCTCAAAGTGAAAATCTGATCGGTTGTTGATTTGCCTGGGCTGAAGCCACACTAGTCCGGGGAAATTAGCAAAAAAAAACGCACGAAAGGAGACAAAATTCCAAAATGGCTGAAAATTTGACTTTTTTAGAAAACAATTTCGGAATCACAAAAAAAAAACAATATGGCCGCCGGAGATATCACTTTTTGACCAAAAAATCACTCAAAAACTGGTTTTTTCAATTTTTTTTGGTGATCAGTCAATACAAAACATTATTGCCTACAAAATACCCTTCTTGAATTTTTTTAGAACACCTTGACCTTTCCGAATTATTCAATGGATTTTTTGGCTGAAATGAGATTTTTGCAAACTTTGACCTTGATTAACTTTGAAAGGGTTAGGTTTTCGCAAAAATTACACAGGGCTTTTTTGTAGGAAATAACGTTTCGTATTGACTGAAAAAAAATTTTTTCCGAAAAAACCAGTTTTTGAGTGATTTTTTTCCAAAAAGTAATATCTTTGGCAGCCATGTTTTTTTTGTGATTCCAAAATTGTTTTCTTAAAAAGTCCCAAAGAAGCTGGGTCCAATTTTCAGCCATTTTGGAATTTTGTCTCCTTAAAATGCTAATTTCCCCGGACTACACGGGTATTGGCCTACGATGTTTCCAGCGTATGTGGCATCGCTTCCTGCTCCCATACTTGCACAATTAATTCATGAATCGCTTGGTGTAATGTAGGCCCTCCATATTTAACCAGCTCCGCAGGGATGCCGTCTGCACCCGAGGCCTTATTGTTTTTGAGCCGGGTGATGGCACTGCTAACTTCTGCTAAGCTTGGTGGTGACAGCATAGCATTATCATCAGATATTGGTGGAGCCTCCAAATCCTCAGTTAGCTCGCCATTTAGCAATTCATGAAAGTTCTCCTCCCATTGTTCCAAGATACCATTAGGATCGGTGATCAGATTCCCTTCTTTGTCTTTGCAGTATGTGCAACGTGGTGTGAATTGCGTCATACCGCGTACTCTTCGACAAAACTCCCGCGCCCGGTGCGGACGTCGCTGTCTGTACTGTTCTAGTTCACAAAAGGGATTTTTCTCCCAGGCTTCCTTTTTTCGTCTGTGAATTCTCTTTTCTTCTTTTCTGAGCTCTTTATATTTCTCTTCGCGAGCTCGTGTTCTCTGAGACTGCTGCATTGCTCGGTACGCAGCATTCATTATCAAACCAGTTGTTCCGGTCTATACAACTTCTGCCTAAGAAGGAATCAACAGTACTAAAGGCAGTACTTTTAAGGCGGGTCCAGCTCTCGTCGACGCCCGACATCTCATCCCCAGGACCTACTCTTCCGAGTGCGAGTTCTAACGCCTGACCGTAGCTGTTTTTGGCCATTTCATTTCGTAGTGCAGCTATGTTGATTCTAGCCCGATCAGCGGATACAAAGCTTTTCAGCGTTGTAATGCTATTATAATGATAGTGGCCGCCATATTAGATTTAAAATGACGTCACATAGCCTACTGTATTCTACTCGTCATACTCTTTCATTTGATAACCATGCCGGTGGGTTGTAAAAAAAAGGAAATCCGCCATTTTATGGTGGCCGCCATATTGGATGTAGCATAAAATTGAATATACTATATTGTACTGTCTTCAGAACCAAAGGTGTGTGCCAAATTTGAGTATCCCCGGATATCGGGAAGTGGTGGAAAAATCGATCGCAATATTTGTTCCCCACAGAGAACGAAGTTAATATAAAGTTTGTAAAAAACAATGAAGTTATTGCATTTTGCAACTATTTATGAAAAAACCAAAAAAAAATCACTTCATTTAATTAACAATACTTACATTGTAATGCTTGTAAATAAGTTTCTATAAACCTTAAATTGTTTTTGAATATATTACATGAAATGAATAGGTTTCAAAATGATGCAGTCCAAATTTTAGCTCACAATGTGCATTTGTTAATTAACAATTGGACAAAATGCAATAAGTTAAATATCTCGAGTTCACGTTAACAAATATTCAATTTATTTTTTTAAATTAAAGGTCCCAACACTCTCTACCAGATCTGATAAAACATTTTAAATTTATTTTTCAAAATGGCCGAAAAAATGCAATTGTTGTTATTTGAGTAACGAAAATTACAATAAAAATTTTTCTTTTTAATTGCTTTCGAAAGCTGGCGTCGAAATCTACATTTTGAAAACAAAAATTTTCATTTTGGACTTAATGGCATGAAATGGCGGGCATTTCAAATTTTAGATAACAAATGCAATTTTGGCGGATGGGTTCAATATTTTGACACCAACTTTTCAGAGTCTTTTTATAATATCAAAAAGTATATTTTCTGAAAGTTTGATGCAAATTGGTCTAGTTGACGGTCTTGGGCACTGACATGAAAAAAATACTGCTTTTTTCTCGTTTTTTCAATTTTGTAGGTTATGTACGTACTTTAGAGACTTGAAACCAACCAGAATTTATTGGCATTTTTATTACGAAGAGACTGGTATTTAGTTTGCCCCGATCCGACTTATAGAACCGGAGTAATTCACATTTTAAGCTCGAAAAACGCGGTAAAAAAACTTTAATTGTTTATAACAAAAGTAGCACAAGGCTCACGAGGTTCAAAACTTAAGAATATACTCCTGGTGATACCACAAACAGGATAAAATCATAATCGTGCTGTTACCAGACTATACCTATCTTTTCATTTTTTTGGCCTTTTTTTACAGCACTATATATCTAAATGTCAAAATTTAGTTATTTCAAATATTTTTTTTTGAATCTACTACTATTTTTTTCTCGGGGGTTGGCCAATATTGCATTTGTTATCTAAAATACCTGAATACCCCCCATTTTATGCCATTAAATCCAAAATAAAAATTTCTTTTTGCAAAATGTAGGTCTCCATGCCCATGCCACCTTTTGAATGCAATTAAAAACAAAAATGTTTAATGTAATTTTGGTTACTTTTTTTTCATTTGTTTATAACTCAAATAATAACAATTGCATTATCAGATCTGGTAGAAAATTTTGGGACCATTCATTTAAAAAAACAAGGTCCATTTTGGTTAACGTGAACTCGAGATATTTTGAAAAAAGAAATTTTTATTTTGGACTTAATGGCATAAAATGGCGGGCATTTCAATTTTTAGATAACAAATGCAATTTTGGCCAACGGGTTCAGTATTTTGACATCAATTTTTCAGGGTATTTTTATAACATCAAGAAGTATATTTTTTTAAAGTTTCATGCAAATTGGTCTACTTGACTGTCTTGGGCATTAAATTGAAAAAAATACTGCTTTTTGAGGTCCAAGTTTTTTGGTGATATTTTCAACAGGATAAAATCATAATCTTGCTGTTACCAGGCTATACCTATCTTTGCATTTGGCCTTTTTTTACTGCACTATCAGGAAATTTTCATGGCACCAATTTGTTTCATAGGTGGCAAACCTTTTTTCACTGACATGTAAACAAGTCAGTTACGTTTGCAAATTAAAATTTTTTATATTCGTTTTTGGACGATGGGAACAAAATAAATTTTTGTTAAAAAAATAACGAATACAATTTTGATGTTATTTCCCTTTTTAATGCTTTATTTCATTAAATATAAATATTTATGTTAAACCGTTCTCTAACCCTGTTTCATCTATATGTCAGTGATTCCGGGGCTTATGGCGAAAAGAGACAGAATTAAAAAAATCACTATACCCATCTATTTTTTGTAAATATTCTGACATTAGTTCAAAGGAAAAAATGAAATCAGGTATGGCAACTTTAATATCATGTAACCGTTGTGGCGGTTTTATTTTAAATTTCGCTTAAAATCATTCCAGAATTTTATTCACCGTTCTTATTTTACTGCAAAGATAAAAACTTTATCGTATTTTGTGGTCTATTGAAAGTCAAGAGTAAAAATATTTAAGAAAGTGGAAAAGTTTGCAGTTTTTGAATGTCAATTTTATTTTTTCAAGTGATTTTATTTCTGCCAGGGAATGCACTGATCTCTTAACACGAAATTTAACAAAATTTGAGTTCGGTGACAAAAGGGGCTTATGGATGAGCGAGAGGACTATACTTTTCTATACTTTTTGGTGCCATGAGTTTGTAAGGGAATAATGTCTGATGAGCAGTCCATTATTATATGTCAGGGGTCTTACCGTAAAAAACTTTCCGAGCAGGCTCATCCTCACTCATACGAGCTAGATGTCCTGCCCACCGGAGTCTACCGAGCTTTATTTTCTTCATAATATCTATGTCGCGATAGCGCTCGTATAACTCGTCTTTGTAGAGTCTCCGGAATCTTTTTCCTCTCATAAGGAGCCAACAATCCTCCGAAGTATTTTCCACTCGAACACCGCCAAGAGGTTAGAGTGCGCTTTGCTAATCCCCCACGTTTCCGATGCATATGCGAGGACCGGCAAGACCATCGTCTTATATAGTAAAAGCTTAGACGTTATGGTTAGATGCTTGGATTTGACGAGCCTTGACAGGCTATAGTAGGCTTTGTTGGTTTTTAGCAGTCGTGCGCGTATTTCAGGTTCCATGCTATTGTCGGCTGCTACTATTGACCCAAGGTAGGTAAATGATTTTACCACATCAAACTCGTGTTCCTCTACCTTGATTGTGGGACCAATGTTAGGGGTTCTTGCAGACGAGGCCACCATGTACTTTGTTTTGCTTTCGTTGATGTGCAGTCCTAGATTTCCTGCCGCCCGCTCAATCTGGATGAAAGCTTCTTGTACAGCTGTTGATGTTCTTCCAATGATGTCAATGTCGTCTGCGTAAGCCAGTAATTGGGTGGACTTGTGGAGGATTGTGCCCCTTGATGTCACGCCCGAATCTCGGATCACTTTCTCCAACGCCAGGTTTAAAAGGAGGCAGGCCAGACCGTCCCCTTGTCGGAGTCCATTATAGATGTTGATTGGTCTGGACAGTGTTCCGGATACCTTTACTTGGCTTGTCACATTGGTCATGATCAACTTACATAGTCTTGTCAGCTTATTGGGAATTCCGAATTCTCTCATGGCTTTATAGAGTTCTACTCTGGCTATGCTATCATAGGCGGCTTTAAAGTCTATGAAGAGGTGTTGGATTGAGTTTTGAAACTCTAGACATTTTTCCATAGCCTGCCTCAAAGTGAAAATCTGATCGGTTGTTGATTTGCCTGGGCTGAAGCCACACTAGTCCGGGGAAATTAGCAAAAAAAAACGCACGAAAGGAGACAAAATTCCAAAATGGCTGAAAATTTGACTTTTTTAGAAAACAATTTCGGAATCACAAAAAAAAAACAATATGGCCGCCGGAGATATCACTTTTTGACCAAAAAATCACTCAAAAACTGGTTTTTTCAATTTTTTTTGGTGATCAGTCAATACAAAACATTATTGCCTACAAAATACCCTTCTTGAATTTTTTTAGAACACCTTGACCTTTCCGAATTATTCAATGGATTTTTTGGCTGAAATGAGATTTTTGCAAACTTTGACCTTGATTAACTTTGAAAGGGTTAGGTTTTCGCAAAAATTACACAGGGCTTTTTTGTAGGAAATAACGTTTCGTATTGACTGAAAAAAAATTTTTTCCGAAAAAACCAGTTTTTGAGTGATTTTTTTCCAAAAAGTAATATCTTTGGCAGCCATGTTTTTTTTGTGATTCCAAAATTGTTTTCTTAAAAAGTCCCAAAGAAGCTGGGTCCAATTTTCAGCCATTTTGGAATTTTGTCTCCTTAAAATGCTAATTTCCCCGGACTACACGGGTATTGGCCTACGATGTTTCCAGCGTATGTGGCATCGCTTCCTGCTCCCATACTTGCACAATTAATTCATGAATCGCTTGGTGTAATGTAGGCCCTCCATATTTAACCAGCTCCGCAGGGATGCCGTCTGCACCCGAGGCCTTATTGTTTTTGAGCCGGGTGATGGCACTGCTAACTTCTGCTAAGCTTGGTGGTGACAGCATAGCATTATCATCAGATATTGGTGGAGCCTCCAAATCCTCAGTTAGCTCGCCATTTAGCAATTCATGAAAGTTCTCCTCCCATTGTTCCAAGATACCATTAGGATCGGTGATCAGATTCCCTTCTTTGTCTTTGCAGTATGTGCAACGTGGTGTGAATTGCGTCATACCGCGTACTCTTCGACAAAACTCCCGCGCCCGGTGCGGACGTCGCTGTCTGTACTGTTCTAGTTCACAAAAGGGATTTTTCTCCCAGGCTTCCTTTTTTCGTCTGTGAATTCTCTTTTCTTCTTTTCTGAGCTCTTTATATTTCTCTTCGCGAGCTCGTGTTCTCTGAGACTGCTGCATTGCTCGGTACGCAGCATTCATTATCAAACCAGTTGTTCCGGTCTATACAACTTCTGCCTAAGAAGGAATCAACAGTACTAAAGGCAGTACTTTTAAGGCGGGTCCAGCTCTCGTCGACGCCCGACATCTCATCCCCAGGACCTACTCTTCCGAGTGCGAGTTCTAACGCCTGACCGTAGCTGTTTTTGGCCATTTCATTTCGTAGTGCAGCTATGTTGATTCTAGCCCGATCAGCGGATACAAAGCTTTTCAGCGTTGTAATGCTATTATAATGATAGTGGCCGCCATATTAGATTTAAAATGACGTCACATAGCCTACTGTATTCTACTCGTCATACTCTTTCATTTGATAACCATGCCGGTGGGTTGTAAAAAAAAGGAAATCCGCCATTTTATGGTGGCCGCCATATTGGATGTAGCATAAAATTGAATATACTATATTGTACTGTCTTCAGAACCAAAGGTGTGTGCCAAATTTGAGTATCCCCGGATATCGGGAAGTGGTGGAAAAATCGATCGCAATATTTGTTCCCCACAGAGAACGAAGTTAATATAAAGTTTGTAAAAAACAATGAAGTTATTGCATTTTGCAACTATTTATGAAAAAACCAAAAAAAAATCACTTCATTTAATTAACAATACTTACATTGTAATGCTTGTAAATAAGTTTCTATAAACCTTAAATTGTTTTTGAATATATTACATGAAATGAATAGGTTTCAAAATGATGCAGTCCAAATTTTAGCTCACAATGTGCATTTGTTAATTAACAATTGGACAAAATGCAATAAGTTAAATATCTCGAGTTCACGTTAACAAATATTCAATTTATTTTTTTAAATTAAAGGTCCCAACACTCTCTACCAGATCTGATAAAACATTTTAAATTTATTTTTCAAAATGGCCGAAAAAATGCAATTGTTGTTATTTGAGTAACGAAAATTACAATAAAAATTTTTCTTTTTAATTGCTTTCGAAAGCTGGCGTCGAAATCTACATTTTGAAAACAAAAATTTTCATTTTGGACTTAATGGCATGAAATGGCGGGCATTTCAAATTTTAGATAACAAATGCAATTTTGGCGGATGGGTTCAATATTTTGACACCAACTTTTCAGAGTCTTTTTATAATATCAAAAAGTATATTTTCTGAAAGTTTGATGCAAATTGGTCTAGTTGACGGTCTTGGGCACTGACATGAAAAAAATACTGCTTTTTTCTCGTTTTTTCAATTTTGTAGGTTATGTACGTACTTTAGAGACTTGAAACCAACCAGAATTTATTGGCATTTTTATTACGAAGAGACTGGTATTTAGTTTGCCCCGATCCGACTTATAGAACCGGAGTAATTCACATTTTAAGCTCGAAAAACGCGGTAAAAAAACTTTAATTGTTTATAACAAAAGTAGCACAAGGCTCACGAGGTTCAAAACTTAAGAATATACTCCTGGTGATACCACAAACAGGATAAAATCATAATCGTGCTGTTACCAGACTATACCTATCTTTTCATTTTTTTGGCCTTTTTTTACAGCACTATATATCTAAATGTCAAAATTTAGTTATTTCAAATATTTTTTTTTGAATCTACTACTATTTTTTTCTCGGGGGTTGGCCAATATTGCATTTGTTATCTAAAATACCTGAATACCCCCCATTTTATGCCATTAAATCCAAAATAAAAATTTCTTTTTGCAAAATGTAGGTCTCCATGCCCATGCCACCTTTTGAATGCAATTAAAACCAAAAATGTTTAATGTAATTTTGGTTACTTTTTTTTCATTTGTTTATAACTCAAATAATAACAATTGCATTATCAGATCTGGTAGAAAATTTTGGGACCATTCATTTAAAAAAACAAGGTCCATTTTGGTTAACGTGAACTCGAGATATTTTGAAAAAAGAAATTTTTATTTTGGACTTAATGGCATAAAATGGCGGGCATTTCAATTTTTAGATAACAAATGCAATTTTGGCCAACGGGTTCAGTATTTTGACATCAATTTTTCAGGGTATTTTTATAACATCAAGAAGTATATTTTTTTAAAGTTTCATGCAAATTGGTCTACTTGACTGTCTTGGGCATTAAATTGAAAAAAATACTGCTTTTTGAGGTCCAAGTTTTTTGGTGATATTTTCAACAGGATAAAATCATAATCTTGCTGTTACCAGGCTATACCTATCTTTGCATTTGGCCTTTTTTTACTGCACTATCAGGAAATTTTCATGGCACCAATTTGTTTCATAGGTGGCAAACCTTTTTTCACTGACATGTAAACAAGTCAGTTACGTTTGCAAATTAAAATTTTTTATATTCGTTTTTGGACGATGGGAACAAAATAAATTTTTGTTAAAAAAATAACGAATACAATTTTGATGTTATTTCCCTTTTTAATGCTTTATTTCATTAAATATAAATATTTATGTTAAACCGTTCTCTAACCCTGTTTCATCTATATGTCAGTGATTCCGGGGCTTATGGCGAAAAGAGACAGAATTAAAAAAATCACTATACCCATCTATTTTTTGTAAATATTCTGACATTAGTTCAAAGGAAAAAATGAAATCAGGTATGGCAACTTTAATATCATGTAACCGTTGTGGCGGTTTTATTTTAAATTTCGCTTAAAATCATTCCAGAATTTTATTCACCGTTCTTATTTTACTGCAAAGATAAAAACTTTATCGTATTTTGTGGTCTATTGAAAGTCAAGAGTAAAAATATTTAAGAAAGTGGAAAAGTTTGCAGTTTTTGAATGTCAATTTTATTTTTTCAAGTGATTTTATTTCTGCCAGGGAATGCACTGATCTCTTAACACGAAATTTAACAAAATTTGAGTTCGGTGACAAAAGGGGCTTATGGATGAGCGAGAGGACTATACTTTTCTATACTTTTTGGTGCCATGAGTTTGTAAGGGAATAATGTCTGATGAGCAGTCCATTATTATATGTCAGGGGTCTTACCGTAAAAAACTTTCCGAGCAGGCTCATCCTCACTCATACGAGCTAGATGTCCTGCCCACCGGAGTCTACCGAGCTTTATTTTCTTCATAATATCTATGTCGCGATAGCGCTCGTATAACTCGTCTTTGTAGAGTCTCCGGAATCTTTTTCCTCTCATAAGGAGCCAACAATCCTCCGAAGTATTTTCCACTCGAACACCGCCAAGAGGTTAGAGTGCGCTTTGCTAATCCCCCACGTTTCCGATGCATATGCGAGGACCGGCAAGACCATCGTCTTATATAGTAAAAGCTTAGACGTTATGGTTAGATGCTTGGATTTGACGAGCCTTGACAGGCTATAGTAGGCTTTGTTGGTTTTTAGCAGTCGTGCGCGTATTTCAGGTTCCATGCTATTGTCGGCTGCTACTATTGACCCAAGGTAGGTAAATGATTTTACCACATCAAACTCGTGTTCCTCTACCTTGATTGTGGGACCAATGTTAGGGGTTCTTGCAGACGAGGCCACCATGTACTTTGTTTTGCTTTCGTTGATGTGCAGTCCTAGATTTCCTGCCGCCCGCTCAATCTGGATGAAAGCTTCTTGTACAGCTGTTGATGTTCTTCCAATGATGTCAATGTCGTCTGCGTAAGCCAGTAATTGGGTGGACTTGTGGAGGATTGTGCCCCTTGATGTCACGCCCGAATCTCGGATCACTTTCTCCAACGCCAGGTTTAAAAGGAGGCAGGCCAGACCGTCCCCTTGTCGGAGTCCATTATAGATGTTGATTGGTCTGGACAGTGTTCCGGATACCTTTACTTGGCTTGTCACATTGGTCATGATCAACTTACATAGTCTTGTCAGCTTATTGGGAATTCCGAATTCTCTCATGGCTTTATAGAGTTCTACTCTGGCTATGCTATCATAGGCGGCTTTAAAGTCTATGAAGAGGTGTTGGATTGAGTTTTGAAACTCTAGACATTTTTCCATAGCCTGCCTCAAAGTGAAAATCTGATCGGTTGTTGATTTGCCTGGGCTGAAGCCACACTAGTCCGGGGAAATTAGCAAAAAAAAACGCACGAAAGGAGACAAAATTCCAAAATGGCTGAAAATTTGACTTTTTTAGAAAACAATTTCGGAATCACAAAAAAAAAACAATATGGCCGCCGGAGATATCACTTTTTGACCAAAAAATCACTCAAAAACTGGTTTTTTCAATTTTTTTTGGTGATCAGTCAATACAAAACATTATTGCCTACAAAATACCCTTCTTGAATTTTTTTAGAACACCTTGACCTTTCCGAATTATTCAATGGATTTTTTGGCTGAAATGAGATTTTTGCAAACTTTGACCTTGATTAACTTTGAAAGGGTTAGGTTTTCGCAAAAATTACACAGGGCTTTTTTGTAGGAAATAACGTTTCGTATTGACTGAAAAAAAATTTTTTCCGAAAAAACCAGTTTTTGAGTGATTTTTTTCCAAAAAGTAATATCTTTGGCAGCCATGTTTTTTTTGTGATTCCAAAATTGTTTTCTTAAAAAGTCCCAAAGAAGCTGGGTCCAATTTTCAGCCATTTTGGAATTTTGTCTCCTTAAAATGCTAATTTCCCCGGACTACACGGGTATTGGCCTACGATGTTTCCAGCGTATGTGGCATCGCTTCCTGCTCCCATACTTGCACAATTAATTCATGAATCGCTTGGTGTAATGTAGGCCCTCCATATTTAACCAGCTCCGCAGGGATGCCGTCTGCACCCGAGGCCTTATTGTTTTTGAGCCGGGTGATGGCACTGCTAACTTCTGCTAAGCTTGGTGGTGACAGCATAGCATTATCATCAGATATTGGTGGAGCCTCCAAATCCTCAGTTAGCTCGCCATTTAGCAATTCATGAAAGTTCTCCTCCCATTGTTCCAAGATACCATTAGGATCGGTGATCAGATTCCTTTCTTTGTCTTTGCAGTATGTGCAACGTGGTGTGAATTGCGTCATACCGCGTACTCTTCGACAAAACTCCCGCGCCCGGTGCGGACGTCGCTGTCTGTACTGTTCTAGTTCACAAAAGGGATTTTTCTCCCAGGCTTCCTTTTTTCGTCTGTGAATTCTCTTTTCTTCTTTTCTGAGCTCTTTATATTTCTCTTCGCGAGCTCGTGTTCTCTGAGACTGCTGCATTGCTCGGTACGCAGCATTCATTATCAAACCAGTTGTTCCGGTCTATACAACTTCTGCCTAAGAAGGAATCAACAGTACTAAAGGCAGTACTTTTAAGGCGGGTCCAGCTCTCGTCGACGCCCGACATCTCATCCCCAGGACCTACTCTTCCGAGTGCGAGTTCTAACGCCTGACCGTAGCTGTTTTTGGCCATTTCATTTCGTAGTGCAGCTATGTTGATTCTAGCCCGATCAGCGGATACAAAGCTTTTCAGCGTTGTAATGCGCTCTCAAAGCACCATACCAACAAGATAGTGATCCGAGTCGAAGTTGGCACCTCGGGACGTGCGTACCGTCATCAGACCCGAAAGGTGGCGGCGGTCTATCAACACATGGTCTATTTGATTGCGAGTTGCTCCATCAGGAGGTTTCCAGGTGGTTTTATGGGTATATATATACGCGCAAATCTGGTACTTGAAACGACCAAGTTCTTACTTGCTGCCATCTCTATAACTCGCTGTCCATTGTCATTAGTGTTCTGATGCCAGCTGTGGGTGCCGACATATTGCCTGTATACGGGCTCCCAGCCTACTTTGGCGTTCAGATCTCCTAGTATGATTTTTACATCATATCTGGGGCAGGAATTAAGTTCCCTTTCCATTACTTCGAAAAATTCTTCTTTATCATCGTCCGAGGACTCTTCTGTAGGTGCGTGAACGTTTATGAGGCTGATGTTCTTAAATTTGCCTCGCACACGAAGGGTACTTTCGTTTATTGCTTTAAAGCCGATAATGTTAGGCTTCATCCTTTTGCTGACCATAAAACCCACCTCGAGCACATGGTGTTTTGTATGACAGCTGTAATATACGTCATATTCAGGTTTTTCCAAATCACCATTCCCTGTCCATCGCATCTTCTGAATGGCGGTAATGTCAGCTTTATATATTGACAGGGTATCGGCTGGATGTTGTGCAGCTCGAGTTCTGTAAAGAGTTCGTACGTCCCATGCGAAAATTCTTAAATCATTTTGCTTTTTTCGTTGCCGTCGTAACTTACTTAGATGGCTCTAAAACCTGAATTCGGTCCTGAAAAAACTTTCGCCTACCCAATTCATAAATTAGAACGTGAATACTACTACCACTACGAAGTGCCAATCAATCTGATCTGAAGCACAAGTCAGGATTGAGATTGAGAAAATTTCCACTGGAAAAATACAATGCGACGTTATCTTTAAATTTCAATCAAACATCAATAAATAACCAGGAAAATCCGAAAACTACAGTAATCCTTTAAATCCTTTTCGGAAAAAAACAACACAGCTTTTATCTGGACAAAAAGTAACTTTTCGATATCCTTCTTTTCCGTTTTCGATAAATTTGTTTTCTCTTTTTTTTCTACTTTTAACAATAATCTTCAAAAATTTCTGGGTTTACAACACCAATATGTCTGGGGAATGGTGTTCGAGGAGTCAATTTTTTCCGTTTTAATTTTCCACCTGAACGAAATCGAATTTCAGATTTCAAATACTGTGTGGTAACAAAGTAATATTGTGTCCCTTTCGATGTTTTTCTGCGCTCATGTTTCTTCTATTTCTGATTCATGGTAAAATCCTGTACCACAAACCGCAAAATCGTGTATCCTTGATATAAAACTTCATCGACGTGTACCAAGCCTCACCATACCACGACAAAAAAAAATCCGTACTGTTGTATGAGTTCCCTCTATGCATTGAAATTCTTCATTGTATAAATTATCGATGAATTGGGAAGAAAGGAGTTGGAATGAAATATTGCCTGAATGGAGACGATGTGCTTTTCTACGCTTTATGCTGCCACAGGTAATAGTTTCAATTCCCGCTTTATTCATAAAGATTTATGTTTGCCAATACCAAAAAAAAATATCGGGGAAAAAGATGGGGTTTTTACTGAGTTGCGATATGAAATTGAAAATGTATTGATGGAAATTGAAAGGAGGGAAAAAAGTGTAATTGTTAATTATGAAATGAAATTGTGATGCATGCAGAATTTGTTTACGCTATGGTCATGTAATCGAAGTTTGAGTAAACAAGGGCAGAAACGAGTTTAAAACTTGTAGAATGATGAAAATGTGACGGGAAAAATAAATAGTGGAAAGCGAATGTTGCTTGTTCAAATATCATGTATTGACTAACTCACAATTAGTATGTACATACAAGTGTTTTGCCTTCTGGCCTCCTTAACCCTACTACAAACTGCTTCTGGAACACTTATTTCGTTTTGGAAATATATACCAAACTTTTAAAAATCAATGCATTTCATGACAGCTACTACGCCCTTGTTAGAGAGAGGCGAGAAATACTAGATCTCAATATTAAAACAGGTAAGACTTTTGAAACTGAATTGGTAAACATACTAGTTTACTATACATGAAAAATGTAACGGAAATAGTAATAGAGTTTGCAGTGTAAATCCAGTAAAGCCACCAAATCCTGGCATATATCTCTTGTCGTCCTAAACCAATGCAACTTACCTTTGGATAAACGTCTGCGAACATATTTTCAAACTCCGGAAAACTGAGACGTTTTTTCTGACAATACAAGCAAATCTAAAGCCTACGTCATTTCTACCGGTGTCCCCAGAGGTAAATTCTGTTCCCTGTTCTATTTTCTAAAGTTTATAAAATTTCTGCTATCTGTAACCCTTCCAACCGACTACACAGCTTTGTTGATGACGGTACTCTGAGTTACTCTTACGACTTTGAGGATGCCAGATCCTGTCTCTCTGATTGCTGGCTTATGTCTGCCTCATTAAGCAAGAACATTGAACTAATTCTTAATTCGGGGCCCAGGATCTTGTCGAATTCAATGCTTCCAAAATCGAGTACCGCCTTATTTCCAACAAAACGTGCTTATCACCTACCTATCCTGGTCAATGGACGTTCAGTTAAACGAGTGGTCGTCCCATTTCTTAACATTGTAGTCTTGATATTACCACAAGATCTAAGATGGAATGACTATATTTTCCAAATCGCCAAAAAATCATATGTTAAGAGATGGAAATGCCTGCAGCTGTAATCGGCTCTGGCTGTAAAATACAAATATTGGGCCTCTCCGAGTGGTTACATCTAAAATAGGAGAGCTTTCAATATCAGTGATAACCGTGAAGAGATTCCCTCTAAAGGGGACTATACCCCTTCTATGCTCACTAATCAACGACCTTCTTTTTAGGATGTAGCTTTCTAGCTTTGCTGTACAAAGATACTAATGACTTTGGCATCATAATAAGAGGTAAGGACCACACGACTGTATCTGGACTCATACAAAGAGGTGTAATTAAGCCCAAACCCAAGGAAAACACTCATTGTCCCCTTCACTAGAAGAAGGAAGCTAAATCTTCCAACTCTCACAATGAATGAGGAAATGATCGGGTTTTCAGAAGAGGGACCACTCTAGATAAAAGACAACTCGAATTTACATACAATGTTACAAAGAAAGCCTCTATGGCATTATTTACCGAACAGAAGGGGAAAGTTTGGGGTTTAAGAGCCAAAGTGACGTACTGTTCATGCATCTAACTCATGATCACCTACGCAATCCTGGCCTGGTGGCCAAATATCCAAGAGATATTGTTTTCCTGAGAATCACACGCGCAAAAGCTTTTTAAACCACTAGCATTTAAAAAGGGTATTGCCTCAGGTTCATGCCGCAAGAGGGGTTTCTCGGTAGGTTCCTCATGAGGACAGCATGAGGCAAATGAGGGGCATGCCAAAAGAGGGCTTTCCTATTAGTTTTCTAATGAACACCACACAAAAAAATCAACGATACTGAAGTTAGGTAAGCCGTATCAGTTTCTCATAAGGGCCCTATGGCGCAAACCTCATTACAAATGATATGGTTGGGATCTGCCTTACGTATTCGGAAAGCTTTTTAAGCCTCCTTTTCCACTTGGGATCGGGCAATGAGTTTTCGTCAAGGGGGCGAAATGGGGCATTCCTTATGACGGTGCGCGACTGAAGCAAGGTGTTAAATGCCCTGTGTGAGCTTTATAGGGCAATCCACACGGAGTGCACATGAGTCAGTGGGGCTAGCTTCATGTAGACGGAGAGATAGAACCAAATTTTGCAACCGATTTGTAACCCTTCCAATTTTGTTTTTAATATATAAAGGCGATGGGGGAGCCATTTTCGGCAATGGCGGATAACCTCATTGGTGCAGGGGTGGGGGTGCGGTGGTGAATTTTGGTTTTTGGGGAAAAATGTAGTTTAATGATTTAGAATAGAAAGGTAATGAAACAATGGTCGATTTTCACAAATAGGGTGTTTTTGTAATCGTAAAGAATGCGGCTTTTCTTAATAAATAAAAACAATGATGTATGATGGGAAAAAACATAAATAAAGGGATTTATTTGTTAAAAAATATGAAAAAAAAGCAATTTTTCCTACATATTTACTGTATCTCAAAAAGTAGATCGTTAAGGTCATTTTTTCTGAACTTTTTTAACATCGCCGAAAGTTTCTTAAAAAATTCGTGGAACACTCCAAGACTCCAGCTGCCCTGGTTCTTTTGCTATTTACCATTCTTGCGGATAGATAAAGCCAAGTTTTGCACATGACAAACTGCATCAGGTACGCACTAGCACGCACGGCGCCACAGCTAGCACGGCATATTTTTACTAGGGCGCACCTAGCATACAGTTGGTACGCACGCAGAGTATCAACCCGAGTAAACCGACTAGGGAACTTTTTACTCGGGAACAAAACTAGGGTTCCCGCTCCCGCCACAGGGATCCACACTCCCGCCACAGGGATCCACGCTTCCGCCACAGGGATGCACGAAATCGGCTGTATTGCTTTAAAAAAATTGTAGAGGACGAAGAAAAAAGGCAACTATCTTGGTGACCATAAAGGGTACCAATAGCATACTCAGTAAAAAGGTTCTCGTTTGATTGCGTAGGTCAAGCAGCATTGGAAGTGGTTAGTGTTTAGTTGGGGGACTGCTTGGTAAAGCAAGGCTCGCGTTTGGAATGGTTTATGCCGTTGCGGATGTATTTATAAATGTTCATGGCTGAATTTTTAAATTTTCGTGCCAGTGGATGCCTCTAGCGTACAAATTTTAACATTTTCGTGCTTGTGGCGGGAGCGTGCATCCCTGTGGCGGGAGCGTGCATCCCTGTGGCGGGAGAGTGGGTGCCTCTAACGAACAAATTTTTAAATTTTCGTACCTGTGGCGGGAGCGTGCATCCCTGTGGCGGGAGCGTGCATCCCTGTGGCGGGAGCGTGCATCCCTGCGGCGGGAGCGTGCATCCCTACGGCGGGTGCGTGCATACTTTTGTGGCGTCCCTATTTGCTCGCTATGCGCGCTAGCAGCGGTCGCGTGCGTGCTAGTAAGAAAATTAACCAACTAAATTATTTTTACTCGGGAAGCATAACACCGTTATAAAAATCGTTCCCTATATGTTTCTTGGGTCGCTGATCACGAAAATCGAGGTCTCGCAGCCCTAAAATATGGGCGTCATCCTTAAAGCTAGAAAACGTCCGAAACATCCCATTTCTAACATTCAAATTGTTACTCGCACTGTGAATCCGATTTGGTTCGTCAGAATTCTGACGAAAGCTTGCGAACTGCGAACCATCCGATTCTGATGGGATTCAATCGCAGTTTTCGTCCGAATTGTTCAATAATTCCGTGCACTGAAAAGAATTTCTAATTGTGATAACCAAATTTTTAGTGAAATATGACACCAAATATATTTTTTATAGTTGCAGTTTCTAAAAAAATTCTTTATGCTAACTAAAAAATACAATAAGAGTGTTATATAATTTTTTGTTGGTTTTATGATAAACTTGGAACAATCTTTTACTTTGAAAGAATCAGATATATTTACTGTGGAACAATCACTGTTACTTTAAGATATTTAAATATAAATTCTTAGTTGAGTTTTGCTTCGTTTAGTCAATCTTACTATTTGTCGGAACAATCCTTTACATTTAGTCAATTTTATTATTTTTTTTAGTTTGTGCAATTCTAGGACACCTTTATTTAATTTTACTATTTATTTTAATTACAATTCTCCGCCGGTTTTCGTAAATAACAAAAAAAACAACACAACGTCTTTACCGAAAAATCGACCACCCGTCTTTGCGTATAAAACAGATTGGACAGTGACTATCAATTTCTGATTAGTTTGCTACCTTATCTGAGAAAAGTAGCAGAAAATAGAAAACTACTTGTATGATCGAAATTACAACAGATTTTGATTGAAGAAGATAATTTTCAACATCCTTCTACCTCACTTTCTTATTGTTCAGGATGTTTTAGCCCAACTCCTACTCCTTCTCCAGGATCTCTGGGCAACTTTGATAAAAACTCGACATCTGATACGAATTCTCTAATAAACTATTTTTCAACATATAATAATGCAGAATAAATAAAAACATTACACACAGAATACAGAATTTATTTTACTATTTCTACTTTGTATTTGCTTACCTTAAAGTTAACGATAACCGTTCAGCGGTGAAATTGTTCCTCTAAAATTCGGGAATTTCTCAATTGAATTTCTGATTGAACTTAAAATATATTCATATGTTACTCAAACTCAGTCGATAGTATGTAAAAAATTTTGCGGGATCACTTTTTAAATCAGAATGTAAGTGATGAAACTCACCAAATTCATTTCGTTTAGCGGACACCTCGCAGACCCACTTCCTTTTTCTTAAAAATATTTTTAGATAAGCGTTTTCTAGTAAAAACATTTCTTCTGTCATGTCTTTTACTACCGCAAAAATTTCTAAAAAGAAAAACAATACTAAATCGGGTGACTTCTGATGCAGTGTGAGAGCACAATTGCGATTTCTGACGGCATATTTTCGCCAGAATTCGTACGAACAAAATTCGCATAAATTCTGATGCAGTGTGCGAGGGGCCTAAAAATACAAAAAAAACCTTTTTAAGGGTTTTTCGCTATAATTTCAATAATAATCAAAAATAACCCAATGAAATACACTTTTTTCAATATTTCATTGCGAAGGTGGTTGACTTATACCGAATCAAGCCAAATTTTATGATAAGGGATAATCGTAAAGAGTTTTAAAACCACCTTTAAATAGACTGGAAATAAAAAAAAATGTAACAAGATTTCCTAGGTGATCTATATCACATGCTAGAAATGGTGAAAAGGTTATATATCACAAGCAGATTTTAGCTTTCACCCTCGCACCTCCCACCCCTTATCCGCCATTGTCGAAAATGGCTCTGCCCACATCCCCTTTTAGATATTAAAAACAAAATTGGAAGGGTTACAGATCATTTGAAAAACTCGGCTCTATCTCTAGGAGTAATAGGGGTCCCCTCTATACCCCCTCTCCCCAAAATGCTTGTCAGGCATAATCCCACAACCAAAGAATTTAAAACCATATAACTCAACAGACAGCTGGTAAATAAATTGTCCGATTAACTTTTTACATTTTAACCGTTATCTGTTCACGTGTTACCCCCCCCCCCCCAAAATGATTATGTTCCGCCGCCCCTGCTGACTACCATGCGAGAGGTTCGTTGTTCGAATCCGCTCCATGGTACGGTCTTTCGTCTTTCCATTTTTCCAACCTTGATAACTCTCTTCTTTCTTGGCTTGCCTCTTTACATAAAAAATTGCCTGTCCTTTCTTCTAGCATCGCCTCTAAGCATAATAAGTGATTTTAAAAGCTAGACTTTTTAAGCTAGACGATGTGTCCTCTTTGAAATTTACAGATTGGAGATTAAGCAAACCCCCTTATGAGTGCAGGTGGCTTCAAAATTCTTGCACTACCAAACATTTTGATTGCTCTTAATAATACCAGCAAATTGGGATCCACTCTTTTACAGGTTTTACCTTCAATAACCAAACCATTATCAGACAAGCCAGAACCGGTTAAAACCACTTTAATCTGATTCTAGTATGAGCGAAAAAATATGTTCAATTTCGTCCTTTATTATACACAGTCAACTTTAAAAAGTGCTTCAAAATTTCATTATCTTTCAATAAAATTTTTTGTGCTTTTAATTAAAATAAAGGGCAGCAAAGGATATTAATTATTTAAATAAAAGAAAATAATTTTGTTTAAAAAAAACCCTTTTCAAAAAAGCCCTTTCAAATTTCACATTTCATCCGAAAAAAGGATATAAAATAAATTCTATCTTGTGTCTATGTTAATTACTGTGTATTAAATGTATTCGTTGAAAGAATATTCTCTCTTCGGTATATCCATTCAGCCTTGAGTCCTTTACTTTGGCTTCTCTAAATATAATATTAAAGTTAATTAATTATCAATTTTGAGAGATGATTTTTGCTTTATTTCATTCACATTAAACAAAAGCAAAAGGCAACTCTCGACAAAGTGAATTTATTAGAAGCTAACAAAACTTTTTGCTCTCCGCCCCGTGGGCATTATACTAAGAAATTAAAAGTGTTTCATCAACAATTGCCAGGAATTTTTTTTGAGCAACAACTTTTTACTGAAGGACACTTCTTGAGTTCTAGTGAAAAGGCGGGCGGTGCCCATTAATAATTCTATTTGGAATTCGGTTTGTTTAAAAAGTAAATCTCTAGGAAGAGAGCTTGAAGGAAGTAATTTTGGTGGAAGATGATTTAAGTTGTTTACACGGAGGACCATGATATATTCGCTGAAAAAATAAAAATTGTAAATGTGGACGAATTTGGAAGGAGCTTCGTTGGTGTTATTATACTGTCCGACATGATGACGTAGTTAACAAATCGTTAACGTAAGCACAATAACGATTACAAAACAAAAACCGCCAAGGACTCATTAAAGGACAACTTTTGCGTAAAATGAGTGAAACCGCAAACATTTCATTTCGAGTTTGTCGTGCGAATGTCCTAACTACATGGTCCTCCATTTCTCGTCCCTATGCCTAAGGAGCACTTGACATCCATTTAAAGTTGAACCGAACCGAACCTTTACCAAACCGTACTGAATGGTCTCCAGGCACAAGGACGAACGAAATATACATTCTTACACCGCATGACGTTCTTATACGCGTAGTACATACAGAAAGTGTGAAGTTAACCAGCAAGAGCTGACGGGGAACAAATACCAATGCCATAGTGAAATCCTCCGAACAGAGATAGAAAAATCAATAAGTAGAAGAAGGCGCCCAGAGAATCACCGAAAGACGTGGTGGTAGTGGCTTGATGCTCTCTCTGGCTCGTATCCGGCGGGGATGGGAGCGAATAACCCGCATCGGATTCCCAAGGAGGCACTTCGTCACTTGGGTAACTTCACAAGAGCTTTTTAACGTAATGAGAAATTTCTTTACTGCGTTCGGTAATTGTTTGGAACACATAATTGTTTAAGTTTAGATAACTTAAAATGGAACCCTTTACCTTTTATCCCCGAGGGCATATGGCACGTCAAGAGAGGGTATATATGCGGGCGGGCGGTCTTTGGTGAGCACCCGGGAGCTGGGAGGGATACACGCTTTTGTTTATAAACAAAATAAGATTCGACTTTCCGAAAAGTTCACTGTCTTTAACTTTTGCCAACTATTTAAATGTCGACGTGACAGCAAAGTGGGATTTGCTTTATCTGCGGAAGGTTATTATGATTTCATCACGTCTCGTTGAACTTCAAGCTTAGAGGAAAAGAGAATTCTGGAGCCCCTCGAGCGCATTTATGAGCGCGTGTCCTTAGCATATCGAAGGGAGTGATACCAGTTTATTAAGATGAAATAATCAACTTTTAAATTTATGATGCCGTATCTGGCCCAACGTTTAGCTGTATGGGTGTGTTTGTGCCGTGGCTCTACGACTCCTGGAAGATAATCCTTTTTTTTGCTTCTTCTTTTTTGGTTATACTTCTGTGGTGGCGCAGTGATGGTGATGGTACTCCATTTCACAGTCCCTGATTCAGCGTTTATTAGAGAGGATAAAGAATTGTTTATAGCTCTTTGAGGAAGATTAGAAAGTTTTGTCAGACGTGAATTATTATTTATTGTAATGACTGAAGACGTGGGTATAGGTTAAGGTTTTCAAGGTTAGCTGGATTCTGTCAAGATAGAACTGTTACCGAATTATGCGGATACAAGGACATACTCACTTTAGACACATTAATATATAAGATCTTTATCGTATATGTTAACTGGAAAGAATTCAGTCTAGTTCCACGATAACTTTTATTTAATACTTTATTTAATATCATAACGAATAAAGTTATATGCATCAGCCACCAATTTATCATTATAGATACTATGTAAAGATAAACTCTTATTTATCTTCCACCGAGATTCACCAAGCCCAAATGGATCAAATTATAGTTTTATTCACCACGATTCACCGATCGCTGATCGTGGTGAGCCCGTCTAGAGCTTTAAAGATATATAGTTCTGTGGATTGCGCAAATCTGATATTACGCCAGGTGCCCTGTTTCCTCGAACAACCCATACCTTTCTTAGGGTCCACCTTTTTTCCATGATTGATAATCCATAAGTTGTAATTGGTTGGACACTTCTTGAGTTGTATAGAAACATTTTAAGATTTCTGCTGCAACCTCAGAGTATTGCAGGTCATTCCAAACTGTCAAAAATGTCACATGGTAAAACGTAACGTCACGTAACGTAACGATCTCAATGAAGTGAAAATTCTTTGGCTGCACTGGGTGTAAATTCACAAGGCCGCGCCACGTCACTTTTCGGCACTAGCTGTAATGAACGTGTTTGTATGAGATTTCTATAACGAATTCTTTGAAAAACATATATTATTATTTCTTTTGCCAAACTAATTATTAAAAACTTACGAAAAATCCTATTTATTAAAAAAACCCTCATTGTTTTTATGAATTTTCACTTCTGTCGAAGTAGTCCGGGGAAATTAGCATTTTAAGGAGACAAAATTCCAAAATGACTGTAAATTGGACCACAGCTTCCTTGGGACTTTTTAAGTAAACAATTTCGGAATCACAAAAAAAACATGGCCGCCGGAGGGTAAACAATATCATATCAAAAAAAACTCATTTCATTTTTTTTTAAATTATATATATCTTTAAATTATACACCGAACTTTCGCCGTTTTCCTAGGCATATGTTGGGCTGACGATCGCACTGCCTGCTGTCAGGTTCCCTATAAAAGAAAACACAGTGTGAGCCCTTTCCTTCCCGGTATTTTATAAAAATTCAAAATACATCGACAAAGGGTTCTCACAAAACAAACGCCCATGCACAACCATGTAGTATAAGTGCTTCACCTTGATCACATGCCATTACTCCTGTTTAGCTTTGCATGCGGAGAAAACCATCAACACACAGGCACAAGGAGCACACCATCGCAAGTGCCTATTAGCCAACAATTCCTTAGTCATCATATGTGGAGAAAACCATCAACACACAGACAAAAGGCAAACACAAACATAGGTCTCCCAGGAGTATGGCATGAACACTATCTTTCAGGACGCTTATCGCACAAAACAAAACTACAGGGTGATACAATCTATACCCTACTAGTCCAGTAGAATTAGTCGTAAAAATGAGAAGAAAACAAAATAATTCGTTACAGCAATCTGACAGTGGGATATTGTCGAACAAGTTCTTGTAAAAGAGGGAAAAATAAATCGAACCGACAGCGGTTATCCGGGGAGGAATGGGGGGGGGGGTTTTTAGGGGTTTAAAACAGTCTTTCGCATTTTCTGGCTAAACTGTACATTCTATCGAAAAAAGTTAAAAGTAAAAGTTGTAGGAAATAAAAAGATCTACAACTTTTGTATTTACCATTTTTCCCTAACTTCAAAATTTTTCGAGAAAATGGCGGAAAACCGGTTTTTCGGTTTTTTATTTTTTTCTTTGACAAAAAAATTTCTATGAAGCTGAAACTTGGGCAAAAGATACCTGTTAGTGTTGCAAAACTGCAGTAATTTTTTCAGACGGAAATATTTAGAGGTTGTTGTTAAATTTAATTTTTTTTTAAAAAAAAGGGAAATTTTTAACTGCGATTCCTCTTAAAACTACATGTCCTACGGAGTTCTGTTTTGGCACACTTACTCGTTGTTACGTCTACTTCCGATAAATGGTAAAAAAAAGGTATACTGCAATGGAAAAAATGGCCGGAAAATTGTTATATTCACGTTAACGACGATTATTCAGAAACAAATTATAGATGCCATTGTTATGTTTACTTTATTTAATTAACAAAAAAGTATAGTGTGCATTTTAGTGCCTTCTACGATCGTCGTACATAGGATTGTAATTATCAAACAAAACGTAAGAAATGCACATCCCAAATATGCATTTACGAACAATTTTTGTTTTTTACTGGAAATCCAAAATTAACTGAACAGCATGTATTCATAGAATAGGTAATAGAGTGGATCTACAATGATACGGGTTTTCGAGAGTGGGTTTTAATGATAAGACAGTATTTGCATGTGGAACGGAACAAGTTTATAATAATAGTATTTTTATAAATGAAAGTTGTAAAAAAATAATACGTCATTGTATTAATTACATTTCGATAGCTTAGGAACACTCTGGAAATCGGTACTACATATTAAATAAAACACAATTCACCTTGTTTTGAGTGGAGAAAAATTCAATTGAATAAAAAAAACTCTACCATTTATTTCCAACTGATACAAGATCCAAAATCAAATACATAAATATTAACAGCATGAAATACATAAATGGGGTAAAAAAAATTAAATATTTTTTTGAACATGCTTAAAACGCCAAATTGAAAAAAATATGCATTAAAGTCTTCTTTATGAATTTTTCTCTAATCTTGCTCTCTTTGCAGAGTGTTGCAAATTCTCTTCATCAGATGCCATAAAACTGGACGATTCTTCAGTGTTTTCGACAGTTTCATTGAGCACTGTTTCAGTCACAGTACATTGATCTGTTTCCATTTCTTCCGAGTCACTTTCGTCTATAGAAATTTGTGGAAGTTCAGCATTTGAGCAATTTTCTAAATTAAAGCAATTTAAACACAAGTGTGGCCATTTTTTCCATTGCAGTATACCTTTTTTTACCATTTATCGGAAGTAGACGTAACAACGAGTAATTGTGCCAAAACAGAACTCCGTAGGACATGTAGTTTTAAGAGGAATCGCAGTTAAAAATTTCCCTTTTTTTTTTAAAAAAATTAAATTTAACAACAACCTCTAAATATTTCCGTCTGAAAAAATTACTGCATTTTTGCAACACTAACAGGTATCTTTTGCCCAAGTTTCAGCTTCATAGAAATTTTTTTGTCAAAGAAACAAATAAAAAACCGAAAAACCGGTTTTCCGCCATTTTCTCGAAAAATTTTGAGGTTAGGGAAAAATGGTAAATACAAAAGTTGTAGATCTTTTGATTTCCTACAACTTTTACTTTTAACTTTTTTCGATAGAATGTACAGTTTAGCCAGAAATTGCGAAAAACTGTTTTCAACCCCTAAAAACCCCCCCATTCCTCCCCGGATAACCGCTGTCGGTTCGATTTATTTTTCCCTCTTTTACAAGAGCTTGTTCGACAACATCCCACTGTCAGATTGCTGTAACGAATTTTTTTGTTGTTCGAACCCTATTTCTACTGGACTATACACCAAATACTACATTTTGCCTACAAAAATACACTCATGCAGGAAAAGTAAACCCGGTGAGATAACTTACCTTAGTGTTCAGTTTCTTCCTTACACAATTTCTTTTCCACACACTTTACACTACAAAAGTCTATTAATAATTTTTATTATATAATTTAATTATATAATTAAATCACTCTATTTAATTCTTTTTTTCAAATATTTTGCCTTCTACTGTTTTTTTTACTTCTTTTACCATCCAATTCTTACAAAGGCACTTGCTCGAATGACTATTTCAAACCATTCTACGCATGAACGTGCTAGCTCTACCACCAAACATGCATTTTCATAATCTTAAACAAAGGAATGCATAATGACTAATAATCGAACAAAGGAATCAGACAAAGAAATTAGCCAGACAGGCTTTTACATGAATAGCTAAACTATTTACGTTACTCAAAAGAGCATAAAATTCCTCTACGGACGAGGTTTATGACTCTTAAATTGAGACATGCTTTCACCCTTTCCAAATCTAGGCCAGAAGACAAAAAAAAGAACTTGAAAAGAGTTGCCATGTACAAACCTTCATAAACCCATTTCTTACAGGAGATATCATTTTTAGGCAAAAAAATCACTCAAAAACTGGTTTTTTCGAAACATTTTTTTCGAAATGTTATTGTAGCTCTCTTGCCATTTTTTCGAAAACCTAACCCTTTCGAAGTTATTCAAGGTCATAGTTTCAGTCAAATAATACTTTAAATAATTCGGAAAGGTCAGAGTTTTCGAAAAAATTTCAATGATCAAAAAAAATTTCGAAAAAAACCAGTTTTTGAGTGATTTTTTTGCCTAAAAGTGATATCTCCGGCGGCCATGTTTTTTTTTGTGATTCCGAAATTGTTTTCTTAAAAAGTCGCAAGGAACCTGTGGGCCTATTTTTATCCATTTTGAATTTTGTCTCCTTTCGCGCCTTTTTTTGCTAATTTCCCCGGACTAAAGGTGCCGATAGCCACGAGTTTTAGCGGTGAAAATGGTTTAGGATATGGTTGTAGCATGAAGTGAACATAGATTGTCTTTGATTATTTTATCTGTCTACCTTCTGCTACGAAATCTATAACAAAGTCGGGCTAGTTACACCATATATGCAACGATTTTTATGATTTTTGATTTGTGGGAGACAAATAGCAGAATAACTAAAACATCGGAAAAATTAACAAAAAAAATTTATGAATTTATTAATTTTATCATACATTTTGTATGGAACGGCTTTTTTTGTCATATCTCGAGAACGGATTGACTGATTTCGATGAATTTTGTTTTTTTTGTTCGTCTCGGCCTCGAGAAGCTTCATCGAGCATTGGAAATTTAAGAAAATCACAAATACATATAAAAATCATGTGTCACGATGTTCGTACACGCTAATCTCCGAAACCGCCCAACCGATTTCAATGAAATTTTGTGAATGTGTATGGTTGGTTCCAGATTGAAAGATAGGATAGCCACCCGATAACTGGCGCTGTGTTCGAGGCTATTCGCTGGTAAGTGGATTACTTGAGAACGGCTGGACGGATTTGGCAAGTAATTTTTAAATGGTTCATAAAGGTCAAAATAATGTTTTTAGAGAAAGCAAAATTGGAAAAGTTGTCCGGAAAATTGAGCAAAAGTGAACCTGCCTTTTATGTGGGATTTTTATCAGTTTTTCATTGGCCATTCATGAAAGACATGACACTGTTGTTCACTTGGCCGTTCAGTTGGAAAATTGGAAAAGAGTAAACTTCGCCATCTAGACGAACACAACCGCCATCTACAATATTGAGCACGTTCTTTTAAATGTACCAGAATGATGACATTGCCGAGCGCTGCTATACTCCGAAATGCCAAGATATTGGACTTGGAATCAATCGTCGAAGAAATGTACGTTCCATATAAGATCTCTGCTATTCAAGGCAGGTGAGTTTCTATAATGCGGTATGGTAGGACTACATTCAAAACAACCAACACTCTGGACATGGCTTGAATGCGATTGTAGCAGGTGTTCAGTGAAAGTGGGTTCAGCGTTGTATAATTTTCTCAATGAAGTCGATTTTCCTACTAATGTAGAGGAGCTGAGACTTTTCTGTGACGGCTGTGGTGGCGATAGCCATATACTGCACATTCTTATGTCTACTCACATATTCTCTGCTTGCCAACCTTTTTGCACCTATGTTCTGCTTCTCCAGTTGACTTCCAATGAACTATGTTCTGTGAGGCAGGTTTCAGTTCCGTTTATAAATAATCTGGCTGTTTCTGTGGCCTTTGCCAGCATCATGCTATTTGGTTGATTTAGGTCTTCCAACCCAGCAGGCTCCTAGGGGATTCCAGTAGAAGGCCTGGTTGCGTAGATTTCCATTTTCACCTCGCAGGATATAGCCAATCAAATTGCGCTTTCTTCCCTGAATTGCATCGCCTACCTTTTCTTTGATTACATGGTGTCATTGTTCTTGATTCCCAATTCAGGAAAATTGTTAGGATGTGACTAAGCATATGTTGATAAAAACGTGAAGGTGTCTTATGATGAATTGGTAGGGTTACCCTACTATTGAACAAGCCCAATTTAATTTTAATTTCTCCGTCGACCTACATATGTCGTACAGTTAAGGGAATGCGCTTCCCATTTTACTTACATTAAACCCATTATTATGTTGCATTATCTTATAGAAGGCATAATAACAATACGGTGTTAACAAATTTGCAAAGTGCTGCCTGTATTTGTTAAGTTTTTATCAGATTTTCTTAAGTTTTTATCAGATTTTGGTTTCGAGCTTACCAAACCCTTTTCTGCTCTTAAATTCTGTATCATGTTGTTTAGGTCGTTGGGTTGCTGTGCGAGTAAACAAAATATCTACTGCATTGTAGAGGTTTTTAAGGTGACAGTCCCCATACACCAATGTATGTCCGTTATACTATAAAGAGCACTGCCTGATGTTGATTATATCACTATAAAAAGAGTAGTGGCGAAAGAAAACTTCCTTGTCGTATACCAAAGTTCACATCAAAGCTGCCGGATTGCTAATCGCTGCGAACGAATCTGTGTATAGAATTCTTGTATAGAGCTTCACCAAGATGCCTGTCATATGAATTATGTACTTATTTACCGACTCGTATGAATTTTTATAATCAACGAGGCAAAGATAAGAGCAGATCCTTATTCGGTTAAATGCTCCATTGTAATCTTCAACTTTATCATAGCTTCGCTTATGACGGAACTCTGCGTTACTCTTAGGTCTTTGATAATGCACCCAAGCACGTGCCAGATCCGGTGTCTTGACGATCGCGGACTTAGGTTCAACTTAATCAACAGGTTACATGGAAGTCAGCGTCGATTGGGGTGACAAAAATCGAACGCCGGGTTCATCAGCATCTCTTTAAATATCCTTCTGATTCCCCGTTACTTGTTTTATCTTTCGAGCTAAACTTACTATAGACGTACCCGAGTAAAAATAATTTAGTTGGTTATTTTTATTTAAAGCACATATTCGCCCGCAACTAGCACGCATGGCGAACAAGAACAGCTTTAAAAATCTAAACATCTACTCGCCAGAGATATGCAGTGCTGAGGTATGAATTTTTTCTATTGGACTGAGAAAAAAATAAAAAACTGCGATGCGGAGGATCTTCCTATTAAAATTAAGAGCTCATGTTGAGTGACAATTTTTGTAAGGCGTCCAGCAACCCATTTTTCCGTCTCACTTGTAAAAAAAAAATAATTGATTTTTTTTACCCAGCCTAGTATGCACGCCTCTGTTACAGATATGAATTTATTCGTAATCGACCATTCCAAACGCGAGTATCGTTTTACTAAGCGGTTCCCCAACTAACTGCTACCCAAGTCCAATGCTGCTTGACCTACGCAATCAAACGATAACCTGCCTATTGAGTACGCGAATGGCACTGTTTATGGTCACCCGTTTTTTTCATCCTAAGCAATTTTTTAAATCTCCAATTTTGGCCCCTTTAGTCTAAAAAACGTGTGAGCGTATCATGCTTCATTTGGACTATTTAGTGCGTCATTTAGTGGAATAGTAGTACTTTTACTCAGGCGTACCGTGCATGTTTTGGGTGCCATACAAAGTAATAAAAACGCGCATTGCCAATTACTATTTTTTTGGTTTTTGGAACGAAGTTCCTTTACGCGTCTTGCGGGTAGAGTGAATTCATAGAAATCGTCACGTAAGAAAATGCGGTATGATTTGTGTATGCGTGCTAGAATCGATCCCAGTAGGCAATTTCCCAGTAGGTAATTTATGAATTCAGAATGCAGTGTTTCTTTGTAGAAATTGGAAGTAATAGGAACCGATAGCTTTGAAAAGAAATGGTAATGCAAAGTGTCATGCATAAGGGTAAAAACACAGTGGTAGCCGGTTTCCTGCTTGCCGAAAACAAGCGCCATTCGGCGCTGGTTACTCACGCCTAGGTCGTACACAGTGGCGACCTAAAACAGACCCGGTACAAGCAAAAAATCACTCATCAGTTGTGCTCGTAACGTTGGCACTATAACATGATGTCGTCTTCATCCGATGATGATTTGATTGCGCTAGATTGTGTACTTGGCGCAATAAAACCAAATAAAATGGGTATACATCACTGACATATAGATATGGATTGCTAAATAAGCAAAATCCCATACAAAAAAGTGGCACCTATCATTGTCTCGTTACCCCTTCAAAATTCTATGAACTTTAATCGGTTTTAAAATAAAAAATAGTTCAGTGCATGTCAGCGATATAAACATAATTAGAAAAAACTAGACAGCTATAGAGTTTTTTCTTCTTTCTCTATTTTCGTTATTTTTAAAAGTTTGTTAAACAGAGGGAAAGAACCCTCACATATTTGAAAAAAATACATTTATTTAACCAAAAAACTGCTACTAAATAAAAAATAATGATGGAAAATTATTTCTATCAATTATAACATACATCTTATTACTTATTTTCCTTTAAATTCGAAAAAAAAATTGTTGTTTACATATAAAAGGTCTTCTTCTTCTGGAGAAAAATGGTGCCATTGAAAGTTGTCAATTAGCAGTCCATATTTATATGCCAGTGGTATACATCCTCTGAATCGGGAGAGAAGAGTTGATGGGGAATATCATCATTAATTCAAAAAATTAGGACACCATAACGACAGATTCTTAAACTTTCAATATCCATTTCCAGTCCGGCAAGAAAAAACTAAATTTTCATTCCAGTAAATTCATCAGCTCCGACAACAGCACCGACAAGTCTCAACCTGCCGCGACTGTGTTATTAGCCCAATTAAAAACAAGCGTTAATTTAAAATGTTTATAAGCACGCATCGGCGCCGACTACCGGGAAGCGGGAAACCTGCTTCCACTGTGTTTTTATAACACTAATGGGGTCCCTAGACTATCAATAATATTGTGCAATATTTTGATTTGCGCAATATTATTGACGGTTTGTGGGTGATATTGTCTGGGGCAAAGAAGGAAACCGTCAGTAATTTGATCAATATTATTGTACAATATTATTGATAGTCTAGGGCCTACTTAAGGAACATGCACACTTTTTCCTTTGTCCATTATCCAGAATAGATGCTTATGCCTTCTTAATGAAATGAATGGTGTTGAATAAGGTAGCTCATATGCCTTCATATTGGAATTACATTCGCAGTTGAATAAGAAGCGTAAGGAGCTTGGTTCCTGGCGGAGGTCCCCTAACCGCACCTGTAGTTTTTTACAATGATACCTTCCGCACAATCTTCCAGAAAGGTACAGCCATTCCATGGTATTTCCAGAATTGGATATAAGTGTATCTGTTATGAGACTAGCGTAAGCTTTCAACAATTCTGGCGGGAAGTCATCTTCTCCAGCTGCTTTACCATTGGCCATTACATTAATTGTGGTTCTATTTCTTTTTTGGATACACATAGATACTTCTATCTTCATATTACTCTCAAACTCTTGTATAAAGTAAGCATAATCAGACGAAATTTAACCTGAATTTTTGGAGTTGCTGTAGGCCAGCAGCCTTCTATCTTTACTCTTTACGGTTTATTTTTTCGTAGGGTTCTTCCCGTAATTATTTTGTACAGAACATTACTTTTTCTCGTCTTTGAGGTATTTGCAGACTCCTTTAATCGACTTTACTTTTAATGACACCGGACAGTTCTCTTTATTTACCTCCGGGTGTAATAAGAAGTACTTACTTTGTACTTGCTGACTTCGATTTTAATGACCGTTGTAATCCCCCTTTTTAAGGTCCCTATATTTGTTTTACCTGGTCGTATCCGAAATGCACTGTTTCCTGCTTCTTTGGACATAATCGATGTTGTTTCCCGCTGCTGCTATCATCATCTTCTTTGTTGCATTCAACATCTCTTCAACATCTGTTTCATAAAATTCATAGATTAAAGATTTTGCTTGAAATTTTCCAACCTTTTGATACTTTCTAACGAAATATCTACAGTCAACCGTTTATGGTATATCACGCTATATTGAAAGTCGTGTCTATTTTGAAGTGAACCATTCTTACAACCAAATAGTGTTCAGTGTCCGCTCTCTTAAATCTTATCTTATCTATATTTTCAGAAATTTTTCGCAACCTAGGCTAACGTCTTCATGGTCTATCTTATTTATTGTTCTAATCATCCATCCATATCCATGTCTCTTTGTGTATCTTCCTATGGCCTAACTCACATATTTAACTCGTGCTTCACGGTATCTAAGTTCCCCACTTTATGGAAGCATGCATTGATTACTCCCATACCCAAGAGCCCCTCACCTGCTATTCCATCTGATTTTCGGCCCAATAGTATTCTTCCCTTCCTAGCAAAACTTTTTGAAAAACTGATTGCAACTCAAATACTTGTATTCTGTGAACGACTTCAGTTTATAAATGTATGGCAATCTGGCTTCCGCAAACATCACAGCTGCGAAACTGCATTCCTCAAAGTCACAAATGATATTCGCAATTCTCTTGATAAACGTCACATTTGTTGTCTGTTGCTACTTGATTTTTCGAAAGCTTTTGACAGTGTCAATCACTCTTTGCTCTTGCAAAAACTCTCCTCCCAAGTCTCTTTTTCCTCAACTGCTCTCAAACTTTTGCATAGCTTTTTAACGAACCGCTCATAAAAAGTTAAACTGGGCGACTCTAGTTCCACCAATTCTTTACTTAACTCTGGAGTTCCTCAAGGTTCTATCCTTGGGCCACTTTTGTTTAGTGTTTTTATTAATGACCTTCCTCTAGTAATAAAGCATTCTAAGGTTCATATGTATGCAGATAATGTGCAGCTTTATTTCTCTACGCCACAAGATCAAATCCATAATTGTGTGGAGAATATTCCGGCTGACTTGCACTGTGTCTCAAGCTGGACTACACAGAACTTGCTACAACTAAACCCATCGAAGTCACATTGTAATTTCTTTTCAGACTCTTCCATCTCTCAAACTGATCTCCCAATAATTTCTTTAAATGGTGTTCCTCTCGTTCGCGTTGGTAAAGTAAGAAATCTAGGGATTGTGCTGAATAGTAGTATGACCTGCTGCGACCACATCAATTTCATTATTGGAAAAGCATATTGGCTCCTGTCCAAACTCAGATATCACTGTGGTTTGCTTAAAAGGGCTGTCCGTTTGAATTTAGTGAAAGCCTTAAGGTAGAAACAGAATGGCACGGAGATCGTGGCGGAGTCCGCCGCTCAGAGAGTTTCCCATACATTTAATTTGTCCGCGCCGCCTTTTTTTTATATATTGTACAATTTTATTTTAATTCTTTTCTATCTCTCTCTTTTTTTTCTTGTATATACATATCTCACTTGTTTTTTTTTAGTTTTTTTCACTTATATTTTGTTTTTGTAATCATATACATATACTTTCATATTTTTCTTTTTATAATTTTGTCACCGTTTCTTCATGTTCCATCTTGTTTAATGAATGTACTATAATAAGATCACATCTTTGTACATACTTTTAAAATAAATAATAGTAATAATAAAGGGATGCTTGGCTACACAAGTTGATGACAAGTCCAGCATATTTTTAGCTACCTTTTCTTGGGCAGCAAGTACAAAGACGATTATTTAATAAATGTTAAGTCGTAAACTGTCGACTTTGAATGAAATGTCATTTTGTGGAACGTTACACTCCGTATTACAGCTCTTGGACAATTTTTCTAAAATTAATAAAAAATGTTTAAATGAAATCAACTTATAACTTTAAATGAAATCAACTTATAATTAAAACTAATTACGCTAATAGAATAAAAGTTTCATTGAAATTAAGCTAATTTATACCCAAAACCATCAGTATTAAAGTGGTTAAATTAAAACTTTTTAAACGTATTTCCCGTGTAATCTGAGTTCATTTTCCTCATTTTTATAATCAACTATTCGCCTGTGTAGAAAAAAAAATACTTTGAGCTTTGAGCAAAAATATGGATGGAAAAATAAACCTCGAAGGAAGCCATGCATGAACCACGACGTTGCACGGCTGGTTTTTCTACAGTTTTTCTAAAAATTTATGTTTCTCGCACACCCTGATCGTAAAACGCCACTTGCACTAAATTAGCCATTTTTTACATGAATGTGTGCTGCTGCTCGACAAAAAAGTTTCCGTCCTGTGTAACCTTTCAGGATGTCGTTCTATAAATGTATATAAAATATATATATATGGATGTATGTTATACACAGTATATATGCGCGCACCCTTCCTGACAAAATTTTAACCGTAGGGTAAAAGTTGATTTTACTCTTTCTCTATCTTTTACCCTACTACCACATTCATCTGGGGGCCCACTTATGCTTATATATGCTGCTGTTACTGAGCACTGGGTGAGGTACAATGTACCCGAATATAAATTGCGAGTCTGATAAATTGTGAAACATAGATCTAGAGAAAGCTTGGCTCTCCGGTGTCCTTAGGATATGGTTTCATAATACATACATATATGCATATTACGTACATATAAAAGTTCTCTATGCTTTTGGCATTGGCTTTAGGCAAGAGCTCGACACAACACAAAAATTTTGAAATTTAAATTTACAAGCGCCTTAGTCGCATAATAATTATTTTTATACATGCCACCCCCATATGTATATGTGTAGATTGTCGATATATGATGTTCGTACAAATCCTTGGCTCGAGAACAAGATGGTCGACAGTATAATGACATTACGGTACTAACTGGATAGCAGCTAGCTTAGACAGCTCTCAAGCTGAAGCGATGGTATATCACTTATGCGAATTGAATTACAATGAAATGTAATTAAAATTTTCTGAAAGGACCACAGCACGTCCTGGGAATTAAGAGGGATGTCCTATCATATCACAGCGAAAGTTAAATCTCTCTCCACAGCCTCATACATAGTTGACATGTACTTATATCCATCATAAACGTAAACTTGCCCAGAGATTTTATATGGCATAATTTTAGTCCTTCGGGGTTTGGGGAGGCCCATCAATTGCATACACCCAGGCTCAGTTTTCATGGGTGCAGAGGTATACTCTCTTTACCAAAGCGAAAGGTAAAACAAAAGCAGATGTGTTTTTCATGTTCGTTTCACCATTGCTGGTGGAAAATAAAGGCTCCATCATATTCCGGAGCGTAACCTCTCTACTCGGCCCCAAAAGTCCACCCAGTTTCTGGTACATTCATATAAAGTGAAACTTTCGTATAAACATAGACCGTTGCTTTATGAATGCACTCGAATCGGGGTGGTACACGAGGCTTGATATTATCCAACCAACGCCCACCAGCCGTATGGCCACGACTCGTATACTACGCTCATATCATGCTAAAGTTTAATTGAAAAATGGAAAATTGTTTTGCCTGCAGAGGGGTGACTATCATTACTGTCTACTGCCACCGCTGCCCCCACCCAACAAACCCTTTAGTGTTGCTTCCAACTTGTGTTGCCGCGCTGTCACTACTAGGATGTTACAGCGATATTTTTCCATTTCTAACAGCTCTGGGTGTGGCCCTTTTCGGGAAAGTTTAACTTATGAACTCGTTTCATATTCAATCGATGTCAGGTTCGATTAAGAGCTTCAATATTGACGAAAAGTTTGATTTCGATGCAATTTGATTGCAATCCAGGTTTATTAAATGGACCTTCACCACGCTTTGACGTCTATGTTTTGATGCATATCTCTTTGCAGATCATAGAACGTTATCAGTTTTTCGAGTTTTATTGAGATAAAAATGTTTTTTTTTTATTTTTTTTCATACTTACTTGTATAAAGCAAAGGGTTGTTTTTGTTTATACCAAATTGAAGGGAAAAACCTGCTTTTTTGTTGTACATGTGTCGAATAATGGTAGCAGTTTAATATAGGCAATGACATCATCTGCAGAGCCCGGGCTAGGTCAACATGAAATGCTGTCGTTTGCTTTAAGCAGTCTACTAAATGAGCAACCTTAAATACACTCAATAAAATATCAAAACGTTTAAATACACCATCAGTTTGTTCATACACATGTTACTTCACAAGTCTTTTCAGTTTTGGGTCAATTCATAAATCCTTGCAGAACTCTGTGCTGACTCGCTTATTCAACAGCCGCTGGTAGCGTTAGTCAATCACCACCCTCAGCGTTTATGTTTCGTCAAGTCATGTTCAAGCACTTCACCTATCGACTGAAAGTATTCATCTAGTCTAAAGAGACATACTACTTCAACGAAGTGCTCACTGTTAACCTCAATGTTTTTGTCATCTAAACAGTCTGCTGTAAACGAATATCTTTAATCCTTTGGAAGTGAAGCCCTGATGCAAAAAAATATGTTTTGATTTTTGTAATACCCATGAGCTTCTTGTAATACCCATGAGCTTCTCATCCCTTAAGTGCTTTCTGCTACAACATACCCTCCCCCCCTTTTCTTGCACTAAATGAAACTAAAGTCTCACCTGAGACTGATTTATCTCGATATCAGTTTTCCAGGTATAAACTAAGTTCACAATTTCTCTGGCCATAGTGGTATAGCCATTTATATTAAAGAGGAACGTGACTTTCCAGAAGGTGTACAAGCTGTTTTTCGGCATCGAATACTATACATTATGTACGTCGGAAACGTCGTTTGTCATTGAAACTTTTTCAAACCTTAAACGTAATTTAGTGGAACCTTGTACTCAATTTTTTAGTTCTTGGTCATTTTTTGCAGGTGAGTTTTCTCAAATAAATTATGGTTGCATGTGCACTGAAAATGTTTTATAGAATCAAGATTACATCCTAGTCTATTGTATCCGTAGATGATAAATTTGATTTTATGGAAGGTTTGTTAAAAGTTATTCTTAAAAAATTAAGAGGTTCATGAACACGAAGCATAGTACACTACATTAATTATAGTTACCACCCTGTTTAACAGTGTGCTTTAAAAATTTAAAAGAAATTCGTTACTCTAAAATCAAATATTACCGAACTAAACCATAACAAAAACCAATAGAAAAAAACATGCCTGACTTCAATCTACCTACAATTAATGGCTAATCCTATCTCGATCAGCAAGTTCTTGGATCTTACTCTGGACCCAAAGCTGAACTGGAGGCTCAACATCAAAACAAGGCTTTCTAGCCCAGTAGGCAGACGTGGAGCAAGATATCGGGTTTCCATAAGGATATAACAAATCCAGACTGGGCTGGGTGGGGCTTTGTGTATAACCCGACAGAAGTAATGAATGTAATTCTCAATCTGTTGCCGCCACCTGATATATTCATCAGGCAGCAGGCATCCTATCATAAAGGTATAGGAAAACTTCGAGCTTGACAAGAGCTACTAGATTTACAGATAGATCCGAATCAGAGTTGGGTATGGTCGATGGAGTTTTTTTCCCTCCTACTGCCTATTTCTTCAAAGAACTGCTGGCAATCTTCAAAGCCTGCCTAGTAATACAGACAAATCCAAAACCAGGAGCCAAGGTGATACTGCTATCGTATAGCCAAGAGGCTATCACGCTACTAGGTGTGGTATTTCTGTTTGATTTTTTTACAATGGTGTGGTGAGAACCTTTCTGTCTAGTGAGAATCTTACTAGACTGTCTGCAGAACCTGGGTCCAAAACAGGAGACACCGCTGAGGTCTGCACTAATGCGACGCACAGTGGTCGAAATCGGCAAAAAGATGGACAAAAGTCGAAAAAACTGAGATAATTGTTTGAAAATAAAGTTATAAAGGTTTTTGGGGTCGCTGATCACGAATTTGTTTATTACTTCTTAAAAAACAAAATGGCGGCTTCAAAATGGCGACCATCAATATTGAACCCTATTTTTCAATGAAATTGGGATTGTGTTTTCCAGGTCGCTGATCACGAATTTGGTATTATATTTATATTTGGATATGGTAACGGTTTAGCCACTAGGGCGTTTTGAAGTTGTGTTTTTTAGAGTTTTACATATCACCCTGTATTTTTGTAACCCTATGACCTATTTTCATCAATAAGGTGTCAGTGGACGCATAATACTGCCACCTATCTAAAACTGTAATCATCAAGGTTCTACCTTATCAACTTCTATAGTAATGAGTCATCAAAGTCAAAATTTTGGTTTTTTTAAACTAAAATTGCAATTAAAACCACATTTTTATCCATAACATACCTAGTTAACTAATATTTTTTTTTGCAAAATTGGAATGCTTGGACAATTTCATATCAATAATGTTTGGACAATTTTTATGCTACGACCTTTACTTTTGAAGTTATTAGCAAGTTTGGTGTCAAAATTGACCTTATTTGGTACTTTTTGGCAAAGCTTAGGTGAAAAAGGTACTAAAAAAGTACGAAATGAGCAAATTTTAGCATTAAAATTGCTTATAACTCCAATGCTTATGTTAATTTGACCTCGAAAGTTGATTACCAAAGATAAAACGATTCAATTTAAGCTAAGCACTACTTTAATAAGTCAAAAAAAAACAAAACATGATTACGCAGAATTTTGTACAAAAAATGGGATAAAACAAAAAGGGGCAATTTTGGGCAATAGTTCTTGGAATATGTTTTTGCTTCGACTTTTGGCCAGCTTTTTGGCATTCTCGACCGCTGTGCGACGGTAGTGTCAGCTTTGTGCTGAATAAAAATACCAACCCTTTTTCATGACATTTGAGTCCAGACCGGCACAAGCCGTTAAGCCGTTACTTGGGTCTGGCGCCATCAACGTGACCCTTGAAAGAGTCTCTCGAAGGGCTATTCACAAAAGCCGAAACAATGAAGCATACGGATCAGCGACCTTCCGTCTCTGATTTCTTTGCGCGTCACTGGCTACATCAATTTCCATTGGTCCACCAGAAAGTGGACAGCATACTGCCTATCGGTTCAGTGGGTCTCTATCCAGTCCTAAGGAAAACAACTTCCTTCTTATCTTCCATACTCTTCGCGAGACCGGCTTACGCCTTTGCATCACGGGGCTAGACAAGCTATCTAGCTGCTATCTATCCTGGCATTTATTTTCCTTGCTATGCCTCTTTGAGCCTCGCATTGCTTAAGGTTGTGGTGGATGGAATTCAGCGTCACTTCTTCCTTCGTCCACACATTTTCCGACCTCATCAGCACAGTCCTGCGCTCCGCAACCCCCGAACATTTAAAAGTGTGGACTAGGTGTGGTCTATATAACGTCTAGACTGGTTTAAATCTGTAAAAAGGTACTCTCTTCATTGGTTAGGAAGTAGTGCTGCACACGAGACGAGACGAGACGAGATTTGGCCCAGTCTCGTCTCGGTCTCGAAAAAATGGGTATTTGCAGGTCTCGTCTCGATCTCGTCTCGTCTCGAGACGTCTCATCTCGTCTCGAAAAGTCTCGAATTTCACTGTCAATAATACAAATTGCTCAGACTTCTATATTTCGAGAAATATCAATATGTGCCATATTAATGAAATTGTATACAAATATTCCTTATATTTCCATGCTAGTCACTTCCCAGACGTAGACACGTAAATCTGCCTTTTGCAGTGCCACCAGGGCGGGGTAGAGGGGATCAATGAATCGAAAGTTAATTATATATAAGGTTGACGGCCAGACCGATATTTTGCAGTGGTGGCAAGATCACAAAAAATCTTACCCGACATTATCAAAGATGGCCAGAAATATATTTAGTATCATGGCAACTTCAGTACCTGTAGAAAGGCTATTTTCAAGTGTCATCTCTGATAATGTCGAGTAGAAGAGCCTCCTTGAAAGAAGAAACTTTGCGATCGCAAGTTGTAATAAACTCATGGATGCGGTCACCTCTCCAAGAAAAAATATCTCAGTCGTTTCTATAAATTATATTATTGTGTATTATAGGACTAAAATATTTTTATAAAAACAAACAAATGTATGCATATTGATACATTGTCACGGATATCATCTAAGAATAAATTAATTTTTTTATTGATTTGATATTACATTAACTCGTATATATTCTCTGAATCTATTGTTTCTCGAGATTTCTCGCGAGATCTCGAATGGTAGTCTCGGTCTCGTATCGATTTTTAATCTGGAGGTCTCGTCTCGATCTCGTCTCGAAAATCGAGACGAGACGAGACGATTTCGAGACAAGTCTCGTCTCGTGTGCAGCACTATTAGAAAATACTTGATCGCTGAACAATGGACACTGGGATACAGGAACATCGATGGTAACGAGAAGGCAGATGAATTCACCAGACTTGGTGCAAATCCAAAAACACACCAGTAAAGAATGTACTGAAACTGCTGTGAGTGCCGAAGAGAGATATCACCATGCCCTTCGTTTCAATTCCAGGCTTCACGCGGAGGATTTTAGGAAACGAAAGTCATAGCTTATGACCAGGGCCGGCCCGAGGCACAAGCAAACCATGCGGCCGCTGGGGGCGCCATCGGCTAATGGGCGCCAGGATGAAGTTGAAGGTTGAATAGTTTATTGACAGATGCGATGGAGTTGGCTGAAATACTGGAAATTGATCCAAATTTTTCAGCAGAAAATAGGGTAAAACCAAGGAGGAAAAAAAAGACAATTTTCTTACGAAAACGAAGATGAACCTGTACAATCAGGAATAGAGTCGTTCAAAATTAATTATTTTTATGTAGTCCTAGACAAAGCAATTAATTCCATACTAGAGAGGTTTCAGTTGATGGAAAGTCATAGTAAATATTTCAATTTGTTGTATGACATCAAACCGTTCCAAAAATTGGAAAAAACGTTCTTGAAAAACAATGCAAAGGACTTGAGTCTCAGTTCTGACTGATATGAGACATCAATGGAGATGAACTCATGCAAGAATTTGGCACCGATGTTACCTAAGAATACCTGTCCTGAATTAAGTCTTGATTTTTTAACTCGAAATTGCTCCATGGATATTTTCCCAAATATCTTTGTAGCTTTAACGGAGGGGGGGGGGCAGCACCACGTTCCGCTTCGGTCGAACAAATGGCTCGGGCCGGCCCTGCTTATGACTAGCTAAAGGCCCATCCTACGAAGTGTAATGTTTAAATTTCTGCACACAAATTCTCATTTCTCAGAGATTACCGGCACACAGAGACGCTACGTCCATAATTCTATAGATCAGATAGAATTTGGTGTGTACTTGAAAAAATCGAAACCAGTTCCACTTCCAACTAGGGTCTTATAGAGAAAAAAAATACCATGCGACATGGACAACTTAAAAAATTTAATCAACTTTGCAACAAGATTTTCCTAGGGGAAGAGCATTTTTTATGAATAAAGCGGAACAAGAGCTGGCTATTGTAGTGTAATATGGCAAAATGGAACAGTTAATACCTTAAGGGATACTAGGGATTAAAACCACAAAAATATGGTTAAGGGAAAATCTTGTTCGGGATTGTTCATAATAGTAGGTAATGGGGCACTCGGGCCTGGGAACCAAGGGGCGTTGGTACATACTCATAACAAGAACAAAGATTCGCAAAGTTTAATTCATAGAAATCGTTCTAGATGTTAGGTGGTCGATTGAGATAATGTTGGCGGTACAAAAGGAATCAAGTATAATACAATATTTGTCAATGACGCTTATAATTATTATCTTTCATAATAGTTTGTTTGTTGTTTTTTGTACAAACTCCATATATATTACACTTCCATCAGAGAAATATCTAACGGATTTAAAATTTCCAATTTATTGTAGAAAGCATCCATTTGGCTCATATAGTGACTCTTAAGAAGCGTAATTGAAACCACTCATGCACTCTTCTTCTGCTAACTTTTGTAATATTTTTTTTTTAATTCGATAACATCACAGCTCGTTTGCAGCAATTAATCATTAAATCAACAAATTAAATAAATTACAAATAAAGTTGGAATAAACTACACGCCGCCCGCCCCATATACACAAGACCGGAACAAGCTAAAAGTTGCTTATTCATTCTGTTTATTAGTTCTGTATAAAAGTACAAGTCGGTAGCAGTTAAGTAGAACAATTTTCTTCATTAATCAAATCCTCTAAGATATTTTCTACGGGGGTTTTTTTTTTACTTGTTTTATTTTTTTTTGTGCGATTCATCATCACACACAGCCCAGTAAAGAAGTGTTGTTTATGTCAATGCCACAGTAAAAGCCACCTTTGATGATGAAACAAAGTTTTCTTTTCTTTTCACATTTTCCACATTTTCCCCAGCTTGTTTTTATATACAAGAGAAATAAGGGAAAAGTTTTCTTCCTTTTCAAAATGTAAGAAAGTCAACTTTGGCACAATGGAAAAACCATAAAACCATAAGGAAAATTCCCTTTTGATGTGGCATAAACCAAAAGCTGGGGGTAGATATATCCTATACCCGAAACCCTAACTACAATAACTGAGGGTGATGCTGGAAGTGGAAGTTATAGGGCAAAACATATAAATAGTACCAGACAAATGAAATTTTCTAGGGATAAGTGTTTGGCAAAGAACTTTCTAAAACTGTCAGGAATAAAGTTTGATGAAATTGTTTACATTAATCTTCAGAGCACGTTTTTTTTCTGTCTCTCTTTCGGGTTTCAATGAAAAGAAAAAGGCGAAAATTATTAAGGATTCGAGTATCCTTTAGTAGGATTTTCTTTCTAACCACAAATGCCAGAGACATGTTCTCTATTCTATTGGCATATCTATAAAAGAAATCCAGAATAACTCCTTCTTTTGTAAAGTGCTTTAACCTTTACAAGTGCTCAATCATAATTTAAAAACCTTCAATTATTACAGCAGAAGAAAACGCTTTTTTCCGTATCCCTGCACAGCAGAAGCTCCTCTACCTAAATGTCGATTGAGAGCTCTCGTTACTGATAATCTAATTAAAAAAGGGCTGATGTGATGAGGGCAGCAATACAATTTTAATTTCCTTTTTTTTTCATAAATTACACCTTCAGGTTGGGTTAATGATGAAGATTTTAGAAGTGTCCGAAATTGCCTAAAAACGATCCAATTACAATCTCCGCATAGATTTTTTATGTTAAGGGATGGTGGGTGGGTTTTTGGCGTCGTCCACCAGTGAGTGGTGAAAATGGGATTTAAAATTCATCAAGGTAATTTTATTTCTTTATGTGAATGTATACTTTAATATGAAATTGCTATTCACTTTCAGTTTAAAAATGTACTGTTTTTTAGGATGTTGCAAACCCCAAGAGTTTGTGCGGTGATGTGGGTGACATTTATTTTAAAAGGTTACAGGTGTCCTTAGTATTTTATTCAGAAATTCCAGTAAAATAAAACAAATTTACCTAAAGTTATTTTAAAAGCAAAAATATATCTTATACCCCTTCTACTCACATTACTTTTTTTTTGTTTTAATAAAAATGAGTTTTTTCAAATCTTCTCAATATAATCTCCAAGCAATCTACTAACGACGTAGCGTCTCTGTGTGCCAGTTATTTTTATTGCATACTTTTGTGATAATTTTTTTAAAAATGTCTGCATACTTTTAGGATATTCCATCCAGCTATAGTTTGCTTTATCAAAACTCCATTAAAGTAAAACTCTCCCGGTTAAATGAGCTCTTGTGGCTTTACCTTAAACATGAAGGTCGCATTAAGAGACTACACAGTAAAATAATCATAAATCTGCAAAATTCTAAATACATAAAACCAAACCATATTTTTATAATGTTCAGGGAAGCAAGCAAGGATCGCTTTTCTAGTAGAAAAGAATAGCTTATTATAAAGTATCCCTGCTTGATACAAAAAGGGACTATAAATGTAATTGTAGTGAATTAAGATTTAAATTGAAAAATTTCTACATCCACAAACAAGCAAGGACGACTTGAAACTTCGTTTATCATATTCATCCTTAAGGTCTATACTATATATCCATTCGACCCGTTTGGTTAATAAATCAAACCGAATTAAACTAAAATGAATCAAAACATGGCCACCATAAATAACTCTATTTTACAGCCAAGTCCAAAAGGACCTGTATACTAGTATATGCTGTGGGGCACCGGCCTAGGGAATATACCCTCTTTTTGAAAGCAATCTCCCATATTGCGGCCCTTTAGAAAGAAATCTCTCCGCATTTACTATTATTTATCTCCGCAAGTCTCCGCAAACAAAAGATGCAAACTTTTGTGTTCGCTTTTGCACACAGGACACGCTTGAGCACTTGAGCTAGAAAGGACCGCATCGTATTGAAACTGTTATTTGTGCGCCCGAGAATGGTGCCGTGTATTAAAAAGGATGGAGGAAAAGAAAGAAAATTATTATCACCAGGATAATGATACAGAAACCAAACAGAAAAGGGATAAAATTCAGGTTGAAATAATGATGAACGGGACTTAAGCACAAAATCCCTTTCCTCGTTCTATCTCTGTTCCACGTTGCCATTTGCGGGTCCTTGTGTCCTTTATATATATATATATATTTCCCATGCTAAAGCACTGGGGGATAAGCATTTGCACACCCCTGCCACTGTGTTGCTCTCTGTGCTTGCCTGCCTGCCAGCCTTTTTGGGGCAGCAAAAGGATATAAACAAAAGATTTTGCATTTCCTATGGGAACTTTCTTTTGCCAGTTTAATTTTATTCCCATGTATGGTGTATGTGGCCCCACTACGTACGATTATAGTATAACCGACCGACGACCATCCTGGTTATCTGTTATACTCGTAACTGGCATACGACGACGTCGATTTGAACTCTACCAATGCATTATTATCAGTCCGCCATTATGTTTTTGGTATTCAGGAAACCTTGAACCATTGTTTCAGGATAACAAAAGGAAGCCATTGTGGATAAAATGATTCCAACCCTAGAATGATAATGATAGATAACTCATAAGTGATGGCGGGGGGTTGCTGGCGGCGACGCAGCGGGAGGGCCGTTAGGATTTTAACTCTTTCGTGTGATATCGCCCATGATTTATTATAAAACACAAAAAAAACGAAAACGAAGTAAAAATAAAATAAAAGGAGGGATAAAGATAGAAGGCCCGAATTTTAAGGACTCTGTCCGAGAATGTATATGTCATTAATTACTTTTCGAGTTTTGAAAGGTACTGAATGAAAGCTGGAAATTTTTGAATAATTATTATTTGACAATTTAGCATAAAGTTTGAGAAAATATAAGAGTTGTATTCAGTAAAGTTAAATTTTATCGTTTATCCTTTCATATTGTTGAAACAAACAAGTTTTGTTACGAAAATGTTGCACGCTTATTATTATTCGCCTTTTCTTTTATTACAACTTATTCCTACGAGCAGATGATAGGATCTTTCTAAGATAATGTTCATCGCTATCTACTCCAATCCCCTCTAACCTGTCCGTTTCTCTTCTATCCTTCAAACTAAGCTTGTTCCTAGACATTGCACAATGACCTGAACGACATTACACACTAACACTAGTAGTATCAATGGTTTAAACACCTGAGCTTAAACCTCCACATAAAAAACAAACAGAGAATTACGTCCGTAAACATCAACGGAGATTTTCAATATTTAGAATTAAGGATTACTTTTACCCGTAATTCATAACATTTTTAGAATATGAATTTTCAAGTTTATCACTTCTAAAATATATTTCTAAAAATCAATGGGGATTTTGTATCGCCACTTGCACCCTCTTACATGTGACGAATGCAGTGTTATCCCTAATCTTGGATTTTATATGCGATAAACTAGGTTGATGTTTATGATAGAATTACGATTATGAAATAACTTCGTTGATGTATAGGGTGAAACAAGAGATACTCAACAATTACCGTTGTCAATGCCTCCAATTATTAACGCCAATTATCGTGAGCGTGTTGAAGCTAACGAACCTGAACTATTGGCAGTTTTTATAGAATGCTTAGCTGCTGAACTCCTGGTATTCGTTGAAAAAAGAGTAGAACTATACTGCGAAATTTACCTTATCTTTAATAGTGCCTCTTATTGGCAATAGTTTATGTGACATCTTAAATAATGAGCAATACAATTTGAGTTTTATGTAAGAAATTCTGGAAATTTGAATTCTGTCAAAAAGCATGTCAAAGAATATTTCAAAGTTTATGCTACATTCAACGAACATACAAGATAAATTATTTTGGGTTCTCTAAGATACCATTGGGTGCACTTATGGATCCCAGCTGCTGTTATGGCACGCCAACCCTTAAGAAGGACCAATACCAAAAAGCGAATGTTTCTCTTGTCTCATAGCAAAATTGCAAGCAGGCGGACATATGTAGTTCCGTGGGACCAGGCCTAAATTAACCTGGGCTGCCAAAGTGGCTTAATAACATTGGTACTATAACTGAAGTCGAACTTGTGTGGAGTTTGTTTAATAAGAGTGCGGAAAGATATGAAGCCGCATTTGGTGTTTGAGGCGCGTGGCAGTTTGTTGAATAGGACCCCTTAAGTGATTGGGTTCTAATGAAACATACCGAGCCACAGAGGTTCCCGCATAGTTTGGTAGATCTAAAGGCCCGTCCTCACTACGCGGACTTAGAATCCACGCGCTTTTGGTCGTACGGCCAGCCAAAAGCGCGCGTGATCTTTTAATTTTCTGAGTCATGAGTGAGAAAAAATCAATTCTCATTTGAAACGGCGTACGCGCTTTTGAAAAGCTCATAGTGTGTGGACGCACAATGTACCTTTTTAACCACAGCCTTTTGTCCGCGTTGTTTGGCCGCACGGCCTTTACCATGGACAAAGTCGTAAAAAAGTCGTAAAAAAGTCATAAAACTCTATATGAAAAAAAAGGCAAAAGCGCGTACGACCCAAGACCGCGTAGTGTGGCCACACCATTAGCGATTTGTTTCTTTACCTTCCAGCAAAACAGCCGGAGAATTGCTGGAGCGAACCAGAAAAAATCCCAAGACACCGTATAGCTTGATTAGTGGAAATTATGTCAGAAGGCATGGGGGTCTTTGGCGTGGGAAAAAACCGGTTTACGACCGAGGTCATTAAGGTCGTTAAAAGTTATGTTAATTGCCTACTTAATGGCTTTTATTATATGATCTTCTTCTTCGCTGGCTCTACAGCCCAATTCGAGTCTTCTTCCAGACAGACGTCTCTCTGCTCGGAAGCTTGCCTCCAGTTGCTTGTATTTAGTAGTTTTGAATAAAAATGTCGCTCGCGCGCTCGGCATCGCAAATGGTGGCTTGCTTTTTCTTTATTATTAGATATCTTTATTTATATAACTAAACTAGATTGGATAGGCCATTTATTAATTAGTATTTAATAATATTGAAAATTTATTATACATCTATAGAAATAAAATTTAATACCCCAAAAAAAATTTTGAAGTGTAGTTAAATGAATTGAACATTTTTTCTGTTTTTTGCACATACATTGCGGCCGACTGACCAGCTCCGTCCCCATATTCAGCTGACTGACCATCACAACTTTTATTTATAAACAATATAGAAGTTGTATAACAATTTTCAGCCTTAGTAAATTAATTATATTACCTCTTCAAGTACGACATCTTTGATAGCTCACCGAAGCCACATGTTCTCAGTTTCGCCTGGCTGACCGCAGTATGTTTGCCTACACAACCATGGTAATCACATATAAAAAAACAAGGCTTAGTAAATTCAAAGAGTTTTTTTGGCGCTGGCTCTCCGTCTACTAGGATGGTAATTGGTCATCTTAAGCTACAAAACGTAATGTAATTTTTATTGTACGTAAATTTTTTGGGTGTGGCTACATTTTCTACTCACTCCAGTTGCAATTTGTATTAGTGGAATTGAGTTAAGACTTCGACATTGTAAGAATTGGACATATCATGTAGGATCTAGCAAGCTAATGTTTTTCTCTAGTTTGTCGCCCTGTTAAAAAACTTTTCAATAGCTTGTGCCAATTGGCGAAGAACGTGATAATAAAAAAAAAGTCCGGCACTCAAAAGTTTCCTTCTTCCTGATTAACTCACAATTAAAAAGTTACCGAATTCTGCAAACAGCGTAATTCTTGCTTTTGTCCCAGTTCCTATCCGCTTCACACGTTCGTATCCGAGTATCATAAAGATGAATCCCAGCGGAAACCAATATATCAAATTCAACGTTGCACCAAGAAAGGAAACTTACCAGCTATGTCCGTGTACGTGGCAACGAAAATAACGGGTGTAACCCCGGCATTAACAAATTACTTGGTAATAAATCAATTTGGAAAATTTAAAATTTTCGGGAAAAAAGTTAATCTTCCAGAAGGGGAAGCCACCGACGACCGCATAATGTGCACAGGACATACCTTAATAAAGCGATTTTCAGAATCATAAATCCTTAAAAGTCACGTGCCATCTGCGGTTATACACCAGTTCTCTAGTCTCGCACTACTATATGCCAAACGTTTTATCCAAGAAAAGTTGCTTCCCACCAACCATTCGTGACAAGAAGAGAGCAAGTCCTACCGTAGTATACCTTGGTCCTTATATTCTATATATCCTTGCTCGGATGAGTCTTAGCTGTTTTATTGCCAGAGATTTGTGAAACGAAAGTTATCTAGCCCCACTGTCTGTCCTCTTTAGCCAAAAGATTCAGTATCCTCGTTGTGAATCCAGGATATTCGGCATCTCTCACTGTGTGTGATGGTAACACCAAAAAGGTAATTGGGCTCGTTATGTGGCATAAAAGTATCCTCGAAATGTTCGCACGTACGCGAAAACTTTCTGTCGAGATTACTATTATTAACCCATGTTGCTGGGGAAGCTTTATTGGCCATGCAGAAACTTCTAGGAATTCAGCTTTATTTTAAGTGGTTTCACGCTTTATATGTGGTACATATACTATGCACGGCCATGTTGGGTAAAGTGTCCAAGGGTCCCAGATCTCGTGTTGAGGTTATGGCTTCTTTGTAAGTAGTTTATCTCTTAATTTTGAGGAACATTGTCTACGTGAAATGTTTCAAGTTAACACCCACCCAGAGGCTGCGGAGGATCCTTGCAATTGTATTATGTTTAGTTTCCTGTTTATGGGCAACGTGTGGGAGAAATTAATTGAAAATTTAAAGGACAAACAAACAGATAAAGATCGGAGGAAAATGGTCCTAGAGAAAATATTTGATAAGACAGAAGAAAACCAGCGAGAAAAAGTTTAAACGTTTTTTTTAATGGCACTTTTATGTATGCAGAGAAGAACCGTTTGGATTCGGGTATCAAGGTTCATGGTTATATAAAAATAACGAATTTTTGTAAGCGCAGTTATGTGAACGATTCAATAAACAGAGAGATAGTACAAATTAAGTTTTAAATTGATGCAAACGTATGCTTAATAGCACGACACGTCGTTGGTCCCGTCCAACGCCGGCCCTAGCCTTTGATCAGGGTAGAGCGAGATTGTCTTTCGGCGCCCTTTGGTCAACGCTTTCACGTCACATAAATTGTATTTCATTTTATAGAATAAGTATAAGAAATTTTTGATTTCAAAATAATTGTCATTTTCTAATCCCATATGGTTATTAAAACAAATTCAAGTATTTTTAAATTTTTGTCTGTCTGTTTGTCCGGGCTAATCTCGGAAACGGCTAATTCAATTGCGACGGGACTTTCATGGGAAGATTTATGTAGTAGTATTGGGTATGTTTTAGGCTACTTTTTCGCTCCCAGCCGACTGTCGGATCCGATTATCGTATTCGACTATCGGCTCGGACGGAAAACTTGATCCGATCACCGTAGGAAAGCGAGTAGAAACTTTTGTTATCATTCTAATTGTAGCCCTCAAAGATCGATTGCTTAGGCTATTTTTTCACTCTGATCGGACTAGTGGTAAGACCGAAAACTTGAACCGATAATCGAAGGAAAACCTGATAGAGTGAAAACTTTATTTTATCAGTCTAATTGTAGGCCTCAAAGAGCTGTAGCTAAATATCTAAGTTTTCCCAAGACAACCGTTATTGTACTATAGGCACCCCTTTTCTTTTTGGTCAGATTTGCGGGGATAGCTTTACCATTTCCCATCCATTTACTTAGGGATTTAAATAGAGCTCTTTGAGGACTTCAATTGGAATCATAAAAAAGTTTTACACTATCAGGAAAAAATAATTGTTCCAATTTATGTTGCCAATGTTCGTCTCAAGCCAGAATGTATTTATTCAATTTTTATAGGAGGCCCAAAGTGTGAATTTTGTGCTGCACAGCGGGCGCCAAATTTTGCAAAATTAATGATCTTCTTTAGCGCATTTTTGGGAAAAATGGGAAAATGTTATGACCGAAGTTTTGCGCAGACTCCAAATTTTCCCGGTACGGTAATATCGACGCGGACGAGATTGTGGTGTTAAATAAATAATAATAACCAAATTTTTCAAAAATCAACTTTTATTGAAAAAGGCACCATCAAAATTTTATTTTTCGCTCGAAATTGTTTCACATTAATTTTGGTGCCTGGTGCCTAGAGCGACTGATCCACTCGCTCTACCCTAGGGCGCTCACGTCATGGTGCTATGTGCAATAATAAGCTTACAGGGGGGATAAAATAGGTTTGGTGTTATGAGGAGCAGAGACGATGTTGACGGAGATGGTCGGAAACACTACGTATGAATTGTTAGATTTTTTGTAGGAGTTTGGAAATACTGACTACGAAAGATTGTTCCACAGTCGAGTTGTTCTATTTAGGAACGAATGCGTTGTCTTTACACATTCCTACGGTTGATCAGAAGGTGAAGTAAATGCCACTTTTCCTCCTGAACTTTTACTTCTGATTCTAGAAGATGAAGGTCGGTACCTGTACATTCTTGAGCAAAATTTAATGAAAATCCCGAAGCTAAAATCTCGGATAAGTTCCTGCACGAGGAGAAGTAAACTTTTCCCGATTTTTCTTGCATGAGAAAGTACAGGGACAGAAATTGGATAAATTTGTGTAATTGCTTGCGTCCACGGAATTTTATTAAAAACCTGGAAAATTTAACGTGGTAATAAAACTGAAAATGAAGTCATGGGAACACTTTTTAAACCTTAATTTCTGAAATTGCTCCCCCGTCCAATTGCGCCCGGTGCAAGTGCACCATTTGCTTCTATGAAGGCGCCACCCCTGGTTGCAAGTTTAATTAGAAATACGACAGTACTTTGTTACGAAAGCATTGAATTCGACTGGAGCCTTAAGATCCCAATCGATAATGAGCTCAATGTCTCTGTCGATTGAGTTGGCCATAAGTTCACGCTCATAGAGGCAGGATCTGGGACGTGCTTGTCCTTCATTATCGAAGTCGTAAGGGTAACATAAAGTGCTGTCATCAGCGATGGGGAAAAAATAGCGGATGATAAAGCTGATCCCAGAGGGACATTGGTAGAGATGGTGTGGGGTTTAGATTTGACTCCGTCGAATACTAACTTAATAGAGCGGCTAGGAAGAAAACTCTAGATTCAGTTCTTTAGTTTGGAATTTACCTAACAGACCAGGGTGCCATACTCTAGCAAAAGCCTTAAAGATGTCTAGAGCGACCAAATTAGACTCTCCAAATCGATGCATACCTTGGTTCCGGTAGACACACTAAAAAGTCGCATGTGCACCTGGCTAACATGTCTAAAGCCGTATTGTTTATCATACACTGATAAAAAAATTGTATTGATTCCAGCAATTCTATAGTCTTCGATTCGTTGTCTTGAGTAGAAAAATTTTTCAGTCTTAACATGAGAATGCTGTCTCAGAGTAAGACGCTGGAAATTCTTGAGCCAAGCAATCGTATTTTTGGCTCAATACTTATATTTTTCGACCAAGATATATTTTTCTCGAAATAAGATTGTTTAATTTTTTACTCAATACTCTAAATTTTTAATTCATCGGACTTTTTTCGATTACCGGACTTTCAAGTTCTAAAAATGTATCACAACCATTAAGACCGATTTTAGAACTTGAATTTTTTTAAATTATAAAATCATCGGTTTCGTATTTTTTTTACTTCAAGTCAACTTTTGTCTTCATCCAAGACAATAAAACCAAGACTATTAGTATTGCTTATCCCGAGACAATTTTGTTTTCGTTATATCCAAAACATGAGTTGCTTGGTTCAAGAAAAAGTGCTTTAACCCAAGAAATTTTTTTTATCAGTGTATGAGATTTGGTTAGACTCTAGGAAGGCTTGTTTTTATTGGAGGAATTCAGGGAACCTCTTTTGCACCACAATCGATTTATTTAGCTCTTCTCCTCATTAGGCTAGCGAAGCGCACCAATGCAATATGACATCTGTTGATACGTCCATTGGTATTTGGCGTGTTGTGATTAACTTTCTAATAAACTACAACGACCAATTCTGTCTGGCTCATAAGTGTTCGTCTGCTAATAGTTCAAGAATACCGCACTGGAGCTTTTGTCAGGATTGACATTAGGTCCTAAGCCCGCCCGACAAGTAAACTTTAAATCAAATTCATGTTGCATACACCTCGACATTATACCTCCCGTTTCACCGGTTACCACGAACATCACAACGTCGGCGTAACTTAGGTCTAAGTAGCTTTCGACGTTGGGTAGTTCTAGAAGATCATATTAAATTTGGCACTCCAAGATCAAAAGTATTCTCTTCTCATTGCGGACAATCTCCAACCTCCAAAACACTGATCGTTATTTTTTAGGTTCCTCGAAGGATGTGCTGTTGAAAACTTCGTCATCATCGAGGAAATCTGTCATCGTAATTTCTTTATTTAGATCTTCACCTTTAACTAAAATACCACATTGTGAACCACCGTTTTAACGAACTTCTCTCCGTGTCTGGTACGGGTGCTGAGAAGTGTAACGAGTTCGACGCCATTGCACAAATCGAGGTCCACTGATACTCGTTGGTTCCAATACCAAACTTTCATTATTTCTAATGGCAAAATATAAAAAAAAACATGTCTTATGAAAACATAGAAAGCATCAAAACTTTTACCACTAAAAAATAATTATTATATCTATGATGAAAAGACTCAAAGAAGAAAGAAAGAAATCAACATTATAATTTTTTTTCACTCTACAGAGAAAATCTAAGTTATAAACTTTTGAAATAATCATATTTTCAATATTTCAACAAGGAGATGAATCCTTTTTAAATAATGAACATTTCGGAGCCAGCGGAGCTTAACTTTATAACAAGTTCACGCTTGAATAAGTCCATTTAAAGACAAAAGGCGAACTTGCAAATGGCTTTATTAATTATTGTTCCTTTCGGAAAGTTGGCTCTGATGGAATCCTATAAAGCTGCTTATCACGCCTTTGATATGATAATTACATTTCTAACAACGATAATAAAAGACTTAAAATCAAAAGAAAAGTTTTAAATTGGTCCAAAAATTTTCTTTATGAAAATTGCTCTCAAAATAACTACGTATGTATATATATATTTTTTTTGGTTTTCAATGGTTTTATCTTTATTCTAGTTAATAATTATTGTCAGTAACAACAGTGGTTTTTGTTTAATGTAAATTTATTTTGTTGAAGAGAAACAATGTGTTTAAGGTTGAAGAACAATGGGCGTGAATATTTTGATAAGCTGTTGGTGAAGTTTTGGTATTGAATGAAGAATAATAAATTTTTAGCAAAAATATTGTTAAAACGGTTGTAGGTGTACCTGAAATTATGTCCTTTTGTAGTCTCTAATACTATAGTACAATTGTAACTCCTAAAACGTTAGAAAATTCAAACAAGATTCCTCGTAATTTGTGGAAAATTTTGTAAAGTATTACAACATCTATTTTAAGATTTGGCACTCTGGGCCTGTAAGATTTTCCGCCCCATGCCGGGAACGTAGGTATTTTTTTATTCTTTTTAGTACAGAAAACAAAAACTCTACTCTGCGGTGACAAGAAATTTTCCCAGGCTCAAATAACCCAATACCTACTGAGATATGTAATGCTACTTCTGTATATGGAAATGCTTCCTTCAAATCCTTGTGCTTTTGTAATGTGACGCCAATAATTGTTTTAAAAGAACACATTCTTCTTGTAGACCAAGAGAGTAAAATCAATCATATATAATTTTTGTAGTTTTATGGCGTTAACTCTAACTTCCCCAACAGGAATTGTATCCCATTTTCATAAGAATAGAAAATTGGCGGTTAGTGCGTCATATGAAGATTTCAGCCCACAGAACTTGTCCCATTTGTCCCATATTTGGAAAAATGTGTTAATCGCCAATACTCCCTCACCACACTCATGGTATAGTTGTTTTTCTTCTTCTTTCTCTTGTGATCACTTCAGATCTGTGCATTTTTTCTTACAAGCTTCCTCAAAAGATTCCTGTTTGTTCTTTATGAAAGTGATAAGTGACTCGTAGAATCTGAAAACTAACTCTATGTCTATGTCGAAACCTTTAAGAATTTTGGAAACTATGGCCCTAGGGTAAATACGCCACTGTCTATAATTCGGCCAATCAATCTCCAGTTCAGTTTGAAAACTAATACCATTTCTGTTCTAGGGCACCCAAACCATCTTCTTCAAAACAAATAGAAAGATATCACAGACAAATTCATAAATGGTACAGTATTTACAGTATGGTCGTTACAAAAAAGTATTGAATTTGTGCGCAAATTAAAAAAAAATTATTTCGTTGAATCGGTTTTCTTCGCTGGCAGTCCGAGCATTTCCGTAAGATTGTGGCCATACCTGTCCTTAGATGGGAACCAGATGAACTTAGAGATTCCCAGAGATACAACCCCGACATATCACTGCTCTTGTCATGGAGCTTAGAGCATGAAGACCACAAGCCACAGAGGAAAGCCATCTGGATTTTGAAAGGGAAATGGGAATCAAATGATGGGACGTCGCTTAGGATGCAAGTATTCACATCCAGGAGTAAGGTGATGGATGATAGAAGATCCGGCGGTCATCTAGGGATCAACAAAACCCTGGGAGAGTAAGAGAACATTTTTCATAAAAAGGATGACGTCAAAGAATGGTGTCACAAATGCACGATCTGCGCCGCAGCCAAAGGACCGTCGACGAAACCCAGAGCGAAAATGCGGCAGTAAAATGTTGACCCGTCATTCCAAAGATTGATTGACGATTTACATGGCAGGAGAAGGAATGCTGGGAACGGCAACAGATAAGGGCAACCGTTATATTTTGTTCATCATGGACTACTTCAGCAAGTGGCCGGAAGGTATGCCATCCCGAATCAGTAAGCGGAATCAACTAATCATATGTGGTACCACGTGAATTGCATTCTGACCAGGCAAGAAACTTCGAGTCACAAGTGTTTCAAGAAGTCTGCAATACATATACTCAGGATACGGAGAACGAGGACTACACCGCTTCACCCGAAATCTCATGGAATGGTGGAACGTTTCAACTGGACCATTGGTGAGCATCTAAGGAAGGTGGTTAACGACCATCAGCTTGATTGTGACAGCTACGTACCGCTCTTCTTAATGGCATACAGGACAGTTCTACCGGCCAGACGCTTTCAAGGAAGTCTTCGGGAAAAAGATTATGCTGCCAGGTGATTTAAAGTTTGTAATCGCGCCAGAAACAAGCTAACAACTCAGCGAATATTCCTTTGCACTAAGATCGAAATAAGCGGAAATCCATTAGACGGTCCGGGAAAATCTGCAACTGGCCAACGACAGGATGAAGACTCGCTACGACGTAAGGGCGAACGGAGCTGGTTCTAGAGAAGGCGATCGAGTGTGGCTATATAATAGGATAGGTTAGGTCAGGTTGAAATGGCTGCTCCCACCACTAGGGAGCCCACTTAGGCACACCATTGGGCCCATTGTAATGCCATTCTAGTGTTGAGACAAAATTCATGCCATTTCAAGCCATTTGGATCTTTTAATAAAGCGACAGAGGTCTGGAACACCAGTGTTTTGCAGCTCACTCAATCCATCAAGCAAAGGTAAGCCAAGGAAGGTCCCTCTGCTTCTCGCAAGGGCCGGGCATGTACAGAAAAGATGGGAGACAGTTTATTCCTCATCCTTATTGCCACAACTTCTGCATAAATCGTTGTGGGGAAGTCCCAATCTTTCGGCGTGCGGGCCAAAGGGACAGTGACAGGTCAGCACCTTCACTACATAGCCTATCTCTTTTTTGTTCAACTGAACAAGAGATTATGAACGCTTTGCGTCCAAGGTCGGCCATATTGTATGAAGAGTGCGGCACACTGTTGCTGTGGTCCATCTCAGCCAGGCTCGAGCTAAGCAGATTTTTCTCACAGCCAGTTTATATGTAGGTGGCTAAGGGCATTCCCATTTGGGTTAAGTGGGGTGACCTTTCCACTTCGGTTCCCTGTCTAGCAAGCTCATCTGCCCCACAGTTTCCCCTAATTCCCCTGGGTCCAGAAACCCAACACAGAGTTATATCAAACTGAGTCTCACACAGAGACCTGCGGCAGTTCAGAAGAGTCGTCTATGTTGTAACGACAGAATTAAGAGCCTTGAGGGCCGCCTGGCTATCCGATAGAATACGTATATATTCTTATGAGATATATTATTTATCCTCAGCCATTCGAGAGCCTCACAGATCGCAGTGACTTCAGCTGTTCAGGATAAAGCACTTATACACTCCGACCTTGCCTGGGCATCGGAGGGAGCCGTTTGCGACCAGCACTCTTTAACCACAGCCATCAGCACGGTAAACACCTTAGCTTAGATGTGGGGAAAGGGAGAAGACAACGAGGAAAAAGAGAGAGGGGGCGGGGATGATGTACTTAGTTTTGTCTGGCCTCTTTGCAATTAGCCTCTTCGGGATGGGTGTCCCACTAATGCTACTACGAGACACGCAAGCCCCTCCACCACGGCAAGGTGTTGGTACCCGGCAACATACCTATCCCTTTTATACCTATATACCATAACATACGATAGGTATGTTATGATATGTAGGTACATATAAAAGGGATAACATACCTATGGCATAATTCGTGATTTTTGAAGTGTAAACTTCTATAGGCACGTTGGGCACTTTTTGGCCCAGGGACAAAACTAAAAACTCGCGTCATGCGCACTTTTTTTGCGTACCATCACGCGCACTTTTCTTTACCATGTGAGAAAAAATTTGCCTTTGAGGGTTTTAGTTTGTATTAAGTGTTATGTATTATTATACTATATTATTATGTATTATATATTCTTATGTATTATGGACTATTATGTATTTTTTAATGGTTTTATTTAGCTTGACCTCGTATATTTGTTTATTTGTTTGTTTGTTTCTTCGGTTCAAATCTTGCTTTTCAACTACTTCTACTAAACCGATTCTTATTACACTTTGCACACACATTGAGTTCCCGGGACAATGTAATCTGACAATTTTGTAAAAAAATCAAGATCGCGGACGAATTTTGCAATTGTGTTCCGATTCCATTGAAAATCGGTATCGAGGGGTTTTTATGAGAACGAATCTGTGGTCAAAATTTGAAAATTCATAATGGCGGCGCCAATATGGCAGATGATTTTGGCAAATGTGTTCTGAATCCATTGAAAATCGGTATCGGAGGGTATTCAGGGCCACGAATGACGATTCTGCCTCAAAATTTGATAATTAAAAATGGCTGCGTCAATATCTCGGATGAATTTTGTAAATGTTTTCTGATTCCATTCAAAATCGGTATCGGGGTTTTTAAGGTCACAAATGGCGAATCTGTGGACAAAATTTAAAAATTCAAAATGGAGGCCCCAATATGGCGGTACGATTTTGGCAATTACGATTCGATTTCATCGAAAATCGCTATTTGGGGGTGTTTAAGGTCGGAAATAATGAATTTGTTGCCAATATTAGAAAATTCAAAATGGCACGGGCAATATGGTATGCATAACAAATCACGTCACCAGAATTTTGTAAAAAGTAAAATCCAAAAATGACTGAATTAAGACTAAAAAGAATACAATAAAAATAGGTACAAAAAAAAATTTAAATTAAAAGGTTTTACAGTAAAACTCGCTTATATGCACATCAACAATTGGCACCACTTTATGTGCATATATCAGAAATGTGCATATACCCGAACCCGCTTTATTGCATCATATAGTGCATATATCTGAACACAAAAGAAAACAAAATAAAATAAAATAAAAAAATAACTCTTTATTCGAATATTATAATATAACATAAATAAAATAACATAAAATAACATAAATAATATTCTTCATATAATATAAATAAAATAACATAATTCAAAATAAAATATGTAACATAATACATAAAATAACATAACAAATAATTAAAAATAGTCAATTAATTTTGTTTGAATTAAATTTGTTTCCCGACTTTTAAATAATGTTTCCTCTAAATCCTCCAATTGGGAACAATCAATACATTTTTGGACAAAAAATTGTTTTAGAGTATCTAATGCTTCCAACGCATTTTTAAAATTAACGTTTTTACCGATATTGTTTTCAGAAATTTCATCTTCATCCTCGCTGCTCTCAGCGGAAAGAATTTCATACTGCTTCTCTTTCTCAATTTGATTTATTATTTCATGTTCTGTAAGAACTTGCCGACATTGCAAATTATCGTCACTTTCTTTTTGCCTTTTGCATTTCACTGTTTAATTCCAAAAGAATTTTGTTCCAAATTTCTGTCGTCATCCATGCACTTTTATTTGAATAATATTGAAATGGTAAATTTTTGTTTTTAAAAACACGTGGATTTCTTGAAGTTCCAATTGCAACAACTTTTTTGTATGCTCCAGTGATTTTAATCCAGTCAATTTATCACCTTTGTAGGCAAGGGTACCTTTGGGCAATGCCTTATAAAATAAAGCACTTTCTTCTGCGTTAAATATATCGTGAGCTTCGCAGTTACTAAGAATTGGAGGCAAAATATGTTCTAAATAGTTTTGGGCACTTTCTTGGCAAGCTGCTTGCCCTTCACCATGAATTTTTATGAACTTTACATTTTCCCTTTTCTTCCAACGATGTAGCCATCCAAGTGACGGTTCAAAGTCACTATTCATTTTTACTGCAAATTCTTTAGCTTTGTTAATTAAAAGCGGTCCACTGATTATCGCATTTTGGGTTCGACATTGATCGAACCATATTTTAAGCGCTTTCTCAACATCTTTATTGGAACCACTTCTTTGGCGTTTGATTTTCGGGTTTTTACAACAAATTTCTTTTAAGTTACTTTCTTGCTTTAACATCCTATCAATTGTGCTTCTATCACAACCATATTCCTTTTTTATTTGTGCTTTTGTTTTCTCATTTTTGTTCAGTTGATTTATAATTTTAAGTTTTTGAACTGCACTTAAATTAACTCGTTTGCCCATTTTTACAATGGTTCCACTTTTAAGTTCACACAAGATCAAAATCAAATAGAAAAAGCGCGGTTGAATTGACTTTGACAAATTATATGTCACAGCAAAAACTTCAAACAAAAATAAAATGAAACAAAAACGCTGAATATTTTTGACAATTTTTGACGTTTAGCTATATCCGAGTTTCAAACCACTTATAAAGGTGAAAAGTTGCTGAAAAATATTTGCATATAAGCGAAATGTGCTTATAAGGGATGTGCATATAAAAGAACAATTACAGTTGATTTTAGAGCAAAATTGGCTGGTATATTTAAAGTCAAGGCTTCAATCCGAGATGTGCTTTTAAGCGGCGTGCATGTAAGCGGGTTTTACTGTATTTTAAATCATAAGCTGTACCAAAAACTAGAAAAAATTAGAACACAATCGTGCAATAGTAGCAGCGCTGCCTTCTCATGTCGTATACCAAGAATCACTATGTGTGGCTGCGTCAGCGGATTAAGTAATAATCTGGGACTTTTAACAGACTAAAATAAAAACATGGGGTGCATAAAATGTGCTTCCAAGTCCACAAAAAAAAAATATTTCATATATTCCTAATTTATTGGTTATTATCCTCTTGCAATATTAAGATTGATTTGCAAAATATAGACTGGGCGGTCATAGAAGTTACCACTTCTAACGTGTGGTCCTATGTACACTCATATTTTTCATTTGATGTGACCGGTCATAAATTAGTCGACAATCAAAAGGTTTGGTGTAACAATTCAAGAAACTAGTGAAATGTTAAAGTTGGGCAGACCAAAAACCTAAGTTTAAATGGAAATATTGCTTCTGCGTATGCAGGTGTGGCTAATGAACCATAAACATCAACTCGACGTCGTTCTTAGCAATTAAGATTTTCACCATCAAATTTCTGGCGGATGTGCAACAAAGATCTGCAATTACATGCATACGGGAAAGTTCTTATTACTCAAGAACTTAACGAAATCATGAGCTCATTTGCAACGCCGAAGCTTTGCTGATTGATTGCTGCAATATCGACAACCAGATGCTTTGTTTTCATGGAGATTGTATTTGGAAATTTCACATTGGTTGTAGTCCAGTCAAATTAGTAAATGAAATTGCATTTTAAGAGGTACGGAATTTTTTTTTTTGCATTTTTTCGGGTACATCTGACAATGATAAAACCAAGTTTGTGGGGTCGCACTGGCTTGGGAAAAGCCGCCATCTTGAAAAAGAGGGAGAGCTGGTTTATATTAAATAGCTCGTTTACCTGCAATGATAGCTGAGAATAATCAATGGCAAAGTTGTGGAGAATAAAATTATCTAAAAAATAAGCCCTCAACGAGCTCTGTAAGTTGATTTGGCTCAAAGTTATGGCCGGTCAAAGTGCAACCATGATCGAGTGGTGAGGGTTGAATGCAGTTTTTTGCAATTAACTCGCCAAATGTTAATTTTTTTGGATTAATGCCCATTAACAAATATAAAGGCCTAGTAATTACCTTTAGAATGAGCCCTTAATCGTCGTTATCGCTTATGTAGTTTGCGAGCAATCCAACGCCAAAGTTCGCACTGGACGTGCCTGAGATAACTGATAACTCCATTTTTTTGGAATATTTCGTTAACGGTTACTCGTATGAAAAAGTAGTAAATGGCAGGAATATGGGCAATGAAAATATCTTTCCAACGAGGTATTGGTCTAAACTCCATGTCGCTTTATGTCCGCGATACAGCTGGTCAAATGTCAACGGAGAGGTTTATGAATTTTTAGCTATTTAACAACTGAAAATGATAATTATGGGAAATAGTAGCTGAGAATCACCAGTTTTCACATTCTAAAAATAAAATTTTTGACGAGAAACTATAATTATCAATCAGTAAAACTTTCTGACGAAAGAAAGAGTAACAATCGAAGGTTTAAGAGCCAAGATACTTCTCCGAAATCGTGTGGGTTCAGTTTAGTTGACTTGGGTTGAATTTGGTTGAGTTTAGTTGAGTTTGGTTGAGTTTAGTTGAGTTCAGTAGACCTTGGTTGAGTTTAGTTGAGTTTAGTTGCTAAGAGTTAGAATAATAGTTAAGTTTAGTTGAGTGGGGTTGAGTTTAGTTGCTAAAAGTTGGGTTGAGTTTCATGCAAGGCTATGGGCATTATTGTTAATAGGTTTTTTTATAAACAAGTCACGTTTATAACATTCTCTTGTTCAGTGATTTACTAAAAAAAAATCAAGGTCATAATGTCAAAACTGATGATTCTCAGTTACTATTTCCCATAATTATAATTTTCCAAAGTTGTCAAATAGCTAAAAATTCGTAAACCTCTCGGTTAACCTTTGACCCGCTGTATCGCGGACATAATCGACATAGAGTTTCGACCAATACCTCGTTGGAAAGATATTTGCATTGCCCGTATTCCTGCCATTTACTACTTTTTCATATATGAGCAACCGTTAACGAAATATTCCAAAAAAAATGGAGTTATCAGTTATTTCAGGCACGTCCAGTGCGAACTTTGGCGTTGGATTGCTCGCAAACTACATAAGCGATAACGACGATTAAGGGCTCATTCTAAAGCTAATTACTAGGCCTTTATATTTGTTAATAGGCATTAATCCAAAAAAAATAACATTTGGCGAGTTAATTGCAAAAAACTGCATTCAACCCTCACCACACGATCATGGTTGAACTTTGACCGGCCGTAACTTTGAGCCCAATCAACTTACAGAGCTCGTTGAGGGCTCATTTTTTAGATAATTTTATTCTCCACACCTTTGCCATTGATCATTCTCAGCTATCATTGCAGGCAAACGAGCTATTTAATATAAACCAGCTCTCCCTCATTTTCAAGATGGCGGCTTTTCCCAAGCCACTGCGACCCCACAAAATTGGTTTTATCATTGTCAGATGTACCCGAACAAATGCCAAAAAAAAAATTCCGTACCTCTTAAAATGCAATTTCATCCTCGTTTTTCGACTAATTTGACTGGACTATTGAACAATTCAACAAATAGGATTGTCGTATCTGCAGTGACGAAACCCGATTAATAATTCAGAAACCAGCGCAATCCATCCACTTTTCACTTCGGATTTAGGACGGATCATCATCAAACTGTCAATTGTATAATTGTCGAATTATCAATTGTTAAATCCTTGAACACCATAAAAGTACTGCTTTCGTAACATTCAGTTTCTCAAGAGCATCTCTTTACCATGTAAATAAAAAATAATACTTAACTTGAATCAGCCCGGTTCTGTTAAGTCTCCCATGCCATAACAATATTAAATTTCATGGAATTCCGCAAGAATTTTTAATTTAAAAAACAAAAAGACAAAAAAAAGGAAACAAAAGTTCCTTAGATACTACGCCCCCGCACTGTCATAGGTATTGTCATTAATCCTACATATTCTAGGTATATATCATCGTGTATCTACATCACGACAAGTCACAAATTTCCCAAAATCGATATCCTTGCGATCACCCCAGACGTATCAACGCTGTAGAAAATTTCCATCAAAAACCAGTGTAGATCCAAGAATGGAGATTAAATTCCGTAGAAATCTACAAGAATTTTTAATTTAATAAAGAAAAAAAACCAGCCGACGACAAAGTTGCTCAACAAACATTGGGAAGGGCCACCGTCTGATGAACAGTGGTAGAATCCCTACATTCAGTATAATTGCACTCTCGTACCTCTACATGACCGCCATATTCGATTTAGACAAGCCATAACTGTACCATTTTACAAGTCATAAATTTATCCAGAGACAAATCGTCCATTGTAGACGTTGTTGACTCTGTCAAATATTTGCCACGCTATCGCCTTCCCGTTATAGACAAGGCAACTGGCGACTATGAAACTTCAATGGCAGAAGCAAAACTTATACACGATATATACTTAAGAAAATGTGCTATAGTCCTTTCAGAGTCGTTCGCCCAGTGTGTACAGCACACAATTTATGGCAGATACGAAACTCTGTAGACAATCGGTCCTTTCTGTTTGCTGTTCCTGAACACACTATTCTTTATGGAAGGATAATATTGAGTACAAGTGGAAAATAAGAAGTAACAATGGCCGCCATGAGTAGTGTGTAGTAGCCTGGGCACAATAGCGAAGCTGAATTCAATGATGAACCAAACCCCAGCCAAAAGGACTTCATTCATTTCACATGTATACGCCATCACATCTCGATTCACTGTTGCTCTGAAATTTTGACATTTAATAAATTAGTTCCATTTTTGCACATTATCCTTACGGTAACAATGGGATTACTGCAAAATCGATTATACGAAACGTTTTCTTATGAAATAAGAACAAACTGCTGATGGTGTGTTGGCCACAGTGAGTGGCAGAAGTGTTAAGAACTCCTGATGCTGAATAGGATAAGAGTCTATGGAATTGCGATTGTGTGTGGCTCAAGGGTGTAAAGCTGCGGTAGGGCTGAGGCAGATGGGGCGATTTATATTCTCTCATCCAGGGGGACAATGGACGACATGCTTTTTTTTAGTGGTGTATGGTAAATCTTGTTCACGGTGAATGAAAAACTATAAGGAAGCTTAAGATAATCTTAGCACTTAATCGGAGCTTTTAAGTAAGTTATGAGGACTCTAAAGGGAAATTTATTGTGGAGAGTTTAAAGTGAGCAAAGATAATAAAATCGATGGTTGGTGTTTTTCTATCCATTCATGGTAAGGATTGAGGACCTCTTAGCTATCTGTGCAGTTACACGTTTTTCAGTTCAGTCTAAATTTAGTAATGCCATCTTCACTATTTCTACTCCTCTTACATGGAATTCAATTATCCTTTTTTGATACTATCACTGTCATTTGACATATGTTCATTTAAAACACTACTGAAGAAACTTTGTCCATATGCAGAGCAACTATGTAACCTAAACCCAAGAGAAACGACTTATCTTTGAGCAAATAAATCAAAGTATTTTTGTATATGTATTTTTTCATTAAAATGTGTAAAACCACTAAATTACTACAAATGCAAATGTTAGATTTATGTCAACGAAAATTTCCATTTTCTCCCATCTGCGAAAGACATGGTCTGATGGATGTTACCTGAACACATGCCCTCAAATTTAGTCATTCTTTATCCGTGCAATGACACAGTACATCATAAAACTAACAATATGGTTCCAAATGTAAAACAAATGTTGCCAAGTCAAGTGCTTCCAACCAAGTGTATAAAAGGTGGAGATTTAGTCCATTGGTGATAGTTTGCCATCTATTTTCAGCTGAAAGGTATTTTACTTTTTGCGAGCCATTTTGCATACGTATTACGACAGATGTTTTATGATGAAAAAATTATTAGTTTAGTAAGAGAAATGGACTAGGATATCACCGGTGAGTGGGTTTACTTGTAATGTTCTGATCAGGTCGTTGCACTATGAAAGAAACTATCATTAGCACGAAAATGAAATTTTGCACACTCGGAAGGCATTGGTTACAAAAATTTGTATTAAAGGGATTTAAAGGGTTTAAAGCAAGCTGTCAAAATAGTTGATATTAACCCAACAAACAATTTTATTCCTATATGTAACTCCAAGATCATCTGGGGAATAGTTCTTGCGCACTTAAGGTCCTATATAAAGCCAGATATTAATCTCACAGTGTTCCCAGGGAATAGCGCTAGGCTTTTATAGCGATATAATGGAGAATCCTATAATATGCTCCGAGCATAAAATTTAGTCTTGATATGAAATATTATTTCTCATAATGCACTTATATATCGAAATCTCATATTGGTGTACAACACTTATATAACTAACTAATTGCTCCTTTAATCCCTCATGGGACATAGGGCGGAAACAGTTGCCCTCCAGCGGACTCTGTTTGGCGCGACAGCTCTCAGCTCTGACCAGGATCTCCCGGTTGTTGCGGCCTCTGATAATAGAGTTCTCCTCCACGTTGTTCTAGGTCTTCCGACTCGACGGGTTCCTTGCGGATTCCAGTCGAGGGCCTGTTTGGCTAGATTCTCGTTTTCGCGTCGCAAGGTGTGGCCAATCCAATTCCATTTCCTTCGCCTGATTTGGTCGTCTATCCTTTCTTGGCCGGCACGGCGCCATAGTTCTTCATTTGAAATTCTATCTTGCCAGCGGATTTTTAGGATACGACGTAGGCATCTGTTGATGAAAACTTGTAGGCGCCCTGTGATGAATTGGGTGACTTTCCATGTTTCGCAACCGTACAAAAGAACTGCCTTAACGTTGGAGTTGAACAGCCGCAATTTGGTGTTAATTGAGATCTCCGTCGATCTCCATATGTGAAACAGGCATGCATATGCGCTTCTTGCTTTATTTATTTATATTTATTAACTGACGTCTTCTTCTGTACCGCCGTTTTCGGTAATAATACTACCGAGGTAACAGAATTTATCTACCAGTTCCACGTCACGGTTATTTAGCGCTGTTGGTTCAAGGGTGTTTGCATTTATCCGCATTTCTTTGGTTTTAGTCGGATTTAACCTTAAGCCTGCTGAACTACTTTCTGTTGCCAAATTGTTAACATGTTTCTGAGGTCCCGGTGTCTGTGGGCCAGCAAACAGATATCATCCGCGTAGTCGAGGTCCTTAAGGCGGTCTAACAATCCCCATTGTATGCCACCTGTTCTAGTATCTAGAGCGCTGACAAGGATGTCGTTTATTACTATAAGAAATAGTAATGGCGAAAGTAGGCATCCTTGCCGTACTCCTGAGCTCACTTCAAAGCTGTCGGAGAGTTTTCCATTGTGAAGAACTCTGCATTTGGAATTGTTGTATAGAGCTTTTATCAATTCTATTATTTTATTCGGCAGTCCACGTTGCCGAAGAGCTCGCCATATAAAGCTCCTATTAACCGAGTCGAACGCTTTCTCATAGTCTACGAAAGCAAGGTAAAGGGGGGATCGGAATTCAGTAGACTGCTCCACTATGATTCTCAAGGTGTTAATGTGGTCTATGCAGGAGCGGCCTTTTCTGAATCCAGCCTGCTGTCTTCTAAGCGTTCGATCTACTGCCTCTCTTATCCTTGATAGTAATATGTGGGACAAGATTTTGCCCACAGTAGATAATAGACAGATGCCTCTCCAGTTGTCACATATTGTTAGGTCCCCCTTTTTTGGTATTTTGACTATGATACCTTCCGTCCAATCCTCCGGAGAGGTACAGGTGTTCCATGCTATTTCCAGGATTGGCTGTAGCGCATCTGCTATGAGGCTTGAGTCGGCTTTCAACAATTCTGGCGGGATGCCACACTTATATAAGCCTTAGTTCAATTGCTATTGTAGCAAACTAATGTTATAAGATTGTTGGATCAACTTATATAGGAATTAAATGTTCTCCTTTTGGGAAAAGTAAATTCATATCAATGTTATATTATATAGGAAAGGTGGCATTAATATAAATTCATTAAAGGACAACAAATTCTCTTTGAGTTAGATTTGATCAAACAGATGGGATGCGTTGAAAGTGATTAGATCTATTATAAGTAATATATTTCTTTCTCTTGGTTTTTTGCAATGTATAACATGCAATTCAACAACGATTTAAATTTTACTGTTAATATTTAATACGCTACCTCGAAAAATAACAACGCGCCTTAAGATAAATGAATAAATTAGGAAATTTAATGTATTATGTAAAAAAACATGTTTTCGTTTAAAAAAAATTTTTTTTTGAAACTAATTTATTATGTGTATTTTTCAATAAAATTTTGATATAACTATTTGTTTTCATGCTTGTAAACGCATTTATTCTTAAACTTTTAATTATAAATAAATGAGTTTATTTTTATTTCAAATATGGCCGATCTAAAATTTGACAAACATGTATGGCACACGAAAAAGAGCTGTTATAGTACTTCAGATCTCTATTAACGATAATAAATCTTGATATAACAGCCAAAATTTGATGTCGTGACTTTAAAACTAACATAAGCATTCATGAGCGCTTATATAAGATACAAATTCTTGTATAAAAATTCAGATTGCTGAATTAAGAATAGAAATGTCAATATAACATTTGTAGTGCTACATCAACACTTTACAGAAAAGGATGAAGCAAAATGTCATATTTCGGTATGTGTGTGTATTTCGAGAGAAGAATTCTTCTATGAGACTTCTGATCGGTGTTGTCTGTTTATATTCTTCTAGTTAAGTCAATACAATACACTCATTATTGAAATGTTATTCTTTTTACCAGTCTGTAAATGTAGTGAAGGATTATATTTATATTTCCACGGCGTGCCGCGCTGGCACTTAGTATCTTGAAGTTTTTATACATATATGAATACAAGTTCCAAGTGCTCCATATGATCCTATAAAAAGGTTTGTTAAAAACTGATTGCCTATATAAGTGTTGATGGAGAAAATAAATTCTTACTTAGAGTAGTTTTTTTTTGTATTCTTATATAAGAATCGATATAAGATTCACTTTCTATATTAGCCTCGATATAAGAAAATACTACCCAAGTATTGTTTTCCCATACTCATTCTCCCCACTACTGATATAGGAATATTATATAGGATTATAACTCTTTGGGAATTATAGTCTCTTGTACGCACTCAAATAACATTTACATTTCAGTAAGTAAATTACTCCCTATTCCCATATAAAGCAACAGATGTCGAATTAGCATTCTAGTTGATGTTTTAAGAACTAAAAGACCTATATAGAAATTTAAATGTAGATCAAGACCAATATAGGAGTTCTATAAGAAAACAATGTTCCTTGGGAAGTTATCTACTCTCGCGCTTCGACTGACGATGTTTTATCGAAATCTCAATCTACTCATATTTTCCCTTGTTGGCCACTATTCTGTAGTGGATGACACGATTGGCGAATACTGTGCGCGAGATCATCAAGAGATTACATGATCTCTACTTACTGGACTTAGACCAATACTTTTTAGTTCTGCCAAACTTCGCCATCTAGACCCTGCTACTGAAAATAAATGCATTGTTATTACACTTTTTATCACAAACAGTGACTTCCGTTCATTCACTATTTCCACCTTGTCTGGCCCCTGCTTATTGTTGCCATGGATTTTTCTGTAATCCTGAACCATCTGGCCAAATATAAATGGATTTTCTGTCACGTTACGTTATATTTTTATAGCCGCTTGGATGACTGATAACAGGATCACCAAAAAGTTGTATGTTTGGTTGTTTAGCGAGAGGAAGAAATCTCCACCGTCTAAGGCCAACCCTGGTTTGGAGCCATCTTTCTTTAAAACTATGACACAATTCAAGTCAGGCTGAAAGTTGTCTCGATTAGGGATCTGGACATCGAATGGTGTGGTCTACAATGGGCTTATCTTATTATTCTTGATAAGTAAAGTAGGTATGGGGTCAGTTGCGCCTGTGACCAAATCGGTTTTTTCCCACAGACGCATGGGATCCTACCAAGGGCTACTGTAAGAGTTATTTTTGCTGTAAGTTTATTGCTATAACCTTGAATGGTGAAACTGAGCCTGTGAAAATAAACCTAGATTGAAGTTGAGTTTTAATGTTATGTAGTTGGATGGTCCATCTACTACTCACAGTGATAGACAGCGTAGTATATTACTCTTTTCATACGCCTTATCCATCCAATAAAACCATTTCGCGTGACCTCAAGGCCGCGCAGTGTGCCTGCTGCCTAATATGTACATGGAACAAATGGAAGCAGATCGAGAAATAAATTCAATGTTTCAATGGGAGTTTTACATACAGTTACCGTTATTCAAGACATTCCATTCCTGGACTTGGCCTTGTCTGGATTCGTTATTTACATCTGCAAGAGACAGGTCACCAGGAGACAGATTTGTATGTCACAACTGGTCCAAACCAGTGATACCCCAAGTGGTCTATATCGACCCCCCGGGGCCGACGACGACCTCCAAGGGGTCCATGTCAACGAAAAAAAAAATTGGGGGTCTATGAGATGTCAATGGGGGTCCACGATAGTGGATATCATTTAAGCAGGTCGTGCCTTTAATTTTGGCTTTCAATTAATGGAATAACCCACACACAAGGGAGCACACTTACATAATACTTTTTCATAATATAAGCACATACATATATCTGTCTGTATAAAAGTTATAAAACTACCTATGAAGTAAAATTTCTTAAAACATAAATGCTCATAAAACCTGATGAAGAATTATATTTAAATTTAAGTTATTAGGTATACTTTCTGATATAAAACTGTTTCAGAATTATTATAAACTAGCAGTTGCCCGCAGCTTCGCTCGCGCACGTTTTTATTTTCTCTGAGTGTAAGTTTTTATTTTATAAAAATTAAAATATATTTCCGCGGTAAATTGTAGCCTGTTTCAAGTTTTTATCTAGCTAGACCTCCAATTTTATCTGGGCAAAAGATCACGGAGATTTGTTGCTTAGGTTTTACGTGAAAAAATAACAAACAGATCGACAATACACTACAATGGTTTTGAGTACAAACTTATTTTAGCAAATATAATATTAGCAGCGAAGTAGGGATTTTATAGTGCACTATTTTATTCTATTTACTACACCGAAATATCAGTAGCAGCAGATGGAGCACCTGCCATGGTTGGGCGCTATCGTGGATTTATAAGCCATTTAAAACGAAATGTACCCGGGGTGTTAGCAATACACTGCGTCATCCATCGACAACATTTAGTTGCTAAAAATCTGAATGGTAGATTTCACTCTCTTCGAATCTCTTCAATTAGTCATTAAACCGAATCCGAAGCAACGCGTCGAATACGCGGGCATTTGTGCAGTTTTGTGAAGAAAATTACGAGAACTTTCATCAATTACTCCTTCGTTACAAACTTCTTTTTGACATTGTCTTGAATTTGTTTTTCAAAATCTTTTGAAATTTGTTTCTACTTAGAAAGAACAAGTCCAGTAAAATAAGGAATTCACTTCGGAATCCTTTGTAATGGGGCGGATTTTTTTCCATTCTCTTCTAAATTGTATCAATAACATATGGCAAAAAATCCGCTTCCTAAAAAGTGCCGCTGCAGTAGTTATGAAACAAAAGAAATGTTAAATTATGGTTTCTCGCGAATAGCTTTCAAAATATAATTTTTCCAAAAGAAATGATAACGCCATTCGAAAGAGGAGGAAATTTTACGTAAATATTGTCGAAGAAACTTTTTTGTACGATCAAATCCCTGGGAAATGCGAACTTCCTAGTAAAGGTCTAATACATAGATTCATAGTATGTGTGTATGAGCAAAAAATGAGACGCGCTCCGTACAAAAATGGCTATAACTTTTGATTGGTAAAAGCAAATGCAAAAAACCAAAGTTATTATTGAAGAAAAATACTCGATCGATCGCTTACTCGATCCATGTATTTAAACGATACAAAACATATTTAAACAATTATTATTAACTAATAATTGGCAAAATATCACTTGTTTTATTAAATCTTCTGCAAATTGTTAAAAAGCAAAATTATTTTTAAATTTAATTTATGGATTGGTTTCCTGAAATGGTAATAATTAGAATGTATGTATTAAAAAAAATTAAAAAAATCGTGGTTTTTCAATGCGGACCTTTTATTTCACGAATTTCGGGAAAACCAACATTTTATTATTTTCATGCGTAATTTCAATCAATAATAACAATATAAGGTGCAAAATACTTATTGATATTTAGTAGGTGGTCAATTTATAGCTGAAACCCCATACTTTACGATAGAATAATTTATATGATCAAAAAATATAAAATTTAATGATTTATTTATGAAATAGTAACAAACAAATGATTATTCCTTAAAAAAATGCAATTTTTTAGTGCAAATAACCGCCTGTTATTAAGCGAAACATATCTTATTAATGTTCTAAATATATAGAGGTTGTAGCTGAGATCTGTACCTTTCAATATGTGCTTTTTTAGAATTTTTAAATAATTCGTTAACCACTGTTTGTAACATTATCTTGTAAAAAATGTGGAGCTCTTTGAAGATCGTGTAAAATAGAGCAGAAGTTTCCTTTAAACACATAAAAAATTGTCAATGGGGTCCATATCTTTAAATGTAGGCTTGATTTGATATTTTACATAATCCTTTAACCATTGTTTATAACATGATTTTGTAAAAAAGGGGAATTCTTTAAAAATCGCGCTAAAATTAAATTCTATAGCTGAAGCTTTTATAACTGCGATTCGACCAAAAACTGTGAACTCGCTCTTGAAAGTTGCGTTAGCAGTAATGCTGCGTCGAAAATATGGATAAAGATACGTTATAAATACACAAACGCTGGAAAATTTATAGATGGGCTGACGTAATATCAATAATATGTTTCGTCAATCCGCCATTTTGAATTTAAAACATCATATTCGTAATCAGCGACCTCGAAAACCCCCTGCTAACATTATTTGCAGTTTCATTCTTTTTAATTAAGCGCACAATACAATTTCGCGTTTAATTTTGCAATAATTGTTTATAATTGCAACAATAAGGAAGTAGCGACTTTTTTTAATGGGTGGGATTTTATACGTAGAGCTTTTGCAACAATTTAAAAAAAGTTCGAAGAAGATACGACCTGTTTCACGGAATTCCGAAGTTAAGCCCGTTTTTTGCCTTATTTTACTGGACTAAGAAGGCTTTATTCTTGTTGTTGTCTAACTTTCAAAAATCTTTCAATTTGCAGTAAATCGGAAAGTTTGAATTGCTGGAGGACTCGTGCCGCTCGATCGCAAAAACAAATTAAATATAAACCTCTTCTTATAATATACATATATATAATTATGATAAGTTCATTTTTGTAAGAATTTATGCACACGTGAACATGTGCTCGAATGCGCAATATTTCGCAATATTTCGCAATTCTTCAAACTGCATTATTCAGGAGAAGGTTTGATTAAACTTTTTTTGAAATTAACGGAAATTAATCACACTAGGTATGGGGACGGTTGGGCCTGTGAAAAATTTTTTAATATTAATAAAATAAAGTATTAAGAAATGAATTAAATATAAATAAGAAAATTAAAAAAAATTAATTAAGCGAAAATTATTGCTGAAAGTGTGCATAATCCTACAATACCTTTATTACAATCAGCAAATAATAAGATAAACTTTTAAAAAATTGTTCCTAAACACATACAGAATCGATACACCGTTGAAACACTACAGCAAAACAGGTCTTTTTACATAATAACAACTCATGGAACGTTGTTCCATTTTGTGTTTGCAGTAGAATAATACTGTTTTTATTCAAAAATATTATTTCAAATTACTTAAGAATTTTTAAGGACTAAGTCTTCCAATCAACATTCTATGTCCTTTGTAAACATTTCCGTTTTACGTTAGGATATTACAGCCACAAAATAAAATCAACAACACAGTCAGTCGACATATACACAAAGTACATATAGAACAAGGTGATGATTTCTTGATTATCTGGGAACAGAATCCTGTCTTATCTAGAATTCAATTACAAAAATGTTCTCTCAACTCAAGTGAAACATATTTTGACTTCTTGACTGAAAACACTATAACAACTAGAGAGAAAAAACCACAAAAACCCCCAAAATGAAATGTTCTCATCTATAAACATAAATAACCACTCAATAAATAATTGAAACAAAGTAAACCAAAATTGAATAAAATAGACTTTTTTTGCTTTTCCAATTAAAAAACAACAATACACAGAAAGAAACAAATACATGCCAAAACGGAGAAGAAAAGAAGAAAAAAAATTTCCTGATAGAGCTCTTCCTGCTCATTATTTATTTATAGCCTGGCTCTCACCTGTTCCACACCTTTCTGACTGAGGTTTCTCTGGTAGTGATTGAATTTAATTATGCAAACGTTGGACACTTTCTTTTGATATACCTGAAACTTAATTGAAAAATTCTGTTCCTTATTCGTTCGAAACTTGATGAGGGTTTGAGAAATTGGCAGGAATTAAATTTTTATACAAGAGTAGATGGATTTTATGCTTCGTTTTTACAGAAGGCAGATACAATTTTCCGAGGCAATACAATCCCCTGGACAAATTCAGGCGGCTCCTCCTCTATTTGATGATATAAAAGGTTTGCACTCATCCTTCTCGGGTATAAAGTAAGTTTTTTTTAGTTAACAAATAACAAAATATAAACTGGAAAGGTTTTATCCTTTTGTGGGTAGAGGATTTAAATGAAACAGAATTTTTTTCTCGATTTGGTAAACACGTAAAACCCGATCCACTGTCAAGGAGAGCCACTTTTCATATCCTTTTTCATATTCTATAGATTACGAATCGAGCGGAAAAGCTATAAAGAAAAATGAAGATTAACATTTACCTCATATTTGGGAAAAATACACAAGAATTTTTGATGACAGAAAAAAAATGTCCTTTCCATTTTTGTCATAGCATGAAGTCCTTCTACATCTTGCACCCATGAACAGAAGAGATATAACAGCGGGACTAAAACTAATATTTGCAAGGCCTAAAATCCGCTTTAAGTATTTTTCGCATAGAGGAGAGAGCCTTGTGATTTCTAGTGTCCTCAATCAGGGCCCTTCTGTTTACAGTTCAGGAAGACAAACATCTTCAGTTCCATACAACAAAGGGCACAAGGATACCAAAAAGAAATTCCGTTAACTTCATATATATACGGTTTTGAAAATGTTTGTGCTCCACAACTGAAAGCAAATATAGAAAATAGCGAATCTAACAACATCCATGAATTGTTGTCAGTCTTGTTTTGTAACAAAATAATAAAAAAAAGGAGCTATTTCTACAGAAATCCAGCGAAATAAGGATATCGACATCGGGATGGAGAGATACCCAAGGGGGAGAGACAGCGGTGTCCTAAGTGAAGGATATCGTCACGTGGAACATGACGTTCGGACTTGTTGTCCGCCAGAAATAATTCATTTTATCTCTATCTTCACCCTCATTGAGTGTTTCAGGATCTCTCGTCCTTCCGTCAATTTTCCCATTTTATTTATTGTTAGCGCAACAACAACAACAGCAAAAATTAAGAGAAAAAAATAACTTGTGATAAAATACTGGCTGTTCACATCCTGCGGCGGTGGATATACTCCAAGCGAGAAATAAATTCTGTGCGCTCCTGTGTGGTGGTGTGGGATGAACTTTACTGAAAGTCCTGTCTGTGAAATTATTCTGAAATTTTATTTTCAGTTCATGATATTTTTTTTTATTATTTTTGTTATTTTTCGTGAGATTTTCGAATTGTGTTTTGTGGGTGTAATTTTCTTCAGCTTTCCATGTTTTAACACCCAAGGATACTTTTTCAAGGCCCATGCCGCAAAAACGTTTTTCCAATTTATCTTGAGTTTTGCAGGAAGTTTGAATCAACTTCAGCCAATCATGTTCAATGTTATGTGAATTTATTGTTGAGGTAGTACCTTGAAATGTCATGTTTATTGATGGTGGTGGTAGTGGGGGTGCTTTTCTTATTATTCTTGATGAAAAAAGTATGTATGGGGTCAGTTGCGCCTGTGACCAAGCCGGTTTCTTTTCACAGGCGTATGGGATCCCATACCTACTAAGGACTACTGTAAGAGTTATTTTTGCTGTAAATTTATTGCTATAACCTTGAATGGTGAACTTGAAAATTTGACAAGGGCGATTTCTGTTGTTTTTTTTATCGTGAAGAATTAAATAAAGCTTGGATGGATATGTGGGTTTTTGGTAATCAATCATGAGAAAATGTGGGCTTTCTGGATACAACGTGCCCAAGGTCTAGATACACCTACATGAAATCAGTTTAACATTGAAATATTTTCGTTAGAGATTACAGTGTGAGACTCGCTATACAATTTTTTAAATTACACTAAGCAATACAAAATCTTTGCTAATCAACTTCAAAAAGTCGTGTCAATATTGATTATGTATGCGATTAATTATTTACTTTCTTATTACCTTTACACTACACGTCCGTCACGACGGACGTTGGTCATATCATTGTGCAATGTCTAGTGGTAAGCTTTGTTCTAGGTTAGGCAGATTTAAGGTATTATAAGAAGTCAGGAGGATGTTGAGGGAAATGGTGATAAGCCCTGCGTTTGAACTCTTACTCCTACCAAAAAACTGAAATTGTATAAGATTGTTCCAAAATCTAGTTGTTCTAATTAAGAACGAATTGCTAGTCTGTATTTTATTTCATCTGGTGCTTTCTAAATAACCTTGAGAGCTGTTTTAGATATGGCTCAAGTACTGCAAACAGAACTTTGGAATACCGAAGCTTGCTTAAAAATAGATGCAATTCGCATACGCTCGAACGAATTTTCGAAGCAGTTTTTCAACTCTCTTTACCTTTAAGACTTGTACTATTGGAATGACGTTTTATCACCTGTAACTAGTGTCGTGGAACAGTTCTGATAACGCTGTTGTAAATACCTTCTACATTATTTACACTATTTGATATAAAGCCTGTTATTGAGCTTCGATTATGAGTTGAATCCAAAGAAACTGCAAAGTTTCCATATATTCAAGTGATCAAGCAAAATCGTGTATCGTCCAGAACTTCATCAATCAATTCACCTGCAGATTCACAGCGAGTCTCATTACCCAAAAATTCTTTCCACGTTGGAATTCAATAAACAACAGACCACTATGGACAAGGCCATATGTAACCAGATGTTAAAGCTATTTCCTGCAAGCAAGGAGTGCATAAGCTGAAAAGGTGGAGAATTTCCTGCGCCCGTGTTGAAATTTTTAAGAAAGCTGACACCTATAGAAATATGAAATTACAACTTCGTGTGAGCATTTAAAGAAAAATTGTCATAAATAAAAGCACAACATGGTGTAGCTGAATTTTCAGTAAACTTTCAGAAAAGCTTTCTTCCACTGAATTTTCAGCAAACTTTTAGAAAATCTTTCTCCCACTGAATTTTCAGTAAACTTTTAGAAAAGCTTTCTCCCACTGAATTTTCAGTAAACTTTTAGAAAAGTTTTCTTTCACTGAATTTTCAGCAAGCTTTCAGAAAAGGTTTCTCCCACTGAATTTTCAGTAAACTTTTAGAAAAGTTTTCTTTCACTGAATTTTCAGTAAGCTTTCAGAAAAGCTTTCTTCCACTGAATTTTCAGTAAACTTTTAGAAAAGCTCTCTCCCCCTGAATTTTCAGTAACTTTTAGAAAAGTTTTCTTTCACTGAATTTTCAGTAAGCTTTCAGAAAAGCTTTCTCCCACTGAATTTTCAGTAAACTTTTAGAAAAGTGTTCTTTCACTGAATTTTCAGTAAGCTTTCAAAAAAGCTTTCTTCCACTGAATTTTCAGTAAACTTTTAGAAAAGCTTTCTCCCCCTGAATTTTCAGTAAACTTTTAAAAAACTTTTCTTTCACTGAATTTTCAGTAAGTTTCAGAAAAGCTTTCTCCCACTGAATTTTCAGTAAACTTTTAGAAAAGTTTTCTTTTATTGGATTTTCAGTAAGCTTTCAGAAAAGCTTTGCTTTCACTGAATTTTCAGTAAACTTTTAGAAAAGCTTTCCCCCTGAATTTTCAGTAAACTTTTAGAAAAGTTTTCTTTCGCTGAATTTTCAGTAAGCTTTCAGAAGAGCTTTCTCCCACTGAATTTTCAGTAAGCTTTTAGAAAAGTTTACTTTCACTGAATTTTCAGTAAACTTTCAGAAAAGCTTTCTTCCACTGAATTTTCAGTTAACTTTTAGAAAAGCTTTCTCCCCCTGAATTTTCAGTAAACTTTTAAAAAACTTTTCTTTCACTGAATTTTCAGTAAGTTTCAGAAAAGCTTTCTCCCACTGAATTTTCAGTAAACTTTTAGAAAAGTTTTCTTTTACTGGATTTTCAGTAAGCTTTCAGAAAAGCTTTGCTTTCACTGAATTTTCAGTAAACTTTTAGAAAAGCTTTCCCCCTGAATTTTCAGTAAACTTTTAGAAAAGTTTTCTTTCGCTGAATTTTTAGTAAGCTTTCAGAAAAGCTTTCTCCCACTGAATTTTCAGTAAACTTTCAGAAAAGCTTTCTTCCACTGAATTTTCAGTAAACTTTTAGAAAATCTTTCTCCCACTGAATTTTCAGTAAACTTTTAGCAAAGCTTTCTCCCCCTGAATTTTCAGTAAACTTTTAGAAAAGTTTTCTTTCACTGAATTTTCTGTAAGCTTTCAGAAAAGCTTTCTCCCACTGAATTTTTAGTAAACTTTGAGAAAAGGGTCTTCTAATTGGATTTTCAGCAAACTCTCAGAAAACCTCTGTCCCACTGATTTTTCAGTAAACTTCCAGAAAAGCTGTTGCAGTGGATGCATACTTTCTTGTCTATAGTGGTCAATGCTGATCACGTGTTTTATCTCCAAAATCCAAATAAAAAAAACCGGTGCATTATTTCGAGTGAATGATTTTTAAATTTTCTATTTTAAGCTGTAGTTACAAACTTAAAGTAGTTTTAGGTATTTTTAAAAAAACTTCGGATTAATAAAATAATAAAGTTATGAACTCATGGGGAAAATGAAGTATTTTCAAGAGCTTTGACCTAATTTTAGAAAATGTAAAGGAATGATGATTTTTAAGGACTTCTGCCATACAAAATTTACTTACCATTAAAACAAAAATTCCCTAAACTTTCACTATTATTGAGAATCTCTATTCTAAGCATAAATTTTATTCCAGGAAAAGTCAACAATAATCACAACTTTGTAGCCAGTTGCCACATGGTAATTTATTTTTTTAATGAAACCTCAAGAGGCAAATATTTGTGAACATGAGATAACATCAAAACCCGGGGAAATGCAAATTATCTCCCAATAAAATGCATTTGTGCTGTAGTTTACGCAATTCCATAGCCAACATTATCCCCCAAATGTTGGTATAGAGAGAATGGGGCGAATACTGCGCACCTGAAGCGCATAAGTGTTGACATCTACCTTTATATATAAATATATATATGGAAAGTGCATGGGGAATGCTGCACTACATAACAATAAATTGCATACAAAGGATGTCACAAGATCGCATTCAAAAAACAACAAAAAAGAAAATCCAGCAAACATCAAGGGGCGTGCCATAGTACATATCCTGAGAATCCTTTTGCCCATGGAACGAAAGTGGAACAGCCCCAGTCCATTCGTGTCAAGAATATTCTGAGGGGGTTGATGGGGCACACTATGTGAAGGAGGTTGGGGGTTGGGGAGTTGACAGGAGCAGCTTCTGTAGTGTTTCATACACACTTAAGCTCTCTCTCGCGACTTCTCGTACACGTCATCAGAGTATGACCTCAAAACGGACTTTATTGCGAGCGCTGCGCTATGAATATGAAAATTTTTAGCCCGATGCATAAATATTTCCTCGAAATATTCCTTGCGAACTTGTGCGGTTTACCTGCAACATTCAGTTGACATTGAGAACTCTTTGTGCATATCAACGAAGCCATATTCCGCTGCAGTTTTCCACTGTTGATGCATACAATCCCATCCCGGGCTGCCCCCTCCCCCCTAACTTTTGTTCTACAACCCAGAAGCATTCCGGTTGCAGGATGCACTGAACTGAGAATTTCACAGACGAGACATGCACACACATCGGCGTGTACATAATGTACCCAAAGCAATATAACTTTTCTATGAATTTAAATTTGCTCATTTTACGGCGAATGGATAATGGCAGCCGCAATTCCCTTTCGATTGCCTCCTTACAATTTTTCATAATTGAACAGAAATTGAATCCTTTAAGGAATTCCATTTTTCATTTGCAATCCAGAAATATTCGAATGCATTTATCGGTCGGTATGCATCCTTTTATCTACGATCGAGATTTTCCTTGATTGATTGATTTTCGTATCGTTTATTGGGGAACGAAGAAAGTAGTAAGGACTTTTGCCTCTTTTGTGGTGTCGTAAAAAAGGGAATTGAAAAGGATTTTTCTGTATGTGTGTGTGTTGTGATCTTCTGGGAGATGCCATGGTTCAGGGTTTTTTCTTCTCTTCTCTTGATTTTATCGTTATTTGCGCTTTTTATTTCGGCTCACATGGGACTTATAAACTTATGCTGGGACGTGCTTTATGGGCATTCTCTGTTATTATTTGAAAACGCTTTTTGGCAAGAATTTTCATTTATTTTCAAATAAGCGGTCTACAGCTTACAGCAACAACTGAAGCATGGAATGAAGAAAAAGATATAGGAACATACGTAAGAGAAATTGAGATGATTGATTCTACTGCCAGTGATATATGCAATCATAACAGCAAACAAGTCCAAGTCGAATTTTGTACCTGAAAGAGATTGTTACAGACTTCTCTACGAAAAAGTATACAAGTTTTGTGATAACTTTGCTAACCACTCAATTTTTGTGAACATGTTTTATTTAAGATCGAGAATGTTATTACGGAGAGGTATCCACCATGTTTTTGTCTTCACAAATGCTAAAACCCTTTCCATGAAATGGTTCCCAAGAATTCGCCACGCATGTGACGGCTTGGGGACGAGGTTATGCTAATACAACTTTCACATTTTGAAAAATTCCTAGGCAACACTCTAGTATTTTTCGGGACTATAAATGTGATACACTAGTGCAAAACTGAAAAAGTAGTCGAAACCAGTAGGTGTGGGGTCGGTTGCGCCTGTGAACATAAACCGGTCGGCGGCGATTTAGACCAAGACGGCTTCTTTTCACAGACAAGGGATCCAGGGGCGGCGCTTTCATAGGTGCGAATGGTGCACTTGCACCGGGCGCTATTGGACGGGGGCGCTATTTCAATATTCAGATTTTAAAAAAAAATTTAAAACTTTGAAAAAAAAATGTTTAAAAATGTTTTTCTTACATCCTTTTCATATATTAAAGGATTTCATTTTTATTAACACGACTTAATTTTCCAGTTTATTTTCCCAATAAAATATTCTATATTTCAACTCATGTAACAACACAACACAAATTCCATGCAAAAAAAAACCTGGAAATTTTACTTCCTCTCGTACTACTTCCTCTCGAGACTTTTGCTTCGTGATTTTCATATAATTTCTGTCCAGAGAATCAGCAGAAGTAAAAATTCAGGAGAAATATCCACCAAGTGAGAGAAAAATCTCTCATTCTACTGATGTTCTCAAATTTGAACGTGAGATGTAAATACAGAATTAACCAGTGGAATGAAGGAGACGAAACACATAATAATTTCATTTTTACTACGCTGAAGCACTTTTTGAAATGTTTGTAAAATGCACCATATCACAACCTTCTATATTACAAGCCATGAACAAGGAAAATATTGAGAGCGAATTTCCGCTCAATCGGACCACAACTCGGTGAAATCACGTTATGTTGTTAGTGTAATTTGGAGAATTTGGTGGTCCGATTCTCTCAATTGAGATTCTTGTTCATGGCTTGTAAATATAGAAGGTGTTAAGAATTGTACAGAATTAGCACAGTGGGAGTATTACACTACTAAATAAAAGAGGACTTTCAATTAATGAATTATTTTAATTATAATTAGAGTTTTAGTATGCACAATATACACTTGATGGATAGAAGTATAAAATTTAAGTTTATGACCGATCGCGCCGAGAACTGATAAGAGAGAGAGAAGCTACGTTACTAGTTCTTAGTTTTATCATTCAAAAAAACGGTAATTAAAGCTTAGAAATTAAGGAGACTAAAATGTTAGCTTTAGCGATGTTTAGCCAGCGGCACCATGCTGGGTGCGTTCAGTAGGATGACGAAATGTTGTTTTAATTCAGGATTGAACATTCCGCCCGCCTCGTGTGATAGCACGATAAGTTGTTGTACGTTAGGATGCTTTGCCCGCCATAAGTGGTCGGATGCGAGTTGTAGTGTAGAAGTGGTAGTTGATCCGCCCGCCATGACTGATGAAGATTTGAGTAGAAGTGTAGAAGTAGTAGATAATCCGCCCGCCATGACTGATGAAGATTTGAGTAGAAGTGTAGAAGTAGTAGATAATCCGCCCGCCATGACTGATGAAGATTTGAGTAGAAGCGTAGAAGTAGTAGATAATCCGCCCGCCATGACTGATGAAGATTTGAGTAGAAGTGTAGAAGTAGTAGATAATCCGCCAGCCATGACTGATGAAGATTTGAGTAAAAGTGTCGAATGCGTACACGTATTTGAAGTATAGATTAGCTTGATAACAGGTGGCTAGTTGTGATCCTTAGTAGTTGGAAGCACGCATAGTTTTGTGATAGGTCGTTTAGAGAGTCCTGTTCGGTGACGACCTTGAGTGAATTAGGTAATGTCGATCTTCCTCGGGGATGCCTTCGAGTAGTGGGAGTGCGTTAGCTTGCCATTTGCGCAACTTGAAACCACCGCTTTCCAGTAGTGCGCAGAGCTCTTGTCGCAGGTGTCGAGCTTCTTTCTCATCGTGAGCTCCAAATAGAGCATCGTCGACGTACAAGTGTTCATTAATGGTTTTAGCCGCTAACGGGTGAGTGGTTGAGTTTTCTTCTGCTAGCTGTCGCAGTGTTTTGCAGGCAAGATAAGGGGCGCACGCCGTGCCGTATGTTACCGTGAGCAATCGATAACACTTTATAGGTTGCGAAGTCGATGATCGCCAAAGAATTCTTTGTAGATCTGTGTCGTCCTTGTTGACACGAATTTGGCGGTACATTTTCTCGATGTCGCCTGCAAGCGCGTAGGGATACAAGCGCCATTTCAATAACACCGCGATTAAATCATTCTGCAACTTGGGTCCTATATGAAGTATATCGTTCAGCGATAACTGTGAGCTGGTTTTGTGCGACGCATTGAAGACTACGCGCAATTTAGTCGTGCTGCTACTGGGTTTGAGTACGCCGTGATGAGGGAGATAGTAACTTGGAGTATCGGTGTATTCATCCGCGACCTCTTCCATGTGTCCTAATTGTACGTATTCGTTCATAAAAGATGAGTAAAGTTCATGGAGCTCCGGATCGCGTGCAAGTTTATTTTCCAGTCTTAATAAACACGACATGGCGGCTCCTCTAGACGATCCTAATGATATGGCTGGAGATTTCATTGGTAAGCGAACGACGTATCGTCCTGTAGATTCTCTTGTGTGAGTTTGTTTGAAGAACTCCTCGCAATATGTTTCATCTGGAGAAAGAATGGTTTTAGTGGGTGGCTCTTCTGATTCCCAAAATCGTTTGAGTAGTGTGTAGATTTCGGATGTTGTTGCATGAAGAGTTAGCGTGGAGCGTGCAATAGAGATGGAGCTAGACACTGGGCCAGCGATAATACATCCGAGGGTAGTCAACTGTCCGGTAGGCGTTCCCGGTGGACCTTTGCGTACTCCATCCAATAGTACTTCTGAATAAGCCTCTACGCCTAGGATTAAGTCTATCGGTGCAGGTAGCTCGTAATCTGGGTCAGCTAGTGGTAACCCTAGGAGATGTGGCCAATCGTGTGGTGTTACCTGTTGTGATGAGAGGAGGTTTGATAACGTTGGTAGTATCAGAGATTGAATCGTATATCGATCTTCACTGTGAAGCGAGATGACATCATGAGACGCGAAGGCATTTGCGACGGCTGTTTCATATGGACCTACTCCGAAGACAGAAATTTGTGTGTGTTTCTTGGGTAAGTTCAATAGGTTCGCCAACGATGTTGTGATGAAATTGGATTCAGATGCTTGATCCAAAAGAGCGCGCACCTTCAGCTTTCGGCCATCCTGGGACTCAACCAACACCATTGCGGTTGCTAGTAGTACTGGTTTGGTACTCCGAGAATAATTTGAGAGATGTGCTCGGGTTGACAAGGTTTGAATGCCGGCAGGGGTAGTTGGTGTAGAGGTATTGACGGATGTAGTGTCCACTGCTTGAGCTGGCCTGTGTATCATGGTGTGATGCTTCTGGTGGCAGAGTTTACATCTGTTTGTTGAAGGGCATGACGACACAATATGATTAGGGTTCAGACAATTGTTGCAGCACCGCTTCCGCTGTAGTAAATCGATGCGGCTATCAATGGTCATTGATCTGAATTGTGGACAAAATAACAAAAGGTGCTTCCCGTGGCAATGTGTACACTTGGAATCTGGAGTTGTTGAATGGTGGACTCTGGAGATGGGTTTTGAGTAAGTTTGTCCAGAGATGGCAAGACTCCTTCGCTCAGGTGTGTGCGTGTTCTTGATGGCACTGAGGGCTTGCAATCTCTTCTCCAAGAAATCCGTTAGGCAATTGAAAGGGGGCATCTCATTTGAAGAGTTGAGTGACGTTTCCCAATCCTTACGAGTGATAGGTTCTAGTTTGTTGGCCAAAAAATATATAAGCCAATCATTCCATTGGTCCACCGGACGAGATAAGTTTTCGAGGGCTCTTACAGCTTGGTTGAATGTATCCATAACACGTCGAAGTTCCAATGGAGACTCAGAAGTCATGGGTTGAAGAGTGACAAGCGACTGTAGATTGACATGCACAAGAACTCGTGTGTTGGCGTACCTGTCCACAAGAGTCTTCCATGCTGAGGCGTAATTGTTGCTAGTGATGGAGAAATGCCTTAGAAGTTTAGCAGCATCACCTGTTATAGCAGACTTTAAGTAGTGGAGCTTCTGCACATCAGCCAATGTTTCATTGTTATGAATCAAGGTTACGTAAGTGTCGTGGAAGGAGGGCCAGTCTAAATAGGACCCACCGAATGACGGTAAGCTTATTTTTGGTAGCTTCAGTGATGTTCCTTGATAGCGTGGCTGAAGGGTTGAGTGGAGAAGCTCATTTTCAGGATTCTCTATGATAGGATTCTCTATGATAGGGTTGAAAGCGTTAAGTTCCTCCTTTAACCATTGCGCGACGTCTACGTAAGCGCATTCTACGTCAGAAAATATATCGACGCCATCCGTACCCGATTCAGCGCCTTGGGCTAGCAGGTCAGAAGCAGTTAATCCATAGGATTCTTCATATGCGAGTTGAAATTGAGACCAGTACTTTTCTAGCAATTGTAGGCGCGTGGACAAGAACTCCTTGGTTCGCTTCTCCTTACCCGTCTTGCTGGAATTCAGCTTGAACTTCTCAATTCTATCCTTTGCAAGGCTAAGTTTGGCCTGTGCTTTATCCATTTTCATAGACAACTGTTTTTTGTACGATGCCCGATTACGTAATTACCGACAAATGCACAGAAATGTTTGGGTACACCAGAATAAGATTATGTAATAATTTAATAAAATTAATGAGTTAAGTTTCAAAAGATATTAGTTTTTTTTTTTACACGAATTAAGCAATATTTTATTAAGAACGGTTCAAAGGGATATTGCTTGTTTTGTTTAGTAAATACCTAACGTCACTAATGGTAATGGAAACTTCAAGCGTATGAGCTTATTGTATGCAAAACGTCACCAAAATGTTCCGAAGAAATTCAAAAAGTTAATTTTATCTTATTATAATTAAAAATTAAAATTTATAAAAAATTCAAAAAAGTTTATTATATTAATATTAGAAAAACACTATGCCGAGTTCCACTAGTTATGGTAGCTCCTTGTTGTCTATCACTGTACTAAAATGTACTGGACTTCTTAGTTTTAATAATTTTGGTTAAGTTCACTTATGCATAGATTTAAAATGTTAATAAATGTCAAATATATATATATATATATATAAATGTCAATTCATCATAATCCACATATAATTACGTATGATGTGCAAAGTTATGCGCACTTGTGTTAATTGTACTAAAAAATCTATATATCCTTCGTTTGTTGATGTACTTCAATTAAACTTGCAATGTACCGGGATTTGATGTTGAAAAGTTACATAAGCGTAAACCTGATTTCCAGAAAGCTGTATATGCGCAAACATCTTGATTTAAGCTTTATGTGCGCAAGCAAGTTAACTTCACTCACGATCTATGAAAGCTGTCTAGTAAAGCTTCCAATTTGATTGCTTCAATGCTGATTTACAGAAAGCTTCATATGTCAAAAAAACACAATTTCACTCAAGATCGGCTAAAAGCTTGATGTGCTTAAATATTACCTAAAACATGTTAATTAGAATTTGTTATGTTCATGTCTCAATTATCACATCGAAAGCCTTTTGGGCGTAATTGTCTTAAGTTCACCTCGGATCGGCAGAAAGCTTGATTCGCATTCACATATAATATGGTACAGCTGCTTGTGTAATTTATCGGATGATTTAAACAATAGGGCTTGTTGCATTGTGATCAAGCTCGCCACATTTAAATGTATCACGTCTTGATATAGATTTTAGAGTGCGTACTTGAATTATTATCTAATGACTATGAAAAATCGGAACGAACTCACCGGATTCCACCTTTAAACTCTTAATAACTGATCCTTCTCATTGTACTGTGATGTTGATTCCAAAAACGAGTTGAGTCAGCATGGCCACATGGTGAAGGCTTTGTGTTCTTCTAGTGGGTGTACCGTTAGCTCGCTGCACTCACTTTACAGGTGATAAGCTCACGTTTTTTATCTAAATATTCCATATGATTTCAGGACGGCACGACACTTTAAACCATTTGATGTTTTTGCGATGGAGTTTCCGACACGCGATGATCGCTTTTATTGAAAAGAATTCCGTATGATATATTGTGCACGTAAGAATTGATAAGCACGAGGGAAGCAGGTTCCCGGGTTTCGGCACCAAAAATGTTAAGAATTGTACAGAATTAGCACAGTGGGAGTATTACACTACTAAATAAAAGAGGACTTTCAATTAATGAATTATTTTAATTATAATTAGAGTTTTAGTATGCACAATATACACTTGATGGATAGAAGTATAAAATTTAAGTTTATGACCGATCGCGCCGAGAACTGATAAGAGAGAGAGAAGCTACGTTACTAGTTCTTAGTTTTATCATTCAAAAAAACGGTAATTAAAGCTTAGAAATTAAGGAGACTAAAATGTTAGCTTTAGCGATGTTTAGCCAGCGGCACCATGGTGGGTGCGTTCAGTAGGATGACGAAATGTTGTTTTAATTCAGGATTGAACAGAAGGTTATGACCATATCAACTCACACAAAGGAAAAAATTGTTCCGATGGCTCTGTATGGTGTATTGCTGTTTACTGTGATTGATATAAACTTCGGGGCGCTGTTGGTGCACTTTTAAATTTTGTTCCAAGTTTTGTTCAAAGAGGTAAATAAACGAAATAAGAACAAAATATCTTGCGATTTCTAAATATCTTGCGACTGTCTAACAAATTAATATGTAGATTTTTTTATGTTATACGAGTTATTGATGGTGCAAATTTAAGTTTTGTGCCTGTTTCTCTGGAAGAATTTATAAAGAGAAGATTGAGTGAAATATTTTTATTAGATTTAAAATGTTGAGTTATAAAAGTAATACTTTAGATTTAATAACAATTATTAAATTACTAATTTCAGGTAATACATTTGTAAATTATATTATTTATATTTATATTTTATTGGAATTAATTTGTTTATTGTTTTTGCGTTACGAAATTTAAAATATTTTACGGTGCCGCGAATTATGAAAATGCTATACCGGGCAAATATAAATAGAACATACAATTTGCCATTAATTAACTCTTCAACTCAGACTTCATTGATGCATCGTTTGATAATAGGTGTGAACTTCGAAAAAAACGTATGTTTCTAAAGGCAACTTCTTGTTTTGATACTATTCAAAATTTATATGCTTATTTCTCCAGTTCGGTTAAAAGATTATTATTTTGAAAAAGAAGACACTAACAAGCTTAGTAAGACTAGTAGTGAAAGTAGCATAGACGCGTTAAAACGATTAGTTCGTCAATTATATGGTGTCTACGAGGCGTTGGTAGAACTCGTTCAGGTAGGGAACCCGTATCGAAACATACAGCAGAATTACGAAATAAAATTACTGAGTTAAATTTAATTTGTTCCATAGTAATCTAGTGTGATATTTTAGAAAAATAAATATACTTACAAAGCCCAAATGTCTGCTGCAGTTGAGATTTTAAATTCCACAAAAGGTTTTTGAAGTGAAAACTTCTATAGGCACGTTGGGCACTTTTTGGGCCGGGGAAAAACTAAAAACTCGCGTCACGCTAACGAACCATCATCACGCTACCGTACCATGTGAGAAAAAATTTGCCTTCGGGGGGTTTAGTTTGTATTAAGTGTTATAAATTATTATACTATATTACTATGTATTATATATTCTTATGTTTGATTATATATTATTTTTTTTATTTGGAAGACTAGAGCATATTATGGATTTTTTAATGGTTTTATTTAGCTTGACCTCGTATATTTGTTTGTTTGTTTGTTTCTTTGGTTCAAATCTTCCGACAGCTTTTTTAACTACTTCTACTAAACCGATTTGTATGAAACTTTGCACACACATTGAGTTCCCATGACAATGCAATCTGACAACTTTGTAAAAAAATCAAGATGGCGGTTCCAAGATGGCGGACGAATTTTGCAATTTTGTTCCGATTATATTGAAAATCGGTATCAAGATGTTTTTATCAGCGCAAATGACGATTCTGTGCTCAAAATTTGAAAATTCAAAATGGCGGTGCCAATATGGCGGATGAATTTTGCAAATGTGTTCTGAATCCATTGAAACTCAGTATCGGGAGGTTTTTAAGGTCACAAATGGCGAATCTGTGGTCAAAATTTTAAAATTCAAAATGGCGGCGCCAATATGGCGGTACGATTTTGGCAATTACGATTCGATTTCACCAAAAATCGCTATTTGGAGGTGTTTAATGTCGGAAATAATGAAATTCTTGTCAATGATAGAAAATTAAAAATGCGCTGGCAATATGTATGGTATGCATAACAAATCACTTCACCAGAATTTTGTAAAAAGTCAAATGCATAAATACCTGTATAACGACTGTATAATTAAATAAGAACGACTTGTCTAGTAAAATATGTTTCAAAGTCCACAAAAAAAAATATTTCAAATGCATTCACATTCATAGACAAAATTGTTTGACCATTATCCTCCTGTAATATTAAGATTGAATAGGAAATACAGAGTGGCCATAGAAGTTTTCACTTCCATCGTGTGGTCCTACGCACACCAGTTTTTTTTGATAGATTTACGATCAGAGCAAAATATCAGGAAGTTATTGAAAAAGTCAAGCAAATTGCTACCAAGTTAGAAGTGCCTTGTGTATTTTCCGCTTCTTCGTCCTTGCGATCCAGACGAAAAAAGTTTTTTTCATATGATCAGCTGATGGGGCGCAGTATAGCATAATGCACCGGGCGCAAAAAAACCACGCGCCGCCCCTGAAGGGACCCCATACGTACTAGGGACTGGGGAAAGGAGTTTTTACTGGAAATTTATTACCATAGCCTTAAATGGTGATCAGTACCACCTAAGAAATTAGGGAAAAGCTTCAAAACAAATTACATGAGCAAGCACAAATGGTATCATAGTTTCCCCAATCATAAATTCTCCTACAAGAAAAGCTTCATGGCACCTCGCACATGCAGATGACGAGCTCTTGATACCGGTTTTTGCCTTTCTTGAGGGTAGAGTTAAACCCCATGTTAAATTGAGTCTAAACCCCCATAGCTACTCTACTCAACGTGGATTTTGAGACTGTTCCCAGGTTTAGTATTGAACGAGTGCCGGTGAAGTAAAACTGCGCTCGTTGATGTTGGAATACTTTCGGATTAGACTCGGATTAGACTACGTCTATTACCCTGGCAGACGCGGATCTAGAATTTTGTTTTGGGGGGGGGGGGGTGGGGGTCACGGAATTAAAAGTGGCGGAAAAAAATTCTACTCCTAAAAAACAAAAACAAAATTAGCAAAACGAACAAAACTAACCGAATTTTCTGGTGGATTAAGGGGTCTTTTCGGTTACAAATTTTCAAAAAATCGAAAAAATTTTTTTTACTGATTTTACTAAGAGTGGAGTTGAAGCATCAAATTTTAGTGAAAAAGGAATTGTTTTTCAGTCTCAAATTTTTTTTTAAATGTTAGTTACATCGAATACTATACGAAATGGACATTTTCTCTTGCAACCACCACTACGTAAATTATGGGCCGTTTTGTGAAAAATCTACCATTTTGGTCGTTTTTTCTAAATATAGATTAGAATTTCTCGGTATGTGTAGGTCCGAAGAAAGCGATAAAAATTGAGGCTGTTCATTATGATATTTCCTAGCAGCGGCTACAAAATAACTAAATCTTGGTTACAACTTCGGATGTTTTCAGTAAAATTATAGGTACTTTATAATCTGCACAATAACTGGTAAAAATTTTAAGTCAAAATATCTAACGCAAGTCTCAAAAATTAACCTCACATTTTAAAATTGATTGGCCAATAACTTTTGTGCATTGCATCGTATGAGATTCCTTTTTAATTTAAGTGTAGGTTTTTTTATGCACTTGCACTTTTTTATGGATGGTGAACAAGAAAAATTTTTAAACTTGAAAAACGTGGAAAAAATCGAATCGAATATCGTGATTTTTTGTTTTTCTTCAAAAATTCCACTTTTTTTTGATAAAACTCTTTTTCTTTGTATTGACAAAAAAAATTTAGTTTTATCAAAAAAAAGTGGAATTTTTGAAAAAAAAATTGACGAAAACTTACACGGTACGCTTTTAGGAGATTCACCGTGTCTAGAAACATCGTATTTTTACCCTTGTAACACGGTAACTCTCGATTTACATATGGAGACACTTTTAGGAGATTCACCGTGTCTAGAAACACCGTATTTTTACCCTTGTAACACGGTAACTCTCGATTTACATATGGAGACACTGCACCCAACTCCCCCTAATCTATTCTATCTTTCTCTCTATCCTTCGAGCAAAGCTTTCTACTAGACATTGCACTATGACTAGTAGTACAAAGTAGTAAAGTAGTACAAAGTGCCTGATCATTGTTGGCGCTTGAAGTGAGAAACGGAATGTAAAACGGAATCGTAGTTTTCGAAAAAACTGACATTTGTCGGGAAAAACTATAGAAATATAAACTAACACGGAACGGCTGTGTCGTGTAAAAACCCTGTACATGAGCGACCACACTAAAGGTAGCTTGTTTAAAAGGACAGCAATAGTGTGTAAGCAGAACACAAATAGCCGAACTGTCAGGGGTAGTTTCTTGAGTGAATGGTGGCGTGCTAAGTCAATATCCGGAGCAATGTTCCCTCTAAGCTGCGCGGATGAGCAGCCGCGCACTAATTTTTCGATAGTTGCGCAGCCGTTTCTGTATTCTGCGCACACTGGGTTCGTTCACCATTTTTTTATTTCTTTTTATAAAAGAATTGCATCTAAAAATAGCAAAAATCTATATTTCACAAAAAAAATAAAATTTGCTAGGTTTGCTTTATGTTAAGAGAGAGGCGTTCGTTGTTGTGTGAATTTTGTATGCAGCATTTCGTGCGTCGTTGGTAACGTCACCGAGTGAAATATATGTATGACTAGCCTCTGTTTGTATACTCCATAGTAGATCTTGCTCCTAATAAAGAAAGAATATGGGGTGCGCCATCTAGACCTTCGGTATTTCAACATTAAGCCGATTTTGACAAATGAGCAAGATTTATTTAGGATATTCTCTACCATTTATTTCGAATCAGTTTTTGAATACAATGTCGATTAAATGACCACCTCCATTCGATACGTAAAAAGCAGCTCTTTTTCGGGCATCCTGCATAACATTGGCCAGCATTTCGGGCGTTATATCAGCTTCACTGCAAACCCGTTTTTTCGTGTGAATTTAACATACTACACACTTCATAAGCGTGTAAATTCGGCTAATCGTGTTAAAATAAAGCGTTTTAGGAATAAACCGTGTTAAATAATGCCGATAAAAAGACATACGTGTAAAAATCACAAACTTTCAGCGTATAATATTTTTTACACGCTAAAGAAACTGTAACGTTTTATCGTTTTACGTTGTGAAAATCACACATTATGTGTCATTTCACACTTCACTAAATTAACACGCATGAGAGGGTAGCTTAAAAGAAAGTTAGACAGTTGTATTTCTTTATTTAAATACTCAATGACCAGAGAGCTCCACGACCTCTCTTTACAGTCAGTCGGTAACAGAAGAGCATCGAGACAAATCGTTGCAGTTTACATCAAAAATTTTAAGCTTTTGGTAACGCTTTTTCTAGGTTTACTCCCTGCAAAACGACGCTCAAAAAGCTTCACTCAAAAGCTCCAAAGCAATATATATTTGGTGTGTTTTAAACACACGCATTAAGTGTGTTAAATTTACACACTTTTCGCGTATAACACATTTTAAACGCGTAAAAGCACACACTTGGGTTTGCAGTGTTGCTGGCAAAAACTTTACTTTTTAAATAACCCCACAGAAAAAAGACTGGGGCCGTTAACTCTGGGGCTAGGTGGGTTAAATACTGACCCACCTTTTGCTTAGCCTTTTATGCATGGTGGGATATATTTTAACCCTCATTTTTGAGTAACGATTTATCTTAAATAATCGAATGAATGTTTATTTCCATTACTTATTTATTTATTATTATTTGTTTACATATCTCCAAAAAAAAATCTGTGCAACTAGGGTTTTTATTTTCGTTAAAATCGTGTGCATCAAAGAGTTAAATCCGGAGAACGAGGAGCCCACTCCGAATCACAATTTTTCGCGTGTCTTGGGAACTTACGCTGTTCATGGTAGCGGCTGCGGTGTCAAACCTACAACATCCGCGCCAACATCCAACAATAGCGTGTGTGCGTTTTTCCAACTTGGAAGAAAAATGGTCCGATGATGGGTTTTGAGCACACTCCGGCTCAAACAGTGATTTTCTCGTCGTACAGTGGTGTTTTGTGAATGACGTGTAGGTTCTCTGTTCCCCAAATTCGACAGTTCTTTTTATTGACTCCGACAGAGAGTGTAAAATGAGTTTTCGGTGTGTATTGACTCATAGCCACAATGGTACTCAATGACGTTTCAGAATCGTGTACATTTGGCAAAATCGGCTAAAACATGTCAGTGTCAGAGTTATTCAATTTTGAAATACCGAAGGTCTAGATGGTGCACTCGTATAAACAAAGATGTGAACTGTAATGTCAAAATCAATTTTCAAAAATATTGATTAAAAAAATTGACCTCAAATACCTATACAGCAATTCCCCCTCGCCCTCCCCCCCCTGCACACTTTTACATACGTTTTCAATACTTTTGCTCACATATACTTTGTACCGCGCAGTCAGCGAAAAAATAAGAGGGAACATTGATCCGGAGGGCATAGATTTTATGCCAGGAACTTTAAACGCCCCGCTTTTAAAAGGCCCCTCTTATTATTTCTATATATTTTGGCATGCACTGCCTGACCACTACTAGCCCAGTGAACTCAAATACATCAGGAATTGTGGTACGCTTAATCTGGCTTACAGCCATTCCGTGCGTAGTTTATATATCTATGGGAAAAACGCCTTCAGGCGTATCACAGTTGGCGTTTGAAGAAACAAAGCTGCGTTTTTCACGACTGTCAAGTGACTAGATTGAATAAATATTTTTTAAATAGATTGAATAAATAATGTAATTTTATAAATTTTTGTAATTATCAGAAATGTCTAAAAACTTTCAAGCGACAACAATGATAAGGTTTTGTCGAAAACGGTCATCTCGCTGCATTCGCCAATTATGGTACGAAAAATGAGAACGATAAAAGGCGCTGTCATTTTTTCAATTCGCCAACAATGATAAGGCCCAAAGGGTGACACCTGAGCTTACACTATCAGATAAAGAAAAAGGTCGTTTTTTTAATTTGCAAAAAAGTTGGGTCGGTTTTGGTCGTTTGGTTATTTTTTGTTTTTGTTTTTTTAGTTGGGTCAATTTTGTTTTTTAAACAGCTAGCGTTTTGGGGGGGGGGCTGGTCAAGACCCCCGTGACGCCCCCCTTGAATCCGCGCCTGTACCCTGGTTACATGACGCTCGAAATTGATTTGAAACATATTTGAAATACATTTCGATCTTATGTAAACACAGATCGATTTGAAATAGGATTGACTCGATCCGATACAAAAAATTTCCTTGATCGAATTGAAATTGAATCAAGAATGTGCATGTAAACACAAATTGAAATTAGATCGAATTTAATTTTGACGCTTTTAGGTTACTTGGTTTTTTTTGCTTGGAGAGTTTATTTTCTGTTTACAAAAGTATTTTGTGTTGTGAAAAGTGCTTTTAGTCATGACTAAACGAAATATATGGACAAATGAAGAAACAACATGCTTGCTTCTATTTAACATCCAAAATCTCTTGGGCTTCCTCTTAGGAATGTTTTGAATGGCAATAGTAAGCATGGCTTCCATGCTTTTAAAAAGTTTTAAACTATTAATTTCCAACTTTTTGGATAAATTTCTCAAAAGTCTCCTTCTTCACATGCTGATTATGTATTTTCAAAATTAACATTAAATTATTGAAATAAACAGAAAAAGATTGCAAACTTAAATAATTTTCTTCACTGTATTCCATTATTCCAACTTGGCATTTGTCATCTGTCAGTTTCAATCCAATTTGGATTTAATTTCAAATCAGTAACTCAATCGAGAAGAACCGAAAACACAGATCGTATTTCAAACCACTTTCAAGTCGAGCTTTCGATCGTCTCATGTAACCACGATATATGATAGGGTGATGATACACGAGTTAATGTATTGATCAATTCGAACTGGCAATTGTCAGTTTATAGACTCCGCGAGTGTGCTCAATGGCGCAAACTTTATTCCGATCGACTCCCTTCACAGTTAGAATTGATCAATACATTGACTCGTGTATCAGCAACTATAGAATCGTCGATAGTATAAATCGGTTCTACCTCTGATGTTATACTCAAACGCTTACTTACTGACAGAAAATCCGTGTTGGAATGGTTGCTGAGCCTTTTCATTATTAGTGTTAAACCTACTCTTTTTGCCTAAAGGCATGCATTACACGTTCTGTGTGTGGGTAATTTATCTTGAATGGATTAACTTAAGTAATTTATATAACTAAGTACGTTGATACTAGTTAATAAAATTAAACCAATGAACAAATGCCTCAGAAAGTATTACACGAAATAAAGAACGAATAACAAGATTAATCTGTACCACCTGAAATCTCATTTATTTCTATTTCTATATATATGTCTAATATACTTTAACAGTAAATTATACCTTCGACAAAAAAAAACAAAAATAAAAAATGTCAGATCGAAAATCACTTTCCATAAGAAACAGGACTTGTTTTTACCTTCTTAAACCTAAAACACACACACACACTACAAAAAAAGTAAAAGATTAGTTTTTTGTTCATCTTATTGGAATCATATGTTACACACCGTAAAAATAAACCGAAAAAAAAATATAAATCAGCAGAAATAAAAAGTCACTTGAAAGGAAATTTCCTGATACCTGTAAGAATTGAGCAATTTCAGTTTCTTACGCCTCCCGCACACACCTATACATATATATATAGATGTTTCCGCCCTTTAATCCCGCACCGATTTTACGGAAATCCCTTCAACGTCTATTTATATTTTGTGTGTTGTTTATATATATAACAACATATAAGAAGTGTGCAAGGAACAACACAGCAACCTTTGTAATCCACCCGGGAGCCCTACATCTCTCAGTTCACACGAAAAGAAATCAAATCAACCGAAAACAGAGTGTTGGATATCGTTTCAATGACCTAATTCTGAATTACTTGAACCTAATGGAAACCCTTAAGGAAGAGCAAAAGGACGATATTATCTTTGCGGGGTTGGGGTGAGTGTATAGTATATGCATCCGATTTTTGGTGGTATAGCCACAAAATTGGTTAGGTGAACGAGCAGCGGGGCGGGGGAGAGGGCGCAGCCACCACCTTGTCGACTCAGTCTCCTTTCTCCTCTGTCTGACGAAGGACGAAACAAATAAATTAAAATTCTGTTTTTGTGCCTGCTCTTCTCTCCCGTTCTCTCTCTCTCTCTCGCTCTCTCTGGCATCTTAATCCACCCCCGCTCCTATTATCACAAAGAAGCAAGCTGAATTCCAGCCTGCGTGTACATATGACGTGCACAGTTACGGATAGCTTAAACTCAACAAAGAGCCTTCAGACCTATATAGTATATACCCAGCCAGTAACAGAGATCCTTTGGAGATTTCCCTTTTAGCTTAGCCCCTCTGCGCCCTACACTCGTGTATATGCTGCCAGAAAACTTAATTCTCATCTGACAATCCCTCTTAAGGACCTGCCACCCCCCACGATCCTTGCTCCACGGTACACCCGTCTACACTCGACACTCTTCAGTCGAAACTAGGACGAAACGAAATTGAAGTGAAAGCGATGCCAAGAAAAATATGAGAGAAAACAGGACTCGTGTGGAATGTGCTGCAATGTGTCAGGATAAAGGCCTGCTGCCACTATACTCCCGGCAACCGACAAACGGGGCAACACTTTTCTGGAGTTCATTTCTTGCAATTATGCCACACATAAATAATACCAGGCCCCAATTTTTTTTTGTGTATATACGCAAATAACCACCAAAAAGGATCTCAAAATTTAGTCTCCAGGACCTGCTGCCATGTCCGCCGCCCTCAACATCTCCTCTCCCTCAAACGGTCGGATAACGGTGATGATGTGGTTTTTCTGAAATGCTGTTTGTGAATTTTATATGCTTACTAATTATTTATTAACGAGACTTTAGGGCTGCCGCATGTTTGTGCGGCGAATTCACTTTTAATGGCAACACAAAAAAAAAACAAAAACAAAAATTCAGGGACTTTTCCACCCTTGTGGTATTTATATAAAGCCTAGATTGCGAAAAAGGATGAAAGTGAGTGTGTCCTGTGGTTCACACAACTACTTAAGCATGGGTAATCAATTATTTCAGTTTGACTTGGCATCAGTGTGATGTGACAGATGGGAGCCTCTTGTATATATATTCAATATTATCTAATCATCAAAGTTTTTTTTCTCTACGTGCCTAGTGACGTCAAAAGTGTCCTTTTTAGGGGATCATATTTAATCGATAGTTAACTTGTTGTGTTTGTTTATTCTCGAAAATGTCAGACCTTAGTGTGTTTAGATGTAATTCAGTTTTTTGAATTGAGATTTTGAATTAATTTTTGGTACTTTTCTTTCTTTTCAGGTAAGTGCACAAATACATAGTATGTTAACAAAATAAGAAGGTAACTGAAATCGAGACTTATTTTAAAAGGATAAATGGTGATTTTTGGTAAGTTATACATCGCTTTTAAAAAGAGGAGGGTCTTGGGCCTTGACTTTCTCTTCTTGAATTCTCCCACAGTTTTCAGAGACTTGATTCCAATATCCGTTTAGAAAAGTAGGTATGGGGTCGGTTGCGCCTGTGAAAATAAACCAGTCTGCAGCGATTTAGACCAAGCCGGATTATTTTCACAGGCGCAAGGTACCCTTACCTGCCAAGGACTACGGTAAGAGTTTTTTGCTGGATAATTATTGCTATCACCTTGAACGGTGAAATCGAAAAAAAAATTTTGTAAAGAATTAAATAAAGCTTGAATGTATACATATGTGGGTTTTTGATGAACAATCATGAGAAAATGTAGATACAACGTGCCTAAGGTCCCTAGGGGCAACACCCGCTTTAGCTATCATGGTGTCCTTCCATCTCTTCTTTGGTTTACCTACTAGTCTTTTTTTAGTTTCGTGCATTGCGAGGTCAAAATCAGAATGTACAGAGAACGCTTAATCTGTATACGGCTCCTAATTTCCTGCTATTAGTCGTTCTGTTCAACGCTTCCATCCATACTGGCGCTGCAGATATAGAGGGACTGAGCTAACCACCCTCACCATCAGGAGGCGACGACTCGGCCTAAGGCACCCAACGTCATCACTTCCTTGCACCTTAGGGCATTCTGTGTGTGAATGATCGGCCCCGCTACCTTCATCCAAACGGTCAATCGGTTTCTCCGTTGGCTGATCAGTACAGCTTCAGTTTTGTGTTTAGAAAATGACAGACCAGCGTTTTCTAGCCACGCTTTAATTCCCCAGTTTCGCGCCCAATTCAATCTCATCGAGCCGTCGTCTTACGGCTACTACCCCGATGTCATTCCCCAACTCGATTACAACTGTTTATTTTGGGAAGTGTTATCTCAATACTTAATTATACATTGCGATCCAAAGATATTTATTTTAAATCTGTTAACTCTCTCCCCGAATCTTGTAGCATCGTTTTTTTTACTTCTGTAGCAAATCCTTGTTCTAACGAGTAACATGGATTTTAATATCATTTTCTGAAAGATTAACACTATTAGCTTATGGAATTCGTTTGTCTAATCCTCTTACCCAAAATGGCCAGTCTTTCCATGATTTGCTACGCTGAAGGTCCTGCACAGCTTCCTTTTTCTCGAAGTACAGAAATCCACTTTAAGCACTGCGCCGAGGTTGCGAGAAATTTGCCATTTGGCCACAGAAGGGACATTCTATAATTGTCAGTATTTTTCAATAGAACCCGGAAGGACAATGTCATTGGATCACATACCCGCCAAGAACTAAAAGGCTAAACCTGCTTCCGTGAACCTATAAGGTAGGATTTGTTGGGTTTTTTCTAAGATATCCCTGCGTAAACTCTTACGGTATACGAACGGTTCCAAGACAGAGGTTGGTTTGGATGCTGGGATTTGAAGCGAAAATACCAGGTTAACCAGGGCTTACAACTTAGACATCTTGGTTACTGCTTTTAAACTAGCTTTACTGGCATACGGCTATGAGAAATAAAGGGTTGCCTATGCTAACAAGCTAAATTCTTATTCTATCTAACGATCAGGCGGCTATCAGCGCGATCAAGTTTCTTTTCTGCCATATCTAAAATGGTTTGGAACTCCTAGTGAACCGTTGACGGGCTGATTATTATCAACCCGGTCATCCTTGTTATTAGAGCTTTGAAGTTAATGAAAGTACCGATATCCTGGTCAGAGAGATACTGTATTCATCGCTCTGGAGTCGGGCATTGGGGAACACGGCCTAGACAATTTGACCCTTATGAAACATATCGAGCACTGGATGTCCACATCTGTTGTGGTAAACTCAAAACGCCTCGTAACGGGCACAGGAAATTACTTGGACGTAGTAGGTAAAATATCAGAACACTGGACGGATTAACTACCGGACCCTATGATCTAAATTAGCAGAAGAAAGGTCGAACCAACCTGTCCACGTTCTCTGTCACATGTTAGGGTTTCAATGTTTGTCATCACACAACTCGAAGAAGCAAAATACGATTAATTCTTAAGGCACATGGTTCAGATTCTGCAAGCGGTCTGACCTGAAAATTGGAAGTGCAACTGCTGTCAAGAGATCAATAGGACCAAGCCACGGTCCTTGTGAGCCCTATACCGCATTTAAAAGAAAGAAGAAAACCATGGATAGTCAGGTTTTTCTAAATAAGCTTTATGGTTCCCGTGAGTATCTTGGATTGGGGTCGTGCCTTGGTTACGCCGAATAAGCTAGGTGCTGTTTTGCGCTAAAAGCTTTATTGTATTTGCTTTGAAACCATTATTATGATTATTCTGAATCAGCTTTAACGTGAAATCTGTCGGTGACCTTTATACATGTCTGACCTGCAAGGCCGTCTTAGGCCATGGCGGGGCCCCCTTGGGCACACAAGAATTTGGGGCCCTTTTGGAAAGTAAAGAAAGTGAATGATACAAACACTTTTCTGCTATGATCTTATATTTATTATAGTTAATTGATACAAATCAAATATACATGTTATTAATTAGATAAGTATGCTGCTGGTTTGAATTGGTAACGATTACAATAATGGTTTCTTTCGAGATTTCTGTTTAGCAAAATCTTCTATTATATGGTCAAAGTCTATTTTTTGAAGGATATCACTTTCTATGCACATAATTGGTTAGTTGTTCTTATAACATTATTGTTCGCAATTCGTTTTTTATTCTCTTTAGCTGTGAGCGCTCTCCACTACAATTGGTAACCATTAAGCAAAAGGAATATTCTTGTAGCAACTTCAACATTTGGAAAAGTCTCTTCTAATTTATCGGACTTTATTAGCTTATGTAAGGTTTAGATACTTAAATCCGCTGATTCCTTTACTATGTTTTTTAAATACTGCCTTATTTTTGTTTTGGAAAAACTCTGGTCCTTTTCGAATCCAAATATCGCGTACTTCTTCTGTTAAAATTTCATCACAGTACGTACCAGGATCAGAATTATACATTCTCCCATCATACAGTTATTAACTCACAGTAGCCTGAAGTAGAGGGTTCAGCATCCTGATGTATGTCGCTCTTTTTCCTCAACCGTAAGAAATGAGGTAAGCTTAGGAAGTTTCTCGATTATTTCTTTTCGAGCTACACTTTTTTACTTTTTTATGAACCATTTAAATATGTTCTTTTCGACATAATGAAATGATCTATAATCCAACACGTCAGAATTTCTATTAAACAAAACTAAATTACGCCACTTATTGTCCGTCTTGAAGTTTAACACTTTCGGGGATTCCCCCAATAGTAAACAATGTCGACATCTAACATCTTTGTATAAGCATTGTATAGACTGTGCAAGCTCGACTTTGGAATGGGAGTGGTTTGTTCAGTGGTGGCGAACCTTTTTATGTGCGCGTGCCAGAAAATTACAAATATTATTTATCGTGTTGCTGGCGTGCCGGACAGTTTTTAATTTGTGTGTTTCAGATTTTTATTTGGACAATTTCAAAAATGAATATACAAAAATAATATATTACCGGAATAAAAATTGACAGAACCATTATACCTATTAAATTTCATGAAAATCAAACATATTTAAATTTAATATAATATTGGAATTTTCCATCAACGCCTATTTTCACAATCACAATACAACTATAGATTAAAACTACCGAAAAACAACTCAACAAGACTTTAAAGCAACTAAATTGAAACAATATTCCGGGAGGCCGCGGTTTTTTTTTGTAAGGTAATGAGCACGTACGACATATAGTCAGATTAGCTATTAACAAAAAGTATGAAACATTGGCGCAAGTCCAGGGGTTGCGCGGGTGCGTTTCTGCACAATATTGTTATAAATATGGAGGAATTCCGGCTGAAATGCGAAATATTCCGTTAAGAAAAAACTTTCAGCATAGATAAAGTATTAAAATAAATCTTTCATAAAATTTGGTCGAGCCGTTTTTTTTGTTTAAACGACGTTGTGATTTTTGTACATGCACGATATCGCCACAAACATATCGAATTCTTTGAGGTGCCGATCGAAGCATATTAACGAAAACATGCTCTAAAAAAATTTTATAACCTTCGGTCTAGCCCTTTTTTTGTTTAAATGAAGACTTCGGCTAAGAATCACAACCACTAGTATAGCATTAGTTTTTCTAATATCTAATAAACTCGTTGGAATGAAACCCATTCTAAATAAAATTACCTGTTCTGGATTCCGCACAGCGATAGATTTCCAGCAAGACATCACTTGTCAAAATCCGTGCACTCTCGTGCAAAATCTTGCGTACACGATGACACCACTTGCGCAACGCTTCCCGTTGCACATAATTTTCAAACGGGTTTGATTTTCATCAAACAGTTGCGCAACACATCAAACCGCCCCATACACGGGGAAAATATTTGCACAACGGGCTGCGTTGCGAAAATTGTTCGACCGTGTAGGTCCCAGTACTTTTTGGACAGGGAATTGTTTTCCACCATCGAGCATGCGCTCTAGTGTAGCGAACGAAAGAATTGTTCGTTTGCTAACGTTCAGGAAAACCAAATTCTCTAGAAAAATCCTGTAGATTTACCACTTCATAATATTCAACATTAATCATAGTGGGAAGTTGATCGTGTGGACCGAAAAGGTCAAACCCACATCTTTACAGGGCCCAATACACGAGCGCTCCATCCGACCACCCACGCCAAAACAACAACAATTTGTATGCACTCGAAATTTCAAATGCATATAAATTGTTGTTATTTTGGCGTGGCGTGGTCGGATGGAGCGCTCGTGTATTTCGCCCTTTAGACTTGTTTCAAAGCAGCACGAAGTGCAAAGCAAAAGAGAAAGTGAGTCAGCGATACCATCTATCGATGTATTATTTATTAGGGTTTTCGGATTCCCCAAGGAAATTACCTTTGTTTCGTCGTGCACACAGTCGTGTTCGCGCTTGCGGAATCCGGCCCCTGGACCATATGTAAGTACATGATTGTACACTTTGCAATGACTGGGCGGGTTCATTTTAAAAGGCGCACGCAACTTCATCCAAAACATGGCTTAATTTTAAAATTAATTTATATTAAATCCAATTTAATAATAAATCGTTCACGTGCCAGCAAAATTTTCGTACGTGCCATCTCTGGCACGCGTGCCATAGGGTCGCCACCACTGGTATAGGTGATCGCTAGACGGTGTAGTTAGCTCTAGCTCTAGCTAAAAAAAAATTCGCGAAATTTAAATTTTAAAAACTAAGTATATAAGATGATAAATTTTTGGAGAATGGGGGGTGCCGTCCTTCTGGCACCTGAGAGCTGCTACGCTGTTCTATTGGAGGCCGGACCTCAAAACTGCCGTGGGGATTGCCGCGTCGTCCTTCTGGCACCTGGGGAATGCCGTGTCGTCCTTCGGGGAAATCCGGACCTGTAATGCCAAGATAGGCTGTCGCTTTAATTAACAATACCAGCTGTACTCTCGATTTCTCACTGTTTATTAATTTGTTTACAAATTACTATATACAATTCTACCCAAATCTACATGTGAATCATAACGTGCTACAAAGCCCTATATTCAAACAAACTAACTATGACCTATTTACAACAAACAATCTACAGTGTCTACAGTGATACTGTACAGTAGTTCTGTACAGTAGTTTCCATAGTGTACGTATAGTGTTTGTATATTATTGTGTTTTTGGTACGTCGCCACAAATTTAAATTAAAATAAAAATTAAAAATTTTAATCGTGCAAAAGGATTTTTTTTATTGTTATTAAAATGTTCGCTGTTTAGAAACAAAAATTTAAAAAGTGATTTGGTGTCTTATTTTTATTTAGAAATGTTGATTGTAATTCTTTAGGGGCTTTTACACGATACAATGGTTGGACCAACTTGCGTTCTCACTTTATCGCTCCAACCGCACACACACGTACCCATTTCATCTGCGACTGAAATTATTTTCAGTCGTATTTTGTACTTAGACATTTCAACTATTAATAATTTGCGGAGAAGCTTTGACATCGAAATTGATGCAACTGTTGTGAAATTCCACGCACACGATGCAACTGTTGTAAGTACGACGCCGGTTTTTGGATGGCAGCAACTAACTGAGTAGAACCCCCTTTAGTTCAACCCGACAAAAAGTTGCGGTCGGGCAAAACAGAGTCCGCTGGAGGGCAACTGTTTCCGCCCTATGTCCCATGAGGGATTAAAGGAGCAATTAGTAGTTAGTTAGACAAAAAGTTTAGACGGTGGCGAAATGCGGAATTACATATTTCCTACATGGGGTTCTCTGTCAAACTAGGCAATGTCATTAGCTTACCACTGCTCAGTGCTGCCAGAAAGTCGCTAACAACGCCCTCATATACTGTAAGACCGGTTCTACACATTCAACTTTGCATTTCACTTTTGACGTTCAATTCTGTCATATTTCTTGGCTCGTGTCTACACATGTTCAACTTTTTCCTTTCAACTTTTAAGTTTAGTTAAAAAAGTTATTTTTCAAAATAAAGAAACTGTGAAAAAATGAGAATAGATAAAGGAGTGGAGAAAAAGTAAAGAAAATCAAAGCTCTTTCCACTTCTTACAACACGAGTTAAGATTCAAGGATACAAAATCATATAAGAGCTTTTTACCATGAATGAAGACACGTTCGAAGTATTAATCAGCAGGATTGATAGTTGGCTTTCGAAACAAGATACATGGGGCGTTATACATTCTGCCGAGTGTAACGAGGAAAATGTTCACTATGAACACAATTTTACTGACAGCTATCCGTGAACACTCATAATTCATACGCCTACTTAAAAAAGTTGAACGAAAACACACAAGTTGAACGCAAATTTTCTTTCCACTCTTTTCCATTCTCCTTTCAACTCGAGTCTGTTTCAAACTTTGCATTGGAGTGAAAGAGAAAAAAGAGTTGAACGTCAAAAAGTGGAATGCAAAGTTGAATGTGTAGAACCGGTCTAAAACCTTTTTTTCGGGCTATCTACCTAAAATAGAATAAAATTGTGTATAGTAAACGAATATGTCGGCCTTTGGGGGCCCCCTTGAGGATGGGGCCATGGGCACGGGCCCCGAGTGCCCTTATGGTAAAGACGGTATTGCTGACCTGTCCTGTGAATGGGAGCCGGAACCACAGTGAGTTCTTTCATTTAAAATGGATATCCATCCTCTAACTTACAAATACGTTTCCTGGCGCCCCAGATCTCCCACTAACAATAACAAAAACCATATAAATCAATGCTTACACTGGGTTGATGATAGCACACAACATATTGAAGGAAGCTTACCACAAGGTCAAAAACATTGTGCTCATCTGTCGAGTATTTCGTTTTCCGATATAAAATATTAACTACCTTCCGCTTGATAAGATTAACAGAGACGACAATGCGACACTCTTTTGCCAGGCAATGTGGTGCAATCTTCTAGGAAAATCTTGGACTTCAACAGAATCTCTCTGATAAGTAGATATAAAAGTTGAATGGGTCACACCAACTGGAGTAATGAAGCAATCGGATTATATTTTTTCTGTCTAGATAGGATTAGTCAGTACAGCTATGGTTCAAGCGTTATACTTACTTAATAAATAATTAGTTCCAGAGGTCGGTCGGTCGTGATTGTGAAGGTGGGGAGATTACGAGAGCTGAACTCCATTCAAAACTATGTTGTAATTTTTTTGTGAAATGCTTATAAACCAGATGCCAGACGATGCATGATTCCACGTAACCAAATATAGGTTGAACATTTCTGGTTGCATGTCCAATGGCTAATAATATTTGCTTGATTCAAACGCAAATGTGACATATGTTGCCACATTAAACCTGTAACAACTTCCCCCCCTGGTGTGTGTGTAGATTCTAAACTGGTGCTCAGCTGTGCGAATGCCTGGCACGTTATTATTATATAACAACAGGTCCAAAGTCCTGTGTAGATTTGTGTGTACGTGGCGGCGGTCCTTCTCACGATGGGAATTTATCTTTTGGCCCCGTCATCTCTCTAAAATTTATGAAAGCACACATTTTCCCACACAAGCTGGCAGCACAGTACAGTAGAATGTCTTGTTGTATATATGTATATATATATGTATGTCCTTGCTTCGTCGTTTATCCTTGGGATTCGGAGCTGTTGTAGTTGGTTATATTTGCACAGTGTTCAAATCAGAGCGCGCCCGTGCACACTCCTTGTAAACAGTCGAAATATATCCTCAAAAGGATGAAAACAAAAGAAAGTCTCCACTCAGCTTCTATATTTTCTTGACATTTGGGGCGTGACACCGTTTTCCTGGCACCCATACTACACGGGCTCTCGTCCTTTCATATCCTTGGGGCTGGTGCTGGCAGCTCTTCTTTCTGTACATGATATTTAGTTCACACTCTCCGAGTCCTACAGTTGTAACAGTCCTGAAATCTCATACGACGTAGTTTGTGCAGACTTTAAGATGGATACCCCGAGTATTATGGATGTTTACAGGAAGAGAATGCCACGGCGACACGACAAAAGAAAAGGAAACAACAGCTTTGGCTTGGGCAAAAGCAAATAGCACGAGAAGAATGGCTTACCGTTACAGGTAGTCATTTTGTTGTGCATATGTAATGAAGGCACTTTAAGGGGCGGCTTATATGGCAACAAGATCCTCAAGAAGCCATGTCGAATGCCAAAAACTTACGATAAAAGTGAGAAATTCAAGCATTTTGAAGAAAGACAAAAAAAAACGAACAAGACATTTTCTTTTCTGTTTTAAGGAAAAAGAAAATCTTTTTCTTCGTTTATTTTTTTTTTTTATAATAGTAGCAAAATTTTCTCCTACCGACAGGATGAGATCCAGAGCACTCTTCTAATAGAGTCCTTTCATGGAAAAGAATGTCTAGGGCAAGAGATTTAAAGCCATTACATGCAGTCCTTGGAGGGTGAAACTAAGTGGAGAGCTAATTAACTATTATTTCTGAAAGAAGACTATTATGAACAACTAATCAAGCTGATGACGTCAATTAAGATAAGATAGCATTGGCCAAAGTAAACAAGAAAACCTCCAACACACAGAAGAAATCACTGAGTTGTAATTCTTCTTGGTATCCTGTTAACAATATACCAAATGCGCGCCCTTAACAAAAGAGGAAATGGATACTAATTTCCCAGAATTGTTTTCACCCAACGAGAAGCAAAAATTAAAATGTTTTCGAAAAGCTTCTTTTGCCCCAACAGAACAGAACAGAACAAAGTCGACTTGATGAGAGGGCATCGATTAAATGTCGGCTTTGTTTACTTTTTCTAGTTCATAGAGCAAATTGCGTCATGTTCCTTCTCCCTATTTGTCCAAAGTGATTTAGTTAATTTAATTGAACAGAACTCGAACTAGACATAACACAAAAATAATCCACTACACTCGTGTACAAATCCTTCAAAAACCATGGTCCACAGATATGCCAGATATAAAAATAGTGATAATATTATATAAAATGAAATTCATTTCTGGGCTAACTCAAAGCGTAGGGACTTAAGGGATTACGGATTGTTCTATGGCATTTATGGAACTGTGCACATTTAATCTTTGTTTAATTAAATTTACGTAGTTATGTATTCTCGATTTTAGTTTAGGATAGGATTTTGATTTGTGTAAAATGAATATAGGTGCAAAGGTCAACGAACATCCTGGAAGTCCATCACACTTGGCCTTATCTGGCATTCGAAAACTGGACAGGCGGTCGAGGATTTGAATTAATGCTGAAATTTTACTGAGGAGATCTAAAATATTGTCTTAAAAACTTTTCTAGCTTTTATTGCAATTGTCATCTAGTTTCTATAATCCTTCAGTTTCCGCAAACTCCAGTTACGAAGTAATGGATTCAGATGCAGATTATAGCCTCTGGTTAACGTGTCAGCTCTTGTTTTCTGTGTCGTAGTATCCTTAGCATCGCAGCTTTCATCGTTACTTAATATTGACTGTCGAATTTACTTATTAACCAAATTAGTATATAATTTTAACTAAGGTATCTTTGTTGTGGAACAAATGACACAATTTTTCAATATTATTAAAACGAAATTTAACCCTTCCATCTTAACTTCCAGGTGAAGTCTTAGAGATCCCAAATTATTTTTATTCCATTATTAATGCGAAGGTGTGGGATATAGATACCTCTAGCCCGTAACACCTTCTAGAATCCATAGACACATAAAAAATATTGATATAATTAACTTGATTGTATTGCATCATAAAAGCTTAACTGAGACGCGAAGCAAAGCTTATCAAAGCTAATGCACTGACCTCGAACCCACATCAGATCACTTCAGAAGATCCCACACAAGACAGCGATGTGCAACTAAAGATTCAGCTCCCACCGCGAAAGCGCTTTAAAAACACAAACCCACCACAGCCAAGTTCAACCAAAATCCCCGGCGCGAAAGTTCATCCAAGACACAACGAAGTTCTACCAATCTCACACATGCTGCGCTCTCTAGCACCCCAGACCACATCCACACTCAGACCACAGCCCATGACGCCACATAATATTCCTCTCTTTACAGAAATTCTCTCGATTTTCGAGACGAGATCGAGACGATATCTCCAGATTAAAAATCGATACGAGACCGAGACTACCATTCGAGGTCTCGCGAGACATCTCGAGGTCTCGAAATCAAATCGTTATTTTGAAATCGTATCGACACCAACTATTTCAGTATCTTCACGCTGCGCTTTTTGACGAGCACAACATTCCGCACCAATACATGACTTGAGCAGGCTGCGGAGACAAGGCGAAGAGTACGCATTCCATAAGCATTTAAATACAGAGTCCATTCCAAAACAGAAGAGGTATTTTACTGTCATTTCATTTCATTTCAACGCATTTAAAATAACTCTTCTTTTTTTGGAACGGACTCTACTTGACTGTTTAGAAATTAACTTTCGATTCATTGATCCCCTCTACCCCGCCCTGGTGCCACTGCAAAAGGCAGATTTACGTGTCTACGTCTGGGAAGTGACTAGCATGGAAATATAAGGAATGTTTGTATACAATTTCATTAATTATTGATATTTCTCGAGATACAGAAGACTGAGCAATTTGTCTTATTGATAGTGAAATTCGAGATTTTTCGAGACGAGACGAGACTTTTCGAGACGAGACGAGACGAGATCGAGACGAGACGAGACCATTTTTTCGAGACCGAGACGAGACTGGGCCAAATCTCGTCTCGTCTCGTCTCGTCTGCAGCACTACTTCTGCCATCACCCATAAACGCAATAAATGAGGAAGGAAGGCATCTCCTCTTCGATCGCCGTTAGTTGACTACCTCCAGTGCGATCGCAGGCCCAATTAGCGCATTTTGTTGCCTCGTGTACCTAGAGCTCGATGGTATTTTGGTGGGCTGTGCCGGATGCCCAAAGCCATCTTGTAAAGTCAGAGTCTTTTTAGGAGGCCCATTGTTCTTTCTTTTTTGTAAGTCGGCTAAGTTATCCTAGAGAGAGCGCAGGTCTGTAGTACTCTACATGTTTGGCTGGCTAACGGCAGGTGTTGGGACCAAAAACTGCGACTCCGCCTAATGGGCTGCCGACCCTCTCTGTCTTCATATGTATCTCGCTTTATAAACCTTATAGTTTGTTAGCATCACATTTTCAGTCACTTCCCCATCCTATACGCAAAGGGACCGAGAACATTTTATGTATGAACCCAATTCTTCAACAGAATTTGACCTAGAGCTTAAGTCAAAAAATTCAGCAGCATTATCCATCTCCAATTATTAGGCAGCGACTGATCACCCTGTTTTTTGCTAACTTTACAGTGATTCCATTATTCCGTTCTTTAAAGATAGATACGTTGTTTTTCCTAAACATATTGGACAAAACTTCCATGAATTTTTGCTAAAGAAGTCAGGCTGGTCAAATTTTTAAAGTACCTTAATGCGTAAATTCCATCTTCTCTGGAATCTTTAATGTTATTCACCTTACTTACTTGTTTATTTCACTGTTACTTCCTTTAAAAAAGACTCGCAAATAATTGCTTTCCTATTCAGCGCCGCTGAATTAATATTGGGCATATCTGTGTTACTTTTTTGCTGGACCTAATTGTCATTTGCTTTCGGCGAGTTTCTTAGCGCGTTAGGGTTGCTAGTCAGCTTACTAGTTTATTTCGCTGCCGCTTTCTTTAAAGAAAAATTGCAAATCTCTTGAGTTATCTTCCAATTCAGCAACGCTGAATTCTTTTCTGGCATATCTAGATTGCTTTTTAGCACGACCTGATTATAATTTGCCATCAACGGGTTTCTTAGCACGTTAGGGTTACAATTCAGCGCAGCTGAATTTTGCTTGCTTGGTGTTTAGTGTACGACTTGAAAATATTTTACCTATCTCAGGATTTTTGCTTCTTCTTTTATAATAAAATTTTCTACTTTGAAATGAATAAGGGTATTGGTGGGTGATTTAATCTTACTATTAATATTTATAATAATTTTGAAGTTTTCTAATATCGCTGGTTTTAGCGGGTGTTGTTCATGCAGTATTCTCTTACCTGGTCTCTTTGAAAGCGTGCTTCTTCTGAGGGTCTTTATCAATTATAGTGAGTGAGGTATTATTACTAAAGTAAGGGCCTGATCAAAAACACATGACTGCAGTCATTCTGCAGTATTCAGCAATTGCAAGTCTGTAGCTGAATACTGCAGAATGACTGCAGTCATGCGTTTTTGGTCAGGCCATAATCCGAACCATTTGTTTTTATCAATCCACTCAACAGAAATGCATTTCCATATTTGAGTAGGCAACGTCTCTCTCCCACCCTCATCCCTAGTAAAAAAAATATATATACATAATTTAATAATAATTTTAAAATTCCTGCGAGCAAATAATAACTAATCTGGTCACCCAATTTATAAACCTAAGGTGCTCTACTGTAGCTGTTGCCGAGCAAACCCTTTCCTAAGCTGAATTTTCTAAAGAGTTGCAAATTAGCAACAATATAAAAAACCGTAATTTTGTAAATCCTCTGGAAAAGTCTTAACTCAATGCTATTAAAAAAGCGCCCCTTTTTTGCAGTTTATGGAAAGAGTTAGAAAATGCGGTAAGAGAGTAGGTGATAGCCCACTAAAAGACGAGGAGAAAATTTAAAACCATGCCATATACATAAAACGAAAATCAACGAACGAAAAGGACACACCAGACCGAGCGTACCAACTATTACCCCGACGATCCAGAACACAGAACAGTCCGCCCGCCCGCGCACACAGCGGCAAGAATATTTTAGCTTTCGTCCTGCTGAAATGAAATCAAATTAAAAGCACTTAACGCGGTAAATATTCATTAAAGCCGGGCGCGTTCAGAATGTACACCGCCGAGTGAAATTAAATGGCTTTTCTTGCTGAGCACGAACAATTACAAATGCCCCTGCAGGAGGGGTGGGGGAGGGAGAAGGTTTAGTAGTTGGTACCCCCCACTGGGGTTAATGGACAAGCAAAAGCAAGGGCGGAATCTTGGCGGACAATGAAATGATTAAGTGAGAGAGCGTCCCTGCGAAGGACATGGCGGAAGGGGGCTAAGAAGACCAAATTAAGCCATTTTGCATTACAACATTGCCCCGCACCGCTCTGTGTTCTATCCCTACAGCACATTACATCCGCCTACGCTATGATAAAACCACAGGACACGTTGTAGTTTTTTAATTTACAGCCGTGGTCATACTTTTGTTGCACTTTTAGCAGACTTTTAAATGGCTGACTTAATTCCGGATGATTTCTAGCCGTTTGTGTTATTTTATTTTGTTCCATTCCCAGAAAACTAAGAGAAAATTAATTCCCAGAATTCTGCTTTTCTATAGAAGGAAACAAAGTAATTAATTTCAACCATAAAAGGATGTTTATGACGGTTGATACTAAGACGATACCGTCGCTGCAATTGCATGGAAGTTAAACGAGAACACAGCAAACTGTGTGGGTGCGGGGACATTATCAATAAAACGAAAATGATCCCAGAGTGCTCCTCTGTTATAGCATCCTTAAAGCTGAAAACATTCACACTAGGGAGCTGCCGCTGCAATGCCATTCAATTCTCTACAATTCCTGCTACACACATTCAGAATCCATTCCGAAGTTGTTTCAGTTTGTTATAAACTGTTGCAAGTCCTTTTCCCATTGAGTGCAAAGATCTTAATTTGAAGTTTGCACAACTTAAGAGCGACCATATGTGTAGTATAGCTATCAAGTGTAGTACACACGTGCATATGTAGAGGCAATTGCAGTTAACCACCATCCACAAAAGTTTCGTTCCACATATCCTTCTTGGATGTTAGTCAAGCACTTTAAATTCCTTCGGTGCAAATTACTTTCTCGAGTAAAGATTACTGACCGTAATGCCAGAGGATCCTCCAACGAGAAAGTCTATAATGCATTAGTTACAATATGGCGAAATTCCGTAGCGCTGCTGCTGCTGCTGCTGTGCTTGTGATAGTGTGGGGTAGTTGCGCAATTCTCTAGATGGTTTATGCATACAAGAGTCCTTGCCAAGGAGATTGTTTATGTCACAAACGGAAAACATAATCAAATACCAGTCCGCAGGGACCGCCTTTAGTGCCTTGCAACTGCTTAAGTAATTAATTTTGACTCTGTGTAGATGTGGCTAACAAAGTTCTGATTTAAGATTTGCTACTTTTGATTGCAGCATCAAAGATTGCATATTTTCCCGGATAATGCATTTATTAAATTGGAAGAATTTAGATTTTGGTTAAATGTTACTTTTGGCAGGGTTTCCTTTATGTTAATTTCTTCGCTGGCCCGTTGGTGTTATGCAAATTGAAACGTTCCTCATTTGAGTAGAAAAATATTTTAGATCATTACCAGCCTTTATAGCTTAGGGATCAAGACACCCAACTACCACCTCAAAAGTTCGTGGTTCGATTTCACGCAGTGGGATAGTCATTTGTCCTTCCACTTCACCTACTTAGATAGTTTTATTCACCCCTTGCAGCAATTCCTTGTCTTCTACCTCATGCAATCGGCTGTGAGCTTAATATTCTAGGGAGTCATCTCCTGTCCGATAACCCAAGCCAGCGTTCTGGTAGTATTAGATAGGAGAGTGTGGGATGAAACCACGTGTTTGGCGTCGACAGTTCTTTCAATGTTTTCTCTACTATTTTTCTGACAAGAGCATGCTGTTCGGCATTGCGCGTGGTTATGGAACCGTCGTCTGTTAGACAAAGGTATCAAGTCTACAATAATTTTTCACACAAAAAAAGTACAGAGTATGTAGTGTGTGAAAGAAACATATGCCATAACTACTCTGGACTCCAAACGGTGGTCACACTGGTACCCATCTCAAAAATACGAATAAGCTTATATGATCGTGCTACTCCCTTCCAAGTATAGTTGGTGTGATGCTAATAAACTCGCCACTAAAAACCGAAATAAAAAATTCAACTCCGGACTAGCATTTAAAGGAGCACGCCTCAGCAGCGTGAGGGCCCCATGAGGGTCATGCTGAAAGATAATGGCCCTATGAGGCAAACCTCATTACAAATGATATGGGTGTACCGGCACAATGGAGCTCCTTGGTGGTAACAGCAGGGTTGGCTTCCATCTGAACAGCAGCTTTGAAGAACTGATCCGGATAGGAATCGCAGACATAAAAAATTTCTGAAAAACTCACCCTCCCTAATCCTCCGAAATAACCTTTTGGGGGGGTGTTATGCCGGTCACACAGTAAATGCTAGCTCGTCGGAAGGGGTCGTGGGGGGTGTGACCGGACCGATTCCTATACGGTTCACCACTTACCTACTTGGCATTGTGGGACCTGTAACAAAGTTGACTCAACGACGTGAGAACCCTAGAGAAAAATCTCCCTCGACAACCACCCTGGAAACTCAAAAAGGAACTTAGTACTGCATGCTTAATAAGGAGGTAAACAGTGTAAGCATAAATTCGAAATACATATATTAATTTCTAATGCTTAAAATTACACAAATTTTATACAGTCATTAGTAGAGAGTCACGTTTCCCGGATTGTTTTTGTTCCCGGGACCCGGGAAAAATGAAACGGGAATTAGGAGGAACAATTACTGTTGAAAAATAAATGAAAAACTCATTTAAGAAAAGATACAAGTAAATTTAATTCAAAATATGATTGGTTCCGTCCGGTCCAGATGGATAAAGTGTGCCAATATTGCCTTGCTTTAAAATTTCAAAAAGAAGTAACTGTGATGTGCTGCTGTTCCAATGGCAGCGATGCAAGTGACACTATCCATCATTTCGTATATTACCCCTATACACAAACCGGTTTTTAAGAAAAGGGGTCGCAGGGAAGTATATGTCATACATCATATATCTCCTCACTTTTGAGCCAGAAAATTTGCCAGACTCACCCATCCATTACACTAACACAATTATAACATCCCACTCCGAGGTCTGCGAAAACTATGAGAAATTCCTCTTCTCATTCGCCCCAGCGGGAAAAGTGGAAGCCGCTTCCTCTGGAATCAAATTAGAAGTGCTTCCTGGTCGCGCTTCAGAAACATTTTGGAAGATTTTCCTGTGCATATGGCTACAAATAAGTCATTCTCAACTTTGTTGGTAAATTTTTTGTTTTGAGATTCCCTGGATCTCTGCTATCAAAACTTAAAACTTCAAAATAGCTTCCCAGGAAGCTAATTAGAAGAAAATCGAACAAACTGCTTCTTGCTAATTGACATGCAATGGTAAAAAAGATATGGATAGGAATACGGAAGGGAAGCACTTCCAAAATACACAAGGATAGCTTCTTCATGCATCAGTGAATGCTTCTATTTCCCGCGTACGTTTATTGTTACAACTACAAAGGCATCACAATCGTTACACGAAAAAGAGGAAGACAAATTAATGCTTAGTGTAATACCCCAAATACCCGCATCATACACAAAGCTTTTTGATGTGAGTATCGAGTGATGGATAGTGTAATTTGCACCATCGGCTCCACGTCACTTGGCGCTTACGTGGATAGGAAATCTTCGTTGCCAAATCATTTTTTACAACTTCTTTTATTTCGCTATGATGGGTGCAGCAAGGCGCACCGGGTTCCAGCTAGCTTTATACAGAAAACAAGGATTTTGATATAACAGTTACTTATTTAAAATTTAAAACCTTGAAATAGTGTTTTCAAGATTTTTCCAAGAAAATTTGCAATTTGAAATAATAAATTTTTTCCCGGGAAATTTAGTTTTTTTCCCGGGAAACTGGAAATACATTTTCTTTCGATTTCCCGGGAAATCCCGGGCGGGAATTCCCGGGAAGGACTCTCTAGTCATTAGAACCAAAACAAGTTAAGAATAGAATGTACTAGGTGATCTGGTGTATGGTACATATATGGGAGGGGTACTCACTAGACTCAATAGTAACCAGAAGGAAAGGAACAACGTCGCCTTGGCCAAATCGAAGTTAGCTCAAACCTTTATCAAATAGTAACACGACTGAACGACCAACAGGCAATTTCGCCTATGGTTCGATAAAAAAAAACACAAAACGTATATCACTAAAGCGGAAAAGTCGAATGGGTGTTCACACCCCAGAAGAATGAACAGTGTACTAAATTATTAAAAACATTCTATTTATATCCATTGGAATGTATATATATATATAGATTATATAAGAAGAATGTGTAATTATATCAAGTTATAAAAATTTGTAACCATATTATATTATAAGTATTTCAAAATATTGGATAAGTATTTATAAGAATTTGTATATATATATTGGATAAGTATTTATAAGCATGTAAAAGTGTTATGTATTTTGAATATAGTTAACTTCGAAAAAAATATAAATGTTTCGGACGGATGCCTGCCTTTAAATAATTAATAAGGTGTAAATATATTATATAATCAAAAATTGTAAATATAGTTAGTTAATATTAAGATTTTACCCGGCACAACCAGAACAGTCAATCGAACTGAGTCCTATTGTCTTTTACCTATCTATAAACACTTTATTTACAAATCCTGTGGATGTATGAATTGAACGTTTTGAACGTAGTAAATCCTTTTCTTGAATAATTTCAATGAGGTTCGTCGCTATTACAGATACTAATCATTCCGCCTTATGTCCTATTGGAGTGGTACCCACTTCCTGTTGGGGAAGATGCCCGGGAAACTGATGGTGTACTAAATTGTGAATCAGATCCTGTGGTTAGATACATATTTCGGTTTCTTAAGAAGATTATGATTAAATTTTGGTGTACGATCCCCAGTTTGGATCTTTGGAGGTCTGCCACGTTTTCTTCCTCCTCTACCAGTCACATTACATTTTGGTTAATCAACAATATAATTTTCCTCTAATAATAATCAAAAACTAAACAATAAAAAGGTTGTCTTTTAATTCAACCGATAAAATATTGGAAATATCAGTAATCCATTGCGTTTTTTCTTTTTTAAAACACAACAATCACACACAGTTCATTAACCTTAGCGAAAACTTAGTTTATTATAATTTTTAATAGTTACCACTAAATTCATTTATTTTTCCCTTTAATAAATTTTTCTAAACTTCGTGAGCCGACTGCTGTGTTTTTTCTTAACCCTTGTATCCTTTCTCAGCCGAATTAAAAAAAAACTGAAAAAAATTAAAATTCCAAATCCATTCACCTTTCCATCGTTGCATGAATCCTTTCAAGTGTAGGTTCACGACTAGACCTATGTATGAAAAATATATCAGCTTGCAAATCACACCCGTGAAAATTTCTTTATTTTTCACTTTCCCTTTTTGTTTCGTAAAATCGAATTTCTTAATAATTCGATTGCAAAGAAAAGTTAATAGACAACGGCATAACGTCTGGACAATTTTAAAGTGTTCATTTATCTAAAAAAACCTTCTTTTCTCCAATCTTCAAACAGACTTTTCCGGCCAATCCTCAAAACAGACTCACAAAAATTTCTATTTTTTTCTATTCCAAGAAATTTTTTGTTTTCCTCGCCTACTTCACTCCAAAATTTTGAATTAACATTTTCGGGAAGTGACTTCATTAATAATTTCGGAAATTTCCGCGAGATGGAGGGAATAATTAATAAGGAGAATTAATCGATAAATAACCGACCGTTACATGGGGCAATCCCGACATCTGCCTTACATATTCGGAAAGCTTTTAAAAAAGGTTTAAGAATAAGCTTTAGTTTGACTCATACTTGATGTTTTCTTGCTTCTTGATGTTTTCTTGCTTCATAATTCAGGGAATTATGTTCGTGAGCATGAACGGTGCCATATAGCATACTTAGTAAACCCATTCTCGTTCGATTACGGAAGTCAAGCAACATTGGACGTGATTACTACTCAGTTGGGGGACCGCTTGGTAAAACAACACTCGCGTTTAAAAATATAAGGCTTTCAAAACCGCCGAAGTCATAACTCACATATCCACGCCGAAATTCTCAAAATTTTTAGCCTCTTTTTTGCACTCGGGATCGGGTAGCAATCAGTTTTCCTCACGAGGGTAAAAAATCTACTTTGACCTATCTCGGTAATTAATATTGAGTCTTTTCTTGCTCCATGCTCAATGTCCTTAAGACTTTCCAACACGCCAACAGACGACATCCTAGCCCAAGAAATAAAAGGGATAGGGAGATGTCATACGAGATACCATATGGTCGTGGTAGATATACGAAAGACCAACTACAATTTTAGAACATAACCCTCAGGGGATTAAACTATTTATGCCACGTAGACTAAAAATTTGGACGTCGTCACAAACTAGCAATGATGATTTACAATAACGTGCAGATGATTGGTATTGGTATCTGCAAAGAGCCCCTACCAGAAACATTTGTGCCAATTTACATTGTGAACGATGAAATTTCCCGCAACAATGGTTTGACACTCTGGGTGGAAGGATAAGAATTTGAACATACGTTCGGAGATAGCGGAAGTAACAGTTTAACACTGATATTCTGTTGTGCACCTTCTGAAAGGCCAAATCTTTCCAAAAATATATGGCAATTCCCCTATTAGAAGAGAGACTGTGCATTAAAGTGTATCCAGACACCTGATAACGATCGAAATTGTCATAAGGTAAAATTTGGGATTCACTTAGTGAAGTTTTTAAAGTGCCAGCGTGAAAGCAAGAAAGATTATCGTCGAACGAGTGTTCTTTCTATATGGTGGTCATAAAGTCCATGTTTTCCCCCTACTTAGCTTGTCATGACATGGGTGTTAGCAAACATTGATTTGTAGATGCTTGATTAAAGTTAAATATTCATAAAATGATTTTTATTACCCAAGTTCATCCTAATGACCACCATAATGTCAATTCCCACAGAATAGTGTTATGATATGCATAGCATATCAAACAAAAACTAGGAAAGTAAGACCCGATCAATTATTTACTTCTCAAACACGTAAACATCATTGATTAAAATTGATAGCAAATTTCTCTATCCTAGGCTAAAACTGCCAAACACTTAATTCGGAGCGATTGTTTAGCGCAAACACGAAACTGATTACATCTTTAAAGAGAACACTTCTGTGTATTTGCCATTAATAAATTCTTAATGAAACGAACCGAGCTAGAAAACAACTTACTAGTTAAGAGAGAAGAACTTGGGGGGGGGGTGGTAGAACAGCGCTCCGCCCGCAAATAGATACATTATTAAAAAAGAAGGAAAAAAGCGAGGAAGGAAAATCCCACCCCCGCGCCGCCAGCTCCTACAGTTTCGGCTCTGCGAGCGTTCCCGAACGCATAAATCTGTGGTTGTTTTTGTTGATTTTGTTGTTGTTGTTGGTGTTGTTGTTGGTGGTGTTGCTGGTGGTGCCTTTTTTATTTTGTGCACGTGTATTTGGGTCGTGATAGATGTCCCCAATTCCTTGTTGTGTTTGGGCACGATTGCTGGTTCTCCTTTTTTTGGAGGAAGAAGAAGGGTGGTGGTTGGCTGGCTGGCTGGGGAGGGTTTTGAAACAAAGAACGAAACCAACGGATACGGGGAGGAATTAATGAAACTTTTTCTTTCCACAGGAGTCTCATCCTTGACGATGAGTCTTTATAAAAGTTTGATTGCCTCTTTGTACACATGAGTATCTGGCAATAACGGTTTATGGTTATCCTCCACTATATCCTTGTGGACCGAAAGAAGAAGAAAAAATATATAACAACAACAACAATATATGAGTGTGTGTATCTAGGTATAAATTCAGTAGAGTAAACTGTTTTGTAGAAAAAGTAGAGCAAGTGGCACAATGGGTCGTGGGACCAGACCCTCGAGTAAAGGAGGAGGATCCTCTCTAGCAACACAGCAACCAGGGAAAAAAGTGCAGCAAACAAATTCTAAGCACGTGCGAACATTGTTTTATCTCAAGGTCCCACACAGCTTCCACAATTCAAGTTTGTAGAAAGGTTATGTATGTGGGTCGATGTGTGCTTGTGCATGTCTCTTCTCCTTTTGTCTTCCGTCATTTTTTTTATTTATTTGTACTCTTCATCATCATCGTCATCTTCTTCTTGGTCATCATCCTATTCTTGTGCCTCTTCTTCTTGTTTCGTGTTATCCTGGCCCTGTTTTATGTTTGGAGAATATCCTGTTTGTTTTGCATTATCCTGGACTGTATTTGTGCGCCTCTGCCCTGGCCCTGGTTGATTGTGTTGTTGTATGTTGGGGGCGAGCTGCTGACGTTTTGGATTTATGTAGTTTGCCTGTCAGGACAAACTGTCGCTGATGTTTACTCCTTACATAGAGAGTGGCTAGCTGCTACCAGAAATCGGGGTGGCCTTAGTAGTAGTAGCTGACATCTGGAACATGTGACTAGATGTGACAATAAAAAAGATTGAGTATAACAACAAGAATATGTGATTTTTTTTTCTGGCTCAATTTTTCGCACTTCGAGTCAAATAAAAGATGATTTGTTTTCACATTAGGATCCTTATTCATTTTTTTTGGTTCCTTATTTGTTGAGGGTTAATTCTTTGTATTAAATTTATTGCGAAAGCTGTTACAATTAATTACCGGAAAAAGAGTGTTTATGGCCATACAAACAGCTTTCACACAAAAATTATGTACAGATCTGTTGAGATGGAGAGAGAGAGTATTAGAAATTCTATGTTTGTTGGTAGTTATTTGTAGTCAGTAAACCCATACGAATACTTAAATATACGAAAACAATTTTCTTTCCTGTCAAGTATTACGGAATACTGTCGACCTTATGATTGTGCTCATGAATATAGGCAAAATAACTCAAAAGAACAAAAAGTACGAAGTTATCACAAACTATTAATGAGACCTACAATCCCTACTTCATCTACAATCATCTACCTGAACTGGTCGCCGTCCGCAACTTCTCAGTAGCGCGTAATCTAAAGTAGATCCAGAACTTCCTCGGTTTAACTGGCTTCTTTTACTGCTTTTACCACAATGATTGTTCAACTGAAATAAATAACCTTCTGCAGCTACGGAAATAATTTTCCCTCATCGCAAGACTAGCGATCGTTTCACTCGCACAATCCGTCCTTATTTTCGTACACAACTCGGTTTAGAAACTTGAGTAAAACTAGTTGGGTTGTTGGTTTGACCCTTTCGGTCTACCCGATCAACTTCCCAGTATGATAAATGCTTAATAAAGGGCTCGCCCGAATAATATGAAATTTTTTTCAGAACATGTTTTCGTTAATATGCTTTGATCGGCCCCTCAAAGAAGACGATATCAACTTTGGTTCGCGCGATATGGTGTACAAAAATCACGTACGTTATTTAAACAAAAAAAGGCTCGACCGAATTTTATGAAAATCTTCTCAGATTATATATTCGTTAATACGCGTCGATGGGCACCTCAACGAAGTCGGTATATTATTTGGTTCTCGCTGTCGTGCAGGTACAAAATTTACATAAGTTGTTTCAACAAAAAAAAATGGCTCAACTGAATTTTATGAAAATCTTTTCAGATCATATTTCCGTTAATACACTTAGAACGGCACCTCATCGTGCAGAAAAAAATGACCACATACGTACGCACACACACACACATACTTCTTCTCAAACGTATGCTTAATATGCTATTGGAACCTTGAAAAATGAAAATACGTTGAAAATTACGATTTCGATATTCCGACCAATTACAGACACGATACGTGCACATGAGTAAAAATTATACTTTTCCAAATCCAGCCCGCTACATACACCTACCAATAAAAGACGTACGGAATAGTCTAAGCGAAGCACGGTACCCTTACACTTTTTTAGACTAAAGAGAAAAAATTAGAGCTTAAAAAATTGTATTGGACGAATAAAACGGGCAATTATCTTGGTGACCATAAGAGCAGGGGCGTTTCCAACCAACTGGCTTGGGGGGGGGGGGGTAATTTTAAAAATAGAAAAAAATTAAATATTTTTTTTTATTCCATAAATACCATTTGCACCCTTCTCAAGCCACCGCCAACTGAAGTTGCCATTTCACCCCCACCCCTGCAAATAGTCAAAAATTTTCTGCCACTAGTATTTAACGGTTATTTAGCCCTAATAGAACCTAATAAGCAGCGGCAGAATTTTTTCTCAATTTTAGCCCCCTTCCCCCACCCCCCTCACTTCAAGTCGGTCCACTTCCTGCAAAAATGTCATATTATAAAAAATGCTTGAAATTACTTGAAAAGCTAATATACTAAACGGCAGAAGGTTGGGACGACACGATTTTTTCAAGTGCCAGCTCCCACTAAAAGGAAGGAAGTCATCACTTGTCTTACGACGCTTGAGCTGTTAACTTCATTTTGTTTACGTAGGCTGTTTCCACACGAGCGTACACACGACAGACAGAAGTCGTCTGCAATCATTGATTCTCTTTTGGTATTCGGTGAAAAATCGTATGAGCTTCTACACAACAGGGAACAACTTGCAGGCAACAAATCATACTGACTTCGTTGTTGTTTTAGACATTCTCTTTGCGAACAAAAGGGAATTTGAATTTCAAAAAAAAACAAAAACAGTGCAGGAGCTGTCAAAGTGTTCGATCAAAAATCTGCTGAAAATATTCAAATTTGTGTGCCCTCCCCATCATCCTCTCTCACCCTCTTCTTCATAAACCACTTTGCAGCCGAATTTTGTCGTGTCGACTCTGGGTCTAATATTAGATCCTAAACTCAACTGGAAGACGAACATCGACGAAAGGGTAAAGAAAGCCTGTATAGCCTTCTACGCCTGTAAAAAGACATTTGGCAAAAGATAGGGTCTTAGGCCAAAGATGGTCCTGTGGATGTACACAGCTGTGGTACACCCAGTTCTCATGTACGGCTCACTAATGTGGCGCCAGCTCTGAGCAGGACCTATAATGTCATAAAGTTGGGAAGGGTCCAGAGAACGGCAACAGTAGGGCAACAAGGGCCCTGAGGACATGCCTCACGAAAGCTCTCGACGTTCTCTCGCACCCACTCCCGCACCCTTACATCAAACATCCAGCCTCTTGCAGTGCCCTCAGACTAGCAATATTTTGAATCTGCTACAGGAGGGTATGGTCGCTACAACCACAAGCTACCTTCGCCCTAGATTGACCTTTAGGAAGGATTTCTCCATCGAACTACCCTCAAGAAGAGAGTGGGGAAACGGAGACGTCCTACGAAAGTTCAATGTACCCACAGCTCCAAGACGTCAGAGGGCGTCGGAGCAGGGGTTTATCTAGAGACCACTAACAATTCACTGCCCTGGCACCTGCCGGTGTACGCTAGTATCTTTCAAGCTGAAGTGCTGGCGATCCTGAAGACCTGCCAGACAATGAACTCAGAACCTACACAAGATGTAGTATTGGAATTGTCATAGAAAGCCAAGCCTCTATAAAAGCTTTGGATTCAGTAAGAATGCGCTCCAAGCTAGTGGGGCGATGCAGATCTGAGCTAGATAGGCTAGGTAAAAAGCCCAACGTGACTCTCGTCTGGGTTCCGGTCATAGGAAAATAAAGGGGAACGAGAAAGCCGACTACCTAGCCCAGCAGGGAGTCTCTCTCCGGGGCTCGTAGACCGAGATGGCCGGCAGCCCAATAGGTGTCTCGGGTATCGGTCCCGGTCCCAGCGAGAGTCTCGGGTATCGGTCCCTTCCACGACTCTCTAGCAGTTTCGGAAAAATTCACCGTCGTAGATCGCCGACTAGATTCACCATAACTGAACTTTTTTGTTTGAAATATTGGTGATATTTAAGAATAAAAATAAATAAGCGAACGAAAATTCTTAGGGGGTAATTACCCAATCACCCCCCCCCCCCCCTGAAACCGCCACTGCATAAGAGGCGCCACCAACATACTCAATAGACCGGTTCTAGTTCGATTGCGTAAGTCAAGCAGCATTGGCCGTTGGTAGTACTAAGTTGGGGGACCGCTTGGTAAAACGACACTCAAGTTTGGAATGGTCGATGCCGATGCGGGTGGATTTATAGATGTTCATGCCTTTAGCGGGAGCGTGCATACCAATTAACCAACTAAATTATTTTCACTCGGGAATTTGTTTGTAACAAGAACTCCACAACCACAATCAGTACTCCTGAAATCAAACAGCATCCAAGAGTTCAAACGCAAGGTTTATTGCCTTCTCCTTATGTATCCCCACACCTGTCGCCTTAACCTATACCTATCCTAACCTTCAACCTAAGCTTTCTACTAGACATTGCACCATGTGACCAACGACATGACGGACTGGTAATAGCGTGATTTTTGACTTTAGGCTTTCACATACACTGTAAAAAATTTCTGTGGTAATTTTACAAAAAAAATACTGGAAGTTTTATTCACAAGCAGTTTTGTAAATTTGCAATATATATTACTAGGAATATTCCAATTCTACTTTACGTATTTTTACCAACTTTCTAGTAAATATGCATTATTTTTGGGATGTAAAAATACAATTAGTATTGGAGCTTTCACTTCATAGTTTTGTAAATTTCCAAAAATTTGTGTATGCCCTCTCCCTATACATAAAAATAGCATTTTGCTCACCATGTAAGGACCGATTCGCAATGAATTCTTTAAGCTTCAAGCAGCAAGCGTCAAGCTGCAAACTTCTAACTACAAACTTCTGCTGAGTTTTGCTTTATTTGAGCACTGCACCTTGAAGCTCTGAATGTGAATCGTACAAACCCTTTTATCCTAATTTTTGAAGCTTGAAGCTTGCAGCTTGAAGCTTTAATTGGGAATCGGCCCTAAGCATCAAAAATTATCAAAAATTTCTAGGCTGTTACAAGAACTGCCCAGATCCTGTCCAAAGTCAGGGGTCTGACCTTAGCTTAAGAACAATCGGGTATATATGCTTAGTATTCCATTGTTACCTGTGAATTATATCTATGAGAGGGAAAATTTAAATCTTACATTCCAATGAACAATTTGTAATTTTACTGAAAATATAAGTTCTAAAATCACGCCTCTTACTGTAAGATTACAGTACAAAGTTCAGCACATAACATTGATAAATGATACTAAAAAATATTGTAATTTTCCTACATAAACGATTTAGAAAAATACACAACATTGTGTAAAATATAGGTCACATTCATGTAATCAACATTTACGTCATGCAGGGAGATTCTCAATTTCTTTATGTAAAATTACAAAATTTATAGTAAAATTACAATAATTGTGTAGTAAATTAGTTTTTCATACCGCGATTTGTAATTTTACTATACATTTGGACTGTGAATTTACATATTTTTTTACAGTGTACAAAATAGTCGTAAAAATACATAACATTAGTGATTAAGTTGGGTTATTATTTCTGCAGAGCTACGTATGAGGATAAATATTAGAACTAAATTCGCGTTATTTGAAAATTATTACTTTAACCAAAAAAGTAACTAAAAAGAGAGTCTGATAAAGATGTATAGTCAAAGCTGTATTTTAAAAGGGGTGAATAATAATAATAAAAGAGGTAGACATCACTACAATCTCCTTCTTTTTTAGTAATGTAAGGTACTAACCCAGTACTTTTCTTATCTCGTAAATTTACAACCCAAAATTATCAAAAATTTAACCCTAATAAAACAACTTAGAAACGTTAACAATCGACACTTCTAATCTTAACTCGAATAAAAATCTCTAAATTTTCACGGTGATTGACCCTTTTCGTCTCTATGATAAAATGCGTACATCTGTTTCACAACCACCACCACCACCATCACCACCCATTCAATTTCCAAGTAAAGAAGAAAAAGAAAAAAAAAAGGTTTATCTTCACTTGAATAAGATTTCTCCTTTCGATATCATCAACATTCTAGACTACACCTCATCCAGGCCTTATGTAAATTCTACATTTCTATTCAAGGGTTAGAATACAAACACCAAAGGTTTAAAATTAAACCCCCCAGACAGAGTCGAGAGCATTTGCATATACTCTCCTCTCCGTTCAAGATAAATACATGTCGGTAGTATAGAAAAGGCTGAACGTTATTAAATTACAGCTATCGCACTAGAGGAATTTTAAGTTTACATACCCACTACCACCGACTAACCCCCGGCAAGTAAAAGCCTTTTAAAAGCAATTTGTCCTGCCAACCCATTTACCAAACCTTTCCCAGACCCAAAATGAAAAATAGCTGAAAACAGAATTTTTTTTTACCGAGACGAACGGGCGCTAAAGATGAATTGTAACCCTGTCATTTCCCTTTTCAAAAAAAAACCCACCCACCCCCCAAAAATAGCAGGGTGAAAAAAACCGACCCCTACATATACCAGCCAGGAGATCGATAAAAAGTGGTAAAAAGCCAGCGTCTAGCTCTCTCCACTTGTTGCGGGGAGGATATATCTCATTACCGTAATTGTATCGACACAAAATATTAAATCAAACTACAAAAAGCCACCGCTCACGCAAGGATATCAGAGGCAGTATTGGTAATGGGTTTCTGCACGACTCCCGGAAGGTTTAGGATAAAAAACGTACAAAACATGCAATAAGGCGGCTTTCATACACGAAACAGGGTCCTCGAGTGAGAGAGAAAGAGAGAGAGGCAGGGCAGCACAAGTGGCTCCTGGGCCGGGGGTGGTGGTTAAGTAATTCGATGTTGAATTTTTCCCAGAATCCTGAGAGATGGGAGCAAGGAAAATCGATGGCCAAAAAGGATGAAATGAAAAGCTGCGATTCTGCGATATAAGTCGAGTGAAGTTGCGCCGCGCATTTTCGAGCGAAATTCCCCCCAAATTGAAAGTAATCGCAATTTCAGATGCAAAGCGAAAGTCGAGCCTGATGCAAACACTAATGAACAAAGGCAAGGAAATCCTGTCAAACACAATTCTGCATTTCCAGCGCCATAAGAGGATTCCAAATTTTCCACCCTAAAAGAACTTCCAGGTGAACACCGAGCGGGTGGGGGGTCGATGCTCCGCCGGTTCACGGGTGGGGCCAAAGAGCGTGAAGTAACCAGAGAAAATCTGATTAAATGACTTTTGAACTTTTTTGTTTGATTATTCAATAATGTCAGGATTTAATTTGCCTGAATCAATCCTGCTAATTGCATATTCCAAAGGGGGTGTGGGGAGGGAGTGACCTTCTGTTTGCCATGCGACTTTATTGCATTTCAAGTGAATGTAAATCGGATTTTTAGCCAGAGGCAGCCAGCGTCAATGTATTGTTTATTGCCTGCTCATTTCCATTTATCAAAGGGATAAAAATTCTCTGTGTTGGAGAGAAATTCCCTTTAATTAAGTTAAATTCGATTTCATATCCACTGAAAGGCATACATTTTTAATAAGATGCCCCGAGGATCGGATAGAGATGAGATATTGGAGGATTGTGGGATAAACATAATTTTTCTGATGATATTGAAGACCTTTTCATCTATATACGTTCATCACACTAAGTAGTGTTGATTGAATGGAAGTTTTAGTGGCAATTTCTTTAAATTCCTATCCATAAATCGTCCAGAAACTTCGTAAGGCTTTAGAGGGAGATGGGGGAAACTTCCATGATAGAAGTGACTTTCAAAGACTGTTTAATGTAAAAAAAAACTAAGCTTAGGAATTACTCTTCCGTGGGTAACTTCGAACAAGAAGAATTTTTTTTCATCCACAACTCTTTCTTTCATTTTTACAGGTGATAACAGAAAGCAGATCCAGTGCCGACCTTTTGGCATCTCTGTTCACCTCAATTGCGAGAAACTTTTTACACGCCACTGTACTCGTCCCCAAGCATACCTCACACCCAGTGGATATGGATTTAATCAGGACTGTATAGGTAGGAAGGGTATAGGTAGAAGATCTATACGAAAAGATAGTTCTCTACCTACTACCCTCGTAGAGTGAAAGAACTGACAACGCCAAAACGCGGTTTTATTCCACCCCAGCTAATACTATCACGACATCCTCGTTTATTAGGCTTAGAGGAGATGCCAGGAGAAAAAGCAGGGAATTATTTTTGTAACGAGGAAAGAGAAAAGAAGGAAAGTTATGTAGGTCGAAAAAATGGAAACTCCAAGTAGAATGGCACGGTGTGGGCTCGAACCACCGACCTCTGGAATGGTAGTCAGGCGCCTTAACTCCTAGGCAACCAAAAGCCAGCCAGGGTAATCACTTTTTCCTCTCAAAAATCATTCAGATAATCTATATAAAACAGGGGTGGCCCTTCGCGGGAAATTGTGAGGCCCGCGAGCTTCAACAAGATTTAACAAAATATTTTGTACTAGAACATTCTCCAACATGTGAAAAAAAAGAAAAGAGCCAACTATGAGCAATGATTAAAATTCACAGCCCTGACATATAGAGAATTATTAGCTTTCGGAGCGCACCGGGTTTTTGGATAAAAATCCAAGCAATTGCTTTTCTCGGTAACAATTCAACATAAAAACCGCATCGGCAACAAAAATTGAGTGTCATGAAGGTAGCACAGAAAACATGGGACATAGAGCGGAAACAGTTGCCCTACTTGTTGTGGCCTCTTTTGGTAGGGCTCTCCTCCACGTTGTTCTAGGTCTTCCAACTCCACGAGTTCCTTGCGGATGCCAGTCAAGATTCCGAACCAATGTTTGGCTAGATTCTCGTTTGTACCTTGCAAAGTGCGGCCATTCCAATCCCATTTCCTTTGCATGATTTCGTCATCGATCCTTTCTTGGCCACTAGTCAGCGCTGTGCGTTCAACGGTGTTTGCGTTTATCCGCGTTTCTTCAGTTTAAGCCTGCCGAACTACTTTCTGCTGCGAACTTGTTTAACATATTTTTGAGGTTCTGAATGTGAAAAACCCTTTTTCAGGCATCAGATCCAAAACTTGATTTTTTATGTTATAAAAGAAAAGTTTTGTAATTTGAGATGTCTGAGTTCTGAAACTTAGTTCAATTTTAAACTGCGAATCGTTTCTTTTCGAAAATGCCATTTACGAAAAATGAAAAACCTTCTCTGACAAAACCTGCACCCGCAATTACATTACATTTCGCCTAGTTTCTTAAAAATGCTCATACCTCGTCTATTGCCTATATTAACTCACATTCTCAACTCAACTCCTGCCTCGCGGTATGAAAGTTTTCCTCGACTCGGAAGCATGCTTTAATCATACCCATTCCAAAGTGCCCTTCTCCTACCAGTCCCTCCGATTTTCGGCCTATCAGTATTCTTCCATTTCTGTCAAAGGTCCTTGAAAAGCTGATAGCTATTCAAATAATTGCGTATTGTGAGCGTCTCCAACTTATAAATATATGGCAATCAGGCTTTCGTAAACATCACAGCCTTAGAGTCACGACTGATATTCCCAACTCTCTTGATGAACATGACATTTGCTGTGTATTGCTGCTTTACTTCTCAAAATTTTTCGTTAGCGTTAATCGCGTCCGGCTTCTGAGTAAAATGGCCTCACAAGCACATTTTTCTCTTTCTGCTCTTAAACTTTTGCAAAGTTTCTTGTCTTACCGCTCTCAAAAGGTTAAACTTAGTGGCTAGAGTTCCTCAAGTGCCGTGCTCCACGCTGGCGTCCCCCAAGGCGCCATTCTTGAACCACTTTTATTCTGTATTTTTATTAACCATTCTCTAAGATTCGATTGCGTTCTTTCTTGATCTTCGCAGCGCAGCTTTGGAACTCTCTCCCTAAATTATATTAAAGTAAATTTGAATCACGCAATATATCACCCCGGCCCGCGGGATCATAACGCATTTTCAAAGTGGCCCGCCATACCATTTGGGTTGGCCACCCATGATATAAAACGTAATAGAATGGCTTGAATACGACAACTTTACAGCAACCATTCTGCGGTTTTAAATCAAAAAGATCGAAGGGCACCCTTCTTGTATTCCTCAGTCCTCAGTCAAAGCAGTCTTCAAATTATTCAACAGCCGATTAATACAGCGGAGGAATATAACAGCCCTGAACAATTTTATGGGCTCACATTTATTACCTAAGAACAAGCTCTTCAAGATTCTTATACCATTCGCTAGTTTTGAAGAAGAATCGGTCTATTTAGTATTTAGAATTCTCGGGCACACTGTGAGTAGTATAGCTATGTAAAGAGCCCAATACACGAGCGCTCCATCCGACCGCGCCACGCCAAAACCTTAGCCCTTATGTACAAGGAAATGTAACAAAATTAATTTTTTGAAACTGCGAAAATTGATTTTAAGGGCACTTCCGCTTATATATTTATTGGTCTGTTAATTTATTTAGCTTTATCGACCCCCATTCCCTTTATATACATTACTTATATACTTCAGGTATATAAGGGAGCCCTTATGTACAAGGAAATGTAACAAAATTAATTTTATGAAACTGCGAAAATTGATTTTAAGGGCACTTCCGCTTATATATTTATTGGTCTGTTAATTTATTTAGCTTTATCGACCCCCATTCCCTTTATATACATTACTTATATACTTCAGGTATATAAGGGAGCCCTTATGTACAAGGAAATGTAACAAAATTAATTTTTTGAAACTACGAAAATTGATTTTAAGGGCACTTCCGCTTATATATTTATTGGTCTGTTAATTTATTTAGCTTTATCGACCCCCATTCCCTTTATATACATTACTTATATACTTCAGGTATATAAGGGAGCCCTTATGTACAAGGAAATGTAACAAAATTAATTTTTTGAAACTGCGAAAATTGATTTTAAGGGCACTTCCGCTTATATATTTATTGGTCTGTTAATTTATTTAGCTTTATCGACCCCCATTCCCTTTATATACATTACTTATATACTTCAGGTATATAAGGGAGCCCTTATGTACATAGAAATGTAACAACATTAATTTTTTGATACTGCGAAAAGTGATTTTAAGGGCACTTCCGCTTATATATTTATTGGTCTGTTAATTTATTTAGCTTTATCGACCCCCATTCCCTTTATATACATTACTTATATACTTCAGGTATATAAGGGAGCCCTTATGTACATAGAAATGTAACAACATTAATTTTTTGATACTGCGAAAAGTGATTTTAAGGGCACTTCCGCTTATATATTTACTAATCTGTTAATTTAATTAGCTTTATCGACCCCCATTTCCTTTATATAAATTACTTATATACTTCAGGTATATAAGGGAGCCCTTATGTACAAGGAAATGTAACAAAATTAATTTTTTGAAACTGCGAAAATTGATTTTAAGGGCACTTCCGCTTATATATTTATTGGTCTGTTAATTTATTTAGCTTTATCGACCCCCATTCCCTTTATATACATTACTTATATACTTCAGGTATATAAGGGAGCCCTTATGTACAAGGAAATGTAACAAAATTAATTTTATGAAACTGCGAAAAGTGATTTTAAGGGCACTTCCGCTTATATATTTATTGGTCTGTTAATTTATTTAGCTTTATCGACCCCCATTCCCTTTATATACATTACTTATATACTTCAGGTATATAAGGGAGCCCTTATGTACATAGAAATGTAACAACATTAATTTTTTGATACTGCGAAAAGTGATTTTAAGGGCACTTCCGCTTATATATTTACTAATCTGTTAATTTAATTAGCTTTATCGACCCCCATTTCCTTTATATAAATTACTTATATACTTCAGGTATATAAGGGAGAGCTTTTGTACATAGAAATGTAACAAAATTCATTAAAGTATGATTTTAAGGGCACTTCCGCTTATATATTTATTGGTCTGTTAATTTATTTAGCTTTATCGACCCCCATTCCCTTTATATACATTACTTATATACTTCAGGTATATAAGGGAGCCCTTCGCTTATTTTGTATAGGGACGGCGTAAAAAAAATTTGAAAAAAATGTTTATTAATAAAAGTTTTCTCATAAAATAACAAACTTTACCGCGTTTTCGGCACGGGTTAACTTCAAACAATTGAGATTAAATTTTTTGGAGAATTATTTTTTCATAGTAGAGAACCATTTCAGGGGTTACCATGTAGAAATTTCCGACTTTTAAAAATAAGGGCCACCCTAATGTAGATGTTATTCAAATTGTATGAAATTACGTACAAATAGTATTTTGATGTTGCTGATTACGAATCTTCACTCAAAATAAAAATAAAACAAAATGGCGGATCCAATATGGCGGGCAAAATTTTTATAAAGTGGTCAGATTTTTATGAAATTTGGTATGAAAAGTATTTCGAGTCTGCTGATTACGAACTGCTACTCAAAATTTAAAAACAATATGATCCAATATGGCAGACAAAGTGGCCAGAATTTTATGAAATTTTATTTAAATTAAACAAATCGGGGCAAACTGAGGCAACTTTTGAAACTTCCAAATTATAGAGAAAGATCTCAAGAATGCGGCAAAACTTGTGGGATGTCGTGGGACTTTTGAGTAATGTAATTTTAAACATTGACGTTTACAACGCGAAGTTATAAAAAAACTTGTTTTGAATGGTACATTACTAAAATAATTAAGAAAATTTATTGTTAAAACGAAATAACATTTAAAAGTATTTTCTTTCGTCAGCAGAAACCATTTCAAACGATTTCAGGTCACTGTTAACACAAAAAACCCGTTTCACCATGTACCGCGCCGAGGCCCTCGTGTGCCAGACGCTCAAGTAACAATTGCTTCCGACAGCCCCCATGCAAGTTTGACCGTTATAAAACGCTGTTTCTAATACCTTAGGTACCAACCTACATAACTAGACCCAAAAAGTCCCCAAATCAAAGGTCGACTTTAGGAACTTTTGGTCACCTTTTCGGCATTTGGAACCACTGTGCGCCTGTGGGAAATTAGTAGTATTTTGCCTGTACTTTAATCAATTAATTACTTGATGAGGTCTGTTTACTAATTTCGACTAGATGAGTTTTGAACACTTAAAAATTGAGGAAATAGGTTTGCCGTATATTCAGGTACATTAGGCCACTTTCCCTTAATTTAGTTCTTGGTATGATGATGATGGTTATGTTGATGATGATTATGATTATGATCGCCTTAGTTTAGCAGGAAAGAGTGCAAACGTACGAGATCAAACTTATGGGTGATAACATATTTTGCTTCTCCATAGACTTATTGAGGCACCATAATAAAGCAGCCCTGTCAAAATACTGTCGTTATTTGCATAGCGCCTGTTCCACTGAAATTATCGACCTCCCATGGTAATATTTTACTGGCAATAAAAGACTTGCCCGCTCTCGGCAAGTTTTACTTTTACAAACCAAATTTTGTTTCTAGAAACTGAACTTTCTTAATATAATTTTTGACTAAATCAGCTCATAAAACAAACAAACATTTTGCTACAGTGACATAGTATGAAAAAAGAAATTATTATATTACTAATATTGTTATTATTATTATTTTTCAATAATTCCTCGCAAAAAATTTTTTTTTCAATTTCTTCCTTAACAAAAGTCCTTAAATGACATATTGAGCAATGCGTAAAATTACGAACCACATCAAAAAAAATCTCTGAAGGATATAAAGTCTACAAAAATAAGATAAATCATGTCTATTTTAAAACTAGCAACAAAGGCAACAACAGCAACATCACCAACAAAATACCACACACACAGACCAAAAAAAAATCTCAAAAACCAACTGACCCATAAAAATTTTTACGATGTGATGACATGGCACTATCGGAAAAAATGACGTCCGTAAATTCCATTCTGTGTGGGGCACTACTAAAAAAAAGGGATGTTCTGTTCTTTGGGGGGCGGAAAAGGAGCCATCACCACCACCACAGGATCAGTGCAAAAAAAATATAAATAAATAAATAAATAAAAACACACATCATCGCACAGACGCTTCGTCTCATAATTACAAAAGTTACTTTCGTCCTGGAACAGGCATAACACAAAAAAAAATACAAATATTTTTTGGGTGAAAATTCACCGGGCAAAATGGGATTTTTTATCAGAGAAGTTCGTTTTTTTTTCTCTGTTCTCCTCTTCATAAAAACATCCCCGGGGTCCTATTTTAGCCTCTGCAAAATAAAGCAGAAAAAAAAACAAAGCACATCCTCCACTATAGAGCAGCATATTGGCATTCATGCGTGAGCTATTCTCGGCAGTATCCTTGGGAACAAACCCAATAGCTAGATTGATTTCAATTTAAGTACTGACTAATGGCTTCGACCTCGATATACACCAGCACAGATGAAAACTGGTGACACAAAATCGATTCAATGCTTGAAGGGATTCTAAGGTCGGTTTGTCATCTCTCATCCCGGGCCCACAGTTTGCCCTTTACTACACGCTAGCTCTACACAAAAGGACATGGCACACACGTCCATCTACATATGTATGAAAATCAATCCTTGATATAAAGGATGCAAAATAATAAATATTCAGCACCAGAGCCAGAGATTTCAATTCGGGCAGACTTAAGTGTGTTAGTGCGACTCTGTACTCGTGTATAGTGTTTGTGGAATTTAGTTTCTATACTTTAAATGCCCCAGCATCAGGAGCTGAAGGACCCCCTGTCGGATTTAAGGAGAGCCTCTGATCTGTGGATTCCCTTTCACTATCTCTCCTTCTACGTTAGAATATGCTTTTAAATAAATACATACGTGCTTGACGTGAGTAAAAAAAAACCTCGAATGCTTGGCTGGATCCTAGACTTGCTGAGACAGATAAGTCAAGATGGCATATTGTGAATTGGGACAGTCACTTGATATGGATAACATCTTTTTCTTTGATAGGTTTAGATGTCCAATTTTTTTTATTTTTTATATTTTTTTATTTGTATATGTGAGTAAAGGTAGGCAAGGTTTTGTACCTTGAGTAATACCTTTCTGGATGGATTCTTATCGATAAAGAGTTTGTCAAGTTTTGCTCAGCAGATAATAAGACTTTCAAAGTGCGGGTCGCTATGTGTCATATTTTTTTTTGTTATTCTTCCATCTTTTCCTCAGCATATCCTCATCATTCCTAACCTTAAAGGTACACAAATAAAAAAAAAACCCTTTTACGAAAGATCGTGTAACATATTAAAAAATGTAGGACCTTCGAGGAAAATGAAAAACGACATAAAGTTGACATGAAATATTTTTTTCTTATTCCTTTTGAATTCTTTAACAACGCAAACAACAAAAAAATGTTTTCTTTTCGTGTTGTTGATGATAGTGAAGAAAAATTGAAGACATATCTTAGGTTTAGGGATATCCATGATTATTTTTATTAGGGTCTTGGGGTCTTTTAGTTTACATCGAATTCTTCTTAAATGGTAAATTAATTTCATCAGAGTCTGAAATTAATGATGGTATTTCACAGTAGTTTGGTTTGAATATCAATTGTAAATCAGAACTTAAATATCAAAAAATTCTTTTTTACAAGTTCTTGCAACAAGAGTCAATTTTTTACCATAAGTGTTGATATTTTTATTTTAATCTAAAGTACAAACTATTAGGTTAATAATGGAATAAAAGATCTGCCAAATGTCTGCCTTTCCACATCTCTAGCTGTCCAAGAAAGCGCTTGATAGTTGCCCCAAAAGTATTAACTATTTTCACGATTTTTGTATTGTATTTTCACTATTTCGTTGCATTTTACAAGTTTGTATCGATTCATGTCTGAAAAGATCCTAGTTTTTACTTGTCAAATGTCATCATAATGACAGTTTCGTGCTGACAGTTCAAAAATTGCGCGAAATTTAAAATGACACCCCTTATTGAAATCCCATTTATTAGCTGTCAGTAAAACTTTTGTCTCCCCCTCCCTCCTCCCTGGCTGTGTCTCATACCGATTTAGCTACCTAAGCTTGAATTGAGGAAATTTGACGGTGGTTTAAGTCATTAGATATCATTTTGGGAACATTTCCGAACGACGGTGCTGAAAACCCTGAATATTCTAATCTTTTGTGGTCCCATGCCGGGAATCGAACCCTTGGTTGCTCTGTTGTAAGCGCCTACACGGTAAACACACATCTTAGCCTTTTTCTAAAACTTGAGAATTTTCACGATATCCATATTCCGATAGAGGTCATAGATCTCACTATTTTAGAGTATCTAACCTCCCTCACAAATCACATAATGGACCAAGGTCCTTCGCTTCCAACACGGCTAAGAATGCTTACTGAGCAACAAAATCTCGGATGCAATCTCATCTTATACAGCATCAGTTTGAATGTTATGCTTAGACTTAAGAAGGTTTGACAGGCTCCTCGTATAATAGGCTCAGTTGATTTTTAGCATCGTACATGTATTTTCAGCTACATGTTGTTGTCGCCTACTATTGAAGATCCAATTGACTAAGGATCCGTGATGGAACGATCATTTATTCCATATCTCTAAACAAGCTTCCTAGTGCTGAAGATTCCTTAACAGATCCAAATCCCACCTTCAACTAGCGGCTCGGGCCGTACACCTCGTAACAGCTTCTACACTCGCCCTCTCCTTGAAAATAACTCGTTTAGTTTGCAAACCAACTCTAGCGCAGCTTGATAAAGTAGCAAAGAAAACTATTCGGCACCTGTTTGAGGCACGGCAGGAATATAACAGCTCTGCAAAACTTTATGGAGTAAAATTTTTTGTCTATGTACAAGATCTTCGAGATGCTTATACTATTGGCAAGTTCTCAAGAAGATTGAGTATTTAGAACTCTCGACCATGAGATTATTAGTATAGCTACGTTGCTCCGAGACCAGTAACTCATCGATGACGTCATGGTTGTGGTCTCGGATGTGGATGAGCTCTGGAGTATGAGTGAGCGCCACCTGTGTGAAATTAGTTGAACTACGCTTTTGTCGGTTTAAGTATTGGGTGAGATTTCGGGAGCCGCCGCCTGTGGAAAATCCGTTGAACTTGCGGGGAGCATCTTCACTATACTAGTTTCGATTGGGTGAGATTTAACCACTAACAGGTTTAGGAAGCAGATTTTCCTATTTTGAATCTCAAACCAAGGCAGACACTAAAAATTTCAATATTATATTATTATATGTTTATTCCTTGCCAATAATCAAAAATTCTGTAGTATACTTAGTTCATCACCGATGCTTACCTCCTGAGGTGTGTGTCGCTATTTTAGGTAAGAATATATTACCTATAAAAGCAACCAATTTCCTCTTGTCAGAATTCTTTAAATGTGTATCAGGTGTGTGTATCCACATCATTTTCCTTTCATTTCTCGTTCATAAAAAACTAATCTCCCAAAACGAAACTATTCGACAATAACATGAATAGTGTCACAAAATCCATAGAAAACGTTGAATGAAAACACAAAAAGCAATCATTTACCCAAACCCAGAAAAGAAAAAATGTTTATATTCATTCAAATTACGTGTTAATTCTTTGGGGTTGCTCTAACTTTTCAAAGTTGCTCGTCTTACAAAACTTTTCTTAGCCACTTTTATGCCATCAGAAACCTTCAACATTATTTCTGTGAAGTCAAGAATTATAAAAAAATATATATATAAATATATGTGTATAAGAAGAAAAGCGAAGAAAAAATATGAAATCCTTGATGTACGCATGACTTAGAATATTCATAAATCCATATACATATATACATATATTTCCCTACCACATTCTCTCAATGTTAATGTAAAAAGTTTTCTGCTCTGTAAGAAAATAACTCATTTCCTTAACAAATTATGCGTCAGGACATATCAGGGTGTTAATGCAGCCGACTTCACACCCATAATAACGTCCCCTAAAAATGCGGGAAGAGGAAATAAAGTTTCCACGAAATTGGCAAAAGCCATGCTCGATATAATTCAAAATATATTTAACAGCAGCTGTTAAGGCATAGCCCCAGCAGTTCATAGTACATACATTTATATAATGTATATATATATATATATATATATATATATATATATATACGTGTGGTGTACAATAACAAAAAATTATGAAGGAACGAAGGAAAGGCCCTATAATACACCATAACTGTTAGGAAAAGTTTGTGCTATGTTGGGAGGATTGTCGGCCACGTCGTCGGGAGTATCAGAATCATTTCATTACTGGGGCAATAGAAACACACCCAGTTATAATGACATCCCATTTGGTTACTGACTCTAGCCAGACTGAAATTACTGACAATTTCTTGTAATGACTATCTATTATCACTTCAGTATTCGGATTGCAAATAATCGTTACGACTTCATTTTAATGCTTCCTTTTCTCCCTAGTCTTTTTCTTGAAGGAGGGGGTGTTTTTATTATTGCGATTGTTGAAATGATAAAAGGATATTGCATTATAACAAGGGTGTGAAGTTTGGTTTAGACTGTATTGCAACAATGAGATCACTTACATACCTGTAGAATTTCAGCACCATTATGGCTGATCCGAGAACTAAAGTTGGCGAATATCTCTACTCTAGTAGCAATCACCAAATTCCTTCTTTTCACAGCTTGTATATAATGTTTGTATATTTGTACTTTTTTTATATGCCAGACTAGATCTCATATGGCGACCCGCTTTATACTGACGACAAATGGAGTTTATCAACTTCGTCAGGTGCAATGCCGGAGAAGAAGTTCTAGTCGGAAAGATAGTTGAAAGAAGAAGGAGAGAATTTTTAGCTCATTGGGTGTCTTCCATTACTGAATTTATCTATTCATAGGGTTTCCCCTTGATCTGCTTACTAGAGTTGGGTAGGACACGATTATAAAATGAGTTTGTAAGAGTTGTCTCTTTTTCTTTTGAGCCAGTACAATGTCATACTTCAAATGAGGCGAGGTCCTATTGTAATGTCAAAATGAAAAAACAACAAGGAAATTAAAAAAAGAAAGAAAATAAATACCAAAGAAACGCTTTTTTACGATTTTAATTCTAATATGCATTACCGCCTTAACCGTAAGAAATATATGCCTCCACAATGTATATTTATATTTTGCCATCCCACCTCGCCTAATTTCAAGTTGGAAATTTTGCTGCCGCAAAAGAAGTAAGAAATGTCTCGCCAGTATAAAAATTTCACTCCCTCGAAAAATGTAAGATAAGAATTGTCTCTGCAGTACAAAAATTTCATTCCCTCGAAAAATATGAGATAAGAATTGTCTCTCCAGTATAAAAATTTCACTCCATCGAAAAATATAAGAATTGTCCCTCCAGTACAAAATTTCACTCCGTCAAAAAATGTAAGATAAGAATGGTCTCTCCAGTATAAAAATTTCACTCCCTCGAAAAATGTAAGATAAGAATTGTCTCTCCAGTACAAAAATTTCACTCCATCGAAAAATATAAGAATTGTCCCTCCAGTACAAAATTTCACTCTGTCAAAAAATGTAAGATAAGAATTGTCCCTCCAGTACAAAAATTTCACTCCCTCGAAAAATGTAAGAATTGTCTCTCCAGTACAAAATTTCACTCCCGCGAAAAATGAAATAATTGTCTCTTCAATACAAAATTTCACTCACTGACCTCCTCGCCTAATTTCAAGTTGGAAATTTTGCTGCCACAAAAGAAGTAAGAAATGTTTCTCCAGCAAGTATTTACAATCTCGCCTCATCTCATTTCATGTTGGAAATTTCACTTTTTCAAACGAGAAGTAATGAGTACGAGTAAGAAATGTCTCTCCAGTACAAAATTTCACTCCCTCGAAAAATGTAAGAATTGTCTCTCCAGTACAAAATTTCACTCCCGCGAAAAATGTAATAATTGTCTCTTCAATACAAAATTTCACTCACTGACCTCCTCGCCTAATTTCAAGTTGGAAATTTTGCTGCCACAAAAGAAGTAAGAAATGTTTCTCCAGCAAGTATTTACAATCTCGCCTCATCTCATTTCATGTTGGAAATTTCACTTTTTCAAACGAGAAGTAATGAGTACGAGTAAGAAATGTCTCTCCAGTACAAAATTTCACTCCCTCGAAAAATGTAAGAATTGTCTCTCCAGTACAAAATTTCACTCCCGCGAAAAATGTAATAATTGTCTCTTCAATACAAAATTTCACTCACTGACCTCCTCGCCTAATTTCAAGTTGGAAATTTTGCTGCCACAAAAGAAGTAAGAAATGTTTCTCCAGCAAGTATTTACAATCTCGCCTCATCTCATTTCATGTTGGAAATTTCACTTTTTCAAACGAGAAGTAATGAGTACGAGTAAGAAATGTCTCTCCAGTACAAAATTTCACTCCCTCGAAAAATGTAAGAATTGTCTCTCCAGTACAAAATTTCACTCCCGCGAAAAATGTAATAATTGTCTCTTCAATACAAAATTTCACTCACTGACCTCCTCGCCTAATTTCAAGTTGGAAATTTTGCTGCCACAAAAGAAGTAAGAAATGTTTCTCCAGCAAGTATTTACAATCTCGCCTCATCTCATTTCATGTTGGAAATTTCACTTTTTCAAACGAGAAGTAATGAGTACGAGTAAGAAATGTCTCTCCAGTACAAAATTTCACTCCCTCGAAAAATGTAAGAATTGTCTCTCCAGTACAAAATTTCACTCCCGCGAAAAATGTAATAATTGTCTCTTCAATACAAAATTTCACTCACTGACCTCCTCGCCTAATTTCAAGTTGGAAATTTTGCTGCCACAAAAGAAGTAAGAAATGTTTCTCCAGCAAGTATTTACAATCTCGCCTCATCTCATTTCATGTTGGAAATTTCACTTTTTCAAACGAGAAGTAATGAGTACGAGTAAGAAATGTCTCTCCAGTACAAAATTTCACTCCCTCGAAAAATGTAAGAATTGTCTCTCCAGTACAAAATTTCACTCCCGCGAAAAATGTAATAATTGTCTCTTCAATACAAAATTTCACTCACTGACCTCCTCGCCTAATTTCAAGTTGGAAATTTTGCTGCCACAAAAGAAGTAAGAAATGTTTCTCCAGCAAGTATTTACAATCTCGCCTCATCTCATTTCATGTTGGAAATTTCACTTTTTCAAACGAGAAGTAATGAGTACGAGTAAGAAATGTCTCTCCAGTACAAAATTTCACTCCCTTGAAAAATGTAAGAATTGTTTTTCCAGTTCGTACTTACAATCTCACCACGGTTCATTTTAAATTGGATATTTTACTGCCACAAGAGAAGTAAGAAATGTCTCTCCACTACGTAATTTACAATCACACCTCGCTTCATTTATCTCGATACACGCTCATAGATCAGTAGGACATTATTTTTGAACCGGGGCATTGAAATTGAGGCCTCAGTACAATTTACAATCGTATAAGGGACAAATGTACTGCCTCGTGTAAGTCCGGCTCAACTCTACTGCTTACATCTAAATTTCTAATGAACAAAAGATTCTTACAAAAACTTGTGCTTTTCAATGAATTAATGTATCTATCGAAATGAGCCCACTGTTTTTTATAAGGCCCATGATACACGAGTCAATGAACCAATCAATTCGAACTGTCACCTGGCAGTTAGTAGGCCGAGGGAGGGATCGGGGTGAAGTTTGCGCGGTTGAGCGAAAACGGAATCGGTTTCTATTTTTCTGCCAATTGCATGGAAAATGTTTATGTGTGTGTGACTGTATCAAGCACATTTTGAAACGTAAACGAAAAAAAAAAAAATTTCATCTTTTGGCGTTATTCAAGTAACTTTTTTGAGGTATTTAAATAAAAATTGAGAGAAATCACAATACACTATATCGTATCGTATCGTTGATAAATAAAACACGAATGTCTACTTTTGAAATATTACCTACACATATAAAACTGTGTTGTTACACAAAAAATTTCGGGAAACGAATTGCAACGTGTATCACCTATGTTCAATAAACTGACAGTTTTGAAGTAGGGATTGAGTGAATGAATTGACTCGTGTACCATCAGGCTAAGTAACACTATGTATATCCACGTCTTTGCCTAAGATGTAAATTTCGTCATTGGTTTCCCTTATTTCTATTGCTCTATACTAGGCCATGGGGCGAACTCCGCCTTTGACCACGATAGCCTAAAGCTTAAGACACCCGACTTTCAATGATTTTCGAAAAGTAAAATAGAGGTAAAATAGGAAAAATTCCATAGAATTTGATGAACTACTTTTGGCACTCCTAGGCCTTTGGGAAAGTTTCCAAAATGGCGTCAAAAGAGGGCCAAAAACAGATTTTCGCGTTTAAAAAAACAACTACACATTGTACAAAAAAAAGGTTTAAATAAAGTTTGTAGATATTTTTCATACTAATAAAATGATACCAGTTTGATGTCAATACATAAACAAATAAAGGAGTTATTGCAAAAAACCGCTAAAAAACACGTTTTTTTAAATGCTCATATCTTTTACCAGAAAAACGATTTTGTAATGAAACTCGTGGAAAGTGTAGCCCTTGGGGAGTGCAATAAAACGTTTTTGTAAATTTGCAAAATAATAAATAAATTTTGCAAAATACGGGTTTTTCGAAAAAAAGACCTTTGTTGTCGAATTCGATTAGCTCATAGCCATCAACACCTACAGAAATGTTTTTGCGCTCAAAATGTTCTGGAAGAGTTGTGCTAATAGTTGTGTTTTGTGCGCACATTGCTACTTCATTGGAAACATGAGAAAAGATGGCCGGAAAAACGATAAAAACAATCTTGCCCACAAAATTCGATTATTTGCTTACGAAATTCGATTAATTGCCTATCGATAGGCAAAACAAAAATATATATTTTAGGACCATCATAGAAAACTAACCCCTATAGATAGGCAATTAACTTCCAATTGCCGGCAGTTCTGCGTATATGAAAATGCCCTAGTTCATCAAATTCTACGGAATTTTTCCTAGGAGTATTAATTGTAAGTAATAATCAATGCGCGCGTTTTTGTTCCTTTTGTGAAAAATCTTTACCCTTCATTTGGGCCCCCCAACAAATTTTGATACAGGGCCCGTCTAAGGCACGCTACGCCACTGATCATATGTACATCATCCTAATTATCGAACAGAAGCTATATTACTATGCGACAGAAGAGTGAAGAGAGAGTTCTGTGAAGAGAAAATAAAATTATGAACAAGAATCTGTGCAAAAAGTCATCACCCTTCAATGGAACTGGAACCCTTGGTCCTTGAAAGGCAGCTTCCTTAAAACAACCTATATGTGCCGAATTTAGTGGTTTTCTATGCGAACGGCTAGCGCACAGAGTATAACCAACTGCTACTAGCAACTGATCTAGGCAGAAAGATAATAAAGAGAAAAATGAGGGGACTGCCAACATGCTAACATGCGGTATCAAAATTAATCCACGCGATGTGACTTCTGTCATCCTGTAATACCCAAGATGTTAAGAGATGAGTCAGCTGTTAAATTCACACTCCCCGCTAAGACAGAAGGAATATCGATGAGACAGTACTTTGTTTTGGAGACGTTGAATTTGACACGATTCCACTAAATAAATGGACTTGAGTTCACGATCAACCAGAAAAGGCTTTGCATGTGCTTGTCTTATATTGTCAAAGGCGTAAATGTAAAGTAGAGTACCATAAACAGCAAAGGTGTGAAGTGAGTTGGTGGGCATTAAGAGCAGCTAAAAAAAGAGCGAGTGACAGAATTGACCACTGTGGAACACCAACCGAGATTGTGTGGATTTTACGTTCGGCGTCGTCCAATGTCTTATAGTGGTAATCGAACTCATGAACTCATGATGGTTGGTAGTCCATAGTCAAATTTTCAAATAGTCCATAACCATAGGTTGCATTATATTATAAGAAAAGTAAGCACTGCACCACTTCAGTTTGATACTGATGGTTCTCTGCATTGCACAATCTTAAATGACTTAAATGAATTTGATATATGATTTTGATAAAGACATGCGCATCCATAACGAAACTACAAACGTAAAAATTATTGTACCATAAACTATATTCGACAAAATATACGATAATGTGATATAGATCATCATTTGTCTACTATTACCTAAATATAAGACCAAACCAAACAACTATATAAAACTCACATAAGAACTTTAACGATTTTGTTTAAAACCCACTAAAAATAAGCACTGCACACACAATGTCAACCAATGAAAAAAATAAAATGTTTACTATTCTCGTCTTTAATATATGAAACGAAACGAAAAAAAAAAGAACAAAAATAAATTCCAACAAAAAAAAGAAATTCGTTTACTTTTGTTAAAATGACTATAAAACACACAAGCATTTCACCGCTAAAGAAAAGAAAAGAAAAGTAAAGAAAGGTTCCCTTCTATATAGAGAGACCCAAGAAAACCCGCATCTGGGTTTATTCTTTATCTTCCATCTGATAAACATAAAATTGTTAAGAGGAAGACATTTTTTTACATCCCTTTTGCCTTCTTTATTTTTTTTTCAGTATTTTTTTTTTCGTTGAAAATGCTATAAAACGCCTTAAACAAATGGAACGAAAAAAAATGTAAGGAAGCCTTCAACTTGCACTTTATGAAGGCTTGAAGTATGCAGATTTATTAGATACTTTCATCCTTATTTAAAGTTTATTTCATGGTTTGTTTTCTATGAAGGAATTTTTGGTATGGAGAAAATTTTACTACATTTTTTTTTGAGGGAGGGTGCAAAAATAATTTTGTTTTTATCAGACGAGTGAAAAAAAATTGTGGAATTTGGTTCTTAAATCCACAAGTAATTATTTTAAAGGATATACATAGCATATTTATTTTCGGTTCTCTTCCCCTTGATTTTTTTCTAAAGAATTGTTCCTCTTCCACATCAAAGTACTTCAATTCCATTACTTTAACCTGAATAAATAATAAAATTTCTATCTTTTCGTGATAAATTCTTAATCCCGTAAACAAGGTTGGGGTAGCACAAAAAAAAAGGGGAGTAAAAGATCCGAAAGAACAAAAAAATATACACACCCAGCACGTCATATAATAAAAACTTTCTTGACAATGTTAATGTGACTTGCGATAACCCTTAGCAGTCACTTTGATAAAACGTCAAACGATAAGAGGACACGAAGGACAAAAAGTTCTCTCCCAAGGCGCACCAAAAAAGAAGAAGTAAATTCCTCACGACGGTTTCTCGGGATGAAATCCTTGTGCGAAGGGGCAACACAGAGAAAAAAAAATGGAATCATCAAATTGTTAGTCCTGACTCCTGGCGTGGAGCACTTTACCAACTTTTCAAGTATGAGATGTACGTGAACGACGAACGAACGAACGAACGAACCAACCAACCAACCGACCGACGACCGCCCGACCGACCGGCTGATGAGCATAACCTAACATGATTGTAGCACACCAACCGACACAGAGCTAACCAGGACCATCAGGACGACATTTAGGATGTAACTTTCTTCTCTCTGTGTCCTGGAAAAGCCATATACCAAATCCTTCTGATAATCTAATTTGTTGGGAAAGGAGCTGAGCTCTATCTCTGGGTCGTTACTGTTCTGTTCTGTACGATTTCTTCAACATCATTAAGGGAAACATAGAAGGGCACAAAAAAAATTTACTAAGTGGAAGGGCTGGTGGTGGAAAGGGTGGGGGTCGGCAGCTGTAACGACAGTGTCCTTTGTCATGCAAAAGGAACGAAAGGGCGAAGAATTCTTTCTCTTAAGCATTCTTAATTTAACCAGGACTCGATTCTTTTTCTACTTCGTTTACATTCTATAAGAGATCCCTTTTTACTCCTCTCGTCCTTTCTGTCTAAAAGTAATTTTATAATTTTTTATTGCTGTCATAGTTGTGACGGTTGTCAGTATCTGTGCTACATACTCTTGGAACGCGATCTCGTTATAACTTTAATGATGCAAAAGGACGAGAAATGTTTTGTCTTTGAATTGGCCTGATAAAAGTCAATGCAATTATTTTTCAACGTCGACATTGACGAGCCCTTTACAAAACGCTTACACACCACTCCTTCCGACAATTATGGGTATTTTATTCCAGTTTTCAAGGAAAGGATTTTAGTCTTGTGCAACAATGACGGTCTGTGGACCGGACAAGAGGAGTATTCTCGATCAAGCCTCTTCACTGCATACTTATACAAACAATCATTTCTTTTGCTGGATAATGCTAAAATCTATCAATACTGAATATTTTTTTGTTTGTCCTTGTTCAAGTAGAGAATCCTTATTTATGACTTAAGTTTTGATGGGTTTATGTGAAAGCGTAAAAATAATAATAAATTTTGTTTATGAATAAACTCTGCGGATTATTAGATAAATTTTAATCCATAATATAAAGGACTGTGATACTTCTGAAGTCTCCTTGAAAGTGATACAAAAGGAAACAGCGACATTTTGTTTGGTTTGTTTGAAAAAAGTTTTTTCTTTTTTGCGAAATGAAAACTCTCCAAACAGTTTAAGAATGTCCTTGTTTTGATCATGCTGTTTGCTGAAGTCTGTCTTTAATTTTTAGTTAGTCAAAGTTTGCGGAACCCTATGCCATTGCATTTTGGTGTAAAATTAATGATTAACTTTTAACGCGATTTTTCATACTTTGAAATGTTGAGAACACTTGTAGCACTATTTTATGTCGATTGATCTTGTTTTATGTTTCTCCGCAAATTAAGTTCAGTCTGACCAGTATGATTCCAAATCAGTACCCCGATCAAAAGTAATATTTAGTCACCAGCGATGACTTTCTATGCAAATAAGGTCGATATAATGACGTCTCGTTAATCCAAGAATTGAGGTACCCTCTACCATCTCAGAGGTTTGTGGTTCCATTCCATGCACAAGCCATGGCCTTTGGCTTTCCCCTTCTCCCGGTCTGATTATATTCCACCTTTCTTATCTTCCCTCTTCAAAGTATCACTCTTCGCTCTCTTCTGCGCTGGCCTGGAAGCACAAACTAGAACAGTTGACAGTACGAAGGGGTTTAGTTTTGTACTTTAGTCAGTAACATAAAAAAAATACCATAGTCGGCGTCGATAGGTTTTTTCAAGGAATATAACTGCCTTTCCAAGACCGACTTGTCGTGTACGTCGAAATCGGCTTTTGTTCGATGAAGTTGAAGTCCAAGTCTTTCGCTGTACACTGATAAAAAAAATTTCTTGGCTTAAAGCGCTTGTTCTTGAACCAAGCAACTCATGTTTTGGATATAACGAAAACAAAATTGTCTCGGGATAAGCAATAAGATTCGACACTCACGGATTTTGTCATATGATTTCGATAAAACAATATTTAAGCGATGAGCAAAGCAGTATAAAAAAGGGCATTTGAAGTTTCTTTAACCCGGGTTTGAAGACCGCTAACTTCACCCGCAATAACTGAAGCTCCGTCATAGCAATTGTAGCTTGGAACCACATGCGAAATTCTCCATAACTATATGTTCATGCAAACGAACTGCTCTTCTATCATCGGAAGTATTTTTAAAACTAATGAATGTTCCTTTCGTGTCGCCAGAAGAAGAAATGTATCTCAGAGTGGTTGACAACATAAGCCGTGTTTTTTTAATGAACTATATAGTTCTTCCCCATACAAATCTGAAAACCCAGGTTTTATCGAGGTTTTTATCCAGGTCTTGGGACATTTCAAAATTTCCCTTTCTTTTCGGAATGTAGCATACTTACCGGCTGTCGGAAAAACGTCATTTAAAATAAAAACAACATAGAAGTGACGAGAGCAAATTTGAAGGCATGAGGAAACAAATAATTTATTTTTTAGAAACTTATTCATTATTTTCTAGAGGGGAATTCGTGTAACAGTTGTTTACTGATATACAGTTGTTTACTGATTTTAATATATTTAAAGCACTGAAGATGGCGCTTAGTGAAATTTCCCTTGTCGTTTTTTAATGAACTGGATCGAAGACCTATATAGTTCATTAAAAAAACACGGCTATAGATCGACACGAAATATCCGTGGTTTCATCACAAATAATTGCGACAAACTCAAATTTTTGGGTTTCATAAGTAACTTTAATTTTTAGAAAGAGTGCAGAAAATAGCCATTATTAAATGATTTTGAATATTGTGTGATAATCCAGAAAATGCTGAAGCTGATTTTTAATATGAGGATTATGTTTGGCCAAAAGTGAAATTAATTCAACATAACTTTCCCGGTTAATGGAATATTAACCCTCGCACTGTCCGCGAAAGGCTTGCTCCTAACATGCCAAGTGGCAAAGAACATTTATAAAAATTTTAATAATTTTCCGGTTCCGGATTTATAATGAGTGTCTACTAGATTTTCAATTGTACCGAATTTAGAAAGAGCAAAAACTGATTTTAAATGCTCGGAGGATTTTTGGCCATGCCTATCAACGGCTTTAAGAAAATTATTTAAATCATTAAATCCCGAAGACTGCTCTTTTCAGTTGAAAATAAAATGCAAGGCCAACAAAAAATTTTTGCTTATAGTCGGAGAGCCAGAGCCGAGATTTTAACTTCATCCGTAATATGGACAAACTTTACGGTAATATCTTCCGAAGGTAAGGGTGATAACGATCCTACGCAGGCGGACAACTCAATGGGGGCGGAGGCTAGAAATAATGGGTCAAAGTAACCCCTTTTTTTTTTAAATTAACCTCATCGATATAGTGCACGAAAATTTGCAGAAAACATAGATCAAAATAAACTAAATCCAATTCCAAATGGGCGGACACGTAAGTTGGGGCAAAACGGGTGGCGGACAGGGGTGAAGTACCCCTAAATTTATGAAAGAAAACGTCATCAGTAATATGTCCGCCATTTACACTACCCAATTGTGTACATTTAAGACACAATATGCCAAAAGGGCGGACAGCTAAGTAGAGGCGATCAGCTGTAAAACGCGGTTACATGAGGTACTTAAAGAACTAAACTTTCAATGAACGAAATATAAAAAAAAATTTTTTAACTACGTGCCAGTCGATACACCCCACTGATAATGGCACCTTTTACTAATTTGGGTAAGGCAAACTCAATAAAAATAAAACCAACCCTCTAACTTGATCGTAAACTACCCCAGGACAACCCTTATTACCAAAATTGAGGGCTTCGCACTTGCTTATGCAAATAACCCCCAACATTTTGGAAGACGCATCATCAGTAATATGTCCGCCATTTGCACTACCGTATTGTGCGCCATTTAGGACACAACATACCAAAATGGCGGACAGCTAGGTAGAGGCGAAGCTGTAAAACGAGGCTGTTTGAGCTGCGTATGCGAACACGTTTTTGCGTATCGCAGGCGGAGGCGTTTATACATTACTACAATATTATTAATGTGTGTATTAATTAATAATAGTTATTAGTGCGTAATAAGTACCTTGCAAAAAAATTATTCATAAAAATCAAGATGGGTAAAATATTAAAAAAAATTTTAAGTGTAGTTTTGTAAATTTTTTTATTAAAATTAAGATATAGAAATGCCAAGTTAATTTAGAAGTTCCTTGGGCCTTCCAATCTGTCGCAGCTGAAGAAACGATTTTCTAATAGTCCTTAAATTTTTTTCTGTTTAATGATGTGAACTATTTGTAGCAAGAACGATGGTATCCACTCACATTATTAACTGTTTCGGGTAAAACAATATCACTGTATTTCAAATTACATATTACACGAATTTTTAATTTGTCTCTGCACGTTTTTAAAGTACTCTCGGTAAATTTTATAACTCCAGTTTTTTCGCTACAATTAATATTGAGAAAGCACGCGGCTTCAGCTGTTTGCTTTGCCATCTTGGACACCGTTGGTCTAGTAAATCGTGGTAATATAACGACGTTCGGCAGTATTTCATATCCCTGTCTATTTCTCTTTCTTTCTTTCTCGGGCCACCTCCACGACGCAAGGCTACGCTCCCCACACTTATAGGGTTGACATATTGGAAGGCCCAGGGAAATTTAAAATTGACTTGGCATTTTTATATCTTAATTTTAATAAAAATGTTTACAAAACTACACTTAACATTTTTTTTAAAGTTTTACCCATCTTGATTTTTATAAATAATTTTTTTGCAAGGTAGTACAGTACAGATGTAATATTGATGCGCCAAAAATTCTTGGAAGGAAGATTTTTCATAAATCGTTAATGGAGCATAAAAGAAGCTTAACTTTAAATTTGAGGGAAATTTCGAGTGGACGTTTTTTGGAAAACTCAAAAAGTTTTTGAAAAGCGTTTTTCTCTGAATCTACGCATTTTAGAGAAAAGTTGTTTAAACAAAAAATGTAGAAGACATTGTTACCTACAATTTGTTTCATAGAGGTCAGGCTGTACAACTTCAAATACAGAAGTTAGGTGGCGCCAAAGTTTCCAAAAAAGTGTTTTTTCGGTTTTTGTCCCAGAAAAAATAGTTTTTTTTACAAAAGTGTAAATCAGTAAATTGTTCCTCTTAAAAATGTCTACAACATTTATTTAAACTTTTTTTCCCTCCGACTTACCGTTCCAAAGTTATAGGCAGTAAATGCTACGCTGCGTAGTTAACGGTGCTATTGTTACTAAAAAGCGTCCATTTTTCAGTTGGTATGCATACATAACGACGACATAATTAATTTTATAATTTTATTTATACTATCTTTTATTAGTGATTGAAATTACAAATTCTTCATTTTTATTCGTATTACTAATACACCATTCTATTTTATTATTTCTGTTGTGTCAAAAAAAAATATATCATACGCATTGCCCACAGCTTGTCTCAAAAATCTGTTAGTATTGATCACAATAATACATTGTTCATTGGAGTTGAACTTTAAAACAATAATAATTATTAAGAGTTGTTGTTAATCAGTTTAAACAATCATAGCTCATTCAATGGCAACTTACCAATTATAACTGTACTCAAATTAACCTGTGTGCCGTCTTCAGAGCACAATTCTCACACTTCAGCACGCTATAACTTTGGAACGGTAAGTCGGAGGGAAAAAAAGTTTAAATAAATGTTGTAGACATTTTTAAGAGGAACAATTTACTGATTTACACTTTTGTAAAAAAAACTATTTTTTCTGGGACAAAAACCGAAAAAACACTTTTTTGGAAACTTTGGCGCCACCTAACTTCTGTATTTGAAGTTGTACAGCCTGACCTCTATGAAACAAATTGTAGGTAACAATGTCTTCTACATTTTTTGTTTAAACAACTTTTCTCTAAAATGCGTAGATTCAGAGAAAAACGCTTTTCAAAAACTTTTTGAGTTTTCCAAAAAACGTCCACTCGAAATTTCCCTCAAATTTAAAGTTAAGCTTCTTTTATGCTCCATTAACGATTTATGAAAAATCTTCCTTCCAAGAATTTTTGGCGCATCAATATTACATCTGTACTGTACTACCTTGCAAAAAAATTATTTATAAAAATCAAGATGGGTAAAACTTTAAAAAAAATGTTAAGTGTAGTTTTGTAAACATTTTTATTAAAATTAAGATATAAAAATGCCAAGTCAATTTTAAATTTCCCTGGGCCTTCCAATATGTCAACCCTATAAGTGTGGGGAGCGTAGCCCTGCGTCGTGGAGGTGGCCCGAGAAAGAAAGAAAGAGAAATAGACAGGGATATGAAATACTGCCGAACGTCGTTATATTACCACGATTTACTAGACCAACGGTGTCCAAGATGGCAAAGCAAACAGCTGAAGCCGCGTGCTTTCTCAATATTAATTGTAGCGAAAAAACTGGAGTTATAAAATTTACCGAGAGTACTTTAAAAACGTGCAGAGACAAATTAAAAATTCGTGTAATATGTAATTTGAAATACAGTGATATTGTTTTACCCGAAACAGTTAATAATGTGAGTGGATACCATCGTTCTTGCTACAAATAGTTCACATCATTAAACAGAAAAAAATTTAAGGACTATTAGAAAATCGTTTCTTCAGCTGCGACAGATTGGAAGGCCCAAGGAACTTCTAAATTAACTTGGCATTTCTATATCTTAATTTTAATAAAAAAAATTACAAAACTACACTTAAAATTTTTTTTAATATTTTACCCATCTTGATTTTTATGAATAATTTTTTTGCAAGGTACTTATTACGCACTAATAACTATTATTAATTAATACACACATTAATAATATTGTAGTAATGTATAAACGCCTCCGCCTGCGATACGCAAAAACGTGTTCGCATACGCAGCTCAAACAGCCTCGTTTTACAGCTTCGCCTCTACCTAGCTGTCCGCCATTTTGGTATGTTGTGTCCTAAATGGCGCACAATACGGTAGTGCAAATGGCGGACATATTACTGATGATGCGTCTTCCAAAATGTTGGGGGTTATTTGCATAAGCAAGTGCGAAGCCCTCAATTTTGGTAATAAGGGTTGTCCTGGGGTAGTTTACGATCAAGTTAGAGGGTTGGTTTTATTTTTATTGAGTTCGCCTTACCCAAATTAGTAAAAGGTGCCATTATCAGTGGGGTGTATCGACTGGCACGTAGTTAAAAATTTTTTTTTTATATTTCGTTCATTGAAAGTTTAGTTCTTTAAGTACCTCATGTAACCGCGTTTTACAGCTGATCGCCTCTACTTAGCTGTCCGCCCTTTTGGCATATTGTGTCTTAAATGTAATGGCGGACATATTACTGATGACGTTTTCTTTCATAAATTTAGGGGTACTTCACCCCTGTCCGCCACCCGTTTTGCCCCAACTTACGTGTCCGCCCATTTGGAATTGGATTTAGTTTATTTTGATCTATGTTTTCTGCAAATTTTCGTGCACTATATCGATGAGGTTAATTTAAAAAAAAAGGGGTTACTTTGACCCATTATTTCTAGCCTCCGCCCCCATTGAGTTGTCCGCCTGCGTAGGATCGTTATCACCCTTACCTTAGGAAGATATTACCGTAAAGTTTGTCCATATTACGGATGAAGTTAAAATCTCGGCTCTGGCTCTTAGACTATTATCTTGACAACCGGTAAAAGCCAATTCGCTCTATCGTATAATTTAATAGAAAAATGCCTAATGAAAGTTTTACTTTCACTTAAAATGTGTAATATTGGTTTCGGTCTACCATTTTCAATTATCTATTTATTCTTCGTAAATGAACGCGAGCCAAAGGATTGCTGCAAAAAATCGTCCATTATGCAAAAATGCTTACTATCAACATTACCCATAATATTTAATAAAGGCATAAATATTTTTCAATATCTCCAATTTTCTTTTCAAACTTACTTTTTAAAACTAGTTGCACTATTTTAACTCACAAAACAAATCGCACCAACTAAATTGCAGGCAAAATATTTTTTTATTTATTTTATTTAATTAATTAATTTCTCCAAAAATACTGCTTTTTACTATTTTCTACAATTAAGTCTTTAATTTCAAACCCCATTGTACAAATTCATTTCCAATTAGATTACTCATAAAATTGAATTCCCTCCAATCTTATTAGAAAACTTCTCTCCGCTCTCACACAAAAATATACTCACATTATTCCCAGCGGGAAAAGTTTGAAGGCCTTCCTCAAGAAGCTTTTAGGAAGGAGTTCGTATTCGTAGTTCCACAAAAGTAGGATGGAAGGGTCAAATGTAGATATGTAATTAATGTACAGATTTATTCAGTTAATACAATTTACCATTAAATTGTGTATAAAAATGTGTATCTAAAAGATTATTATAAAGGGATTAAAGCAATATCTTCCAAGGATCTCAATATATTTAGAAGGTGTAAGAAATTGTACTTTCTTGGAAGAAATAAAATATGACGTATCACAAACACCTTACCTGGAATGCGTGGGGAAGGTGAATGAGCTTTTAGAGCTTTTCGACTCATTCCTTCTAATGACATGGCTGCAGAAAAAAGATATGGAGCGGAATGCGAAAAGGAAGGAATTCTCGCCTTCCAAAAAAGGCTACCGTCATGCTTCTTGGTATGATTCCATTTCCCGCTGGGTTCTGACAAAACTTCGTCTGGATGCAAAATCTGGATTGCTTCCCTTGGCATTGGTCACAGGAACAAACTTTCGTTGTGACTCCCCATCTCCACTTCCCTCTTCATACACAACTTCGCACTGAAGTGCGTTCCAACGGACAGTCAGGGAAGCAATTCAAATCCTGCTTCTCGAAGTCCGGTAACATGTTTCTTTTCATACCCACCCAGCGGGAAAAGTTTGAAGGCCTTCCTCAAGAAGCTTTTAGAAAGGAGTTCGTATTCGTAGTTCCACAAAAGTAGGATGGAAGGGTCAAATATGGATATGTAATTAATGTAAAGTTTTTATTCAGTTAACACAATTTACCATTAAATTGTGTATAAAAATGTGTATCTAAAAGATTATTATAAAAGGATTAAAGCAATATCTTCCAAGGATCTCAATATATTTAGAAGGTGTAAGAAATTGTACTGCCTTGGAAGAAATAAAAGAGAACGTATCACAAACACCTTACCGGGAAGGCGTGGGGAAGGTGAATGAGCTTTTAGAGCTTTTCGAGTCATTCCTTCTAATGACATGGGTGCACAAAAAGATATGGAGCGGAATTCGAAAAGGAAGAAATTCTCGCCTTCCAAAAAAGGCTACCGTCATGCTTCTTGGTATGATTCCATTTCCCGCTGGGCAGCGGACCCGCGATGACAAGCTGAAAACGGACGACTTCTCTTCTACTTCTCGCTATGCCACTGCCTTTCGTTTCGGCGAAACTTTTTCCTTAGCCTTCTTCTCCGCAAACTGATTTGGTCCTGAAAAGGATCGTTTCTGTTTATCATTTTGTCATTCGTTTATCATTTATCGATTAATCCGGTTTTTGGTTCATAATTAGGGATTTTCGTTGTAGTCGATAGATCAACAAGTCTGTTGCTGGAGCTCGACCAACAGTTGCCATGCTCTAACCAGCTACATGGCTGCAAATCGCTTTCGGCAACATGGAACACGTTTAGCCTATTCGACTAGGCTTCTGCATTTTACTTATCTGTGCTTATATGTACCTTCATATTGCAATGAATTGTAATGAAAAAGGTTGTCGTTATGCCTTCGACCCTAGGACCTCGAAATGTTAATCGAAGAGATGTTTCGATCTAGAAAGTAGACATTACGCTTTCGAAGGATAATGTACGGAATCGACTCTAGAAGGTTTCTATTCCCTACTGGGTTGTTTTTGTGTCGCCTTTCGTTCATCGTTTGTTTATTTTGTACATACTGCGTGTGCTTATTAATTATTGGTAATCTGTTGAGTGTTGTGCTTAATGTTTGTCTTCCTTTTGTTTATCGTCGCCGCTCATTTAAATTTTTCGCTCATGGTCAAAAATGCCTTGTCTTTTGGCGGCTCTCGTCGCCCATTTAAATTGAGATGCCACCCTTGCCGTCGCGTCGGCACGACATATTTATAAAATATGTACAAATTTTGCGCTCACTTCCTTCGCGAAAATGCCGCGAAAATGGAGACCACTGTTTTAGAGCTCAGTGTCTAGTTATCAAACCAACCAGTGATATCTTTCCTACTCCAACTGAACAATGCCCTGGCTTCGTTTTAAGACGGCACCAGAATAAACTGCTTGGAGCTCACCAGACCATGTGTAGATCATGCAATTCTAACCAAACCAGGGTTTCATGCCTTCGAAACCCTGATGACACAGAACCCAAACAAGAGTGAGCCGATTGAGATTGCACAGTGAATCAAAGACGTGGCAGACCCAAACTGGTTTAGACTTGGTCCTACAGGGCTTTGATGAGTGGTGAGATAGCAGGTTCTTCTTCTCCTTACGCTCCTGTAATACCTCGTAAGGCGGAACAGGGTGTTTTAAGCGATCAATTCACGCTTTCTTAACTGAAAATTTATCTATCTATTGGCAATTCCTAGAATCGTAATAGGAATATTTCAAAAATAATTACCATTCCAAGGAATTCGTCAAGTATGGCGGAAGTATGTTTTGCCAAATTTCAAGGATATGTGCACTAATGGAACTCTGCGGGGCCCTCAAAAGCATCATCTCCACGCGACCACGCAACATCAAACATAATTTTCGAGCAATCGGTGACATCGAACGAAAATTCCAAAACAGCAACCAATATGGCAAAAAAAAGTTCGGTAATTGAAATTTGTATTTCATTGAGTTAAATCAAAAACATGAAACACTTATCAGAGCGATATTAATATAAACATAGATACATTTTAGAATCACCTTAAAAGGATATCGCCGAAACGTGTTCAGCAAATCGAAATCGAACGTTTCATTAGTTTTTAATCGCAAACCCCAGAACCAATATTGGAGCAGAGTTGAAAGGGAACACTTGCAAATGACAACCTGATTTCCTGTGAATTCAACGCGGATCTGACGACTACAAACTACAAAGGACTTCCTCTGCCGAGGGTTTCTAATTACGTTTCCGATGTCGGCCACTGATAAGCCAATTTCACCTATACAATCGCAGACTCATCTGCTGAGTGTGAATGCACGAAACGATAGAGAAAAGTTAGAGGGGGGGGGGGTGGTTTGGGAGGAGAGCAATACTTATATTAGGGCCGATAAAATCAGAAGTTGATAATTAAGGGCCGTCGAAACGTTTTTTTTCCTGTTCCTTTCCTGTTTTTTGATTTACTGCGACAGGATTCCTATAATAATAATCAGGAGTTCGTTTAATACTATTAATTAAGAACAGTAGCGAGAGTCTGTTTAGGATTTCTAGAAACGAGGTCGAATTAATATATTTCGCACAAATACACCCTGGGAGAAGGGCGGAAACTGGAGGAATACTATAAGGCCTGGTTCTCTTCTTGCTGAGCTCTCAATCAATATCTTATCAACGAATTCAAAATTACTCTGAAGATCTCTTACTCTCTCTCTCTCTCTCTGTCGGTTGAGAATCCTGTATTGATTTGATGGCGTATTTCTGGGCATTATGGTAAGCCTATTATTATTTATGCGAAGAATCTATTCGAAAATGAAACTAAATGAATTGATTTTCTTTTTTCGTCCTCTGCAAGGATTAACATAATACCATCAGCCATGAATGGTCCCCGCTATAAACATAACTATAAACAGTTTTAGGATAAACAGGATTCCATCCATTAGTGGCCAACAAAGATGCTTTCTTTCGCCAGGATAATCACCAGAAAGGGACCAGCGTTCCGTTCACTGCTTCCCTTCACAAAATATATAAAGATATAAATACTGAACGGCGAAAACGGGTGTAGGAGGCGGTATAGCAGCAGTTGGGCTGGGTAGCCAAAAAAGAGAGCTTGGGAAAAATTACATTATCCTCAAAATTACAATTTTATGACAAACGTTTTATATTAATGGCGCGGGACTAGTTGTCTACTGACAATTCATAAGAGACGAGACTTATATTTGCTAATCTAATGAAAACGACAGCAACTTGTGTGTTTGATTAATGGGTGTATTCTTTGCTGGTTTTTTTTTATGTGTGGAAGGGGTAGAGTGGGACGAAAGGATCTATTGATGATGAAAAGACAAGCTTTGTAAGGATATTCGTTGGGAGATTTTTATGAATTGTACGTGTATAACCCTTTCTGTTCGGCAATATGTTGATACTTGTGTAATAGGATTAGTTTTGGAGTGTATTGGATGGAGTCTAGATTTTGTGCTGAATCATTCGAGGATAAATTTTTATCGTTTTATGTAACTGGTTTTGTGGTTTTAGTAAATCGAGTTTTGAAAATCTTGTTGTTTTGATTTTATTAATAATAAGTGAAAGGGAATATTGTATAGAGTATTATGCTGGGAGATATGCTATGTATTGTTGAATCCGTATTTATTTATGTAACCGAGAAAGGTGAAGATATAGCACACAATTGGAATCAAGGCATAAGTCAAGTTACTAACGGTCATGATGAACGTTTCGTTGACTTCTGTAGCTCCCACCCACTCATGGTAGGTGGAGCTTACTTTTGTCACAAGAAAATACAGGGAACTGGCTATCGCCGGATGGTAGAACGATAAATCAGATAAATAACGTGGCCGTCGGCCGAAAATGGATAACTATTTTGGAAGATGTCAGGAGCTTTAGGGGATCAAACATTGGAAGTGACCAGCATTTGGCCTCAAAATCGCCGCAGTCAGAAACGTCCAACGCGGAGCCGTAAACCGTAGACGGTTTAACGAAGACCTTCTGCGTGACAATATTAAAAAGGCTATAATATGGCCCTAAAAATAACGTAAGATCTCCAAGCAATGGCCATGGAAAATGGTAAGACTGCTGGAAAAGATAGCATTCCGCCAGAATTGTTTAAAGATGACTCAAGACTCACAGGAGATGCCCTACATCAAACCCTGGAAATACCCTGAAACACTTGTACTTTCCCGGAGGATTGGACGGAAGGTATCATATTCGAAATACCAAAAAAGGGGGGACTTAACAATATATGCTACTATATCTACTACTAATCTACTACTTATCTTTTGTGTGGTAAAAATCTTGTCGCCCATTTTATTATATAGGATAGAGAAGCAGTAAGCCGAACGCTTAGAAGACAGCAGGCTGGATTCAAAAGGGCTGCTCCCCATAGATCGTATTAATAGCTTAAGAATCATAGTGGAGCAGTCTACTTAATTACGATCCCCATTTAACCTTATATGGCAGGCACTATAGCAACGTGGACTGCCTGACCAAAAAAATATGATTAATAAACGCTCTATACAACCAGCGCCGGCCCACGCATTCACATCACATAAATTGTATTTAAGTTTATCTTCTATATTAATATAGAATAAGAATAAGAAATCTGTTATTGTATAGGTATTGGGCATGTTTTAGGCTACTTTTTCGCTCTGTTCCTACTATCGGATACGGCTATCGTATTCGACTATCGGCTCAGACCGAAAACTCGACCCGATCATCGTAGGAAAGCGAGTGGAAACTCTTTTTATCATTTTATAGTAGCCCGGGAGCCGCTAATCGATTTCTTAGGCTACTTTTTCGCTCTGATCGGACTAGTGGGTCAGACCGAAAACTTGAACCGATAATCGAGGGAAAACTATATTTTATCATTCTAATTGTAGGCCACAAAAAGCTCTATCTAAATATCTAAGTTTGCCTAAGTGAATCGTGATCGTACTATAGGCAACCCTTTACTTTCGGGGATAGCGTTACCTGTACTGCGAGCAATATTTACTTAGGGATTTAAATAGAGCTTTTTGAGGACTTCAATTGGAATGATAAAAAAGTTTTCACTCGATCAGGATTATACTTTTTCCGATTAAGTTTTCGAAATGCAGACCTACCTCCACCTTTTAACGGCCGCCGCTCCGGCTATAAAAGATTTTTATTGATTGTAATAGGTACGTTGTCATTCTGTCTGTTTGTAGGGGCTGGGGGCATTTTGACGGGCAGTATTTTCTTAGACATATTTTAGGTTAATTTTTCACTCGTTCAAAAAGATATTTTATAGAAAGAGACCGGCAAGTCGTAATGGGGTGTATAATATTGCACAATACTGAAGGATTGCATATTGATTGTGTAGTAGACAAATTTTATAAAAATAATCGTGCACTGCTGCCACTGCCAGATATTGTTCAGCCTTCAACAGGCGGGAACACTATTGATCATTATGGTTTGCCATCTCCGCAAAAAATCGGTGGGTCTGATGATAATTTATAGTCTCGACACAGGTACGCATTTATGACGAAAATTCAGCATTCATCAGGAATATGAACCTCATCAATTAGGAAAACCGATTAGGCAAATTTTGGTTAATCGATTACGAAATCTCAAAAGAGGGCCATCTGTCGAACGATAGATCAAGTTAAAAAGCCAGCTTTTGGGCGTTTTGCCAGAGTCAGCTGATTTTGATTTTAATTTTACTTGAAAATTAATAAAAAATATTTCTTCTTTCCATATTAAAAAATTAAATATAACTTGTTTCCATTACATTAAGGCAACAACGTGTCAAAGATATAAATTTTTTTATTTTTCGTTCTCTGACATTTTTCACTACAGTACCACTTGTTACAACTGTCATAATATAATGAAGTATTTAAACGTGTGTCACCCCCTAAAGGCGTTCGTCATTAATTACGAATTTTCGTTATATTTTTATTGCCGTGTGACGAGGCTATTAAACAGAGAATAAATATATCGAACACAATGAACCAAAGTTATACCATGAACAAAAAGAAGTCTACCAACGCATCATCAACAGTGTAAATACGGGTGTAAATGGTGTATATTAGCCAAAATACGTGCAGATAACTAGAACTGGATTGATCATATCCGGATCATATAGAAAATCCTGCGTGCAACATATACAGAAACAGTCATAAAGCTAAAGTTTTACAATACTGCATGCTCGTTGTCTGAGATAAATGTACCATGGGAAATAAAGTATAAACACTCACTTGTCGTCTTTTTTTAATCTGTTCTATTCTATTCTGTCCTGGAACATTAAAAAAACGGCAAGGGAAATTTTCATTTTTATTTACATAAATTACGGCTTTGGGCATTTTAATGTCTTCTAATATTGCATAAAGATCGGTCTTATTTATCTCTCCAATAATTTTTCTCGTTTTTCATTCAGTAAACAAAACATTTTACTTTATTTGTCAACAGCCAAGTTAAAAAACGTATGTGAGAAAAGGGAAATTTAAAATTTCCCTTTGTGCTGGATAGTGTTCTTGATAATTTTCGGGGACAAGACTTTTGTATGGAAGCTGTTCTGTTCTGTGCTGGAATAGATTAAAAAAACACCCCTAATATCTGGAAAAGTATACGACCTAGGTCATTCCTTTGTATGTAACTTTTTTAGGTAATTTTTTGGTGCATCCGAAACGAAGAAAAAACATGCTTAATAATGCATTTTTCTGAGAAAAATACTAAAAAACAAAGTATTTTGGATGGTTCAGATGCAAAATATCGATTTTAAACCTAGATAATCTTCTAAACGGAGCCACTCAGGTTTCTGTTCTTTATATCGAATTAAAAGGTGCCGCTGGATAGTGTCACTAAGCCCCCTCTCTAGGACAATTTTTTCTCCAAATATACCCAGGAATCACCCTTTAACCGATTAGCATTTAAGTCGGAAACACCCTGTATATTATGCACATTTTCGTATTCCTAGTGCCGTGCGGGCGGTATCTATGCATGCTGCACAGGGCGTCAACACGAAAAGACGAAATACGAAAACGAGAAGCAGCAGCGGGCAGCGGCTCTTTTGAGGATCAAATCAGTGTTAGTAGTGTCCCCACGATGAAAACATAAGACACATTTTTAATGTTGCCAATGTTCATCTAAAGCCGGAAAGTATTTATTCAATTTGATAGGGGCGCCAAAAATGTGAATTTTTGAGCTGCATAGTGAACGCCAAATTTTGCAAATTAATGGCCTTTTTTTGGAAAAATGGGAAAATGTCATGGGCGAAGTTCTCTGCACAGGCGCCAAATTTTCACGGCTCGGACGAGGTGACGGGCGAAAGCTGGTGTTAAATAAATAATAATTTTCACAAATCAACTTTTATTGCAAAAGGCCCCATCAAAATTTTCTTTTTCGTTCGAAATAATGTTTTTCACATTCATTTTGGCGCCCCTTGCCTCCTGGCGCTGTATACAACAATTCAAACTGCAAAGTCCTCCATAATGGAAAATTATCTGACAGTTTTGATGTAAGCTCAGGAGTACCACAAGGATACCTACTTTCACCACTACTCTTTGTTATAGTAATAAACGGCATCCTTGTCAGCTCTTTAGATAGTAGAGCAGGTACCTACATGCTTGGATTGGCCAACTGTAAGTAGTTCCTTCCTGTGCCATCTGTAAATGCGGCTGAGGAATTTTTGGGGCGCCGTAGAAAGGATTGCAGGACACTTGTTTTTTCAAATCGAAACGACAAGCCATTAGGCGGACTGCTGAACTTGTTTAAACCGCCAGGCCTATAAATATGAGGTGTAGGTGTACAATAGACCAAGTGAGTGAGGGCGTTATTTTTGGACCCTATACTTCATCAAAGAAGAAGAATAAATCCGATGTAACAAAAACGTAACGTGTCGTAAAGATCACAATGGAATTGTGGTCATTGAAGTGAAACTTCTTGGCCTGCGCTGGGAGTAAAATTACAAGGCCGCACCAGACCACTTTTCTCCACTATCTGTGGTGAACGTGATTATATGATGTTTCTATAACTCATTCTCTGAAATAAATACTTATACACACTTATACATATATGCCAATCTAATTGTTCAAAGATTACCAGGAATCTTATCTAAAAGGGGGGATTTTCTATGAATTTTCACTTCTGTCGTGGGTCCCCCTTTTGAAAATTCAACGCTCATTCTCGCAAATCAATTCATGTAACTGAAAAATTAAATCTGCAAATATTTTACGCTTAGTCTTACTCATATTTAACATTGTACTTACTTCAGAAACTCCCCTCTCCTACCCCATTTATGGACCACTTTAGCTGAAAATTACTTTGCCACAACATCCATACTACATTCAAGCCCATTTCACCTATACAAAAATATTGCCCATCAAGAGAACTGAGAAGCAAAAATTTCACTTAAGATCACGCACCAAGGATATGCGATGTGACCCAGAAAATTTGTTTTTACTTGCGGAGAAGAGAGAATATGAAAACTTCCAACTCCAAAGTAAACACCACTCCCTGGGGATCTTGAAAATCAACAACTGGGAAATCGTTACTAGGCATTACATTCGATACTTGTAAGGCTGACGCGTCTTGTTCCTTATACCAAAAGAAATTTCTAGCCCAACCCCAAAAAAATTCCCTAGCCACCATCGACGCCTCTTCCCAAGAAGCCCCCCCCCTCTAGCCCAGCCACTCGTCCTGGTCTTCGATTCACTTTCTCCTTTGCAGACATGTCAAAAACACTCTGTTACCCCGGCTGAGATCATTTCTAAAAAAGATTCTGGAGTGAAAAACATGAAATAAAAACAGGAAAAAAAAGGAAATAACAAAAAAGGAGCAGAAATCAAGTTAAGCATTTTAAAATGACGCAAGCAAGTTAATAAGTCTGCAAATGGAGAGGATCCTTTGATGGAAATAATAACATCAAATGAGAAAGTCACAAGACTACGTCGTCCTTGTAGCCATGACTGTAGCAGGGCGGGAGGGGGGAGTATTGTGTGTGAGGGGTATGGGGGATGGCCGGGGGTTGAGGCACTTTATAACCCAATTATGAGTGTATTATAATAAAATTGACTGTGCCCTGGCTGCTTGCATCCTCAAAATGTCTACATAACAAAGCAAGGATGAGAACCAAAAGGGACGAACAGGACGACAATACACAAGTCCCACGAAATTAGAATCGATTTCCAGTTGATTCACTTTTTATCACAATCATCGTACTTCATGCTCAGGACACCAGAACAGGAAGGACGACACCTTACCTCCACCGCCAGGCAATTTTCTTCTCATAGGCAGAGACAGACACAGAAAGAGAGACCCAGGAGCTTTCTTCTTCCTTTTTTTTTAATACATATACATAAGTATATAAATATACATATATTTTTTGTGTTTACGGCTCCTTTCTGTTGCCATAGCTTGTCCCCATTGTCTCCGTCTGTGGGCTCCTTACAGAGGGTCTGCTCCTGAAATGGGGTCCTTGCAGCGAATGGTGTTGACATTAAAACAAAATCAAGGAAAATTGCCAAAGAGCAAGAGAGAGTGAGAGAGAGTAAAAAAACTGCCAGAGGAGCTCCGCGTTTATTGTTTAAATATTTTGGTAAGATTTATTTATATTGGTTTAGGTGCTAATGTGTAATGCCCCATAGATATTCTTTGCTGCCCGCTTTTATTACGTAATATAATTTGGAAAATTGCGTTTCCTTGATGGTGGGATTACTGCAATATTTGGGGACTTAGCAATAATCAGTTTTTAAGTTTCTCTTTCTACCGCGCGTTTTTTGTCTTTGTGGTTATAATTCGGTTATATTATAGGGGGTTAACTTCATTGAGATGCTAATAATGTAGAAAACATTAAAAATATCAGAGGGTTATAATGTCTGGACTCTACGGTGGATATATCAAAATTTCCCAACGAAACTGTTCCCAATTCTTGACGGGTCATCAAAGAAGTGTGTGGTCGGGCATTGTCAAGATGGAAGACAACACCTTTCCCTATTATTCAATTCGGACCGTTCAATTGCATGGCGTAATCTCTCTAGTTATCCACAGTGAAGTTGAGATTCGATCCTCTGGTCAACTTGAAGAACCTCATAGTGGTATCCTTAGTAGTTTCCTTTCCAGTCTCGCCACACACACAAATCATTACTTTTTTTCAACATTAATCTTAGCTTTGCAAACGTTTGCGGCGGCTTACCATCATTGTTCACAATCTTTCGCGCTTATTAAAAGAAATAGAGACGTCGAGAGTCTAATGTTTGGCATTTTATCTCCCATGTTTGGGTGGCCGAACCAATTTCAATTTACTCAGCTACAAAAATTAAGCGAATTTTGAAATTAATTGGGCGGAGCTAAGAATAGAGTGAAACAGAACTTGATCTGCAGCCCAATTAAACATTTCCTCATTGAGCGTTTCGCACTCTTCATAGAGCTCTCTCTGCCCGACACATGACTTAAATACGAATACAGCTTTCTTAATGGTGGACTGGAAATGTTGTATCGCCTGATGGTATTATCTACTCCCGGCTTTGATCTAGTTATCTAATTTTTTTCCCCGGCCCAAGCAACCCAATACCTGCTCAAATATATGACATGTTGGTTAACCGCCATCATTTTTCGAGACTGACGTAAGAGTGTACGGAGGCAAGCGCAGATCCACCGTTATGGGCACGATGGGCATGCCCACAACCCTAATAGACTTGTGACGTCACACTTTCACAGTCTATTGAGATTGATAGGCCGATGATATTATATCCTATGCCTTAATAAAATAAAAAAAATATGAGTGTGCTTAAAACCACACTTTAGAAGTAAAAATTTCTTACCCAACAACTGCCACAAGTATTAAAATATTAACCAGCTAACAATATGCAATTGATATAGTGGAGGTCTGTCGGATATATATAATACGCTTTCAGAAAAGGAAGGCCAACGACAGATATAGGATGTGGGATTTAAAAAAAAAAGTACCACTGAAATAACATCAGGCGGCGCCACTGAATGACAAAAAAAACAGAGAAATGGATATCTTCACATCTTCATGTGGGGGAGCAAACAAAGTGACCCTTTTTTTGTTTATTATTGTTAACGCATTTTAACGATTTAATAAATTGTATTTGTGACATCGAGCGACTGAATATGGATGACAATTCTGGAGGTTAGTAGAAACTGTTGTATGCGTTGTTAGTCGATTTTCGATAACCTAAGTTTGTACATTGGCATTTTGAACTTAACCTCAATTTCAACGTAGACAAAAATTTCAATTATTGAGAACTCTTTTCTCCCACGACATCCCACTTTGAATTTTTGAGCAAAATGTTCGTAAATATCTATTCTTTCAAGGCATACAAGAGTCAGCTGCCACCGTCTGCCCCTATCGTTGTAATCTTATTTTGAAAAATTAAAAAAAAATCCTCTAATTCTATCAAATTCGTGATCAGCAACCCAAAAAAATCCTTTAATAGTGGAAGCACATAGGGACGCGACGTGACGTGACGTTACGCTACGCGAAGAGACGCGACGCCGAAGTTTTTCAACCAAACATATTGAAGCCGGATTTTACTGGCGTTAAAATTTGATTTGTATGTGTATATTTTATTCTTATTATTGGAATAAAGTATTTTGTGTTTATGAAAAGGAAATTTTTTTCAATACTCATTTTTGAAATTTTTTATTTAGTTTTCTTCGACTTCAATTAATTCTATTTCACAACAACGTGACGTTTGACGTTTTATTTTCGCGTCGAACTAGGCAAAAGTTCAAAGTTGATCAACTTTTAGCGTCGAAAGCTTGGCGTTGCGTCGCGTCGCGTTACATTGTACTCACTATATAGATTTTCATATATTTCAATGTTTTTTTGACGTTACTAACTTCGCGTAGCGTAACGTCGCGTCCCTATGTGCTTCCACTATAAAACTCTATTTTTTATTATTGACAGTAACTTGGGTTTATTATTTCATTGATGACAGCGTTTTTGACAGCTGTCAATTGTCAAAACTATTTTTAGACATCAAATTCGTGATCAGCGACCTGAAAAACATTAGTATGCAGAATTTCGCTTTTTTGTGTTATTTTTTCGACTTTTGGCCAGCTTTTTTTATGAATACATATTTACATTAAAACCTATAAAACGAAGCAAAGGTTTTATGATAACTGAAATATTTTCGATTGAAACTGGTCTAAAAGTCGCGTAAAAACTGCATCAAGTGAAGTTCCATTATGTCGTGGTACTTTTGTCAATATTGGGTCTGTTTAGACGCTTCGCTCCCAGGAACGTTCCACACGAACTTTGTGGATGAAGGGAGAAGTGGGGTGGTACCTCTCATCACCCCCCTTTTTCCCTTCATCCACAAAGTTCGGACCTGGTATCTAATGAAAAAATAATATTGAAACCGCCACTCAAAATCTTGGGGATTTCGTTGAAGTTTTGACCTAGTAAAATTGAACCTTCAGAAGTGGCGATTTTCATGTATGAATTACATTATTTCGCGAAAGTTTTATGCGACGATATATAAAAAGCTACCATCAAATTAATCTGTCCTTTTTCTGCCATAGATCTGCCTACACACATTTCATGGTGATTTATCGTGACTAAGCGATGGCGTTTTTGTATATCTGTATGAGGTGGCAAAACATTAGCGGAGTCCTCATCATATTCTTCGTTTTTCATCCAAGTTTTTCATAAAAGTAATACATTCATTTTTTTTAACAAATTCGTCATCTAAATCTCGTACGTTCGCACCTATACTTTGCCAATTTAGCCAAAGTATTGATAATCCTAGTCTATTCAAACCCTAGTAGTAGTATAATTTAGTTGTGTTAATTTTCTTAAAAGCATGCTCGCGCTACACCTAGGACGCGTAGCGAACAAATGCGAATGCCGCAGAGGTATGCGCGCTCCCGCATGCTCCCGCTACATGCAAGAACATTTATAAATGCATCGGCATCGGTATAGACGATTGCAAACGCGGGTGTTGTTTTACCAAGCAGTCCCCCAACTAGGCACTAACGACATCCAATGCTGCTTGACCTACGCAATCGATTTTCCTACTACTGTTTGCCCCACGGCTTTGCCCACGTGGAACTACACTGTACAAAATCTTGGTCAGGGCGTCATATATTTTGTAAACATCTCCTTTGTAGGAGTGCACTATATCGATCATGAGCGAGTTCATACTCCGAATCGCACTTGGCCGATTTTCAGGTGGCTGTGACCACAACCTTTTTTGAGGGCCGGATCCGCCCCTGTACGGAGGTGCTGATTTAAGTTTGAATCATTATCATCTTAGTATGTTTATACATGTGCGAGAAGGCGCTCGATGCGACCATAAGCAGTACGAACCGTTTCCGAGATATTTTCTCCATTTTTCTAGCAAATTTTCACTATTTCCATGCGTTTTACGAATATGTGCATCGATGCATATCTGAAAACCTCCTACTGTTTACTTGACAAATGCCATCGTAATGACAGTGTTGTATGTTGACTGATCAAAAATGGAGCAAAATTTAAAATGACAGCTCTTGTTGAAAATTCCTTTACTAGCTCATAGAAATGAGATCGACATCATTAGTAGAACGCAAAGGGTTGTTTAAGCCGATTTCTTTCAAATAAAGGAACCTGATTAAAATTGATGAAAGCCAGACGCAGTGTACTGGTACTAGGTCAACCAGATGAACCAACATGCGTCTCAGTAATAACAGCCGATAATAACTTTGGTTCAGAAATAAGTTCAATATTGATAAACCCCGACAAATTCAAGCATCTGTACAAGACATCCAAACTCTTTTTGTACGAGTATGTTCTCAAAAATAGATCATATATGCAGTGGCGGTTTCAGAGGGGGGTAATTGGGACTATTTCCTGGGGTGGGGGTGAAATGGCAACTTCAGTTAGTTGTCGCTTGGGGAAGGTGCAAATGGAATAAAAAAAATATTTAAGTTTTTTTCTTTTTTTAAAATTACCCCCCACCCAGTTGCCTGAAAACGCCCCTGGAAATATGGTCTCGGGTGCTTAGCAAAAACTACCGTCATGTCCAAGAGTAAAATCACTCTCAAAATAGTTACAATACTTAATATCTCTGTTCCGTTTTGAGATTTCAAAAGCAAACAATATTTCATTTACAAACCAATAGATACCAAATAAATCACAATAGCTAACATCATCCACGTACACCTGCAAACAAACACACAAGCAAACCTGATGTGTGTTTATCAGTCTTCGGCACCATAGAACAAATCGCTGAGTTATGTTCATGTTCCAAAACAAGCACAGTACGAGAGTTTTCTTTATGCTTGAATAGCCGAAAAAATCATGAAACATCTAAAAAGTTCTGTATTTATTATCTCCGGTTTCTTATGGCAACGGTTTTACTAAATCAAAAGCGGAAACTTTTCATCGTACGAGTAAAAGAAGAATTTTCAATCGAATTTGAAATTTCTTGTACCTTGAGAAATTTTTGAAAAACTTCCTTAAAAAAACAGAAGTGGAAAAATAACATGTGTAGCGCAAACTTTTCCGGTAGTGTACAGCGCAGCACCGTCTTCCTTCCATCCGTCGATTTTGCTTATGGTATGAATATTCTTGATTTGCGTTTCTTCGGAGAAACAAAAGCAGCAGCAAAAGTAAATTGCTGAGAAACTTTTAAGAAACATCAACATCAAAAACTTCTATTTCCCTCCACAGCGATGGGTGGGGTTTTTGGGGTAGTATAAGCCCGAAAAAACCCACCCCCGACGAAATGTGAAAATAGAACAAAAATTTTTGCTGCATTGTTGTGTACCATTTTAATATGGTGAAGTTAGAAAAAAAAATGTTTTTATATATATATATAAAACCCACCCCGAGCTCAGTATACACCCCTATCCTTGTACTGTATGTACATCGATCCTTGTGGCTTGGCTCTGTGAAATTTTTAATTTCCCTAAAGTCCCGTTTTCATAATATTTTTGTTCTTCTAAATTAGTTTTTGCGCAAAAACACACTCGAGAGCTGCCGAGGAACGTGCAAGCCACAAAAATGTTTCTAAAGAAAACCACCACCAACCAGAGAAGCAGAATATGACGATTGTTATGCGATGACCGTAAAGTGTTTTGTGCGACACAAAAGTTTCTATTACGGTTTTTTTTTGTTTTCCTTTTCCTTTTTCCAAAAAAAAAATAAAAAATATTATACATAAAATACCCGTGCACCACCGTGTATACCGGGAGCACAACTCCGGTGGAAGGACTTGAATCTGGTGTAAAAACCTCGCGGAATATTACGAAAGTTTCCCTTAAAAGTTTTTTGCATTCAGGTTTTAATTTTGTGAACTAAAGGTGTTTCTAAATGCACAAGTTCTATATATGGACCACATTATGGTATGAAGGTTCTTGCATTCGCGCCTGGTTGCTGTAATGGCGTCGTTACTTTTATGCACGTGGTTTACTGTTAAGCGAATACGGTGCTTCGGAAAGGAGTTTTTGTATAAATTCAGTATAATAACATAAACAATATTTAAAGACTTGCGCTTACGTGTTGGTATCTAGTGCTGATCCAGTCGATGGAGCCAAGAGACTTTAATAACAGTTCTATAAAGAATCGAAGTTTTCAATATGGCTAAACGGTGCTTTTATAGTACACAGATCCTTTGGGGTATCTTTTTCCAGCCCCAAATGTGGGTTTTCGTTTGTCCTCCTAAAACCTGAATAGTAGTCTGGGCATATACTTGGCTGTATGTATGTATATATGCTGAGTCCTTGTTACGCTGAGACAGATAATATTCACACGCCCCTAGATTTGATCAGTAAAGCAAGTTTCCATAATAAAACTTTCTTCATTTTCCGCAAAACGTACTCGGAACAAAACCATCCCACCGCTGCCACCATTACCCACTAACTTCCATCGCTGCCACCAAACTCCCGATTCCAATGCTATCCATATCCGATGTAGGATAATATGACGTACCTAGGTACTAGTAGCAAAATCCAAGGCTCGATCCATATCAGTCGACTTCTATTCTATAGTATCTATACTTCATAAATTTGCATGGGAGGAACCACAAAAAAGCTGTACCTAAAAGCTGGCCTTAGACCAACCCGAAAAAGAAGAGTAGGACGACCAAGAAATAGGTGGGCAGATGACGTGCTAGAAGATATACGAAAACAAAAACAGCAAGCCGTAGAGACGACTGGAAGAAAAGACTTCAAGAGGCCCACAAGTCGTACAAGAACTGTAGCGCCGTTTAAGAAAAACAGTTTTGACGACCTACAATGACAACTGCCCCACTAAAAGGCGACACACAAGTCTAGTAAGGGCCGATGGACACATAGACTCATACCAAATGTGTAGAAGGGGGTAATAAGGGAACATGGGGAAGGAAACTACTACCTCACACAGTTCTTGAGTGGGCATGGAGGTTATAGGGATTTCATTCACCGTTTCAGATTCAACGATTCATGTTTCTACCCAGAGTGCCCAGACGATAAAGAGGTCCGCGTCGTTAAAACGCAGAGGTTTGCGGAGGACGGGAGTGTGCTGGAAGCAGTCGCTGAAATTCAGCTAAACATCCAGGACCATATGATAAGGTCGGAGGATATGTGGAGAAAGTTGGAAGTGGTGCTAAAGTTAAGAAAAGCAAGAAATTCAAGGAGAGATGGCAGCTAGATAGCTAGACCCCTCGACCCTTTCCCTTTGAGGGATCCGTTTTTAGCCGTCGTGCTGAGGGCGCCAGACTAAAGTGATGTCTTTGCGGCTCGTAAAGGTCTGGACTTGAATCTCATGAAAAAAGAGGTTTGGTGATTTGTTAGTCAGTAGGAATCTGACACTACCGTCTGGGTGCGTACCGCCAGTGGTGTCTCCTGTCGTAGGCATGAAAGCTTTAAACAGGCGGTCGCACATATGCCCTCGTGCACCGAGGGAAGATTCCTCGCCACTCCTTCGTTAAAAAAATTCCCGCGCGTGCAACTACCCCAGAAGAAGTAAAGGGGGTGCAGCAATAATCCTCTTACCGGGACAACAAGCAGATGCAGACATCCACTCGGGACCCACTAGCGGACCAATGCAATGAGGGCTGAAGTGAAATTGGGGAGCTCCATGGAGCACACCCGAGCCTCGCTTCTCAACATACCCAAGGCAGGATTGGGCAAGGAACCCGCCAAGCTCCAGTTGACCGAGATCACAATGGCAGTGATGCGTTGTTCAACCAGACCCTGTTCGAACGGTCAAGACTAAGCGACAAGTCACTAGGAAGACTGGTGGAGCTGTTCAAGCGGTCTGGCTTACAAATATGAAGTACCGGAGTGTAATACAATAGGCCAAATGGGTAGCCAAGGCATTTTTAGATCCAAGAGCTATTTCACCAAAAGAAGAAGAGTATGTAACTGGACAAGAATAGAACTGATAAGACTACTTTAAACATAGAGTTGAGAGATTCAAAGGGCAAACCTTAGACAATTATATAGATTGAAACGTAGGCAAACATAGACAATATTCCCGCAACAGTTTATCTACAAATGCCTTTCACAAAAGATCACTAGAATGATATTAATATGCTGCAAAAATACCATGGGTGTTACACCAAAGATAAGCAAGATACACACTGAGAACCATATACATTAACCAAGTTAATCCTTAATCGTAATTTCATCATAAACATCAATCTGGTTAATCTGGGATAAAATCCAAGATTGCCGGTAATTTTATGACTTTACTCTCTCGGCTTCTTTTACCGTTCTACCCTAGTCAAGGCAGACCCTTCTTCCCAGTCTTTTTATTTTCTTTTTTTTTGGGACCCTTCACCAGGCGCTCTCTCTCTCTCTGGGCGTTTTTCAAACCTCCTTTAGGGCGACTTTTCCTTCCTCTTCTTTGGAGGGCTTTGCCGGAGCTCCGCCTCCTCATTCGGCTCCCTAGGTCGGTTGCGGGCTTCCGGGGTTCTTGTGACCTCTTTCGACTGCTTTGCAGCCGCCGCATCGCCCTTTCCAGGTATCTTCCTATCAGGGTGCTCAGTGGGCGCTGTTTGGGTAGCTGCTCCGGCCACTTTTCGTGCCCTGTTTTCCGCTCCCCTTTCCTCCTTCAACTTGAAATAGGTCACTCTCGTTATTCTCGCCATTACCAAGATTGTGTGGGCGATGTTATTCCATTCATTCACGTCGTCCATAAGCTCTTTCATTTGGACTCCCAGCTTCTGGAAAGCATCTTCCTCTTTCCTTAGCACCGTTCCCTTACTGGATGTAGTCGGGGTTATTACTTACCCTACTTACCTTTTTAAGTTCACTCAGGCTGCCTAGCGAACTGGTGCTGCTAGACTGTATCTTTCCCATGATAGGGTCCTCTGCGGTTTTTGTGTCAGGGGAAACCAAACGTCTTCCAAACGTTGCCTCTTTTTTTTGTTGGGTGCGATGGGTTTTTCGCCACTGGCGACTGACCTCTGGCACTTTTTTTGTCAGTTTCTAGCCGTACCCCGAAGTCCACGGCCTCCTACGATATTGGGGTATATATCCCTACTAGTAATGAGCAAAAATAGTCTTTAGTCGAGGCAATGAAGCAAAAAAGTTCCTAATTTGTTGGGCGCGGACGGATCGGAATGCGGTTTTTTGCATTCGCTTCCAAAAATTATTTGTAAAAAATATAGTTTAAAAAAACTAAAAAATACGCTTTTATGTTAAAATGTACTAAAAATTAAAAAATAATTTTGAATGTAAAGTTTTTATTGCTCCAGCCAGTATATGGAAACAACCTACCTTTCGAAATGTAAAACAGCGTGGGACTCTTAACCTATATTCTTATTTTATTAATACCGGAACTTTTCGCTAGCGCCCCACGCTTTTTTTACATTTCGAAAGGTAGGTTGTTTCCATATACTGGCTGGAGCAATAAAAACTTTACATTCAAAATTATTTTTTAATTTTTAGTACATTTTAACATAAAAGCGTATTTTTTAGTTTTTTTAAACTATATTTTTTTTTATTTTCTACTTTTTAGTCTATCATATATCTTCCGCCATTTTGTTGTGGCCGCCATAATAGATTTAATATTACGTCACACAGCTTACTGTTATGTATTCGTCATATACTTTCATTTGATACCCGTACCAGGGCGCTGTAAAGAAAAAGGTAAGCCGCTATTTTGTGTTGGCCGCCATTTTGAAAATGGAGTGTAGCCATACAGCTAATTGTATTCTACTTGTCATACCCTTGTAACCCTTGTTGGGGGAAGACATTTGCAAAAATGTTTAAAATACTTTAGACTATTCTGGGTGGGCATTTTCAAAGAGAGAACGAAGTGAAAAGCACAACCAAATGTGCGCAAGATATTTTGGACTGTTTTGGCCATGATTTGCTTGTGTTTTTCACTTTGTTCTCTCTTCGAAAATCCTCAGCAAAACAGTTCAAAGTATCTTGTGCATATTTGGTTGGGTTCGGAAAGCCAAATTATTTTGTAAATACGCAATTAGGCACTTAAGCACTTTTGCCGGTCCGATAACTTAGCAAGCGCAGCTCAGTTTAAGACAAGAAAGCAATGATAAATAAGGGAATACGGAATAGAAAAATGCAATAAACTCAAAATCATCGAATTTGCACTTAAGCATTTCTGGCTTGTGCAATATTTTCAGCTAATTTTAAAATGTGCTGGCCGCCATTTTGAATTTGGAATGACGCCACGCAGCACAGTATTCTACTTGTCATATCCTTTCATTTGATACCCATACCGAGTGGGTTGTAAAGAAAAAGGTAGTCCGCCATTTTGTGTTGGCCGCCATTTTGAATTTGGAATGACGCCACGCAGCAAAGTATTGTACTTGTCATATCCTTTCATTTGATACCCATATCGATTGGGTTGTAAAGAAAAGGGTAGTCCGCCATTTTGTGTTGGCCGCCATTTTGAATTTGGAATGACGCCACGCAGCAAAGTATTGTACTTGTCATATCCTTTCATTTGATACCCATATCGATTGGGTTGTAAAGAAAAGGGTAGTCCGCCATTTTGTGTTGGCCGCCATTTTGAATTTGGAATGACGCCACGCAGCAAAGTATTGTACTTGTCATATCCTTTCATTTGATACCCATATCGATTGGGTTGTAAAGAAAAGGGTAGTCCGCCATTTTGTGTTGGCCGCCATTTTGAATTTGGAATGACGCGAATCGTACTCTATTTGTCATACCCTTTCATTTGATACCCATGTCGGGGGTCGGGGAGCACGATTGCAAAATTCGGCCACCATCTTGGAACCGCCATCTTGATTTTTTTACAAAATGGTCAGATTGCATTGTCACGCCAGCTTTACATATGGGCAAAATTTGAAGTTGATCGGTTATATGGAAGTGGGTCAAAATCAAGTTGCAAGATTTGTCTACATACATACATACACACATACATACATACATACATACAGGTGAAGCTAATATAAAGCGTATAAAAATGGCTCATTTTTTTTTTCTGAACAAACCGGAAATTGCACCTGTTCACCTGTATGTATGTTTGTATGTATGTAGACAAATCTTGCAACTTGATTTTGACCAACTTCCATATAACCGATCAACTTGAAATTTTGCATATATGTATAGTTCGCGTGACAATGCAATCTGACCATTTTGTAAAAAAATCAAGATGGCGGTTCCAAGATGGCGGCCGAATTTTGCAATTTTGCTCCTCGACCCCCGACATGGGTATCAAATGAAAGGGTATGACAAGTACAATACAATTACCTAAGTGGTGTCATTGTAAATTCAAAATGGCGGCCAACACAAAATGGCGGACTACCTTTTTCTTTACAACAGCCTCGGTGTGGGTATCAAATGAAAGGAAATGACGATGATTTAAATCACACCCTTTCATTTGATACCCATACCGAGCGCGTTGTAAAGACAAAGGTAATCCGCCATTTTGTGTTGGCCGCCATTCTGAATTTGGAATGACGCCACATATGTAATAGTATTCTACTTGTCATTTCCTTTCATTTGACCCATATCGAGCGCGTTGTAAAGAAAAAGGTAATATGCCATTTTGAGTTGGCCGCCATTTTGAATTTGAAATGACGCCACATAGGTAATTGTATTGTACTTGTCATACCCTTTCATTTGATACCCATGTCGGGGGTCGAGGAGCAAAATTGCAAAATTCGGCCGCCATCTTGGAACCGCCATCTTGATTTTTGTACAAAATGGTCAGATTGCATTGTCACGCGAACTATACATATATGCAAAATTTCAAGTTGATCGGTTATATGGAAGTTGGTCAAAATCAAGTTGCAAGATTTGTCTACATACATACAAACATACATACAGGTGAACAGGTGCAATTTCCGGTTTGTTCAGAAAAAAAAAATGAGCCATTTTTTACAAATAATTTTTGGAAGCGAATGCAAAAAACCGCATTCCGATCCGTCCGCGCCCAACCAATTAGGAACTTTTGGCCTTTTTAGTGCTTCATTGCCTCGACTACTTGGTCTTGCAGTCTTGTCTTGGTCTCGCACATTTAGCAAGACCAAGGCCAGGACCAAGACCAAGACTTAGCTATGCTCGCAAGACCAAGACCAAGACTTAGCTATGTTCTCAAGACCAAGACCACGACTTACTGTACAAGAGCAAGACCAACACCAAAACTATATCAGTCTTGTCTAACTATTGCGTTCGTTCATAACTAACCCCTACCCTATCCCTATCGTCCACACTCAAAGAAAGACTGGGAAGTAGGAATGGGGATCGGCGCCAGGGACTAAGGAGGAGAAAGCAAGGTTGGGAGGATGACTGTCTTCTACGCTTAATAACGCTCTGCCCAGAATGAACCCGCGTGATGGTCTGGTCATGCGTACTTGGAGGTCATCGTCGCTCACTCCCTCAGATGAGGGCTTCGCTTTCTTCTGCCCGCATCAGGTTTCCACAAGGCAACCCTATACATTGATTATTGTCATTGTAGATATTATCTTACCTGACTCATTTTCACCCTTTCAGAAATGAGTTTTACTTTTTTCTGGGTGTATTGAGACATTGTAAATTTTTGCAGATAATTTCTCACTCGGAAAATCATCGAATTTTTAAAAGAGTGAACGAATTATTGTGCTGCTGCTGTTGAGATGAGATTATACCTTCCTGAACAGTAAATTTCAATAAAATTTTATATTAATGATAATTGAAATGCAGAATAAAACGGTATACACACCCATTCTGATCTTCTTAAGCAAGTCCAACAGCCCTAAATAACTGCAGATAGCAAAGCGACCGTGTCAACACGTCCCACCACAGTCACAAATTTTACAAAAACTCAAGAGTCGTAGTTAATTTATCGTGTTCCAGTCCAATAAATTAATTATATAAAGACTGGCACAAAAAAAAAATAATGTAAATCAATTTTTTGGGAAAGGCACAGTGAATTTTAAATGGAACATACCGGAGCCACCCAAAACCTTATCGACAGAGCTTCAAGCATAAATTATGACTTCTGCATAGTACAGGAGCCAGTAGTAATCTGTGCGACTTAACTTGAAATAAATTGCATGAAAACGGGGCGAAGTTAATAAAACGCAGGATTACAGCTTAAAATTTCAATTATCGCGAAAATTTCGGTAATTCATCTAAATTGTGTTGTTCCACAACGGAAAACGGTTCGACAGAGCATAGAATCCTTGGGAATATTCAAAACAGTGTGGAATGTGTTGACGGGGCGCGGTGAATTGCTGCTCCTTCGACTTAGCACGGCCGCCTTTTCCGCGCGTACCCGCGCCCTTGTTTTGGAATTTAAAAGGAAATTAATTGCGTTGTCATTGTCCTAGCTGTTTGGGGATGTAATAAGTAGGCTTGCAACGAATAGTATATTCGGCCATACGCCGAATACCGAATATTCTGTGTACTTTCTGGCCGAATAGCCGAATATTCGGCAAAAGTATTCGGCCAGCGCGTTGCGGGAAAACTTGTATCGACGTGTATGTTTCTCGGTCCTCCCATCGAATCGCCGTGCACGCTTAAGGCTGAATCACATGGCCTCGTTCTCTTTCGTTCGTTCTTTCAGTCTACGAGTTCAATGTTGTACACTTCATATGGAAGTGTCCACATCAGGAAGAACGGAGAGGAATGAAGACGAACGAAAACGGGAGCTTTTGGGAAATTTTTTAAAAAGATGAACTAAAACAACCCTGGGATCTTGTTCTATAACGGAAAGGAAAGAACAGTATAACAACATGAAAGAAAAAAATTCAGTTGCAATAGAAATAGACCTTTATTTAAGTATTACCAACATACGCGTCATGACAATCCATATCCATACACATGGTGGCAAGCAAGAAGATAAATTTCCGTGTTTTAGTACAGTCAAAATGTATTTTTGATTTGAAAAAATTACACCGCCGAAATTTTTTTCATACTTCGTTAGGGGTCATGAAAGAAGCTTAAATCCAAATTTGTGACCTCCCACTCTGTAGGTTTTTGGAAAACTCAAAAAGTTTTTTGAATGCATTTTTCTCTGAAAGTGACACACAATAAAACTTTTCCTCCAAATTTCATATCATCAAAACGTATAAATTGGATCAAAAATGTAACTGTGTACAAGAAAAAAGCATTGATTACCATCTTTGTCAAACAAACACAAAATGTAATTGGTACAGGGCATTTTTTTATACACCTGAATCACCTTAACGTAACTGGAAAGAAAAATTTATGAATATTATGATTATTATCATTAATTTTTTTAAATTAATTTATCATTTAATTTCAATGCATTAGGACAACTTGAAATATTATCCAAACATTTCACTGAAAATATCAAATTATTGATTATAATCATCAATTGTTTATTGTAATTTTTTTTAAATAAAAGTAATTACTAAGTTTAATTGTTAATCAGTCGAAACAAGCATGTTATATCACTTGTGGGCGTCCGTCCTCCGAGAAAGGAGCAGGATGGGGAAACGCGAGGCGGCGAGGGCTGCCAGGGCCAACACCATGGAGGTCTGGCAAACGCGCTGGGAGGGTGATCCTAGGGGCAGGTGGACAGCCCGCCTGATCGGCCAGCTGAGCACTTGGGTAGACCGGGAGTTCGGCGAGGTCGATTACTACCTTACCCAATTTCTGACAGGGCACGGTCTTTTCCGTGCGTACCTGAGGAAAATGGGTAAGGTGGCGGATGCCGCATGCCCTTACTGGGAGTCCGCTTCGGACGACGCCCACCATACATTCTTTGAATGCATTAGGTGGGAGGCCGAACGAGGCGGGATGGAGGAGGGGCTCGGAAGCGTGACCCCCGACACAATTGTTGGGATCATGCTACGAGGCCCCCAGGAATGGTCGACGGTGGCGCGTTTCGTCCAGACCGTCCTAAAAACGAAGAAGAGGGAGACAGAAGGTCGTTAATCTGTCGCCACGAAGCTCTGGCAGCTTCACGCGCAACGGGAGGGACGCGTAATCGTCTAGTTGGTGACGCCCGCCCGAAGTAATGCCTCGCGGCGGTGCCGGGCGGGACCAAACGTCACCGAAAGGGGTGGTGAGTTTAGTCAGTAAAAATCTGACACTACCGTCTGAGTGCGGATCCTCAGCGGTGTCTTTTGAAGATTCTCACCACCCCTCGCAAAAAAAAAAAAATAAATCACTTGTGGGCAACGCACCAAACGGCACCGTACTTAGGCTTTGTACAAAAGTACAATTTTCATACTTCGGTAAGCTGTAGCTCGAAAACGGTAAGTCGAAAGAAAAAAATGTTTGAATAAATGTTGTTTGTATTTTGAAGAGGAACAACTTTTCCATTTAAATTATAACGGAAAAAAATGTTTTTTGTGTGAAAAAGCGAAAAAAAACTTTTTTTGATATTTTAACGCCACCTACTTTTTGCATTTCAAGTCGTACAGAATTGTCTCAATGACATTAATTGTAGACGGCAATGTCCTCTACATTTTTTGTTTAAAAACTTTTTTTCTAAAGTGCACTGATTCAGAGAAAAACGCCTTCAAAAAACTTTTTGAGTTTTCCAAAAACCTGCAAAGAGTGGGAGGTCACAAATTTGGATTTAAGCTTCTTTCATTACCCCCAAACGATGTATGAAAAAAAATTCGGCGATGTAATTTTTTCCAAAAACAGCCATTTTTCACGACAGATAGACTGTACTATTTGGTAAATCTTGCAGCAAAATATTTGTCGGCAGTAGTGTGTATTCAGAGCGTTTTTCCCAGAAGCTGGGATTGCCTACGAGAAGAAAAGGAGTAAACTACTGCCTGACAATGCAGAAAAAATAGTGTTTCTAAATTTTAATTACGATAATTCAAGTGCATAGACATCCATTAGTTTTTTTGTTATTTTTTGTAATTAAGTTGATTATAAGAAAAATATATTGGCCTCGATTTGCGAATCCGGCGATTGGTGAATTCACGATTACATACACACGGCGGATTAGGGAATCGCAAAGAGTCAAATCCGCACTAACTTCCGATCCACCGGATTCGGCAATCGAGGCCAATATTAAAAAATAAATCAATATTTTCATTTTACCAATTATCTGATTACAACAAAGCATATTACTTAAGTATTCGGTATTCGGCCGAATAGTATCTAGATATTCGGTATTCGGCCGAATAGGACAAAAGCAGCCGAATAGGCCGAATACCGAATAATAGCCGAATATTCCTTGCAAGTCTAGTAATAAGCAATTCAAAGAGGTAAATGAAGTACGATTTTGTCGCGCGATTTATGCATTGTGTATTGTGCGCGAGCACAGGAAACCTGCTCGTTCTTCTATTCGGCACCGCTTCCATGACTAATGAACATCTTTCAATTACTGCCGCGCTCTCACGACGCAGCGATGCTTATTAAGACCGACTTTCGAATATTAAATCTGGGCGTGTGTACTTGAAGTCCTTGGCTGTATGTATATATGTTACGTCCTTGTTAGGCGCGCTGAGACGGATAATAACTTTCTGCTACGGAATTGTGAATTATTAACACGCGCCTGGATTTGATCAGTAAAGCAAGATTCCATAATAAAACTTTCTTCATTTTCCGCAAAACGTACTCGGAACAGAACCCCCCCCCCACACCCGTATCCCAGCGCTGCCGCCATAGCCACCAACAGCTCCCACCGCTGCCACCAAACTCCTGATTCCAATGCTATCCAGATCCGATGTAAGATAATATGACGAAGGTACTTACCTAGGTGCTCGTCCTCCACCCAGTGACGGTGGTTGTTGCCTGGATCCTAGGCATCCTGGCGGTCGATATTCATCCAGAATGACTAGACGTCATGTACAACTTGAGTCATCGGGTGAGGTGTTATGATTAATGAATGTTCGCGAGTTTGAGAAATTGTAATTAATTTTAATCGCACTTCACCCCTCATCTGTGAACTATGAATTGTATTGTTATCATTTATCACAAGTTGCAAGTACGTCATTAAACAACCCCCAATTAAGATGTAATTTCTATTGAAGCATCCTCTCCTGGTCTGGGCTTTGGGGGGGGGTGATGGTTGGTGTCTTTGCAAATTCAGATTGATTTATTGAAATGGGTGTTCGTTCACATTGTTCTTGTGGCGCGCTATTCACGGGGGTGGCGGGAGGTAATGTTTTATGTTAATTATTGAATATGTTCTGCAGATAACTTTAAAGTGCATGAATTTCCAATAGCAAGGAAGCTGAATGTAATTTCAATTAATCTTTTCCATTGTGGAGTGGAAGATTTCAGGGGACAAATAACTTGAAACCATATTAATTTGAAATTCGAAATAATCTGTTGATTGTATTGATTTGTCATGGCTTGTGGTGCTAGTGGGTGGGTGAATGATCCTTTTATAGACCGGGTTTGTTACATTGAATTAAATTAGGTATTCAAATATTTCAATGAAGATGTCGAATTGAACGCCTCCACCAACCTGCACCATCCTGCACCACCCATACTTCTATCTAAGTAGACAATGTGAATATGTATAACGGCTAATCTATCTCTAAATATCCTACTCCTAGCTCTAACTGAGGACCTACGATCGAATGGCCACATTATCCAAATCGCTTCCACATACCTGACAATTCTTAAGGTGAAACCCCAATGTAGGCTTGGCTTGCTTTAGTGCTTTGCTTTGCTTTGATATATCAAATAAACCAGTGCTTTGTTACGGGACAAAACCAAATGTCAAAGCGGCAAAGCCAAAGCAAAGCAAAGCTCGAAATGACCAATGTTCAATTTTTTGATGCTTTGTATGCTTTCGCGTTTGTTTAATATTTATTTTGCTTAGCTTAGAGAAATAAATGTATGTAGAGGTTTCATAACATTTATTTCATAAAGAAATTTTTTTTTGGGAATAACATTAACTATAAATATTTAAGAATTCAAAATAAATTTGAGACAACTATTTCTATATCCCATTTTAACAAATTTCTCCTTTTATTACAGATACAATTTACATACGCTCCTTTATTCTTTTTATTAAACAATAATATTCATTCCAAAGGAAAAATTGCGCAAAATTCATACCTCTTACCTCTTTTGTGTACTATTTCTATTTCCTGTGCTCATAAAAATCAAACTTTCAAGTAACTAAAGTAAAGCGTGTATTTGGGCTTGTTTTGCTTTGGCACGTGGTACCTGAAAAGCTCACCAAGTTCAAGCAAGCCAAGCCTACATTGGGGTTTCACCTTTAGAGATGTGCAAGTTCAGCCAGCAGCCAGGGCTACATCTATAAGGCCCCCTCGATTACAACTCCTATCTCCTTGATATATTTCTTACTTCGCACCCGACACGGTACTCCGTCAAAGTAGACCATCCCCTTGGCAACTCTGACCACAGCCTAGTCAGCGCTTATTTCCCATATTCATCCTTTACCACAACCACCGCAGTTCCTAAAAGAACTGTCTGGCACTATGTGAAAGCTAACTGGTTGGGTCTTATCCGATTCTTCCAAGCTACTGACTGGGATTTGTGTTTCCTTAATGCCACTGCGAATTCTGCTGCTCTCTGTATCACCAAACCATACGAGCGGGCATGCGTTTGTTCATTCCTCACTCTACCAAATCTATGAAGCCTAGACCGAGCAGATGGTTCAATGGGGAATGTATGAACGCAATAAAAGCTAAATAAACCGCTTTTAGAGCATACAGACGTTAGCCTAATGAGTCTCTTCGTCTTGAGTAAATCAAATTGAGAATTCCATCGTCCATTCATTGTAATTCCATCGTCAGGAAAGTCAAATCATTATTCGATGATAGGTTGAGAAGTAAGTTACCTCAATACTACTACAGGCAGTAAAAATTTCTGATCATTGGTAACTTGCATCAAGAAGAATTTTCCTTCATCCTCAACACCTCCTTTCATTCACAACAAGGAAGTGGTAACAGATAGCAAATCTAAGGCCGACATATTAGCATCTCTGTTCGCCTCAAATTCTTCTTTACCCGATACTGCTATGACAACCCTACCCTCGAGTATACCACCCACTCAATGGACGGGGTTTACTTCAGGACTCTCGAGGTTTATAGGTGTCTCAAAGAGCTTGACGTCAACAAATCCACTGGCCCTGATAAAATTCCCCCTATGATTCTTAAAAAATGTGCCTCACCTTTGGTTAAACCTCTGCGCAAACTTTTTGCCCTGTCTTACTTCTCCGGAGTGTATCCTGACTCTTGGACACTAGCTCACGTTCAGCCCATTCCAAAAAAAGGTGAAGCCAACGACCCTTTAAACTACCGCCCAATAGCAATTATTTCTGTTCTCTCCAAGATAATGGAGACAATAATCAATAGAACGCTGATGAAATACCTAGAATCCAACCAAATTATACACGACGGGCAGTACGGCTTTAGACCAAAACGGTCTACTAGCGATCTCCTTGTTTGTTTAACCAAGCATCTCAACCAAAGCATCCATCGCTTTGGTGAGTCTGGTCTGGTTGCTTTAGATATTTCAAAGGCTTTTGACAGAGTATGGCACCCTGCTCTGTTGTCCAAACTCCAAGCTATTAGTATAAACTTAGTTCTAAGGAACTCGCTTAAGAGCTGGCCGTTCAATCAAGGTAGTATTGAACGGCGTCGAATCCAACCCCCACGCCATTTCGGCGGGTGTTCCCCAGGGATCAATCCTATCACCCGCACTTTTCCTAATCTTCATTAATGATCTGCTCTCAATCCCCTCAAATCCCCTTCACTGCTTCGCTGATGACGGTACTCTGCGTTACTCTTATGCCTTCGACAATATAAGACAAGCACGTGCCAGACCTTGTCTTCACTATCGTGAACTTATGTCCACTTCGATCAACGAGGACATCAAATCGATTCTTGATTGGGGCCGCATGAATCGTGTTGAATTTAACGCTACCAAAACGAAGTACTGTCTCATCTCTACCAAAGCTAACACCGATATTCCTCCCATCTGAGTGGGCAAAGAGAATCTAACGGCTGGCTCTACTCTTAACATCGTAGAGGTAACTTTAACTGAGGATCTGCGATGGAATTACCACATATTCCATATCGTCAAACAAGCCTCCCAATGTCTTGGGTTTTCAAGAGATGCAAGTTCCTCCTCCAGCCAGCCGCCCTGGCTACAATCTACAAATCTTACATTCCTTGAGTACAATTCGTATATCTGGGCAGGTGCCCAAAAACCACCTTGGCTTGCCTCGGCAAGGTGCAAAATCGTGCCATCAAACTCATTGGTGATGGCCTCTTTCCCGCCTCTATAGACTCTTTAAGCCACCGTAGGAATGTAGCAGCCCTCTCTATACTTTATCGCTATTACCATAGCGACTGTTCCACTAAAATTCAGAATCTCCTGCCTGCACGGCAATATTTTGCCCGCAACACAAGACTAGCCCGCTCGGCCCACCTCCATACCCTTCAGCCCCCCCCCCTTTCGTGCACAATACGGTCTAGAAGTTCGTTTATGAATAGAACAACTCGACTGTGGAATAATCTCCCGCAGTCAGTATTTCCGAACTCGTAAAACATCTTAGAGTTCAAACGTAAGGTTCCTTTTCCTCGAGCATCCCCCAGACCCCTCTAACCTTTCCTATCCTTCAAACAAAGCTACTAGTAGACATTGCACCACGACGTCAATGACATGACGGACTGGTAGTACAAAGGGTGACTCCTAAGCTTGGTTTTTCACAATAAAAAAAAATCTCGTTTAGTCTAGGGTGGCATCTTGAAAACAGTTTTAGCGAAGTTCGACAAGGTATAGTATAGACCAACGGTGGGCAACCTCCGGCCCGCGGGAAATTATAAAAAAGTATTTTTCGGTGTGATTCGTCTAGTTTAAATATATTAAACGCACTTAGCAACATAATTTAGTACTAATGTTAAAACTTACATCCATTGAGGTTAGTTATACTATGCATCATTATTATGCCCATACACAAACCGGTTTTATAGACAAGAGGTTGCAGGGAAGTCTCAGAGTCAGAAAATTTATCAGACTCACCCATCCATCACACTAACACAATTATAACATCGTTCTCTGAGGTCTGCGGGAACCATGTGAAATTCCCCTTCTCCTTCGAGTTAATTGTACAACAACCTAGGCATCACAATCGTTACACGAAAAATAGACAGAAAAATGAATATATAGTGTAATACGTACATTGTGGACCGAGTGATGGATAGTAGGGTCAAAGCATCTTTCACTTCAAATGCAGACTAAAAATTTAGTATTGGTTAGGACACGATTATAAAATGAGTTTGTAAGAAGTGCCTCTTTTTTCTTTTGAGCCAGTACAATTTTGTACTTCAAATGAGGCGAGGTGCCATTGTAATGCCAAAATGACAAAAACAAGCAAATTAAAGAAAGAAGGAACATAAATAACAGTGAAGAGCTTTTTTTAGGAGTTTGATTCTAATAAGCATTAAACTGCCTCAGAGTAAGTAAGAAACCTATGCCTCCACAGTGTATATGGGTCATTCTTTTACAAACCGGACAGATTTGGACAAAAATTGGCCGGCACTTTGAATTTTTTTAAGGGTTCTACATCGAAAAAAAGATACGTATTCGAGGACTTTTATTTTTATTCAATATTTTGGAAAATAGAGGGGATCGAGAATTTAAGAATTCGGTGATTGTTGGTTTGGAGACTCATTTTTAAAAATTCATAACTCCGGTTCTTCGCTAGATAAATTATTTTTTTTCCAATAGTATTAATAATTTCTTCATCAATTAAAAATGCGTTTTTGATAGCAAATTAGACATAGAATACGATGGTTATACTAAAAACTCGCTACGAGGTGGGGCAATTGTTAAAAATCGATTTAAACATTTTAATTGTTTATAAGAGTATGATTTTGTTTAAATTTTTTTGAAACAATTTTTTTTAAAAAAAAAGTCCTTCTTTTAGCTTCAAAATGACAAAAAATTAACTCTAGAATTTTTTAAAATGAGTCTTCAAACCCACATTCACCAAATTCTCAAATTTTCGATCCGCTCTATTTTCCAAAATATTGAAAAAAACAAAAATCCTCGAATACGTATCTCTTTTTTTGACGTTGAGCCCGTAAAAAAAATCCCTCCCCTAATTTCAAGCTGCTGCGGCAAAAGAAGTAAGAAATGTCTCTCAATGTTCGTATTTACAAACTCACCTCGCCCCAGCTCAAATTGGATATTTTACTCCCGCAAAAGAAGTAAGAAAGAAGAAACCGTTGTCTCTCTACTACGTATTTACAATCACACCTCGCCTAATCTATTTCGATACACCAATAGGACATTATTTTAGAACCGGGACATTTAAAAAAATTGAGGCCTCAGTACAATTTACCATATTGTAAGGGACAAATGTACTGCCTCGTGTAAGTCCGGCTCAACTCTATAAAAATTACAGGTCACAAAAAGGTGTCAACTGGCTACTACGGCCCGCGGAAAACACGTATTCTGGCCCCCGTTATAAAAAGGTTGCCCACCCTTGGTATAGACCTTACTATCCAACTCATCGGTAATGCACCTTGTGCTCCTCAATGGACTTATTGAGCTATTTTAGAAATGGAATATCCCTGTCAAAATTGTATCGCTATTACTATGACATTAGGAACTCCCTACCAGCACGGTAACATTTTTCCCGAAATACAAGACCACTCGGCTTGTCACACTAGAAGTTCGTTTGTAAATAGAACAACTCGGCTCTGGAACTATATTTCGGAGACTATTACCTTGGTTACATGTAGGGATTGAATACCGGGATCCCGCGATCCCGAAAACCGGGATACCGGACCGATTTTTCTCCGGTATTACAATACCGGTATTAGTAGACAATACCGAAATTTCGGTATTTAAGAAAATAGGTTTTTGTTTCATTCAAAGTCTCGACAAATGATCTTTCTTTCATGTATTGTTTTCTAAACTCGACGAAGTTAATCTCATTGCTTTAAAAATAACTTCACGCTCAATTAATGATTCAAATTTTCGATAACCATAACAATGATAGAAAAGATACATAATCCTTTCGGAATAACTTGAACATAATTCGGTCGGGGTTCTTTCTTCAGTTTTGAAATTGATTTCAGAAATTGAGTATTACGTTATTTTTAGAACAATGATATTAACTTCGTCCAGATCAGAAAACAATAAAACGAAAAGAAGATCTTTTTTCAAGTCTCGAATGAAACAAAATAGATGTCATGTGAAACTTTTTTTTCTGTGAATACCAAAATTTCGGTATTGACTAATTGTTGACTTGTTAAATTTAACAAACAAAAACAAATTATTATAACAAATGAAAACAACCAAAATTATAACAAATATAACAAATAACAAAACGATAACAAATGGAACAAATCGAACTAAATTTAACGAACAAACATGAAGAAATAACAACCGATCAATCAGAAAAAATCAAACTAAATCTATTAACTAACAACCACGGACATATAGAATGGACTGCTCATCAGGAAATTCTCATGGCACCAATTCGTTCCATAGGCGACAATGACAAACCTTTTTTCACTGGCATGTAAATACGTCAGTTACTTTTGTAAATTAATTAATTAATTTTTTATACTCATTTTTGGTTCTTATATCTTATTTTCTTCATTTTGTTATTGTTTTCATTAATTTAAAACAAAAATGAAAAAAACGGTACAAGTACAACATGAAAAACAAACATTTGCACTCAGTGCGTATTGTGCCATTTGTTATTGTTTGTTAATTTAAACAAATTTTAATTATTATCATAATACCGGTATTAATACCGGTATCCCGGTATCGTTTTGGTACAATACCGAAATACCGGTATTGAAAAATACCTCCGGTATTGCAATCCCTAGTTACATGCCGCTCGAAATTGATTTGAAACATATTTGAAATACATTACGATCTTATGTAAACAGAGATCGATTTGAAATAGGATTGACTCGATCCGGTACAAAAGATTTCCTTGATCGAATTGAAATTGAATCAAGAATGTGCATATAAATACAAATTGAAATTAGATCGAATTTAATTTTATCGTTTTTAGGTTACTTAGTTTTTTTTGTTTGGAAAAATATGTTGTGTTGTGAAAAGTGCTTTTAATCATGACTAAACCAAATATATGGAGAAATAAAGAAACAAAATGCTTGCTTCTATTAACATCCAAAATCTCTTGGGCTTCCTCTTAGGAATGTTTTGTATGGCAATAGTAAGCATCACTTCCAAGCTTTTAAAAAGTTTTAAATTATTAATTTCCAACTTTTTGGATAAATTAAAATAAATTTGATAAAGTCTCCGTCTTCTTATTTTCACATGCTGATTATGTATTTTCAAATTTAACATTAAATTATTGAAATAAGCAGGAAAAGCTTGCAAAATTAAATAGTTTTCTTCACTGTATTCCATTATTCCAACTTGGCATTTGTCATCTGTCAGTTTCAATCCTATTTGGATATAATTTCAAATCAGTAACTCAATCGAGAAGAACCGAAAGCACAGATCGTATTTCAAACCACTTTCAAATCGAGCTTTCGATCGCCTCATGTAACACCGATAAGTGTTTCTGAACTGCTACGACATCGCTGAGTTCAAACGTAATGTTAAAGAAGCTAGAAGCTCCAAATCATAGATCGCTATTGCTTCCAAAAACTTAACATCTCAAAGATAGAGTTTACTGCTAAAAAACACCAAGTTCTCCTCGCCGGGCAATAGTTGACTTTTGCAGAGTAACAGCAAAGCTTTTGTTTTAGTACAATGGACACCTTCTAGGTAGCCCTTATTCGTATATCTGTCTCTTTTGTGTTCGAAAAAAAGATAGAACAATAGAGAGTCTTTATACGTCTATCACTTGAACTCACAAGCAGCATAGAAGAGCGGGATAGGAGCTTGTTCTATAACAAGGGAGCTCATATGGCTCCCTATAACTGCTACTGCTCAGCCTATGTTCAAGCTGAACTCCTGAAATATCTTCACATCTGTGCACGTGCAACAAAATGATTGTCTGTCTGTATTTCCCATTAATGATAGAACAAAGCCAAAACTTATACACAGAATTGAAATATATTTATTGCTGTTGCCAGACGTAATGTTTTAGGTAAATTAGCTTCTATAAAATTCATAAGACACAAAATCCAGCATCAAAGACTCCGGTCTGATTAGCATCGTTTTAAACCGTTGCAAAACAATGAAAAATTCACGAGTTAATTTATTTAAGCGAAAGTAGGCACACTTTCTACACAGTCTACCTACCATACAAAAATTACATTTTCCCATTTGGATGTATTTGATGAAAAGATGAAAATTTTGCGCGAAAATTTTAAGCTTGTTTACACTAAGGACTTTCAGCAATTGGAAATGCGTCAACAAAATAATGCCCAAAAACAAAAAAAAGGTTTATTTCAGGAATTATTGTTAACTTTGGGTAAATGTGACTTTGCGTGAGGTTGAGGCCGAGTTGGAGGTATTTTCAGGGAATTTTCTTTTGTTCTTGGATTGCTTTCGTTTGTTGAATTTTTTTTACAGGAGAGATACCGTACCTCCCGGTCAGATAAGAGAGCTCATTCTGTCAGTTTGGTTATATGGGCTAAAACTAATGCCCTGATGGTTTCGCTTGTTATATGTGTTTTATTTATTCCTTGTTCAGTAGCGACCATAATAGAGACTTACAGGAGTGGTGCCAGCGGTGGGATATACCTGGAAAATCCCGAACAATAAAAGCGAAATCTACTCTCAGACGTTACATATTTCCAACTTAACGATGAGCCTATCAGGAAGTTCAAAAGGATTGTCCTTTTTTGGACGATATAACGCATCTATGTACCAGTACTTGCCACTCTAACAGGTACGATGCTCAATCTCAACGTATCCATTACCATAGTGATAACAGTCCATAACTGATAACAGGATAATCTTGGCTCCCGGCCTTGGGTTGGTCTGTATTGCTAGGCAGGGTTGAAAGATTGCCAGAAGTTCTGCCAGGAAAATACTAGCGAAATGAGGAAGCGGTACCATTTTTGGAGATTATTCGAGGGGGTGGGGAACACTAGCTCCTGCACCCTAATCTAATTTGGATCCGTTCATGTAAAGGATAACGTCATGGTCCTTGTCAGGTTGGAAATCTTTTCCTTACTCTTTGGTAGGGAAACCAACCTGCCGAAATTTAATTTTGCTACCATGTAGTCGGAAGGCCATTCTACCATTCCCTGTGGTAGAGAGCGTAGTATATTGTTATATTCATAGTTCCTCTTGACCGAACAACCCGATTCACGCAGCTTTAAGGCCGTGCCTAAAGAATGGCCTAATGTACAAATCTGGTGGCAGCGGGTCGAGAATTACGTGAAACGCTTCCGTAGGGGTTGTGCCTATAGCACCCGTTACTCTGTAGCAAGCCATTCTTTGGGCTTGATCCAGTCTGCATCTGTTATATTTTTTGGCAAGAGCGCTGGTCTAATCACTGCCGTGTATAGCTGGCGAACCATGTGCGGCTTCAAATACCATCTCTTTCTCAAGGTCTTAGCTACCTCGGATAGGCTCAATATTCGACCGATTCGACTATTTTAGTCCTATTCGTGAAAAGCATCAGTTCTGTCTTTTCCTGGTTGGTGGCAGCGGTGGGATTATAAGCTAAACTTTCTAAGCGCTTTCTCCATAATCTCCCTACTTGTGTGAAGCAGTTTTCCGGATACTAGTATCCACAAGTCTTACAGGAATAGAGAGCTATATTGATTTTCCTTGCCTTTTCTTCGATATTGAACCACCAGTTCAGCTTTGGGTTCAGAATAAAACCCATGTACTTAGCTGACTGCGATAGACACAGTACCCGACCGTGGATAAATGATGGACAAAAAGTGGGTATTTTAGTCCATTTGGTTAAAAGCATGAGCTCCGACTTTTCTTGGGTGGTGGCAGCGGTGGGATCATGCCCTAACTTTCAAGCTCCATATCCATAATCGTACTGATTGCGTGGAGGAACTTTCCGGATACTGTTATCGCCAAGTTCTCTGAAATTAACTGTTTCCATTGTGTCTCCCGACTTCGGCCTAGATAGCCACAGTGCTGATGTTATTGAAAGCGCCTTCTATATCCAGGAAAACCGCCAACATAAACTGTTTGTTTCTTATGGTATACTTGAACACATGTTGCCCTCTATTAATGTTAATAAGGTCCGATTAAGAGGTTGTACTTGTAATATAAAAATATCAAACAAATCCAGATATTTCATTGTCTGATTAAATTTTTTTTTTGAATAAATAATGAGTTTTGTAAACAAATAATATTATGAAGAATCGTTACTCAAAAAATATAATTTTATTTTTCTTTCCAGGTGAAGTTGAAAGACTGCTAAAGGAATATAGACAAAATCAGGAACTAGTACGAAGGATAGGTGGTCATTATTACCAGATTATTTATCCAGTACAGTTGCGACATCACGAAAAGATGGGCATATCAACACGTGAAGTGAGCGCTGTTAAGGTACGAAATCGAATACGAAAACGAAATTCTAATCCTTACACCAAAATCACGGTATGTCTGAACACAGAACAAAAAAAACACACACACACAATAACAACAAAAAATACGCACCTATACATACGCAAAAACATTAAATACATAATATCTTTCCTCAATATATAACTGTATATCCTGTAGATAAATATAAAGGTAGATTGTATGATATCATCTTATATGTGTCTCCAAAATAGGTTCAATTGAAAAAGAAATGATATAAAGAAATTGAGTGGGAGTTTATCCAAATAACAGAATAAATATGTGTGGATGGTTAATGTGGAAGGATTGGGGGTGGCTGTTCAGTAGTGAGAGGATGTTATTCAAGTAGAATTTTCTTGGAATAGCCTTTTTTTTATTCTGATAAATATATATGTATGTATGGATGGGGAAAAAGACATTTTCAGATCTATCTATTTGCTAAGATATTCTTGCGTATCCTTTATGAAAAAAAAATAAAGAAAACATATAAATGAGCATCTTGTCACAACAAAAGAGTGTGATTAGTTTGGACGTGTTCAATTGAATCTAATCCGTTGGCTAAGCCTCAGATGGGAATAGTAAAACAGTTGGGGACCGAGGACATAGTGATATTTATTTAGTTTTTTTTTTTATTTTTTGTTTTTGCAATGACCCTTATTTTGAATACATAAAGAACGATGGGTCCGAAAAGCCGATGTTATCCTAATCTCTTCTCTCGCCAAGAATGATAGTCTTGAAGAAGGTCATTTTTCCTGATTTAAGGTTCACTTTCAGTCTAAATAAAACAATGGCAAATACTTTTATATGGGGATTTTTTTTGGGTTTTTTTTTGTTTTAAGATACACCACACACATTCACATAAAATAAAAACAAAAAACTAAACTGCTAAGATTTTTTTTATCCCATGGTTGTAAGTTTCTCCTTATATCCCTGTAAAGGATAAAAGTGATTTCGTACATCATGCACACGTGCCTCCTTATTTGTAATTCTTGTCAGCAATTCCGTGTGTCCGTTTTTTTTTCTTCTCTTCTTCCTCTGTTATTTTTTGTAATTTATCCATTTCCACTCGACATAGCTCCCCGATAGCTTCCCATCAAGGACTTGGTCAAGTATGCGAGGAATTTGTATCCTTGGCACTTTTCAGAAATTTTCTGTTTTTTTTCCTCCTTCTTCTTTGTTGGTATGTTTTTTTTGTGTGGGTTTTTGTTTTCAATTCATACACCCGCTTTGGTCCTTGTACACCAGCAGATTGGTGCTTTTTTGTTAAGTTGTACACCACTCTGGACACATTTCCTGAAATCTCACTGACGCCACTAGATATCCTTAGCTCGAAATAACCAGCGATATAATAATAATAATAAAAATAATAATAATAAAAAAAAAAGAAAATGTTCAGGTAGTATCGCACCAGGACCGAAAGCGCACACCTTTCCAGAAGGACGAGCCTCGACCATTTTTCATTTTGGTAAATTGAATGTTTCTTTTTGTGGAGTTTCTCTGCGAGAAGATAAAGGAGATCCTCTTATTTGATGATTCGTCTTTTCCGTTCTTTCCTCCTTCTATATATACATACACATATTATATACACACAAACAATTTTTTTTTATCTTGCGCCTTCCTTCCTGAAGATTCCCTCAAGGGGTGGTCAGAAGGGGGTTAAGCTCCTAAGCATCAACCAGAAAAAAAACGAGAAAACTTTTCTTCTGTTCATAACTTCTTCAAGTGTTGTTGTTGGCCGGGGGTTAAAGTTGAGGATCCCATGGTTGAGTAAACTTCCCTTTTGTTGCTTTTTGGCCACCTTCTTAGCCTTCATTTTTATATTTTTTTTTCTTCTTACTTCTACTGGTGCTTTTGTTTTGTTTGGTTTGTTGCTTTTCGTCCTGTGTGCGATTAGATTGATTATCCCGTAATCGATTAAAAAATTTCAACGGTCTATGCGTACCTACCAAAAAAAAAAACAAAAAAAAAACTTCTCCAATTTGAAGGTAAGAAAAATGCCGTCAGAAATTTCCTTTTTTTCGATTAATCTGATGGTACACAGGTAATCAATCTTCTCTATAAGACGAATGCGTGCTACCTTGACGATAAAGACTTTTGTCAATAGTCCTGTCAATGTTTGAATTCCATCGTATTCAATGTGTAAAAGTTGTCGATGCCATAAAAGTAGAAAATTGTTTGATTTTTACAACGATATAACCATATAACCAAAATCGATGAGAAGAAGTCTCTCCCTCTCTCTCTCGAAACAATGACTGCTGAACGGGTTCAGTTTCATACCTTTATAGTATAAGAAAAAAAAACTTGAGTGATTACTTTTTGAGAAATCGATAGTTTGTTGTATAGATTTCGTGATACAAAGTAAAAACTGATAGGGAAGTTGAGCGTGGAGAGAAAAGACAACCTTTTCACAGAGAAAGTCTGATCATATTTTTTTCCCACCCATACTTCGCCATCATGACAAAGTTTACTTCTTGTTTCGTAGTTTCTCTCCTTTTAGCAAAACTTATTTTCTGGGTTGAAAGTTTAGTTTTAGTTTTAAATTGTTTATTTTCATTTAATTTTCGGTTTTTTTTTATTTTATCTGAAATAAAGTTTTTATTTATCCTTTTTCCTTAAGTTTTTCAACGGAACTTTTAATTACATTTTTACTTATGATAGAATTTACTAAAAAGACACAAGTTTTGTAAGCCAAACATAATGAAAAACTAGGTAATTTCAATGAAGAAAACAAGTGAATGCTTGTGTATAGGGCCTTGTCTCTAACTTCACCTTTTCGCGGTGGGCTTTCAATTTAATAACGAATTCAAAATGTCGTTTAACGTTATAAAATTTCTTACCAAGCATGGTTATTGCCAGAGGTAATAAAAGGGTAATAAAACAAATCATCATAAAAATTCAACTAACAAGCACTTTAACACGCTAAGCTTTTACATTTTCTTCCAATATTTTTGCATTATTCTTGTTAAATGTAATAAAATTTCTTAGAAAACATGATTATTGCCATAGGTAATAAAAAGGAAAATAAATATATCATCATAAAAATGCCCTTATCAAGCATGTTAACGTTAGGATTTTCCATATTCTTTCTTTTTTTGCAATTATTATTGTTAAATGAAAAAAAATCCGTGAAAAGCATGATTATTACCACAGGTAATAAAAGGGTAATATAGCAAATCGTCTTAAAATCCACTTGACAAGCATGTTATCGCTAGGATTTTAAATCTTCGCGTTATTCTTATTAAATGGAATACAAAATCATTCAAAACATGATTATTATCAGAGGTAATAAAAAGGTAATAAAACAAATCATCGTAAAACTCCATTTTACAAATACGTTTAGGCTTGGTTGTTACATTTTCTTTCTATTTTTGGCATTATTCTTGTTAAATGTAATAACATTGCATACTAAACCTAGTTATTGCGAGAGGTAATAAAAGGGTAACATCGTAATGATCCACATGACAGGTACATTACCGCTAGGCTTTTCCATATTTTTTCTTTTTTTGCAATTATTATTGTTAAATGAAAAAAAATTCCGTGAAAAACATGATTATTACCGCAGGTAATAAAAGGGTAATAAAGCAAATCGTCTTAAAAATCTACTTGACAAGCATGTTAATGCTAGGATTTTAAATGTTCGCATTATTCTTATTAAATGGAATACAAAATCATTCAAAACATGATTATTATCAGAGGTAACAAAAAGGTAATAAAACAAATCATCGTAAAACTCCATTTTACAAATACGTTTAGGCTTGGTTGTTAGATTTTCTTTCTATTTTTGGCATTATTCTTGTTAAATGTAATAACATTGCATACTAAACCTAGTAATGGCCAGAGGTAATAAAAGGGTAACATTATAATGATCCACATGACAAGTACATTAAAGCTAGGCTTTTCCATTTTCTTTCTATTTTTAGCATTATTCGTGTTAAACACAATAATATTTCTTAATAAACATGATTATTACCAGAGGTAATAAAAGGGTAATGAAACTAATTTTTCGGTTTAAATTGCATTTTTATGACATTCTCTGTTGTTCAACAGAAAAACTGCTCCTATTTACGACTTAACGAGATATTTACTTTAAAACCCATAATCCATAAAAAGCAGTATGAACCTTTTGGCAGACACTTTGAGACACTCTAACAATACAAATATCTTGCCACTATCTGCACATCGAAAAATACACCTTTTACGTACATATTTTTTTAATTAATTTTGTTAACAATAACTACAAATAAATATCCGTCATTTAACTAAAAATTGTTTTTTATATTTTTCCATTATAGTCAGGCCAACGTCAGGGAAGACCTCACGACAGCTCGGATTCCAGCTATGGGGGAACAAGGGCGCGGACAAGGGTAAGTACTTAAATCCTTCATTAACGAAAAAAAACCAAATACACATCTATCCTTATTATCCTTGTAACATTGGAACATTTTTAATTATTCACGAACTTTGTATCCAGGGCTGTCAATCTTTTTATTAAAATTTCATTGCATCCCATGCATCCCAAAAAGCGGATTTAATTATCTTCAACAAAAGAACATTCGCAAATTACTTTCGTACAGGAAAATATTTTCCATTCGCGTAATGATTCACACACAATGCACGAAACTGAGTTATTTTGGCAACTGCCGTATGCCGCAGAAAAAGGAAATGCAATATGCCATCGCGAATGTCAGCCATTTCGTTAATTATTTAATCAGTTGCTGAAAAACCAATTTCAACTTCCGCCTGTTATGGCGCTGCCGCTGTCGAATTCAAGTTTAAATTTTTGGTAGGTCTAGCGCTGGGACGGGAACCGGTAGCCCCCGCAGGATGCATGGATTTTCGCAAGTGAAGTGACTGCAGGGAATTTAATTATTAGGGTGAATCTGATATCGTTTACTGTGTGCCATTACCATTCTTATATGGGGAGTTAGGTACTGCCGGATTGATTATGGTTGGATTGTGTATCAGCGCCTTTGTGCTAACGACGTGCAATCCTAGTACATTTAGCAAAAAGCTGCTTAATCACTGTATAAAATGGATTTATGTATGTTATGGGTAGGAGGTATCGAAGATGGAACGTGATTCTTTTCGAAATATGCGAAATGTTTGATGGATTGAGGATATTCCTTTGTCTCGGTACATAGCTTGAAGGTAGTACACCACCAGACTGGCAAGATTTGGTTGTTTGTGACTTGGCTTTTCAATTATCCTTATAATGTTACTGATTTGCTTTTGGCAAAGGATATGCAGTCTGTGCTGCTGGAACAACTGTAGACTGGAATAATTTTCTGTTTGATCTCTATTTCAATGCTCGTGGATTAATGTTGATGCAGACATGGACTCGTTAAAAAGCATATTGAAAGGCAGCTACAACAAAGTCTACGTAACAGAATAGAATAACTCCTAAGGTACGTGCCTGACTACTGACACTGTGTTTGTATAATAAATATTGCAATACCAGGCCAAAACGTAAGCTTCAGTCAAAAGTCAGAGCACAAACTAAAAGAATAACTTTAAAACACAAATCAAGAGAACCGTCACCGTCAAATTTCATTGATGGACGGTTGCGTATCTGTTAAACCAAGCACCCTCTGTTCCTTAGGGGGCATCCATAAATTACGTGAGGTGATTTTGGCGATTTTTCGACCCCCTCCCCCCTTGGTGAGATGTCGTGATATTTTTAGTGTAAATACCTTAATCTGTGCTTGATTGCGTTGGATTTATTTAAAAAAACATAATTTGTGTTGAAGAACCGTACCACAAAATCATAACAGCACCAACTCGGCATGCACCCAATATAAACTACAATACCTGTGGATTACCATTTAGCAGGTGATTCTGCCTATCCTTTGGAAACCAACCTCATGGTGCCTTACAGGGATAATGATTTCTTAACAAGAGAACAGAAAAATTTCAATTCTAGTTTGAGCTCAACTCGTGTATTTGTAGAGCAAGCATATGGAATATAAAAAAAATTTAGAATTTTACAATATATTGTCATACGAAGGTTGACTTTGGCATGCACTGATTCGTTTTTAGAGAGTTAACGACTTGACTGTTTGAATAGTAATGGTAGAGCCATTTATGACTCTGGAGATATACAAACTTCGGAGCATTCTTCTATAGATGTCATCTTTGGGTAAAAAACCTGTGACTGAATGACCCAGGGGTTATCCTGGAATGCGATTCGAAAGTCATGAAATTCGGAAATAAGAAAATGGTATCCTCCACCAATGCGAATTCGAATTAAATTTGTCCGCCTGTTATCGGATTTCAGTCCGCGAGTAAAGCCATTGCCGCATGCGCTGCATTTATTTGTTTGTTTTAAAATATTCTAAAAACTCTTAAATATTCTTGAAACAATTTATTGTTCGCATCAAAATGTCAAATTAAGTTAATAAATAAAATTCGAAGATTTATCAGGCATCGCTACTAGCTTCCGTTTGCTTCCTACTTTCGTATCGCCTTAGAAAAGCGGAGTCTGAAGTCATAGCCAGTTTCTCAAATTGACGTTTGAGCCGCCTGTACATCAGGATACAGATTCAAGCAGTGCGGATCTGTTAGACTTCCATTCTTCACAACTCTCGATAATGATAACATAAGGTTTTCAAAATCTATCTTGGCCTCTAGTAGGTATGTCAGTCGTCGATTCAAAATTCGAGTCCTGTAAGATGCTTAGATAACTAAAAGTCAATGCATACATTACTTTCGCAGTTTTTTCCAGACCGTTGTATAAGAATTTTTCATCATGTCATACACTCTTCATTCCCAGATATTGCAATTATTTTCTTTACTTTTTTTTGGATGTTCCAGTTGCATGGTATTTAAAACAGTGAACAAATACAGTGTAAACGGCAGTGCAAAATTTTTATACCCAATTGCTATTGAGTCGAAATATAGTAATAGTATCACATATACTTTTTATGTAATGGATTCATTATTCCTTCTCTATTTGCAATATGTATTGATAAAACCTTTCACCATGTTCATCTGATACTGCACCAAGATTTTCGTGAATGAAATCTAAGTGCGGGTCCAAAAAGACGGTTTTAAAGATTTTTTCATTTACAGATATTGTACTTAAAATTGAAAAAAACAAAAAGATATTAAGAAATATTGCAAAAAAAATTACAGAAAAATCGAAAAATATCCATTTTAAGGGCTAAAACCCCCTAAAAAGTGGGCTTCTCGGGCTAGAAAATCGGTAGACTTTATAACCCCTTATTAAGAAGCCTAAAAAGAAGCTCTCTGCCAATTTTCAGCCTGTACCTAATTATTTCTGCTATATCGCTTTTTTCGGCTTAATTTACCTGTACTATTAATTTAACCCAGTTTTCTCGCGATTTTACACTGTTTCTTGCGAAAAAAAATTAAGTGATATTTGCGGAGACCCTCCCCCTCCCCCACGGGAGATTTGGTGATATTCGGCTCGACCCCTCCTCCCCCTAAATACCTCACGTAATTTATGGACGCCCCCTTAGTACAATGAACAATACATACTTCAAACCAGTGGCGGATCCAGAAACAATTCTTGGGGGGGGGGGGAATTACCCAAAATCTGGAGATGATGTTATCTGAAATAGTATTCGGTGTAGGGTTAGGTTAGGTTGGGTTAGATATGGCTGAGCTGTCGCTTTAAGCTCATACACTTAGGCCAAAAAGATAGGCCCATTGTGATGTCATAGTGATCAGAGGCAGTGAGCTTCGCGTTTGATCTCTTGAATGTTGTACGAGATCATTTTTTTAACCGGCTGAACCAGAGATGCAACCGTCGGAATTAGCAGGAGGCAGCCTCACGGGAGTGTTATGCCTCCTGAAACAAGTGAATCCCGCTAACTAGCCAACAAAGGCCGTGACATAGGCAGTACCATACTACTAGCTGAACAAGCAGGTGCACCGTTCGCTAGATGAAGACCAGATCTAACCCGAACTTTATTACTCTATTATTAATCGATTAAGATGGCGGCATGCCTTATTAAGCCTACCTCTGAGGACATATGAGTATTTTAAATCTACAAAACCGCGATATCTCATGAATGCCAATTCATACGGGAAAATGTATAATATCTTTTTTTGTAGATAATCGCATAACCTACAAACTTTATACAAATTATTTTATACGAGTCAGCGTTTAAGAAACATTGGCAAAAAAACTGATACTGTGACCTTTTGAATGATTTTTTTTCTCCCCACCGATCTTTGGAGAAATTCGAGGCTGTTCCAATTTTCAGCTATTCTTGGTTTATGTCGCGTTTGAACGTCTATTTTGACTGGGTATAAAAAAAACTGTGATCTATTTAAGCCTAACGGTACCAACTTATAGGAAAATTGTTGCATCAATGCAACAAATGGATTGAAAGGGTTAAAATGTATGCGTTCCTGTGTCCCTTGGGTTTACAGGCTCATACCAATAGTACTAGGACATTATTTTTGAAGTGGGACATTTCGAAGGCTCAGTACAATTTACCGACGTGTAAGGCACAAAAGTTTCGCGTAGGTCCTGCTTAACTCTAACCGTAGGGCAGCGGTGTCCAACACCATCGCCACTCGCCACATATGGCGATTAGACTATGTGAATGTAGCGAATGCAACACTGAAATATTTTTAGCAAAAAATGTCATATTTATTCGAGTAATAAAAAAAATTAGCTAGTTTCTAAACCAAATTCAATTACTTTCTAATACCCCGGCTTCACCGGCCGAACTGCGCAAGTTCGAGAAAATTAGTGTACTGAGCTTCAATTTTTGCCTGAGTTCGCATACATTTTCACATTTTTAAATCAGTAAAAACAAAGCCTGATTTCGCCCAACAGAACATGAAATCAAGCTTGAAAGTAAAAGCTCGCTCAAAAGAGAGCAATCAATTGGAATTGTGGAATGCCATTCCAGGGAGCTTTTGCATTTCTGACTTCTGGCGAAAAAGCAACAACAATTTCAAGTACTGAACTGGATTTTAGCTGGTGAAGCCACTTATGTGGATTGAACTGAATATTATTGAACTCAGGCCGGTGAAGCCGGGCATAAGTTAAAACTTTTTGTAATACACATGGAAAATCTTGATTTCACGCATTTCGTTAATATGAAAAATATAAAGAAGATTTTAATAGACAGCGTTATGTCGGATGGTTGCAGGAACTGCAAAGAAAATTTGAAGATCGTTTTGTTGATATTGAAAAATTCAGACCGGTTTTCCAACTCATGCAAGATCCTTTCCATTTTGACATCACAAATTCACATTCATCTCAAGATATCGCGAATATGCTAAGTTTGGACCGACGTAACTTTGAATCGGATATGCTTTTGCTTCAAAGCCAGAACGATTATCCTAGAAACGAAGAGTCAATTTTATCAATGTGGGCTCGCCTATTAAAGTCAAATGAATTTTTGGCTCTGGACTCAGGTATTGCAAAGCTGTTGAGTATGTTTGAAACAACATGGGTATGCGAGTCCACTTTTTCAGCTGTAAATTTCATAAAATCAAAGTATCGATCCAATATTATTAACAAAAAATTGGAGGCAGAACTAAAATGTGCAGTTAACGTGGGTTTTATGCCAGATTTTAAGGGGATGGAGCAAGAAAAAAATTGCCAAACATCACATTAAGAATTTTTGGGATTTTTTTATCTTAATAATAACTTGTGAACTACAATGATACAATATGTAATGAAATTATTTAAAAATAGCGATTGTGGCTACAAACGAATTTCTGTTCGACACCGCTGCCGTAGGGAGTGTGTGAATCAAATACTTCACAAAGCTATTGTAGCTAGAAGTTTCTAAAATGAGTATTCTATTAAGCTCCGTTTTTAAAAATTCAACAATTCAGATACAGAACAGATAACATTTTAAACTTAGCACACAGCTACAATTGCAAAATTTTCAAGATTTTTTTTTTCATCAAAACTACAGACAGTAATTTATATGATTATATGTAGAGGTGAATTTCCTTTTTTCAATTATTGCTTTCACTCTACATTATTTTCAAAACTAAACTAATCCATATATCATAGAGCTCTTGGGGGGGATGTCCCTCATTTCCCCCACCCCCTCGTATCCACCACTGCTTCAAACTACTATTCCGAACCAATATCATCCAGTTTGACATCTCAAAGCTTTGGACGTCCTGGCCTACCTCATCTTTCCATTGAAGATACCTCGCGGTCGCATGCCAACAATTCGACTGCAAAGGGCTTTCTTAGTAAGTTCATCTTCACCCACCTGAACTATAGTAGATGTCCTGTACAACAAAGTCGACAAACCTTAACCCTTTTCGCTACTATAATACTACAACATCATTTTCATTACAAGATCTCGTCTCGCATACTTGGACATATATTTTGCTCTAGCAGACGTCTAAGAGGTCGGACTTCTTTTTATACGCTTTATATTAGCTTCACCTGTATGTATGTATGTATCTATGTATGTATGTATGTATGTATGTATGTATGTATGTATGGATGTATGTTACCGCTTTATATTAGCTTCAGCCGTATGTATGTATGTATGTATGTATGTATGTATGTATGTATGTATGTATGTATGTATGTATGTGTGTATGTATGTATGTAGACAAATCTTGCAACTTGATTTTGACCCACTTCCATATAACCGATCAACTTCAAATTTTGCCCATATGTAAAGCTGGCGTGACAATGCAATCTGACCATTTTGTAAAAAAATCAAGATGGCGGTTCCAAGATGGTGGCCGAATTTTGCAATCGTGCTCCCCGACCCCCGACATGGGTATCAAATGAAAGGGTATGACAAATAGAGTACAATTCGCGTCATTCCAAATTCAAAATGGCGGCCAACACAAAATGGCGGACTACCCTTTTCTTTACAACCCAATCGATATGGGTATCAAATGAAAGGATATGACAAGTACAATATTGTCATTCCAAATTCAAAATGGCGGCCAACACAAAATGGCGGACTACCTTTTTCTTTACAACCCACTCGGTATGGGTATCAAATGAAAGGATATGACGCAAGTAGAATACTGTGCTGCGTGGCGTCATTCCAAATTCAAAATGGCGGCCAACACATTTTAAAATTAGCTGAAAATATTGCACAAGCCAGAAAACTAAAAAGTAGAAAATAAAAAAAAATATAGTTTAAAAAAACTAAAAAATACGCTTTTATGTTAAAATGAACTAAAAATTAAAAAATAATTTTGAATGTAAAGTTTTTATTGCTCCAGCCAGTATATGGAAACAACCTACCTTTCTAAATGTAAAAAAAGCGTGGGGCGCTAGCGAAAAGTTCCGGTATTAATAAAATAAGAATATAGGTTAAGAGTCCCACGCTGTTTTACATTTCGAAAGGTAGGTTGTTTCCATATACTGGCTGGAGCAATAAAAACTTTACATTCAAAATTATTTTTTAATTTTTAGTTCATTTTAACATAAAAGCGTATTTTTTAGTTTTTTTTTAGCAACCAGTTTGGACCTACTGATGACAATCGTTATTAAGAAATGTGGGAGAAATGGATTGACGAAGGAACATTACACTGCCAGCGTTGTCAACAAAAATTTTGGAATTCCGCTAATCGTGTTGTAAAATTCCGTCAAATTTCCGTGGAAATAATAAATTGCTTTACTATTTAAGAGTTTTCTTTATTATCTCTAAATTACATCGAAGAAATCAAATATTTCCAAATCATCTTCATTTTCTTCTGGTTGTGTTGCCGACGTTGCCGTGGCAGCTGCAGAGGTCGAAGGTTGACTATAACTTTGCATTGTACCTACTTTATTGATCACTTTGTCAGGTAAATTGTACGTGTACGCAGGTTTTGTCATTTCGTTTTAATCCTGTGCGTATGTTCAAAACTGCATTAACCATAGAAGTCGTCATTTTATTTCTTAGTTTGGATTTTACTCCGTTCATGACACTAAAAAGCCGTTCCACCTCTGCATTTGAATATGGCAATAACAAAACTGAAAAGGCAAAATCACATAATTCTTTGAATGGATTTGTGCCGGCTGCGTCTTCATTTTCCTTCACCTCTGACCAAAAGTCAAATGTATTATTTACGTTTTGCCATTTCGTTAGATTGATCGCATTCCATTGCGTTTCCATTGAAGAGATGACATCATCTGAATAATGCAAGTGGGTCAATAAAGGATTTAAAGATTCCTTGTGAACCTTTAATACATTTTTACATGACAGTAATTCGGTTTTCTGTAGCACTTCAATGTTGTCGGGTAATCTGGAACAAAAATGATAGTAAGTGAATAAAAATGCTTATAGTGGCCATAGCCAAAGAAAGACGTCTGTTACCTAGAACGTATTTGGTGTATTAATTTTAAAATAAAATTAACACATCCTCGCCGCAGATCATTTTCAGCTTCTTGATTTATAACATTTCTTTCTCTCATATCGCGTGTCTTTGATTCAAATGCATAGCCAAGGTATGGCCTTGGGTCCAAACAATTTTCAAAATTTATTGTTAGGGGATCAATATTCGGGCGTGGCATGACAATTTTAGAGACCAAAAACCCGACAAGCATGGATAAATCCTTAAATAATTTACATGTATCAGCATTTCTGGCCTGAAATGCTTTATTAACTCGGTGCAGCTCTTCTAATATAGGACATAAAAATGAAAATAAAGCCAAATTGCTCTGATCTCTGTACATATGATACAATATCCCAGCAGTATAATGTTGCCGCGATTCTAATTCAAAATGTGTTTTTAATTCAAGCCACTGTTTTAATAGTCGTTCTACGGATGAGTGTATTAATAGCCATCGAGTTTGGCAAGCCTTAACGATTTTTAGTCGCTCGTGGCCTTCATTTGTCGTTCTGTACAACTCTTTATATTGAGCCTGCCGTGCCGATGAATGGCAGAACCAATTATATGTTTCAGATATGAACTCCAGATTTCTCGGTAAAGTACCTAAAGTACGGCAAGTTGAATTGAGTGGCACACACATCGAACGAGCACTAGACCTGGAATATCCTGTTTTAGTTTTGCATATACATACGCCGTTATTTACTCCTGTCATAACGCTCGCATTATCAGTGCCGACGCCAATAATATTTTTAAATTCCAGACCAAATTCATGTAGCGAGTATTTAACCGCACAAATTATTCCATCTGCAGTGCATTCGGTTAGTGTTGCCAATTTTAAAAATGAAGTATTTATTTTCTTCATACGTGCACTGTAGAAAATTATCACGATTCCAAGATATTTTATGACACTAATATCTGTCGACTTATCAAGAAGCAGGCTGAATTTCCCATTTCCAATGTCCATCTTTAGATCGTCTTGGAAATGTCGGCTTAAAATATTTTTCATAATATTGGAACATTTTGTACGATTCAGTTGCATATCTTTAATTGCTTCAGAATCATCACAAACTTTTTTTATAATTTTTCCTAAATGATCGACAGTTAATATGCTGCAATGCTCAGCAATAAACAGTGCCATGTAAGCTTTACACGATTTGGTTTTATCTGTCATTTTTTTCGGGAAATCAATAGTTTTTTGCCGTGATGGAGCTAACATATTTGAATTGGTCATATGCTTTTTTGAAGTTATATGAGCTTTTAAATCAGAATATCTACTGCTGCTACTCACGATACATCGACAATATTTACATTCCGGAAAGGATTCGCCAGAACTATCTTCTTTTCTAATAATACAATCTTTAAATAACTTATCTTGAAGCCACTCATTCCGAAACTTTTTTTTATATTGTACTTTCGCCATTTTTATTAAACAAAACACGGCAGTCGCACAACCAAAAAACCCTTAAAAATGTTACAGAAAAAAACTCTAAACTCAACATCTACATACGACGTTTAAACAATCAGTACTAAAATTTTGATATATATGCGGGAAAGTCCCTTCGAATTACCGGGAAATACTAAATTTGGTAAAGAGCTAACTTCATGGTACGTTCTTACCACATAGCATACCTAGCGCCACCGTTTGGCTACGAAATGAAAATAACACTTTTTCGTCATATTTTCGTTACTAAATTTCCACATGTTTCCATAGGAGGCGCGTTCTCCTTCTCTCTAGTGTCTCCATGGTTGGGTTAAATAATTTATCCGTTAAAAAATCCGTCAGCCGTTAGCATCAAATTTGTTCCGTTTTATCTCTTTCCAATCCGCTTGATATGATGGGAAATCCGTCAATTTGGCAACGCTGTACACTACATGCAATCGAATCACAGATTTCTGGGATGGTAGCCGGCCATCTGAACTCCTAGGATACCGAGGCTGACTTTTGTGCTTTACTCAAGCTTCTTTAGCATCAGTTCAAAGTGAATTTAAATGGAAACTTTGAATTTAACGTACAAACTCTAAATTCTGTTCAAAGTCACAATTCTAGTAAATTGGCATCCCTCCTATTAAATGAGTGGCTAATTATGGACTATGCAACAACAGAGCTCTCAACGCGGGTTGAATGATAGTAATTAGTGGGATATGTACTAGTCTTACTGAATAACAAAGCTGTTCGTAGAATTGAGTGAATCCTTAGTTTTTAGATAAGTTTTCCTGATAATTAATCAGTGGACTATGTACCATTGGATAACGGGAGCAATGTTTCACTTATATTCTTTTCGAAAATACTGTTACGACTGGTCGTTTCATTCGTAGCTGTGTATTGATTTTCTCTTTTTACTATATACTATAACAAGCAATGCCGATGGGTAATGGGTATATTTTCTGCCCTATCCAATTTCCGCGAATTCCCTTTATAGAGGCTTCAAGCTGTGATTATACCAGGAAATGTTCTCTGTTATTTTTTTTTGGGAGGACTTTTGATATCATCAATGACTTTTTGAAAGAATTTTCCATGTCTATTTCAGTAAGGACGATGTGACTGTTTGTGTCATACTTAATTCAAAGAATCATCAACATACAGGAAACATTTTTAATTATTTTAATCCGACTCCTTTTGATTTAAAAAGGACGAAAGATTTACGTAACTAGTAGTCATTAACGTATATCCTTTGTTATTTATTTAACAGCATTCAGAGATGGGATATGTTATCTAATGTTGGCTTAACATGTTTCATAGTTCAGAAAAAGTTCGCTGTTGTGATGTAGAATTAAGTACATAAATCAATCAGCAACCCAACGTCGCCGGCACTTCGCAAGCACATTGCAATATGAAGGTCCACTTGCATCTGGCGATCAAATTTCCACGGCTTGCATGTTGCATTTTGGCTGAAACGAAGCTTTTTCGCAACTTTGTTGGATCTCGCAGGCTTTTTACAGGACATCGCAAGACCACTATTCCGCGATCTAGGAATTGATTATATGCAGGGATTTGTAGTGTATTTATATTATTGTCAAGTAATTAGGCTGTAATTAAGTCATTAGGCTGTAAGCGTTTTCGCTTGTTTTTTTTAATTTTACGAATGCAAATTCCTTATTCACCAACAACGCCGGTAAACTCAGCTAGCAAAATTAGATAGTCAAAATTGGAAGATAAAGAACAACAACAACAAAATTTGCTAAACACGTTCCTGCTAAACAGGAGAGGATGCTGTGACTCCTTCAACGATAACTCCAAGGAACAAACTCAACCCAGTGACTAATCCTAAACGACCCCAATCTCCACTAAATGACAACCCTATCAAGAAGTTCAAAAGATTTGTTATTTTTTTGGATGATATAATATATATACACTCCGCGCCACTTGATTAGGTTCAACTAGTTTTCTTGGGGGTTTTCTTGGAGTTTTAATACAAATACTAGTTTGAACCTAATCAAGTGGCGCGGAGTGTAAGCAGTGTTTTCGCTTATTTTATTTAATTTTACGAATAAAAATTACTTATTCAACTAACAACGGCTATAGACTCAGCGTGTTAAATTAGATAGTCAAAATTGTGGTGGCAGCGGTGGAATACACTTAGAAGATCCCAAACAACAACTACGAAATTTGCACCAAACTCCACTAAATGATGAGCCTATCAGGAAGTTCAAAAGATTTGTTCTTTTTTTCGGATGATATAACGTATGCATGTACGTGCCCCTCCAACAGGTACGAGATTCATTCGTAACATACCCATTAGCATGGTAATGTTGTTCGCTGTTCTGTAATTAATGAGTTCTGTAATGATGAATCCTCCAGAGGCTCGTAAGATAATTTTATGAAGGAAAGACCGAAGTGATTATCTTGATTAGGTCAAGAAAATACCTTTTAAATTATAACGAAAAATTCCCAATAAACGCCTGCGATACACCTCATACAACAGTTGCTATGGTTATAAAACTTTTTTCTCGATTACAAAAATCATCATTTTCGATACAATTTTCCATCAACGCGAATTTTCCATTAACCACACACCAAACAAGAAACTCGTCAAGTTGAGGCCTTTGTATTGCCAAAAAAAAGAGAAAAAAATCTTTATTAAAGTCGAAAATCTTTATTGAATTTTTGGCAAAAGCGAAGATTTGTTAACTTTAGCAGAAAAAAAAATTGCGATCGCAAATCTCCCGGGGAATGTACTCCACTAATAAGGGTGTATCGGCTGGTGTCGGTTAAGGTTACTTTCAGCATTTCTTAGCACTTTTGTTAGCTCATCTGTTCCTCTTGTGTTTCTACTCCCATGAATCATTTCAATTTTTGCCAGGACAACATCGCCTACATCACCCCATTGAGCGGCGAAAAATACACCCCCGTCGGCATGAGTGTACGTATATATGAGAGCCGCATATGGAGAGGACTGCTTACATGCGTGAGCTATTTTTCTGCTGTTCATCGGAAAATCAGGAAAATTTTTGTTCAATTTTCTTCACGTTTTTTTTCTTGCTTCTTATCCTTATTCTTCTTCTTCTTGTTATATTGATATGTATATGTATAATTTTGTTGTATCAGAATTTATTGCTATCGATACTGTTGTTGTTTTTGTTGTTATTGTTGTTGGTGTTGTTTTTGGTGCCTATGGTATTGTTGGAGGTGTTTCAACGTTATCCCATCTATATACATACATAGGAATCAATGTGTTGTTGTACATGTGTTTCTGGAATCCTGAAGTGATCAACAACCATTGATGTTAAGGACATGACGGCGCGAAAGACAAAAGACAATTCGACCCAATAACGGAGGATACAGAAACAACAAGGATACCATAAGGAGCATCTGAAAACCCATGGCAAAAAGGAAAATACATTCTCAACACCAAAAGAGGGTAACATGTGCTCAGTTTATCTATAACAGATTCTCCGTAGAGAGGTAATAACGTTTAAGGGAAGCTCTTATCAGGATGTTTAAGTATCCCTTTGTGAAGTAATTCTGTGTGCACTGCGACACTCACAGCAATGATAAACCAACCAAAAGGGAGTCGCTTAGGTGATGAGGCCATATAAAATGTCAATTTTTTTTTACTTTTTCCTTTTTTTTCCTTATATATATTTTTTTTTTATTTTTTTTTTCTTGTGTAAAATGTGTCTGCAGGTGGTTTTCTCCCCATTTAACAAGATGTAGAAGAAGGGTGACGGGCCTAACGATATTTCAGAGTTTCATAATAATACAGAAAAAGATATCAAAAAAAAATCTTCATTTCTTATGTCATCATAATAATACACGTTCGCGGTGCTCTATTCTATATAATATCATCATACCTTCAACTTACTCCATCATCATTTTTCTCTGGTTTAAATTAAGTTTCGCGGTGGATTTCGCTGGGCTTCGCTAGATAATATACGTGGAGATGGCTTTATTCACTTTATTCACTCGTTTCCAACACTGAGATATAATATGATGAAGCACTTTTGTGGCAAAGTTTTTTTCTTCTTCTTTTTTTTTGGTACGGTTGTTAAGAATTTCTTTCCAGCTTCACGCCATACCACACAATGTTAAGGGGTGTAGAGTAAAATTTCAATTTAAAATTAAACATGGAATGAAATTTAGTTGAGTTATTTTAATAATAATATCAGAGTATTATTCAGTGAAATTTAATGGTGGATAAGAAGGAGTTTTGTTGATGGAGAGATTGTGGATTTTTAGTTTATTCAGAAATAGTTTTGTTCAACTGTATTTCTGGAACGATTTTTATAAGAAATATAGGGATTAAGGTATAGTGAGATGTGCTGGCGGCGTTCCTCGATATCGAGTGAGCATTGAATCCTTGACACTATACCTAAGGCTATAAGTAGAGGAGGTCTAAATAGCACTTTCTGCGGCTGGGGCGACTCAAGCTGAGAACTCGCAAACTAAGTGTCTCTAATCTTGAGGAAACTTTGGAGGGCACAATATAGAAAACGCCTGCGCACAGGGAGGAGTGTTATTTCCACTTTTGTGGTGCTTTGTTGAAGATTAACTCCTAGAGCTACTGAATGGCCGAAATTTGTTCACCCAGGCCAAGCAAACTACGTTGTCATCGTAGTAACATGTGAAACAGAAGATACAATGTCGTCGCAGCATGCCAAAGATTTGGTCTCCAGATTGTGCGCCAGCGTAGCACTAAATTCCAATCCCGACAAAACAATTCTGGAACACTAGAAGACGAACATTGCCAGGACTGGCAGAACGGACCTTCGTATAAGTAATTATAGTGTTTTCGTTTGTTTCATTTAATTTTACGAATAACAATTCGAGCCAAACTAGATAATCGAAATTGTGGTGGCAGCGGCGGGATACACTGTGGAAGATCCCGAGCAACAACAGCTAAATCGGCTCGCAGACCTTCCTGCCAACTGGCAGAGGATCCTGCGACTCCTTCAACGATAACTCGAAGGAAAAAACTCAACCCAGTAGATAAATCCAGCGGGCCTATTATCAACTAAAAGATGAGCCTGCCAGGAAGTTCAAAAGATTTGTTCTTTTTTTTTGGATGATATAACGTATGAATTTGGGTTCCACTCCAACAGGTACGATTTTCATTCGTAACGTATCCATTATCAGGACTGACAGAACGAACCTTCGCTGGCAGAACTATAGGCTTTTCACAGCAAGCGTAAAACTTAGGAGTGACTCTAGATCCCTAGGTCAACTGAAACTGTCAAATGGGTACTCTGATTAGCTGCAAAAGCAACCTCTCGTCAATGCTTAAGGAAAGTATTTTACCATTCTACTTCACCTTGCTATCCATTACAGACCAAAGGGAACGGCTGGTTTTGGATCGCCATCCTGTGAACGCACCCGTTTCGATTCCCTAACATCTTTAGGGACCCAGAAGCTGATCCCCTTGAATTTTGAGAAAGTCCTTCTTCTGGATTAATTTGTGGCAGGTTTTCTCAACCCGTAGCATTTCATTTTAAATGACAGTAAAATACCTTTTCTGTTTTGGAATGGACTCTGTATTTAAATGCTTATGGAATGCGTACTCTTCGCCTTGTCTCCGCAGCGTGCTCAAGTCATGTATTGGTGCCGAATGTTGTGCTCGTCAAAGAGCGCAGCGTGAAGATACTGAAATAGTTGTTGTCGATACGATTTCAAAATAACGATTTGATTTCGAGACCTCGAGATGTCTCGCGAGATCTCGAATGGTAGTCTCGGTCTCGTATCGATTTTTAATCTGGAGGTCTCGTCTCGATCTCGTCTCGAAAATCGAGAGGAGACGAGACGATTTCGAGACAAGTCTCGTCTCGTGTGCAGCACTAGTTTGTTGGCACGACTCCGGTTGGACCTTTGCACCCAAAAACTGTGGTCAAGACTTTCGTCTACCTCAGTGAGGATGCAGTAACAAATTGAAAATGATTGCCCATTTTGCCTTCGAGAAAGTTGTCCAGGACTTGAACTTATCCCTCTCCCTCCCTCCTTTTCTTCTGCTCGGGGGGACCCTGCTCTCCTAGAGAAGGCTCTGACCATTTCCGTTTAGACAGTGCACCAGGTGGGCTCAGCATGCAACTGTACCCGCGAGAAGGTACGCAAGCGCTTGGCAGAACGGCGGTTGTCTGTGTGGCTTCTTATAGCCTCCCAGGTTCCTGAGAGCCGTCCTGCCTTCGTTTTGTTGGGAAGAGTTTGTGAAAGCGGGGCCCGGGTCCGCTCCGTGTAGCTTCTCAAGTCCTGGCCCTCTTCCTCTTGGCGGTTACGGTTTGACTTTGCCAACATCGCCCCTTAGTAGACTCGTCCCAAATCCTCTTCGGTCAATCATCACTCCCAGATACCTAAGTGCAGCATTGGAGCGGATGAACCGAGAATTGTTGATTTAGGTATTGTCCTCAACAAAAAACTAAATTTGAGTTGGCACTTTGACAGCGACAATTCTTGTCTTTACAAAGACCACTTTTTAACCGCACTCGTAAAAAACCTTTTTGAAAGTATATGGCAGCGTGCTTGGAGTGGCGTTATCTCCAATCTTTCATATTCTGTTACGAGGTTATATCTCCCATTTCATAAGCTTTAAAGGTTTTCTGGCGATTTGGAATGTGTAGTCGGGATCAAAACCTTATTTGTTGTCTACTTTTTTACGGCAATTCCCTGCCCTTTCTCTTACTATCGCCTCTAAGCATAACAAGCGAGAAAGCAATCTCATGTTCCATCACGGAAATCAGTATTCTATACGGTATGGCTGGGGGCCAGTAGAATAAAATTTCTTATTGGAGTTGGCAGTTCTTCTCTTCAATAGTACAAAGGGAGTTTACCTCTAAAAATTTAGCTGTTCAGAGTCTGTGGAGTCCTGGACGTAGGCGTAGGCCTACAGCCCGTAATTCAGCTTTTATTCTTTTGGTTTCCGTTGTTTTTCAAGAGTTGAATTATGGAAAGCAGATCTGCCAAGAAAGACATGAATTAACAATAAAGGGAACTCCACAGTGACGCAACATACATACTTTGGATTGATGATCGACTAACACCACAAGCGCACGTGGAATGACCGATTAAGGGGTAATATACCCTTGTGAACAATAAATTTCATGTGATTTTCTGAGACGTACCACGAACGATAGGAAAGAGATAGAGCTATGAAGTTTTGTACATATGGAAGTACTAGTCTTTAACTACAAAGAGAATGTTTTATTTTAATTTCACGATGCAAAATGGCGGCGTACACGAGGTAAAAAAAAATCTCGGACGTTTGGCATGGGCGTACCGCTACAGGTCACAATTTTTAATCTGGAACAAAAAACCAAAAAGTTCCTTAAAATATAGTCCAAAATCTAGCGAACGTCGTAGGATTTTTTCGAAAAATTGATTTAGAAAAAAATGGCGTTAATTTGAACTTTTTTTTCTTGTTTTTTCGAAAAAAATCGGCCGAAAATCGCTTATAGAATCTATAAAAATCAAGATATCAAAAAAATCCTACGACGTTCGCTAGATTTTGGACTATGTTTTAAGGAACTTTTTGGTTTTTTGTTCCAGATTAAAAATTATGACCTGTAGCGGTACGCCCATGCCAAATGTCCGAGATTTTTTTTTACCTCGTGTACGCCGCCATTTTGTATCGTAAAATTAAAATAAAACATGCTCTTTGTAGTTAAAGACTAGTACTTCCATATGTACAAAACCTCATAGCTCTATCTCTTTCCTATCGTTCGTGGTACGTCTCAGAAAATCACATGAAATTTATTGTTCACAAGGGTATATTACCCCTTAAGCACAGAGTTCTGCAACGATTTATGAGTTGACCAAATACGATCGCATCCATTGCAAGCTGCATTAAGAAAGGTCCTGCCTATTTTTTATGTAAGGACATCTTCAGTCGACTTACAGAAGCTAATTGATACAGAACCTAACTGAACTTTTTTACTATTATAATACATTAAAAAAAATAATTGCCAATAAACTTATAAAAACCATTATTGCCTCCTCGGATCCTTGGATCGTCAGATAAGAATTGGTTATTCTAGAATATAATTGTGTAGGATGGGAAGCTATTTTGTTAGAAAATATATACTTATCAGCAATAAAGAAGGAGATATATGGTATAATCCGATGTATTAAGCATATCAATATTAGGCAAAAGAAACAAATTTTTAAACCCACACAAAATTGTTATCACTTCAACAAATTCTTTAGTAAAAGAAAAAGGTCCAAACACACGCACACACACACACACCATACGAAATCATTATCCTTAACAAAATCATGAAGCTAAACAAATATGTTTTTAATGTTGTAATAAGAGCTAACGAAGAGATTAGCAATGGTAATAATTTTTTACGATAGTGTTATTACATGGAAATTACACTGATGATAATTCAAGAGAATCTCCTCCTATCAACCTCTTACCTTTAACTAAAAAATAAACACTTTTCCACACCATTACCGCAAATTTATATCATGGGTCCTTTAAAACCAATGCCACACTCTCTCTGTCTCTCATCACATTTTAAACTTAATTGCTGTATGTATGTGTTATTAGTCGCTCCAACCATTCGCCATATTCTCGTAAGAAACGTATATATCCTCTATATGTTGTCTTTTCCTCAAGTATATAGCACAAAATAACAAGTACTATACGCATATGAAAGCATTCGTCAAGTGTTTAACGAAAATTTCATTGAAGTTCTCACATATAGTCCTTGTCTGAATAGATATGATGCTTTCTGGAGTAGACAGGCTCTTACAGTACGGTGGTACATTGCTAATAGAGAGTGTGAGAGAGAGAAAGTGGAGAATTACAAGAATCTACGAGGATCTCTACACAAGAAATAATCTTCTATAATAATGGTGAACAATTTGAAATATCCTTAGAATCCTTTTAAAACCGCCCTCCTACCAGGTTCAGTAACTGGGTTTAATTGCATCTTACACAAATGGAATGGAGTGAATCAATTAGCGACACGCTTAGCGTATACATATTCTGCCTCGGTCCTCCCCCCCCCCCGTCCACCACACTCTCTCTCTGCTAAAGCCCGTCCCATATGCTAAACAGCAGCAACATAAAGGGTTAGCAGTTATTTATGCCATTTCCGTGCTTCCGCCGCGCATAAAGGAGACATCAAAAGGCGCTCTTGAATTACCCTCTATTTCATGTACGCCAGCTAAAAACATTTTATCCGATTTACGAGTTGCCATAGTCATACTCGTATATAGCTTTAGGTTACCTGCTAGAGCTGCCATGCCGCCACCCCGCGCCAGGTCCTTCGTCCTTTTTAGACATTGGGAACGTCTCGTTGGCTTGACGAGGGGCCACCTATAGCAGCAACAGCGCCAGCAGCGAGATAGTCGTCGACGGAGCGCAGTTGGAGTTTCCATTATTTTTGTAAACACCTATACAAGGAGCACACTAATTGCCCGAGCATAGGTAAACATTGTTCTCATTGGATATAGGCACGCGATGGCCATATTTTTTTTTGTTTTGTTGTGTGTCATTCACGTGCCTGAAACCTGTAATTTGTGGAAGAAATTAGTAGTTGCGTCGCGTGTAATTGCTAAGGTATTGACATAAAAAGTAAACTTTTAATCGTTCTGATTTACGGATTTTATATGCCAACCCCAACCGCACCAGTACCCAGGCCCAAACCATAAAAACTTGTGTCCTTGATACACTTTATTCGCGGTGTTGTGATTTTCGATCATTGTCGTCACTCGGTCTGTCACGAAACTAGCGGAAAACTGGCTTAGATTGGTAACTAGTGAACCTAATCGCTTCTATGGAACGCTATTGAGGCGGCATCAGCCATCCGCTAAAATGTAATCCTCTTCTGTCGCACATAATAAGATCATTACGCCTGAAAGGATTTGCCTTAAAACTTTTATCGAAAATTTATAATATCTTGTGTAGGCGCTTCACTAATCCTCTCTACTTAAACTTTCTAAAGTAAATTGGATGTCAGTCACATTCTATGACACTCTTATAACTTTCAAAAGATACTTTAAAAGCACGATTCCTGACTAAGCCCCCGTATCCTTAGTAACCAAAGCAAAAGTTTCCAACGATGATATATGCTGACAGAGAATAACGCCCATCTTTGTTATTGCCAACACCATTAATTCTACAATCAAAGCAAACAACCACAACATCCTGACAGGAAGACATATATTCACCATGCCTACTATGGGTCAACGATTATGACTCCACCTTCGGACTTAAGTCATTAATCACGCTGCCTTTGATCCTTTTGGATACCCCAGGATTTCTCTCTATTGTAAGAGTAACGATGATTGGCACATCGACATACCCAATAAAGAGTTTCACACATTCAACATTCGGTTCATTATTGAAAGTTCTGCAATTAACTGTTTAACTTCCGCCATTCAATTCCTTGAGTATATACGACCAACCCATGCCTCGTATAGAGAGTAGTATCGCTATCAAAAAGGACAACCACTAGCAGCAAAGTCAGTCATCATACATCGGGTGGCATCTTTCGACGAACTTCACCATGTCACGGAAATCACCGATAAGGGGGCGCCCCCCCCGACTTTAAGGCAAGCCCGTAATTATGATGACAATTAACAAACACCATCATACCCAAAACTGGGGGTCCTTCCACATGCAAAAGGATCAAGAATCTATCCCCAGGCAGGCAAGGGAGCCCGGGCACGGGAACAGTGTGTAACAATGATGACGCTTTTCAATAGATCCATAAGGGATGATGCTTCGGCCCATTTGTACACTCGTACAGGGTGTATCCTAGTGCCATTACCTTTCTGCTCTCGTCCTGCTGATTACGTAACATTCTGCTTAGGTTTCCGGTCTTAATTTCACGGGACTCAAATTAAGAAGCTAAGTTATGGGTCCTGATAAGATTACAGAGTTCAAGCGGTAAGGATTAACACTTGATTACGGTATTTATCTGAAATTTATTTCACAACTGAACTTGCTCGGTATATATGGGTGTGTATCTCTTTCTATCTCTATGTTGGTATGTGTGTGTGTCGCAGGAATTTGAAGCGCATACACTGTCGCACAATTCCGGCTTCTCTTCCTTCATGAAGAGGTTATCTAAATTGCTAAATCGACAAAATTAATGTCTCCATTTTGCCTTTCATAACTTGTTCCATTTTGATAAATTAAAGCACTGGGATTTAAGCATTCACAGGGATGTATACTTTGAATTTTGCACAAAATTATCCGCTTTTTCTGGTTGTCTACAAAATTCCTGAAAAGAAGTTCTTCATGTGCTTTTCAGGTGGTTATTTTGAGACGCAATTTAGCTTGTGGAGTATGTCTTTTAAAAGTAATAGGAGGCAATGACAAGGCATGGGTCTGATTTCGGTAGAGATCCTGGTTATGGCTATGTTAAGATATACTTGCTTAAACCACTACTCCGCATAGGACTATCATAGTGACGATAGTGCACACAATGTTCCTCCTGTTAGATCCCAAGAAAGAGGGCTGAAATGAAAGTTCAGAGAACCCGTACAAGATTAGTGCTATCTATATCCAATTTTCTAGTCGGTCTAGTCAATATACTTGAAAAAGCATATGTATACATTCAACTACGAAATATCCGCCAGCCCCTGTACGAAATAATATGCTATGCAGCCGACTCAGTTATCTTCAAAACCCACGTGTTACACAGCAGGAGATTCAAACCCTCCTCTTTGTCTCCTAACCCTCCTATTCTAAATTGTGACCAGTCATAAGTCACAAACTTTTGTGACTAGTGCTTGTCATTGATAGTTTTTGACTATTCTTGTGGCTATCATCTGTTTTGGTATTTTAGCGTGATCCTTCCATCAGGGGCGGTTCCAGGACTGATTTTCGGGGGGGGGGGCCATCGTGCTTTTAATCACACTTTTGGTCTTAAGAATCACAACTTTTTTTTATCTGGTAGACTAGAGCTCAGAGATAATCCCTAATGGTATTAATTACTGATGTAATCGATATTAAAGCTTGCTTTAAAACATAGAGAAAATGATTTTATGCTATTTCCAAGGTATTTTTAATCTCATAACATATCGTTTAAAAGTTATTTTTAAAAAATAAAACTAATAACGTATAAGATTTAACACAGCGATTGTTTTATGCACGTAGAGTACTCAAATTAAAAAGCGAAAGATTTTCTGAAGCAATACAATCACAAAAATTAAAACTTTGTATTAATCGAAACAATTCAAAAAGATTTCGGAAAACAATGTCACAAAAGAGGCGGTAACAAATTATCTTAATTCGGAACCCTTATATCAAAGTTCCAATCTCAAATCGTTTGAACTGGGCAAGTGGATTGAGGATTTAGGTAATTCATAATTGAATTTTGTTTTAATTTGTAACGGTAACAGGCGCGGATCTAGAATTTTGTTTTGAGGGGTGGTCACGGAATTAAAAGTGGTGGAAAAATTTTTTTACTCCTACAAAAAAATTAACAAAACGAACAGAACTAACCGAAATTTCTGGTGGATTAAAAACAAACGTGCCCTACGAAAACGTGCCCTATTGTGTTTTTGATGAAGACGCGCCCTTGCTTGTGAGTGCAGTAACTTCAGAGTTTGCAAATCAAAACATATAGAAAGAGTATAGCCCACTGACATATAGATATGGACTGCTACATAAGCAAAATCCCATACAAAAAAGTGGCACCAAAAACTATCGTTGTCTCGTTCCCCCTTCAAAATCCTATGAACTTTAATCGGTTTTAAAATAAAAAAAAGTTCAGTGCATGTCAGCGATATAAACATAATTAGAAAAAACTAGACAGCTATAGAGTTTTTTCTTCTTTCTCTATTTTCTTTATTTTTAAAAGTTCGTTAAACAGAGGGAAAAAACCCTCACATATTTAAAAAAAATACATTTATTTAACGAAAAAACTGCTACTAAATAAAAAATAATGATGGATAATTATTTCTATCAATTATAACATACATCTTATTACTTATTTTCCTCTAAATTCGAAAAAAAAATTGTTGTTTACATAGAAAAGGTCTTCTTCTGGAGAAAAATGGTGCCATTGAAAGTTGTCAATTAGCAGTCCATATCTATATGTCAGTGGTATAGCCCCATTCAGAACCAGCAGCGGCTGCAGACAATTCCTATTGGCTAATGGTGGTCACATGTAGGTAGGGTTGCCAGGTCCAAAAATAAAAAGGCCGGACACAGCGTTACATTTAGCTGGACATTTTTCTCACCCATTTTAAATAGAAATAGAGTCGGTTAGGTATTTTCAATCGTTTATTAATAAAATCTTATGTCAAGATAAACTAAATATTCTTCATTAAACAAAATATACAATCATCTATTCTCCCTGGATGGAAAACTGGTCATTTCATTATAGTCCGGGAGGAAGAGTTGCATTTTGGATGGTCATTTCAGGTCCCCTGATTTTTTTGTAATTGATAGTTTAGATAAGGCTTATAACAGTAGCAAGAGTCAGCCAGCAGAATCGCGATGGAGGTGGTGGGGAGAAAATGTACAGATCAACAACTTACTACCCGAAAGGAATAATTTCCAAAGCCAATCAATTGGCACGAAATGACCAGGCCACTTGCAACGCTCACTCCGGGACTACTTTTTATTAGTCCGGGATGCAGCGTTGTAAGTTACCTGGTGTGCTTAAATCTTTGATTGCAAAACAAAGAAAAGCTTTCAGCTATCATCTATCTATGCTACGCTGCGTACTGTACGTATCCTTACATGACCAGAGGGACAATCGCTTAATATCCGGTCATAAGCCGGACATGCATATATTTGGCCGCCACGACCGTAAAAGGCCGGATATGTCCGGCGAAATCCGGACACCTGGCAACCAGTCACATTGCTAGTAAAACTAATTGATTGCTAGTAAAACTAAACATGCTGCCGCTGATGTTGCTGCTGCTGGTTCTGAATGGGCCTTATAGAACAATCTGTTGTTGACCTTGAAGGTCATTTTTTAAGGTCGTTTTTTTTAATTTGCAAAAAAGCTGAGTCGGTTTGGTCGTTTGGTAATTTTTTCTTTTTGTTTTTTTAGTTGGGTCAATTTTGTTTTTTAAACAGCGAGCGCTTTTGGGGGGGTCATGACCCCCGTGACCCCCCCCCCCCTTGAATCCGCGCCTGAACGGTAATTTGTTTAGTTGTGCATTTTAAGTAGATTATCTATTCTTAAATTTTCGTTGTACCACTAATTGAAAATTATAAAAACTTTAGTTAAAGCTTGAAATATTAGATAAATTATTGAAAATGCCCAGTTGCTCAAATTAGCCTAAACAAAAAGTCTATATGAATTTCAAGCTTTTATACGAGAAATTTTTATTTCATTAAAAATCATTTTATTTTTTTCGTTGCTGGCTTAGAAATGTCAAAACTTCTATGGGTGTGTAAATGACTGTTATTATTCAAAAGATGTTCGTCACACATGTGTGACCGTGGATGGGGGCCTAATGAATTCGCTAAGATAACTTAAAATTGCCAGTGCTCCCAATCGAGATTGATTAAATTAGCTGGTACCATTAATCTCCACACTTTATAAAGCGATGCATTTTCGATGGCTTGATTTTGTAATACGGTACAAGGATTGTTAATTAATTCAAGTCGTATAATTTAATCAACTTCGAAAAACTTCATTATTTTTTCTATTCTCGGGGGGGGGCCATGGCCCCCATGGCCCCCCCTTGAAACCGCCACTGGCTTCCATTGTGTAGACCAAGGGTGGGCAATCTTTTTATAACATAGGCCAGAATAAATGTTACAATTTTTCCGGGGGCCGTAGTAGTAAATTGGCACCTTTTTGTGACCTGTAATTTTTTTAGAGTTGAGCCGGACCTATACGAGGCAGTATAGTACAGTCCCTTACACGATGGTAAATTTTACTGAGGCCTCAATTTTGTTAAATGTCCCGGTTCAAAAATATAAATAATGTCCTACTATATGAGTGTGTATCGAGATAAATGAGGCGAGGTGTGATTGTAATTACATAGTAGCGAGAGTGGAGTTTCTTCTTTCTTTCTTCTTTTAAGTTAATAAGTTAATTGCTCCTTTAATCGCACATGGGGCATATGGCGGAAACAGTTGCCCTCCACTAGACTCTGTTTTGCGCCTCCTTCTTTTGGGGCAGTAAAATTCAACTTAAAATGAGGCGAGGTGAGGTTGTAAATACGAGAGACATTTCTTATTTTTTGCGGCAGTAAAATATCCAATTTGAGGTGAGATTTTAAATACGAACTGGAGAGGTATTTCTTACTTCTTTTGAGGCAGTGGAATTTCAAACTTGAGATGAGGCGAGGCAAGATTGTAAATAGAGACATTTCTTACGCCTTTTTTGGCAGCGAAAGTTCCAACTTCAATTTAGGTGAGGTGAGATTGTAAAATATAAATATACATTGTGAAGGCATAGATTTCTAGCTTACTCTGAGGCAGTTTAATGCATATAAGCTTCTTTCTTTAATTTGCTGGTTTTTGGCATTTCAATGGCCCCTCGCCTAATTTGCAATATGACATTGTACTGGCTCAAAAGAAAAAAGAGGCACCCGACACTCAATTTTTGTCTGCATTTGATCGGGTAAACCACACTATCCACCACTCGGTCCTCAACTCAAACAGGTTTGTCTTTTTTTCAATGTTGAGCCTCAGTTTGGGTCAAAAGTAAGACCCAAGCTCTACACTGATTTATATAGGTCCAGCGCTCGTCTAGTGATTCTAGGTAGACTGAAATCGGTAATTTTTGTTCTGTTTGTGAAAAACAACAGGTCTGGCTTTTCCGGGTTAACGGATAGCCTAGAGCAGTTGCAGCACGGGTTAACTTTTTTAAAAGCAATCTCCATAATATCATTGATGGCTGAGAGAAATTTTTTAGGATACTAGAATCACCATGTCGTCTGTATAGGCGGCTCCTTTCGTTCTATTGTTCTCTACCGTATTTAGAATCTTGTGCATATTCATAAATCATAGCAGCGGCGAGAAGACTCCTCCCTGAGGTGTGCCACGGCTCATCGACTTCACCATTACCACTCTTGCCTAAGCTACTGTTTATGATTCTACCTTTCAACATCTGAAGGATCGATAATAATCCTAATTCAGTTCCAGACCCAGGCCTCCTGGATGTCTTAGGTTCTGACTCTGTTGAAAGTACCTTCTATGTCCAGGAAGGCCGTCAAGGTATACTATTTGTATTCTATGGAACACACTTAATTCAGCGCCATTTCTCTTGGGATCTTTGTTATAAGCTCTCAGATTTAAAGATCATGTGTTCTACAGGTCTTCAGTACAAAGAATCCATTGTACTTTCGTGCGCCCGTATACCTTTTCTTTATAATGAAAGATACTTTGACCCTACTTCAGGAATCAGGCCTGTAACTGTAATGTAGCCAGTTCTTAAAACATGAAAAAGCCATCGACCGATAATAGCATGCGTCTTTTGGATTCACACTATGCGTCGTGACTCAAACGCAGGGGCGGCGCTTTCATAGGTGCGAATGATGCACTTGCCCGGGGCGCAATTAGACGATGCATGGCTTTGGAGTAGTAATTTATTTTAATATATTTCGCTCGAATTTTTGTCCTACACATCTGTTGTCTTACCTCCTGGGTGATATGGAAAGGGAGAATCGTAATATATCCATAAAGTGTTTGTGCGATCAAAAAATGAACCGTATGGCATACTGCACCGGGCGAAAAATAACCAAGCGCCAGCTCTGCTCAAAAGGAGACGATATAGTTCACTCCGAAATTTACTTTTTCCATGGTGATGATTTGGCAAGTTTCTTCCCAAGATATCTCTATCCGGTCTTAGTCAGCATGGACCAACTAAGGGAATTTGTCCCTTTCAATTTTGGGATGATTGTCAGAATTATTTAGATAGAATCTTACTAGGTCTGTTCGGTGCAACTATATCTTGGGAACCAGTGATGGATTTACGCTTTGGCCCGTGAGGCCCGGGCCTAGGGCGGCAAAATCTTAGGGGTGGCAAAATTTTAGAGGCTGCAAAATTTAAAGAACCATTGAAATTTTAAAAATCGATTTAACTTGTTTGCTGTTCTGGAGAGAGATCCTTTGCTACTCCAAAAAGAGTGAAAAGCTATTTGCGTGCAAGTATGGGCCAAGACAATCTCAACTTGCCTTATTGTCTATTGGTGCAAAATTGCAAAAATGTGATGTTTTCGCCAAGCTTAAGCAAGAAAAAAGTTTATTTGATATGTGATAAGTCAATTTTCAATATTTTTCACCGACCAACAAAACTGGAGAATTTAAAAAAATAGTATAGCAATGCACATTTATGTAATTTTCTCGTGCAGCACAAGCCTGATTTTGCAGAATTTTTTTTTTGCTTTATATTAACATATGTAAAGAAAAAAATAAAAAAATCCAACTTCGCGACTATACGAGTATCACTATCATATGACAATTTTCATCTACTATCTATTGTGAACGATATTGAACATCCTTTCGCAGCAGGAAATTTAATAAGATTTTATTTAGCATTTGAGTGGGGAAATGTGAGTGCAAAGAGAAAATCGAAGCAAAATGTATGCATTCTCTTCAAATATGTATTCTTTTTCCTTTTAATTTGATGGATAGCGCATGCTCAGTGTATCAGTGCACATGTGAAGAGAAAAATGTTCATTATAGTAAAAACTCTACCTGGCTTTCAAACCTTTCCCTATGGACGTACCTGAATAAAATACATATATTCTGACCATCTATGAAAAAATACCTTTCGTTTGATATATGTTTCATTAAGACACGTGCACCGGAAATAGGTTAAAATGGGATCACAATTTTTGGAAATAGGTTAAAAAGGGATCACAAAGTTTGGTTTTGCTTATTAATAATATAGATGCTAACAAGGTGTGTTGTCTACTCTTGCTAGACTACTCCAAAGCTTTTGACAACGTCAATCACTCCGTCCTTTTACGCAAACTCTTTACACAATTTCGCTTTCCTTCTTCTGCCCTTACGCTCATGTATAGCTTTTTAGCTGCTGGTTCACAACAGGTGAAGATTTCCCAGTTTATTTCCTCTCCTGCCATGCTTTTTGCTGGCGTTCCCCAAGGACCTATCTTAGGCCTTCTACTGTTTAGTATATATACAGGGGGTATCCGTTAAGTTTACAAAAGAGGCCGGCTGTAGATAGGTTTTGGATAGACGAACAAAAAATTGTATGGGAGGGGGAAATCGTAACAGTTTAGCCGTTAGGGTGCTGTGAAGTTTTTTTAGAGTTTTGCATATCACTCTGTATTTTTGTAACCCTATGACCTATTTTCATGAATAAGGCATCAGTGTACGCAGAATACTCTCACCTATCTAAAACTGTAAAAGCGAAGGTGAAAAGTATCACTAGAAAGCAAAAAGGGCGCCATATCGGACGGGGCCTAGGGCGCAGTCGGCTTAAATCCGCCACTGTTGGGAATGCTCCCTCCATGATTGCCTGGGTACGATCCTAATGGGCTAGAACCAGTGTCATTGTAGGCTTTTCAATATTTTTGTTTGTAATAGATAACTGATAATTTTTCGTTACACTTTGACTTTGTTACGATATTTGGACACGCCCAAGATCCAAAGTTATAGGACACGACGCCCTGTATAACGTACTCAAAGGTATTGATAATATTGTCAATTTCCGCTCTCGACTCGATTGCACCCTCAGATGTAGATATGTGAGATTATAAGCTTTGGAATATGGTTTCTAAGGATCTGTGGTCTGAGAAAGGCCTTATAGACGAGTTACCTCTATCAAATATTTCCAAGTTACTGTCGAGAATGTAATTAAAGAGTTACATACATAGTGAAAATCCTAACAAAGTCGATCAATGTCGTTGTACAATAAAAGTAAAAGCATGCAACTAAGTGTTTGAATTATAAGTAATTCCAGGATTAAAGATCATTGCTGGCATTTTCGTTGCTGTTGATTCTAGGAACAACTTTTGAACCTAACAACTTCCTTACCAAATTTGGCATTTTCAAGCAAAATATTTTATAACAAAATTGAAACAACATTTTGGCTGGTGAAAGCAGGCATTATGGTCTTCAATTCATCTCAATTCGTCCTCCTGCCACAAACTTACACAATCCCCAAACTTTGGGACTGGCTTTTCATTCCGGGGGTTATGAAACTCTTTAAAACTCTGCCACAGCAAGAAAGCAGCTCCATTCCAAAAATTTGTAGCTCCAACTTCATTCGATTACATTCGAGCGAACTTGTCCCTCTCTTAGCCCATTTGCAACTCTAGACAACAAAGTTTATCTAAAATTGATCAATGGTCAAATTAGAACCTTGGCTAGGCATCAAGAAAATGTGAAGCACTACCAGCCCGAAACCTCTGCAAAACCCGACCAAAAGGAGCCGTTCTGCACCGGACTCCTGAAGGATAATCCTTGGCCCGTGCTGTACTGTAAGTCAATGTTTACCTAAATTGTTGTGAATTTTGTGGTTGGCTTGAGACAAGTGCATTAAGATAACTCCGTCGTGAAGGGTTTTAATTGAGTTTTAGTTACCTTGGGGATCTTCTGTGAACATCTGATAAATAATTTCATAGGCACTTGCCACAGCCAGGCTGGGAGCTGTTCCATTCCGGCCATTTATTTGGCTCCCCCGGGAATTTTTCGAGATGCCTTGTGAAGTATTGGGCGAAAAGATGAGGTAAAAGCTTAATGCGAAATTTTCGGGTTAAAATTCAAGGCATTTTTTTTTCTTTCGTTCAGTCTTCTTCGTCTTGTCGAAAATTTTATTGTTGAAATAAGCTCCCTAATGAAGGGGTTAGAATTTGTGAAAATATTTTCTTTTATCTCTATGGGTTCGGAATTGAATGTTTAATTTCTTTGGCAGTTTTCGCCTATGAGAGTCGGAGGTCGACGCGAGAGAAAATGTTTTGAAATGGAAATTGGCTCTCGAAAAGGAAATGCCCACTTGGAATTAATGTGCACCAAAAAAAAGGAAAGGGCCCACCTCCATCTCCTTCTCTGCGCCCCGCCACTCAATTGACGGTGTTCACAAGGCACACCGCCCGCGGGGCGGTTAATCGAAAATTTTTAAAAGGAATGATCCCTGCTGTTTTTAATAATGTTTTTGTGGGGGGGATGAATTGAGTGGTAATTTTCCTTTTGGGAGAGCCTAAATTTGAAATAAGATTTTAAATAGGATTTACGTAAATAGCATCCTTGTAAAGTGGCGATTTTAATCAGTTTTTGAAGGAATACTGCGCTGCCGTTTGCTCGTTCTATAGCCATGGAATTATGGTACTGACGTGAGCACACAATTAATAAAATATAAATTTGTTGAAATTAATTTCGAGGATGTAAGATTAACCGAAAAGGAGTATAACAGCAATTTGTTAAGTTAAAAGCTCGTGATTACACAGGAATCTAGGGTTTTTGGTGATTTTGGAACAGTGTTGAGATTGAAAATTGATTAAAAATGTCTTTTTATTGTGGGCGGGACTGATATTTTCCAAGAATGTTGAAACCATTCTGGTTTATAGGTGTCTGGAGGGGGCTTAAAGAAGAAGCAAGACACCTTGCTTTTGAATTCATGGTGCTGCAGGAGTTAACACCAAAGAAAAGAAATTTGCACGAAGCGAAAGGATGTAACAAAAATCAAAACAAAAAATTTGTGTAACCGGGTTCGATTTTGCAAAGTCGATATCCTCTGCCGGCTGAGCCGTAGACGCAATATTCTCTTTGAACTCTTGGATGTTGCGTGAGTTCGGGAATGCTGTATGTTGTAGGTATGCAAAGCTAAAGTTATACTTAGATTGTAGTGTCCGGGAAAAGTATGGCCGTAGAGGCAGAAGGTTAACAGTCGCTGTGGTAATAGTCGTAAACTGTTGCTAAAGCTGCTACATTCCTAGAGTGACTCATTGAGTAAAGTGTGGATAAAATGGCGGCATTGAATTTGAGCACCCATTAGATTCTCACTTTTTCAAGATACACTAACACAGTTTTCGGGGCGCGTCCTAGATAAACGAGTTGAATCCAAGTCGGGGACGATTATAGTGTAGATTATGAGCCGAGCTGAAGCAGAAATTTGAATATTGTAAGAAATATCAGGCACTGGTATGCTTGTTTTTAGCTGGTTGGATTATGTGATTATTATAACTCAGATCACCGATGAATGCCATATCTACGACGGTTCAGCAGTTACATATTTTAAGACCGTCCACTGAAAGGGGAGGAAAGGGAAGTGCCGCACTTGATGTGTTGAATTCAACGCGGTTCTTGCGGTCCCAATTAGGTTCAATGTCCTTCAATTGGTTGGACATGAGTTGAAGGTATTGTTATATTATCAAAGCCACAATAGAAATAAAAAATAGGAAAAGTACAGGTGATAGAATTGAACCCTGGGGAACACCAACAGAAATAGTGTGGGGTTTAGATTAGACGCCATCAAAAACTACCTTAATTTAACGGGAAAAATAAAGATTCTCAATCCTCTAATCTCGATGATTTAAGTCGATTCCCATAGTTTATAGTTTAGTCAGCAAAGCAGTGTGTCAGATGCTACCACTACCCTTGGAGATATCTAGAGAAACCAGGCCAGCCTCACCAATGCCATGGATACCTCCAGAGACAAGAGTGAAAGAACTGATAACGTCAAAATGCGGTTTTATTTCATCGGTAGCCCTAATAAGGCATCCCGCATACCAAAGTTCCGCTTAGGTCGGGTCTTCACTTAGCGGACGGTGCACCTCTTGTTTACTGTTGCGCCACAGTCTTTGTCGGCTGTTAAACGGGGTTCATTTGTTTCAGGCGGCATAACGCTCCGACGGAGCTAACTCCTGTTAGCCTTGACGGTTGTGGCTCTGCCGGCTGCTTAAAAAAATGATTTCATACAACATATACGATTTCAAACGCGAGGCTCACTGCATCCAGCAGACTACCGTTAACTTACCAAATCCTTTTTCTATCTTCAGATAAAGCTTACTACTAGACATTACACCATGACTTGAACGACATGACCGACTAGTGGTACAAAGGATGATTCCTAAGCTTGGCCATGCCATATAAAAAAAATCGGCTCTCAACCAATACTGCCGCGGCTTCATTAACAGAACAGGAAATGTTGTTCTGGCTCATTATGCTTACAGGCCATGGAAGGAGAAAGGACACGGAATTGGAAGTAGGAATGGAAAATAGAAGGGAATCAGTTAGAGAACCTTTCTTTTGGTTTAGGCTGAGTCTGGATTTAGCCCGGAAAAGCAAGAAAGAGTTAGAGCAGAGGTGAAGCCAAATATCAGCCTTTTCATTTGCGTCGAACTCGTTGTTCTTTGGAATAGATGTCATTGAGCCTTAGAAGGCCCTATGCCAGCGCGGATTTAAGTGTCATACACTACCACACGCAAAGGCTACATACTGAATATTGGAGATTCACGCTGCGTTTTGTAAAATCCAAACAATTTTTTCCCGTACCGACTCACAACACAAGACCGCCACAGATTAGTTGGGGTGAAGTAGAAGTATTATTAGACATTTCTCCTATTTTTACCAGAATCAGAAGAGCACGCTAGTGTTATACAAAAAAAAAGTGGTGGCAGCGGTGTAATCCGAACCCTCGCCGTGGAAGAGGCTGGACGGTAGTGTTATACAACAGCTGGCTGGAGAAGTAGCAGCTACATTCCGATTTATTATAATGTCTACTCCACCTTCGCTTGCTCCTTGGCCATTTGCCGTGTTTATTTCGTGTGGCCATCTCATTTCACATATTCCAAGTATCATATCTTTTTATTTTTTCATTTCTTCTTCGACCTAGATGCTTCTCTCATTGTTCTTATGTCCCATAATCATATTCTGGTCCTGCCATATTGTCCTTCCGATTCCGTGGCCGTGCTTTAGTTTCTGTAATCGATTGGTACTAACTTGCAGGTGATAAGCCTACAGCGATAATTCATTCTATTATACCCCAATTAAAGGGCGGTCCGGCTATACCTCAAGAGACTCTTTCGATAGCCCCTGTTAGCCGTAAATAAATATACGTTGCTCTCTTACGTCGTGGATGTAGGGCTTAGATATTGAAAGCCCAGAAGTGCATGGTAATGTTATACAAAAAAGTGGTGGCAGCGGTGGGATTTGAACACACGCCTCCCAAGAGACTGGACGATAGTGTTATACAACAGAGGACTTTGTGACTCTTATGAAATCCCAGGCAAAGGCACAATTGTTTGGTAATTTGGAATTTGTGATCAAACCTTCGAAGATCTTGGGTTAAATTTGCGCTTGTCATGTTAAGAGATGCGTGAGTCGTTGATGGAAACCGACATATATGTTGTGAAGCTTAGATTTTTACTGCCAACAGTAGGGTTGATGATTTACCTATTAAGCACTAATTAAGTGTTTATTTGATTTTTCTGGTACTCGACGTACAAGACTTTCTAAATTCAAAACAAAGTAATTCACTCAGAGACCTTCTGTACTCTCTATAGTTCATTTCCATGGGAGTTAATTGCGATCATACACTCCCAATTGGACCATTAATGCAGCCTAGGCTTTATAGATTTGGAGAATTGGGGAATGAACAAACGCATTAGTGCCTAAATAGTTTTGGTGATGCAGGGAGTGGCAAAGTAAGCATTACTACTCCAGAAATTTATTCCATTTAGAGACTTGGAAAATCCAATAAGCCCAAGCCAAATAGCTTTCCCATAATGGCAGAAAATTTTTCGTAGAGCTCGGTTTATTGGAGTATAAGACTGTTGTGGGGAATTAGCGCTGACAAGGCAATGGTTCGAGCTATCGAGAGGTGAATCTGCTTAGATGAAGTGTCTTAATGGGTGGGAAGTGACAAACAGTTCAAAGATCTGCATTATCAGGGACACTCGTGGGATGGTTTAAATTTTGTCGAAAATTGTTGATTCCCTTGAAGAGCTTATCGTGCTAGTCGAGTTATTTTTTAGATAGTGAAGTTGCGCAGCTAGTATGACCAGACACCTGATATCGATCGGATTCAGTATCAGATGAGACTAGGGTTTCACTCAGTGCAAGAACAGTGTTTTACTGTATATACCTATATATAAGGTGACCAATTTTTTTACAATGAAAAGGAGGACGAAAAAATTCACGAAATTCAGGTTCAACGTAAATAAATGAAACATTTTATTAATTCAAACAAAAATACACTAATTATGCTTACATCCCTTTTAATTATTTAATTCCATCCATCCAATGGCGCTACAGCCCAAATCGAGCCTTGGCCTCCTCTATGGCATTTCTCCATGTTTGACGGTCCCTTGCAGCATGTCTCCAGTTCCGGATGTTCAGCATTGTCTCTGCGTCAGCCGTCACAGAGTCTATCCATCTACTCCTGGATCTACCTACTGGCCTATTTCCCGAAATTTTACAGGTTAATTTATCTCCTTTCTTGTATATTGGACATATAATGGCTTTCCTCCAGTCATCTGGTATAGCCTTTTCCTTCCAGATGCTCCATATCAGTTGGTGTAAGGCTACTTAGAGTTGTGGTCCTCCTTCCTTTAGCAGCTCAACTGCTATTCCATCGATGCCTGGCGATTTATTGCTTTTTTGCCTTTTTACAGTTTCACGTACGTCATCCAGTGTTGGTGGTTCTTATTGGTGGATATTATCTTGAGGAATTACAAATGCCTCCGTCTGTGGGCCCTCGTTTACTGTGCGGGTCGGATTCAATAAGTTTTGAAAATATTCTTTCCACCTTTCTTTTATAAGATCCGGATCTGCTAACAGGTTCCCATCTAGGTCTTTGCAGATGTCCGTTCTTGGCTGAAATTTATTTATGATCTGGCGAGTTCCTTTGTACGCTTGTCTGATTCTCCCTTCATTGAAGTGTTCCTGTATCTGTAGAATCCTCCTATTTAGGTATTCTCTCTCCTTCTTTCTGCAGAACTTATCTGCGGTTCTTCTTTTTTGCTGGAAGACTTCCATCCCTGCTCTTGTGAGCCTTGCAATGTACTCCCGGTGGCTCTGGTTTCGTTCTTCTATTGCGGCTCTGCAATCTTGATCAAACCAGTCAATTCCAGTCTGTCGGGTGGCCCAGCCTAGTTCCTATTCTGCTGCTCCCTATACGCTGTTTTAATTTGCTCCCATTTGTCGTTGATGTTGGGCTGTTCTTCTATTTCTCTCAGGTTTTGTACGACAGCATTCTGATAGGCATCTCTTCTTTCTTCAAGTTTTAGCTTATCTATGTCGTATTTTGGTTGTGTTTGCCCTCTGTGTTTTTTTGTCGCTATACGGCATCTAAATTTCACTTTCACTAAATAGTGGTCCGAGCCACAGCACGGCCCTCTCATTGTTCTTACATCCAGTATACTGGTGGCCCCTCTTCTCTCAATTAGGACGTGATCAATTTGATTATTTGTTTCACCGTCTGGTGACTGCCACGTCATCCTATGAATATTTTTGTGCGGGAACATTGTCGAACTTACTACCATTGAGTTCGAGCTAGCGAGATCGATCAATCTACTACCATTGTCATTGGTAGCGTTGTGTAGGCTATGCTTTCCTATGACTACTAGGAACTCTTCTTCTTTTCCTACTTTAGCGTTAATGTCTCCAAGCACCATTTTAATATCGTTTGACGGTATTAATCTGATGGCGTTTGTTAGCTCTTGGTAGAATTCCTCTTTTTCTCCGTCCGTCTTGTCTTCTGTGGGCGCATGGACGTTTATGAGGCTAAAGTTATGTAGTCTTGTTTTGATGCGGATCGTACATATTCTGCTACTCACTGGCTTGATGTCCAGAATCAGTGATTTCATTTTCTTTTCCACGATGAAGGCAACTTCGAACTCTCTTCTTCCATTCGATGAACCACTGGAGAGTATAGTGTGGGTTCTGTGATCCGTAATGCCACTCTGAGTCCATTTAGTTTCCTGTAGAGCGGTGATTGCTATGTCGTATTTTTTCAGCAATAATAACGCAGAGCGCCTGCCCTGTTGAGCGTTCTGACGTTCCAAGTTCCAAAATCGAATTCCATATTCCGTTGCCTGGGTCGTTGCCGTTGAGTCCGTCCTGTCCGAGGCCTGCCTTGAGGATTCGTGATGGGTGGGTTTTTACGATGGAAGGTTGTCAGCCTGCCGCCCAACCCTCAACCTGGAGGACCAGCCCGGTATTTATTTAATTAGACGAGTATTTTTCCATTGAATGAATATTTTTTTGTCAATATATTAATAGTTGTGTTTAACGAGCTATTTCAGCAAAATGTGTTTCATGAGCAATTCATGTTTCACGAGCCTGCTGTAAGTTGAACTGGAGCAACTTAAAGCACGGTTTTCTATTCTACCTTTTTTAGTAGAGCAACTTCGCGCAAGATTTCTTACTCTACTTTTTTGACAGCTGCCTTTCTCTGAGCTGCCTTCAGCTCCTCTGCTTTTTTCGATCTCATTAAACACGGCTATTTTCTAACAATATTTTGGAAATTTCGGAGCAAGAAATATCCTTAATATTGAATTTTACGGTAAGTGCTGCAGCTAGAGTATCAACATCCAATCTTGATTTCTCACTTGTCGAAAAATTATTACCTATTGAAAAAACTCTTTCAATTGCTGCACTAGTTCCAGGGCAGCACAACGTAAATTCAACAAGAATAATTAAATTTTCATATGGAATTTGTTCAGTTTTGAAATGGTTAAATATTTCCACTCATCTTTTATCAATTTCAACATGTTGATTTTTAAATTTACAGGGGAGCCATTTAAAAGTTTCTAGTTTCATACCAGCCCTTGTCATGATCTTGGAGTGCAGCGGGTTTCCTGCGGTCATTTTTGGAAGTAATAATATGGTGTTTTATCACATAAAAATATGCGGATTTAGTTATACATTTTCAAAATAAACTCGAAATTGGAAATTTTTGAGTTGTGCCACAATTCTTGCCAAGCGACGACGAATTCTGCACTTCTTTGGTAAACTTTTCCGTTATACCTGGATTTGATTCCTCTAAGTTTGACAATTTTCTTTTTATTACATATTAAAGAATTAAATATTTCTTCAAATCGTGATTTATTTAGACGCACTTCCTTTCCACACGAACCCTTCCCGCGTTTAGAAATTTCGTGTGAAAGTCCCGCGACTTAAACCGTCTAAACAGGCTCATAATCGCATCTTTCCTAACGGCACGTAGCAGTTCGGCATGGTATCTCTGAATACAGAGATTAACCGATTAGTTTTAAAATATCGAAAATGAGTACACGTAGGAGGACACTTTTCGATGGAGGACAGAACCTACAAAATTGGACGATTGGTCACCTTACTATATACGAACCTTGGTCAAAAGCATTAAGATCTCACTCCTACGACCAATAAAGTATGTCATGAAAATGCCTGAACGCGACTGGAATCTCAAAAATTCTGTTTCTCAGAACATCAAAGGGAAAAACGACTACAAGGCACGACTAGGACGAGATATAAAGTTGAAGTAGTCGAAAATGGCTGTATGCACAATTAGGATTATCAACGAGAAGTTTGGAAGGAATTTCTTGAGGAGGCTAATACTTTCAGGATGCTATAGCGCCACTGATAATGAATAGGAATGAGAAAAACGGACATTAGATCCGCGAACCAAATACGCACGGGATAAGTTTGAAAAGTGAACACAATTCCGGCTTAAACTTCTGCAAATTCCTATCGAGAAAACAAATATCTCAAATGGAAACTCAATTGAATCTGTAAGAGTAAAGTGCAAGGCAATAACAGCCTGGAAGGTCCTACCATGGGAAATTAACTTTAGAAATAAGTTCTACATCTTCGCAACACTTCTTCCCCACCTAAAAAGAAAGTAAGTCAATATGTAACTTCACTAGACGAACTGTTCCGCTCCAAAGATTGTAAACTTCCAAAATTCTCTAGCAATTGACAATTTCGGAAGGATACTCCGATCTTTGATTTTCGATTTTAGGTCCTTACGTGTGTGTCCAAGGTACATATTTGCAGCTAGAGATGCTATTGACTTAAGCTTGCTGCAAAACATCTCCGGTATGTGCATAGCCACCGGAAGTTGGTACGTCAACGTACAACTCAATCCTCGATTTCCAACCGAAGCTCTACTTCTTAATTTCCTGGGAGTGTCTCTACTCCACCCTTTTTTACGATGCAAGGATGTTTATCATCGAAACTTTCTCTGTAGTTACATAAACTTTTCGAAAAAAAAATGATAAAAGAAAATGGAGGATCCTTTTTAACGTGCGGCTTTTTTTTGAAGATATTCCTCTTATATTTTTTCTGTGTGTGTGTGTTGTCTAGCACTGACGGGAAGCCTTAATTTATCCACAACTGTTCCAATGCCTTCCGGATAAAATTCACGCTCACCAGGCACATCCAAGGATTCTCAGCTTATAATCGTCGAAAACAGTCTAAAATGGAGAAATTTTGTGACAGCCTTATGGCAGCCGTCCTCGCAAAAATGCCAAAGGACGACGGGGTGTTGTGTTGCCGAGGATTGGCGTCACCAGGGGTATTAAATCTGAATGTGGTCGTTCCCGAGGGCAGGGGTGAACACCATGGCACAACCAAAAAAAAGAAAACGCTCGTATATTCGTAATTTATTTGCTGGAGACGTTGTCAAGTTGTTTCTTACTTCGATATATATATTTTTTTTCTGTGCGCCGTCATTGCCGGCTGCGATTCCACCCTGTGAGAAAGGCATTGTCTGGCTGGAAGTCGATGCTGCTGCTACCCTTCTGCTGACAGGCGACCTACATTCCTTTTGTGTGGGGTGTTACTGTCAGGCCTTCCATCATTTGTTTTCTTGCTTTACGGTTTTTGAGGATTCAAATAAGAACTGTGCTACGGACTTTTAATGAGTCCTGGCTGCAGGACTAATGTTATTGGGTCTAGTTGACTGGTTGAAGAAGGTCTAAGGTTTCTCCTTATTTAATTGATGGGATAATATGAAAACGAAAGGGTTTCTGTATATATTTTTTTGTTTTTTCGTTATGGTGAAACAGAAAAGATTCAACAGTAATAAATATTGTTGTAGATTTTTATCCCTTTTTTATATTAATGGGGTCGTGTTAGGGTGTAATGAGAATGTTTGAAAAATTGCGTAGTTTTTTTTTGGTTGTTATATTAAATACGTAATTGCTGCTTTGGTATTTATCAATTTATTTATTGGGCATTTATTGACATTCTTAGAGGAGATAACAAAAGAGCAAGGGCGGCGGAGCATAGTCATTGTGGGTGGGGAGCACGTGACCAGATAAATATTAAAATGAGGCTAGTCTCACTGCCTAATGTGGACGCCGTGCTGATTGTCCTATAGGGCCTATAAGGGCATCTAAAGCCTTGCCTCATTCGCCAATGCGGCCCCTCTGTTTTCGAACCAGAACTGATCTATTGGGTATGCCAAATGACATCCTTCACGATCACGATCCCTAACATAATTGCCTGTAATAGCAATGCAAGAACAAAAACTAAAGCTTTGTATGAGTTAAACTAAAGCTTAAGGGTATTTCTGTAAAGGCCCCAATTTATACACAACCCGCCAGCAGTCCATGACCTGAAGGTTTCTCGCCTTGAGGCCAAACATCACCACACCTTCACCAGCAGCCGGCAGGTCGTGGCCTATATTACAGGAAAATTGAAAAAAATCTTTATGCGTGCGGATATTTATCGTCATTCCGGGCCTGCAGAACTGAACTTCCGTTCAGTCTGAAGTTGTCCTTGAGGCCGGGAACATTTTTACACTTGAATTAACAACTTGCTGCGCTAAACTGCCATCTTCGCCAGTGTTTCTGTGTGATCATGAGGTGACAGGTTACAGTCCACGGCCAGTCAGGCGATTGCCTCAAGTCCTCTTCCCTCGTTCAGACTGAGTAATGTGAGGCCATCATCGGGCCATGCCTGCCGACCTGAACTGTAAGGCCACAGCCTCCCCGCGGCCTGTAAATGTATGGGGCCTTAAAGCTTTTTAAAAAGCTTTCAGAACATACGTAAGGCAGATGTTGGGATTGCCTCATTTCATTTGTAACGAGGTTCGCCTCATAAGGCCCTTATGAGAAGCTGATAAGGCATACCTAACTTCATTATCGCTGATTTATTTTTTTTTGTTCATGAGGAAACTAAGGGGAAAGCCTTCTTTCGGCATGCCTCCGGAATCCCATTTTTAAATGCTAGTCGGGCGCGGTCTAAAAACTTAGACTTGACAGTTATATGTTTTTAATAGCTCTATTTAGTTTTCGTATGAAAAGCCTTGCTTGTATGCGGTCCTTCGACCACGACGGCCCTCCAACGTTCTGGGTTATTAGGTGTTCCTAAAATATTTTGGGTGTGGATTTGCCCACCCAAAGCGAAACTGCATGGGTACTTTTCCTTCCATCCCCACGCCCTCCGCCGCCCCTGCAAAAGAGTACAAACACAAAGATCAATTTTCGGTCCACTCATAAATCATTGCAGAACTCTGTGCTGAATCTGTCATTTTACCGCTTGTTCTATGCACTACATATGCGCGGGATTCATTTTCTTTTTTAATTAGTTGGCATTATACGGATTTTAGTGATTTTTCATTGATTTGCATCTTAGGGTGTTATTCTCGTGTAATGAGTGCAAACTTCAATGAATGGATCGAGAAATTTTAGTGATTGATGATAAGAAGTAGTAGAGTTATAGCGATACGGGTGCAGTGGGGCAAGAACATGTTTGATGTGCTTTTTTTGTTGAGCTTTGGATGTGAGCGCCACCTGTGTTAAACTAGTTGACCTTCGCTGTAATATGACTTGGGTGAGCTTTCATGCTGGGGGCAGAGGCGTATTTACCCTAGGGAACGTACAAAATTACTGCAATCCGTTTTGACAAAGCCTGAAAATATAACTGTAAAAAAATTGTCACCTACAACGAAATAATAACGGCTCTTGAAGCTATAAAAAGTGGCTCTACCCACCAATAAGCTTTGGTTAAAAATGAAGCGGCAGGACTATTGGCTCAACTTTTTTCAAATACTCTAGAAAGGGCTATATTAAGGGAATTTTGGAGATCTATACTAAAACAAATTAATTTAATTTACAAAATTCTCTAAGGTGTCGACACAGGCGTAGAGGTGGTTTAAAGGTACTGCGAGTACACTTATCACTTATCAAACCGGAGTCGTTTGATGCTTTTGAAGAGTCTAATAAAACAAAATCTTCAGAAGAATACCAAAGCAATCACAAGGGGAAGAACTTACCAGGAAAACACCATTTCAGGGTTAATACCTTTTTCTCAATATGCGCCCACTTGTTGGACGAGTTGAGGAGACGCAAATCATCTTATGACGCAGTAATCGCTAATTTTACAGTCTTATGCAAATTGGATACAATGCCTGAAACAAAAGTTAGAGTTAACGTCATAAAACTCCAAAAATTGTACTCGATTGATCTTAGGAATGTAAAACGATTCTTGACGTCACATGAAAACAAAAAGAGATTAAGGCAACTACACCTATTTATTAAGCAGAAGGATTTCAAGGAGATATTTCCATACAGAAATAGCATTACGTTTGCTCCTCTGCAGTGCAGTGCAGTGCAGAACCATCGTCATCGTTTTCCATACTCTAGCCAGGGCTGGACTGAGAATGAATTTAGGGCCAGGAAATTCAAAAAATTCGGCCCATTTCAATACATTTTGTTTTAACACTCAAGTAAAGTTCTTTTTTGCTTTCAAAAGCTTTCTTTAAGCATAATTATGAGAAGAACTATGTGTGTATGTAGTAATTTAAACGATATTGGGCGAACCAAAAATATATCGTCTTCGTTGAGGTGCCGATCGAAGCGTATTAACTAAAGCAAGATCTGAAATGATTTTCATAAAATTCGGTTGAGCCGTTTTTTTGTTTAAAAGACGTACGTGATTTTTGTACCCGCACGATATCGCGCAAACCAAAAATGATATCGGCTTGGTTGGGATGTCGATCGAAACACATTAACGAAAACGTGCTTTGGAAAAACTTTCATAACATTCGGTCAAGCTCTTTTTTGAAAAGACTTTGGCCAAGAGCCACAAGCACCATCTAATAAACTCGATGGAATGAAACCGGTTCTAAATGAAATTAACTTTTCTGGATTCAGCTTCCGATAGCTTCCCCATAAAACATCACTTGTCAACAAAATCCGAGCGAACCTTAGATCACCACTTTTTAGACGGCGAATTGTTTTCCACGTCCTACATTTACTGAAAAAGAAATTGGCCTTTTCGGTCAAGTCTGACGAGTCCTTTATCGTTATAGGATCTCTCAGGATTACTTAAGCACCAGTTTTGGTACTACGAACCCTACCAACTTCCAGAGTTATGAGTCGTCAAAGTCACTACTTCTTTCTCCAAAAATTACGTAGTTAACCTATACCTTTTTTTCCAATATTAGAAAGCTTGGAATATTTCCTACGAATAATGTCCGAACAATTTTTATACTACGCATTTAAAAGTTCTTGTTTTTTAATTTTTTGTATCTCCCAACCTCTTTGTCGTTTCGTTGACATTTTGAATTTTTTAGATTTTTTTTTAAATTCCACACAATCCTTATTAAATAACAGTCTTCAACTAACTAATTGGCAATTTCGTAGGACACTGCGAGATATGTGTTCTTTAAAGGAATTGTAATACGCTTGAAATTTTTTTATTTTTTTGTGGGGAAATTTTATTTTTTTCAAAAAAAAATTATTTAGAGGAAACATTTTTGATTTAACATTCGGCACGGCCCACCGAGAAACTACCGGTAGCTTGGTAGGTCAGTCCAGCTCTGACTCCAGCCATCCTTAATATGGAAGGTGACAATAAAATCCGTAATTTATGACAGTGTTCTTGACGAATTTGCATCGCCAAAAATGTAAATATTTAATGTTGTTTATTCTTTTATATGGCCTTTTTCCTTTATTAAAATTTTTTGCTTTTGACGTGAATACGTCTGTAAGTTTGCTTCAATGTCAAAAAAAACCGATGATAACGAAATTATGACATACAGTTTTGAGTTGCAGTTCAAAAACTATTGCTTATATCGAAAAAAGAAATATACCATGACTTAGATGAAGAATCAAAGAATATTTATTGTTTACTTTCAAAATTAAATTCAAAATGGCCGCCGGAATATGACCAAAATTCAAAATGGCCGCCCAAATATCGTTGAATTTTGCAATTGTGTTTCGATTTTAATGAAAGTGGGTTTTAAGGTCGTAATTAATGAATTTGTGGTCAAAATTTATAAATTCAAAATAGCCGCGCCAATATGGCCCACGAATTTGCCAATTGTTTTCCGATTCCAATGAAAATCGGTATCTAGGGGCTTTTAAAGTAGCAAATAACGAATTTATTATCAAAGTTTATAAATTCAAAATGGCCGCAACAATATGGCCGACAAGTTTGCCTATTATATTCAGATTCCAATGAAAATCGGTATATGGTGGTTTTTAAGGTAGCAAATAACGAATCTATGATCACAACTTATAAATTCAAAATTGTGGGGCCAATATAGCGGACGAACTTTGCCAAATAAGTGTCATTTCCCGGTCAGCTGTACGTATGTTGTTCAAGAGTTGGCAAATCTGAAAATCTTCACATCCTAGCTTCAAATGGAAGAACTTTGAACATAATGTATCCTGAAGCTCTCTGGGCAATCGGTTCAGAATTGATCAACAAGGTTTTTGCAATTTTTTTTATTGTTTATTTCCTACCTTTTTGATACCAATAAAACAAGAAAATGTGGGTTATTGTGGAGGCTTTGAGATAAGTGCGTCTGGAGTGGGTGGGGTGTTTAAGTGTATATAAGCTAGATCAATATTGTTAAGATTTAATTTTCTCTATGCCTAAACCATCCCTATATCAATCTCTGCGAGCACATTTAATTAATCATAAATTATTACGCGGAGAATATTTCAGGTGCAACTTTTTTATTTAAAAAAAACATGCTCACCTGGATACTTTTGACAATAAAAATTCTTTTTATCAAACAACTTTTATTTCATTTTGTATTTTTACTTTACGCTTTCGCATATATTTCCAATTCTGGTACCGCCACACATATTTTAAAGTCAAAAATCCCTAAAACCAGAGGGGACAAAAACAAGAGAAAAAAACTTCTTTGTTAAGAATCCTGCTGCGAATAAATAAAGCCCGAAAAATTCTTTTCACATTTAAGAACCGAAAAGAAATCGGCTTTAAAATAAATCCTGCTTTTTCTCTCTCTCCATTCAAGGACGATAACAACTACTGCGATTCCTTGCTAGATGCCTGCTGGGATGGGGGTGAATGGGCGGACAGGTGGATGGGTGGTGAAACATAATAATTATATTAGACATTTCCAGAAACATCTAATTTTGCGAGCTTAAAATCCTTTCTGCCAGCTTTACTCTAAGGATCGTATAATTGTATATTTTACAGGAGGATGACCTCAGGTGTATTTAGCGTCTCTAGAAATTTATTGTTTTTTTTTCGTCTTAGGAAATTTTGAGAGAATATCCTGTTAAGGAGGTTGTAGATGATTTCCTGGTTCTGTTTTTGTTTAGCTCGAAAGAAGGTATTGTACGTTCTTATGGCATATTTGTTCTTCTTGTTTTCCATTCGTATGTTTGACTTTTTTTAAACTCGAGCCTGCCTCTAATGTAGCCCTAGGTTGTTCCTTAAATAGATCACCAGCTTCATACTAATCCTTTTCTTAGAAATTTCTTACGCAGAAAATATATTGTTCGAGTCGTTGTGTGGCATGTCGTGGCATTTTGTTAAACCGAATGTTGTTCGAGTCAATGTCGTTCAGTTCCTCCACAAAAAATTGAAATAATTAATTCGATAGCGTTCTACATGCATACGTCCTTTTCTTCCTCATTTAAAAAAATAATGCCTTTTAGCCAAAATGGGCTTTTAGTACTAGTATAGTTTCCAACGAGCTTCGGTGGGGGCACCAGACATTGCCTAGGGTTTGCTTTTACGTTTATGGCTATGAGAGCTTCCTGTATTGCCCTATAGCAGTGGCGGACGGATGGTGGCGTGGAAGGGGCGGCCTGCCGCGGGCCTCTGTATCCTGGGGGCTCCAAATTAGTGCTGCACACGAGATGAGACGAGAATTGGCCCAGTCTCTTCTCGGTTTCGAAAAAATAGGTATTTGCAGGTCTCGTCTCGTCTCGAAAAGTCTCGTCTCGTTTCGAAAAGTCTCGTCTCGTCTCGAAAAGTCTCGAATTTCACTGTCAATAATACAAATTTCTCAGCCTTCTGTATTTCGAGATATATCAATTGTGCCATATTAATGAAATTGTACACAAATATTCCTTATATTTCCATGCTAGTCACTTCCCAGACGTAGCCACGTAAATCTGCCTTTTGCAGTGGCACCATGGCGGGGTAGAGGGGATCTATGTAGAGCTACATTTACGTAGAGTCCGTTCCAAAAGAGAAGAGCTATTTTACAGTCATTTCATTTCAACGCATTTCATTTTTAATGCGTTGAAATGAAATGACAGTAAAATACCTCTTTTGTCTTTGAATGGACTCTGCATTTAAATGCTTATGGAATGCGTACTCTTCGCCTTGTCTCCGCAGCCTGCTCAAGTCATGTATTGGTGCCGAATGTTGTGCTCGTCAAAGAGCTCAGCGTGAAGATACTGAAATAGTTGGTGTCGATACGATTTCAAAATAACGATTTGATTTCGAGACCTCGAGATGTCTCGCGAGATCTCGAATGGTAGTCTCGGTCTCGTAACGATTTTTAATCTGGAGGTCTCGTCTCGATCTCGTCTCGAAAATCGAGACGAGAAGAGACGATTTCGAGACAAGTCTCGTCTCGTGTGCAGCACTACACATGACTCGATTTTCAGCACAGAGGCTTCTGGCAATATCTCTTCGAGGTCTGTTTTGGAGGTTAATTGTTCTTGCTTCATCCTAGAGATAATACCAGTGCGCACTATTGTTAATAACAATCTTAAATTGTTAACAATTTTTTTCGAAAGTATTTTTTCTTAAAGCTTGTTCTTTTATCTTTAAAATGATAAGAACAGCAGCCTATAGCATAAATAGAACCGGAGTTGTGAATTTTTGAAAATTACTCCTCAAACCCAAAATCACCAAAATCGCGAAATTCCAATCCTTTCTAGCGTCCAAAATATTGTAAAAAAAATAAAAAAAATACGTGTCTCTTTTTTTCAATATAGAACCCGTAAAAAAAGTTTCAGCCAAATCAAAAATGTGTCGGTCAATTTTTGCCAAAAGCTGTACGGTTTGTAAAAGAATGTCCCATATACATAGTGTGATACGCAGTTAAGAGCGTATCGGGTTAAAATTGAAAGTAGGTTCTACTAGGGCCACTGCCACTACTTTTTAAGGGTTATTTAGCCCTCGTAAAACCTGCATACGCAGCGACAGACATTTTTTCAATTTTACCCCCAACCACACTATCTACAAAAGGGCCCATTCTCCGGAGTAGCGAATGTGCATACGTTCTTAACTGCGTATCACACTATATATATATAAGAAATATCAGCTTTAAGAAAATGACGTAGGTCTGGCGGGCCTGGGCTCTCGAACTATATGTATCCCTAAGTAAGTCGAATTTAAATTTCACTTGCAAGATTTGAACTAAAAAAACATACACACACACACGTGTACATACAAATGGCAACTGAATAAAAAGCTTCTAAAATTACATCAACTTCTTGGACTGAGGGCCTCATTCAGCTTCGCCGCCGCGGGCCTCTGACAGGCTAAAGGTAGAAACAGAATGGCACGGCGACCGTGGCGGTGGCCGCCGCTCGGAGAGTTTCCCATACATTTAACTTCTCCCCAGGCGGCGCGGACAAATTAAATGTATGGGAAACTCTCTGAGCGGCGGCCACCGCCACGGTCGCCGTGCCATTCTGTTTCTACCTTTAGTCCGCCACTGCCCCATATTAGTGATTTTTGACTCAAAATGAAAAAAAATCGTGTCAAATCGTTGAAATAATAATTTTGATAAATAAGTATGTACACGATATTCATGGAGGTCACGCTTACAATACCTACCATTTAACGTACATGCAAAAGAAAGTGGTTTATTCATGGTCACCTGGTGCAATCACTTAAGTGCACGAAGGCGTTCCAAAGTAATCACCATTGAAAAAGCGTTTAGATACGATAAAAAACAAGTTTACGTTCATACTTCTAACAGCACAAAATTGCTAGTTCCTTGCACGGCATTTGAATTGTTTAAAAAATCAACATGCAATTTTTTTTTATAATAGGTACTCTTAAGTTTTAACCAAATTAAAAACTTGTTTTCCCCAGAAACAAGCATCGACAAACACACACCCGATGCTAGATGACAGATTTTCGTTTTGCGAAAACAGTTTTATAAATTTTCGAAGTAAACCCAAAACTCCGAGATAAAGTCAACCTGAACAAGGAAACAAGCAAAACTTGCTAACATACAATAAACTTCCAAGGGATTTACGTAAAGCCAACTTTAGTGTGTAAGACCGTGGTATCTTGCCGCAAGTAAACTGCACTAAAACATCATGGCCCAGCTTCGTTGTATGCAGCTATTCACTTTGTTCGGGGCTGCATTAATAAGTGCAGGAAGGGGTTGCACCCAACTTGGGTTGTTTCTCTGGTTTTGTTTTACGTTTTGTGCTGGATGTGAATAACTAGTTTTTGATTGCTTTGAAGTTTTCGGATGAATTAAGTAGTGTTAACATTATTTTTGGAGTTGGGGGATTTTGGAAGAATTGGACTTTTTGGAGAAGCATTAGGATTGGAGATGTGGTATTTACACCAAGCTTGCATTACAAGATAACATTTCATTAGTACCATTTACAACAAAAGAAGAATAGTTCAAAAATCTCGTAGAAAGGTTCATTATTCTTTTCATTTTCGTATCATTGTTTAATTTGATATAAACGACTTTGGTGTGAAAAGCCATACATTTGGATTGCCTATAAAGCAGCCGCAATTACACAGTGTAAATAGAACAACCCTCGATAGAAAAGTTGGTATAGACTAGGACGTCCAAGGCTTAGGTATGCCAAGTTTCATGGCATCGTCTCGGAATCGGGAATAGAATCATTTGCGATCATCAAGAACTGAAAAAGTTTTTAGAAGATCTGACAAGTGATCGTGGCAGAAGATCAACGATGAATGATGAACAAGCTCTGAAAAGGTTGGCCCTAAAGTCAATGTGCAGAATATTATTATATGTGGGTATTTGCTTATTGTAATAGAAAAGTCAACTGTAATAGAAAAGTTCATCGCGAATGGCAGCCGAAAAAAGCTCAGAAAGCTGAAAAAATAGCTTTAGGCTGGATCTTGGTGTTTGAGGCCTGAGTCCTTCTGCAGCGCCATTTAACATGAGAATGAGCTGTTCGGCCTAGTTTTGTGTCATTGGATATTTGGTGCGGTGAGGCAAGAGATCTTGATGGAGCACTAGTCATAGTCCTAAAACTTTTCCAGGGCTACTACATTCCTACGGTGGCGGCTCTATGAGTCAATTAAGGAGCAAGTGGTACTGTCTCCGATGAGTTTGAATGCGCGGTTTTGCACCTTGTGCAGAGGTGATAAGGCGCTTTTCGAGGACATGGCCCATATAAACGAATGTTATCCAAGGCGGGGTCGAAAGTAGGATTTGCAGATTACAGCGCGAATCAGCATAGAGTTCTGCAATAATTTATGAGTTGACCCAAAATTGATCTTAGTGTAACAAGACCTGTAAAGTAATTCAACACGATACTTCTGGGCCCGATAAAGTATGAATTTAATGTCCCTGTTGTTAATTGAAGTAGACATGGGTTCACGAACTGTAACTGTCAGGGTAGGGTGTGCCGGGGCACGAAGAAGGGAAATTGCCATAAAGGCCGGAAGACTATCATTACAAAAAAACTTGGGGAAGGGGACTCAAAAAAAAAAGGGGTGGCTCGGACGGTTCGACCGCCGGGGGTGAAGTGTCGCGAATTTACGCATCCAATGCACCGGTTGCAGGCACGACTAGCGGTGCTCTAGCTAGCTCGTCAGATGGGGTGGGGTTCGCGGTGCTTGGATGCCTGAGGGGGTGACAGTTATACTGTTAAATCGCTCGTGCCTATGCAACAACAAAACTAAAGGGGGCGACGAGGGGGTGGAACAACGTCCAGGGCCAACGAGAGGGGCTAATAGGGGAAGAAGAGAGCGAAGGGAGGTCACTGATCCATCATCGTGGTAGGGGCTACCTGATGTCAGACGTTAAAATTTAATTTGGTGGCACTACCTGGATTGGGACATCCTAAATCCGGGGCCACACCTACGGGGGGTGTCTTACTCCATCACGTATTTATGATCGATGTTTTGATTAATCATAGAGTTACTCATTAGTTATACCTGCGTTTACCTCAGGGTATACTTCTCATTTCTTTAGTCTATACGGTTACTTTTATTTCCCTTATTCCTGATTTATTTAGTATATGCTTTTCATGCGATATTTATTCCTTTATTAATGATTATACAGAAAAATGAGAAGATTCAGACAAGCAAATACATCCGATAGGTACAAAAAAAATCGCTCGAGGAAGCCTTCTTTCAGAAAAAAAATTCAAAAACATACTTGAATGCTTCATTTCCATTATTCCACAAGAAAGAATCGACAAAAATCTACTACGCGAGCCAACAACCACTGCGTCCCATACTACCTATACTTTCCTAATTTTAAGCTGCTTTAGGATCCGTTATTGAAAGATTTGTGGTGTCCTAACCACTCATAGTACGACAAATACCCTTCTAAATACCCCTCAGAGACTAGCAAAACTCGCCAAGGGTCATCAGGATCGATACGTGCCTCAAAATCAAGTTAAGTAACTTTCAATTATTTAGCACTCCATTCATCATTTGACCCATCGTCGGTAAGATTAAGCCCGCGGATACCAAAACTTCTTAGGTTAACTTTCATGAGTTTAAATATAAGGTCTACCCCAGCCTTCATCAACTGGCCGCTAGGCGAACACAGACTATACCTATAGGAAAGAAAACATAGGACTAAGGAGAGCTCGCGACGAGGGACGTCGTTAACCTAATCTCCTTTTTCGTACTACTAATAAAGGAGGAAAAAAATTTATAAAATTATGATACTAAACTCCAATACTTATCCACTAACATTCCTTTCCTTACTCCTTTTTGCTTATTTATGTACTAATTTTTTTTTTTTTTTTTTCTACGCGTAACTTTATTCCCGCTAGTCGTTAACTATTCATATGGACTGCATTCTCTTTTCTTCCCTATCGAAGTCGAATCAGCGATTATATGCAGAATCCCGCGAAAGCAAATACTATTCAACCCTTCTACCGATAACCATTATTTCTTCACCTTTCTTTCCGTTTCTCTCTATGTATATTAGTGATTATGCCGCTTCGCAAAAATAAAGAAACTTCTCATATGGAGTTCCTTATTAACAATTCAAATTTGCGGTTCTATACAGATTCCGCCCCAAAAAAAACTATTGTTATTCCTTAACTCTATTACCGCTAATCGTTTATATCCACCTTTTTGGTAAGTATAATATAAATCATGCCGCTTCGCAAAAGTAAGTAAAAGGCACTTTTCCTTATTCGGTAAATATACGATAAATTATGTCGCTTCGCAAAAGAAGAGAAACTTATTCTATGGAATTCATCAATTTTCCTTAATAAAAATTCAAATTAGCTGTTCTATACAGATTCCGCACAGAAAAAAAACAATTGGTAATCCTTAACTCTATTACCGCTAATCGTTTAGATCCACTTTTTCCCGATACTTAAAATACAAATTATGCCGCTTCGCAAAAAAAAATTAAAATTTATCATATGGAATTCGTCACTTTTCCTTATTCGATAAATATACGATAAATTATGTCGCTTCGCAAAAAGAAGAGAAACTTATCCTATGGAATTCATCAAATTTCCCTTAATAAAAATTCAAATTAGCGGTTCTATACAGATTCCGCACAGAAAAAAAAACAATTGGTAATCCTTAACTCTATTACCGCTAATCGTTTAGATCCACTTTTTCCCGATACTTAAAATACAAATTATGCCGCTTCGCAAAAAAATTAAAATTTATCATATGGAATTCGTCACTTTTCCTTATTCGATAAATATAATACGAATTATGTCGCTTCGCAAAAAGAAGAGAAACTTATCCTATGGAATTCATCAAATTTCCCTTAATAAAAATTCAAATTAGCGGTTCTATACAGATTCCGCACGAAAAAAAAACAATTGGTAATCCTTAACTCTATTACCGCTAATCGTTTAGATCCACTTTTTCCCGATACTTATAATACAAATTATGCCGATTCGCAAAAAAATAAAAAAAATTATCATATGGAATTCGTCACTTTTCCTTATTCGATAAATATAATATGAATTTTGTCGCTTCGCAAAAAGAAGAGAAACTTATCCTATGGAATTCATCAATTTTCCTTAATAAAAATTCAAAGTAGCGGTTCTTTACAGAATCCCGCAACCAAAAAAAACTTATACTACTACTAACCGTTATTCACCCTTTGTTCTCCTCTTTTTTTTTTTTGTTTTGTGTGTAAGTAAAATTAAATCAAAACGACTCACCCAATGATTTTCTATTCTATCTACCTTCTTATATTATTTCGCTATCACCTTATCTCTCCTGTTCATAAAATCTACTATTTTCCCCAGTCTCTAATCCAATTCTTATTTTCCCTTTTTTCTCCAACTTTATGTTTTTCTTTCTTCAGGTCACTACAAAGAAATAAAAGAAGAATAATAAAGGATACGACAGGTACTGCCCTGCTGCTGGGTGTTTCCCAAATCCGGAACCAAGAAGAACTCCTCCTCGTCGCCGTTATTTTTCCTTTTTCTTCCAGCAAATTTTCCTTTTTCTTGTTTTTTTTGTTTTTCCTCAATATAACTTACTGCTTTTCCCACTCTCACTACTCAAAAAAAAAGCTTCACTCTTAACCGTCTCGAAATCTAAAATCAACTGCCTTTTTATCCAACAAAAATTTTTCTCCCGCCAGACAAAAATTCCAGGCGTGTGCCGTTTGCGTATTCTCCTGTGTTTTTTTCGGGCCATCAAAATTTTCTCGAGCCGGGGTGGCGCGCATCTATCGCTGCACAAAAGAATCGCCGTTGGGGCTCTGTATGGGTGGGGGCTTTACGTATAATTGGGGTTGCCAGCGTGGTAAAAGATTTTCAACTTAGGAAATTAGGAGTTTTATGAAATATGTTGTTTACTTTTGTTTTTAGGTAGTACTCAAAACATATATTACGATACTCAAGGCAGGGTCTGTTTTCATAATGAGGGAAGAAAAATTCTAGAGGGGGTCAGGACTCGGATTTTTTTCTTTATTATTAAATAATTATGGAGGAATTGGCTTCGTTTTAAACTAGACATACTATGAGAATTTTCTTAGGAGGGTAGGGGTATGCAAGGTTCAGTTGATATAAGGATCTTGGGGGGGGGGAAGTTAAGATGGTGGGAAAATTTGGTTATCTTTCCTATGCATACTTAAAAGCAGGCCTAATAAAAACTTTAAGCAGCTGCTTCGTGTTAGGAATTGTATTCAGAGTGCGTGGGTGGCCTAGGTCCCATAGGGCGTCCGTTACAACGCGCGCCACCTAGATGTCGCCAGAGGAGAGGGGGTGCGAAAAAAACAAACGGAGGCCTTGTTGGATCGCTAGCCCAACGTGTGGCTCAACCACGCCCTGAAACCGAGTCTCATGCTCTACCGACTGAGCTAGCCGGGCTGTTACAAGGTAATGTGTGTTCTCCACCCCGCTATGCCTTCGGAGGGGTTGGGTTCGAGAGACCATGGACGAGGCTGAAGTCGTATGTGTTAAGCGCATCAACTACCTTATCGCAGCTTTGTATTTAAGGCACCAAAAAAAACTCTCGAGATTGATGGAAGTATTGGCATCATTTTTGACAACGGCGCTCGTCAACGGCCACGATATGGTTCCTTATCGCCAATTACACCATGCGCTCCCTACTGGGGTGTGGTACAGGAGACGTTTTGTTCCTTCCGGTACAACCGTACTCTGCATATCTCCTATACGTCCCTAGGCAAGCGTCTTATAGGGTCGTTTGGGCCTCATGAGCCGGGATTGTGTCTAGATTGTTGGCTCTATACTCATAACATATGTGGTCCTGTGGTGGTAGTTGGAATTATTCAGCGCAACGTCCATGTCCAAGAACCCCCCCTCCCAAGGCAGAGCGGTACTGCAGAATTTCTGCGGCCTCGTGGGTCACCTCTATATGCATATTTGGGGGGGTTGGTCTGGCAACCCCTGAAGTCTTCAACATGAAGCTTGGCTCCAGACAGTCAAGTCGATCAAGGAGGTGTACCATCCGCTGGGGAAGCTACCCAAGCGGACCTCGACGGGTACCCTATTAATAACCGGTTAGGCCGGCGAGATGCCTTATTAGGGCTACTCGGAGTCACCTTCGCTTCCAATAGTTATACTAGGACGTGTCTTGGACCTGATTGCTCTACGGAGTGACTTCGCGTGTTCGTCGAGAAGGTCGAGGCAATTCCACATTGTCCCGACGAGTCCCTCTGAGCGCGAAGTCTCTCTTCCGGAAGATATCTCGTGCCCCAAGGACTCAGTCCGCCGACTAAACCACATAGTCGCCGTCTGGGACCCTTGGTCCACGAGGTCATCTTCCGCTACGCAGGCTGTCAGGCCTTGAGATCTTTGGCGTGAAAAATACCGATCGGCTTTCCTTTCAAGTCCTCTAATTCATAACGCCCACTCCCAAGTTTTCGCCTCACGCGAGCCTTCATAAATTTGTCTGCCAGTTTAGCGCTAAACCGGTCGATCTTGTTACTTACGGGGAAGGTACGTCGATAAACTACCTGGCCGGGCGAGAACTCTACTGCTCTGCAGCGCAGATTATAGTGTTTCTCGTGTCTAGTGTGAGCCGCGGCCAGGTGTTGCTCTATTTTGTCACGCCGGGCTTGCCATCTATCTACGGCCGGCAGTACTGTTATATCTCCCTCTTGCAAGGCACCTAATGTCTTCAGCACCGGGTAAGCGGATCCATGCAGGATCATGGGGCACCCGAACAGGGCCTGGTACGGGGAGGTGTTAATGGACGTGTGGTGTGCACTCCGTAGGGCACATTCGATTGCAGACAGGTGTAGGTCCCAATCCCGGTGATCTTCTTTCAGATACGCTCGGATAGCAGCTAAGACGGAACGGTTCACTCGCTCGGAAGCGTTGGCTTGGGGGGAATAGACAGCGGTGAGTTGGTGTTTGACGCCGTAATCGGACAACAGTTTCGTGAATTCTTTGGAAGTGAAATGACTTCCATTATCAGAGAATATCGCCTCGGGGACACCGAAGGCATGGAAGATTCGATGTTCAAGGAAATTCACGGCGGCTTTGGATGTTTCGCCAGTTACTGGGTGGAGAAAAGAGAATTTGGAAAACGCGTCTAGCACTACCAACACAGCAGTGTGGCCTTTCTTAGTCCTAGGGTAAGGGCCCATATAATCAATGTACAAGAGTTGAAAAGGTCGGCACACATCCATGGCTTCGCCCATAGGGGGCCGAAGGGTTGTGTTTGGAGCTTTTGTTTCCTTACATACTTCACAGCTCGCTATATATTTTCTGACTTGGCTAGTCATACCGGGCCAATAATATTTTTCCCGAAGGCGTGCAAGGGTTTTGTGAATACCGCCATGGGAAGTTTGAGGGGGCTCATGAGCGGACTGGATCAAGGGAGCGGTCAATTCTGCAGGGATCCACAATTTCCAAATCAGATCGTCCGTCTCGGGGTCGCCAGTTCGTGGGGCCGACCGGTGGAACACATAACCATCCGAAACCTGAAGGTCAGGTAACTGCCCGGCATCTTTGCTGACTTTGTCAACAAGATGCTGGTAGTCCGCTGACCTGAAGGCTGGAGACGTTAGGTCCACGTCACGACAGAAGGACACTTCATCGACACAGTCGACTCGTGACAGTGCGTCCGGAACCACATTCTGACTACCCTTGCGGTGCTCGATAGAAAATTGGAAGCCCTGCAGCTTTAGGCTCCACCGCGCTAGCCGGCCGTTTAAGTCGGTCTGGCTCATGAGCCACTTCAAGCTGGCATGGTCAGTAATTATTGTAAAAGGCTGTCCTTCCACATACGCCCGGAACTTTTTAACGCTCAGCACCGCTGCGTAACACTCTAGTTCTGTGATGGAATAATTACGCTGGGCGCTGTTCAGCTTCTTAGAGAAAAATGCGATGGGATGTTCTTCATCGCCCTGTCTTTGGAAGAGGACGCTTCCTACCCCCGTTTTGCTGGCGTCACATTGGATGTAGAAGGGGCGAGTGAAGTCTGGAGTGACCAGTAAAGGAGCAGACATCATTGACTTCTTAAGTTCCATGAAGGCTTGGTGGGCCTCGTCGGACCAAACAAATTTGCCGCCTTTTAGGCAGTCCGTGATGGGAGAGGCGATACTTGCATAGTTACCTATGAAGCGCCTATACCACCCCGTCATACCTAAGAAGCGTCGCACCTGTTTGGTCGACTTGGGAACTGGGAAGTCCCTAATGGCTGCCACCTTGTCGGGGTCAGTTTTCAGGGACCCATCGCCAATGATGAACCCCAGATACTTCACCTCCCGGACGCAAAATCGGCTCTTTGACAGATTTACTGTCAGCCCGGAGCGACGAAGGCAGTCGGCGACCTTTTCCAGCAGTTGAAGGTGGGTCTCAAAGTCTGGTGACACCACCAATAAATCGTCCAGATAGACGAACACATTTTCTCTAAGTGAGCCCGGTATCGCCTTGTCCATCAAGCGACACATGCGTTGCGGAGCGTTACAAAGCCCGAACGGCATCACTGTAAATTGATACAGCGGTCTTCCTGGGACGGTGAAGGCAGTTTTTTCCCTGGATTTTTCCTCCAATGGGATTTGCCAAAAGGCATCTTTCAAGTCGATTGCGGAAATGAACTTAGTATCCTGCAATCGCCCCAGGAGACCGTCTATATGAGGCAGTGGGTAGGCATCCTTTATGGTTACGGTATTTACCTTGCGGGAGTCCAAGCAGAGGCGGACCTTTCCAGGCTTACGCACCAGGACCACGGGTGAGTTCCATGGACTGTTGGACTCTTCGATCACACCTAAACTCAACATGCGATCGATTTCCTCATACATGAGGGCCTGAATGGCGGGAGAAACAGGATAGTGCCTCTGCTTGATGGGCACCGCCTCGCCAGTGTCGATCACGTGTTGTTCCAGGTGTGTTCGACCAAGTCCACAGGTGTCGAACGACGGGAATCGCGCGCGGACCTGGTTCAGTCGCTCCTGTTGGGACTCCTCAAGGATATGGCAGTCGGGATCAGGTTGTGGGGTATGATGGAGTTCCCCAATTATGTGTGGAGCCAATTTAAAGGCCCTCCAAAAATCGACGCCGAGGTAAAGATTCTGAGACAAGTCCGGTACTACATATAGTGTCATAGTCATAGTTTTCGATCCATAAGTTACTGGGACGGTGATGAAACCACTAACATTCTTAGACGTACCGTCAGCTACTTGGACATCGGCGCGCAGGCGATGTAGCTTAATGGCCGGGTTGTCCTGGAGGAACGACTCTGCCCCTCTACCCAGGCAGCTAATGCTGGCGCCGGTGTCCAACAGGCCTGTTAGTTTGGTACCTTGGATCCGCACGTTGACGAAAGGTCGATCATCTCCGTTCTCATGTAACATGGCGGCGACAATCTTCTGTGTATGTGCCCTCTTCTCTAGGGCCCATGACCGTATGCGCGGGGCTTTGCGAGTTGGTGGCAGTTCGGCAGAATCATTAAAGATTCGCTTACGAACTCGATGATAGTTGGCCCATCGCTGCATAAAAGAGGCTCTGGCCTGTGGAGAAGGGAAGTCTGGCAGGGATTCCATTATCGACAGGTCAGAGACGTCGGACATGCTTGTTGACAAATCAAGTGTAAAAGGGGGACTTTCGGATACTAGGTCGGGCGCGGACCTCCCCGGGGCCTCGCACCCTGGTTCCGGTTTCCCGAACAGATTGGGCAAGAAGTGGTGTAGACTTCGGGGCGCCCACATCTGTAGCAAAAGATTTTACGATGTGGGGAAGGGCAATCAGAGAACGAATGTCCTTCTTGCTGGCAGTTCCAGCAAGTGACTGGGCGGCGCGGAGTTGCGTCGGCCCTCACCTCGTCTACAGTAGATGATGGTGGGTCAGGGGCGTAGTTGGGATAGGGCAAGGTCGGTTGCTGTGAGTGTACGTCGTTCAACTCATGTACTCGATGGGAATGGCGATTCTCCTCCCTCTTGGCTTTTTGCCATCTCTCAACGCGGATGCACGCTTCGCGAAGTTGGCGCATATTGTCATAGGTGGATCCTATAATGGCTGAACCCAGGGTACTGTTCAGGTTTTCCATGACAAGGTGTACCAACTCCGCGGAGGACATTTGGCGCGAGAGGCGGTTTGCCAAGGCTAGTATTTTCGCGGCGTAATCGTCGAACGATTGGTTAAGCTGTTTCGTCTCCAGCATTTCCTTAATGATTTGATGGTCGGTCTGTCTTCCTCCGAACTGTTCCAACAAGCCAGACTTGAAATCCACCCACAAGGGATTGGACTGCTGTCGGCGGAACTGAGTCCAGTACCAGTCCTCAGCGGGTCCTGATAACAGGGCGGCCACATTCCGCACCAGCTCCCGTGACGATATGTCATCATCTCGAGCTCGGGTGTCGAGCCGATAGAGAAATTCCTCTGCCGAGGTTTCTCCCGGCCGACCCGTGAACTTGAGGTTCCAGTTCAAGACTGGCGACTTCTGTCTGTAGGTAGGGCCGGTATGTTCTGGGCGGTAAGGGGGGCGCTCTCCTATGCTGCTGGACCGCGGAGGAATGCCACTGGGCCCAGCCCCGGCCGATGTGTGAGGGTGAAGAAAATTGTACGCGGTATCATTCGGGGACGCTTCGGGGGGTCCTCGCTGTTTCAGCCTTTCAACTTCATGTTGCAAGGCTTCAACCTGCTCAGTCAGCGCTATCAACGCCGCGGCCCGTTCCAACTCGCCGTCCTCAGAACGAGAGTTATCATTGCCTTCGTCATCTTCGCCGTCGGCGACAAATTGCCCCTTATCGTTTCTTTTTTTAGGCATAGCACGAGTCAGGGTACGGTCTCGGGAATGTAGAGGCTATATAAGTTATCGCTCAGTCCGGTAGGAGGACCAGAGAAAAATTATGTTTTTTTTTTTTTTTTTTTTTTTTTTTTTTGTTTTACCTTTGAATAACTACTAATAATAAAAAATATTTTTGTTTTACTTAAGTTCAAAGAATTATTTTATCTCCCTCCCAGCAAACTCATCAAGTAAGCAGATCATCATTCGTCAACATAAACATAATAATTATGCAACTTAGAAGACAAATAATAATAATAATTAAGACAAAAAAAAAAAATAACACAAAAATACTGTTCTCAATCAGTATATAAATTATTATAATAATTGCGAGTTGTACACAACATAACTAAACTGAATTTCAGTCCTTAAATAGAACTAATTTAATTGAAAAAAAGTTGTATTAAAATATATTTTAATAAAACAAACGCTGGTATTTATAGTTTATAGTTTTTATCTTTTTTTTTTTTTTTTTTTTTTTTGTGAGTGTGGCCCCAGGGAGAGGATGTCCTCCCCAAGGCTATGGTGGCTGATGGCGCCGATGAAAGTCAGCCCGCACTCAGGACTGAGTGTCATCCGCGTCATCAGAAGCACCAAGTGCCTCCACTTGCGGGATCGGTGCTGAGGGTGGTGCCAGGCTAATGTCTAGCACCATCTTCATCAAGAAATCCCTATTGTCTGACATCCGGCAACCCCAAAGCGATGACCGGATCCCAGTGACCAGCAAAAGAAGAAAGGGTGCAAGAAGGGATAGAAGCCTCCGTTGAGTACTAAAAGAGACCGCTCTGACACCCAGCCACAACTGGTCAGCAACTCTGCTGAGACACAGGAAGGTGAAATGTCAGAACGGTCAAACAGCCGGGGGCGGGTGCATATCAGGACGTCGAGCCTGTCGCAGCGCCAGGCGATAGAACGCCTGTTAGCCTTGACGGGACAGGTCCGACGTCCAGGCGTACATCCGCCCATACTACAAAAGGTAAAGAAAAAAATTGAAGGTTGATGTTCACTGTCAGTGAAGGCTCGCACAGTGCCAGGCGGTATTACGCCTGTTAGCCAGACTTTGAGCCTCACTGACAGGAACTGCAAATAAGATAGGGAGGCTACCGCAGAAGAAATCGAAAGATGAAGTGGTTGAAGAGAGAAGAAAGATAGGAAAGTGGAAGAAGATAGAGGTGATAAGGGCTAGAGTACCGCGGTAAGTACTTTCGCCCAATAACCAGAAGCCGGAGGGACTTGGACGGAGACGGAGAACTGCTAAGCAAAAGAAGTCCACTCCTGGCTCCTCTCGTTGGCCTGAGCCACAAAATTTAAAAGATAAACTACAATAAACAAAAAAAATCTAATATGAAACATAGCTCGGCAGTGGAAAAGTGACTAATAAAAAAAACAGACTTTCCGAGCTATGGTACCGAGACCAGAGAATCAAAACAACGTTATAATTCACTAGCCTTCGTTGGGCGCCAATTGTAACTGTCAGGGTAGGGTGTGCCGGGGCACGAAGAAGGGAAATTGCCATAAAGGCCGGAAGACTATCATTACAAAAAAACTTGGGGAAGGGGACTCAAAAAAAAAAGGGGTGGCTCGGACGGTTCGACCGCCGGGGGTGAAGTGTCGCGAATTTACGCATCCAATGCACCGGTTGCAGGCACGACTAGCGGTGCTCTAGCTAGCTCGTCAGATGGGGTGGGGTTCGCGGTGCTTGGATGCCTGAGGGGGTGACAGTTATACTGTTAAATCGCTCGTGCCTATGCAACAACAAAACTAAAGGGGGCGACGAGGGGGTGGAACAACGTCCAGGGCCAACGAGAGGGGCTAATAGGGGAAGAAGAGAGCGAAGGGAGGTCACTGATCCATCATCGTGGTAGGGGCTACCTGATGTCAGACGTTAAAATTTAATTTGGTGGCACTACCTGGATTGGGACATCCTAAATCCGGGGCCACACCTACGGGGGGTGTCTTACTCCATCACGTATTTATGATCGATGTTTTGATTAATCATAGAGTTACTCATTAGTTATACCTGCGTTTACCTCAGGGTATACTTCTCATTTCTTTAGTCTATACGGTTACTTTTATTTCCCTTATTCCTGATTTATTTAGTATATGCTTTTCATGCGATATTTATTCCTTTATTAATGATTATACAGAAAAATGAGAAGATTCAGACAAGCAAATACATCCGATAGGTACAAAAAAAATCGCTCGAGGAAGCCTTCTTTCAGAAAAAAAATTCAAAAACATACTTGAATGCTTCATTTCCATTATTCCACAAGAAAGAATCGACAAAAATCTACTACGCGAGCCAACAACCACTGCGTCCCATACTACCTATACTTTCCTAATTTTAAGCTGCTTTAGGATCCGTTATTGAAAGATTTGTGGTGTCCTAACCACTCATAGTACGACAAATACCCTTCTAAATACCCCTCAGAGACTAGCAAAACTCGCCAAGGGTCATCAGGATCGATACGTGCCTCAAAATCAAGTTAAGTAACTTTCAATTATTTAGCACTCCATTCATCATTTGACCCATCGTCGGTAAGATTAAGCCCGCGGATACCAAAACTTCTTAGGTTAACTTTCATGAGTTTAAATATAAGGTCTACCCCAGCCTTCATCAACTGGCCGCTAGGCGAACACAGACTATACCTATAGGAAAGAAAACATAGGACTAAGGAGAGCTCGCGACGAGGGACGTCGTTAACCTAATCTCCTTTTTCGTACTACTAATAAAGGAGGAAAAAAATTTATAAAATTATGATACTAAACTCCAATACTTATCCACTAACATTCCTTTCCTTACTCCTTTTTGCTTATTTATGTACTAATTTTTTTTTTTTTTTTTTCTACGCGTAACTTTATTCCCGCTAGTCGTTAACTATTCATATGGACTGCATTCTCTTTTCTTCCCTATCGAAGTCGAATCAGCGATTATATGCAGAATCCCGCGAAAGCAAATACTATTCAACCCTTCTACCGATAACCATTATTTCTTCACCTTTCTTTCCGTTTCTCTCTATGTATATTAGTGATTATGCCGCTTCGCAAAAATAAAGAAACTTCTCATATGGAGTTCCTTATTAACAATTCAAATTTGCGGTTCTATACAGATTCCGCCCCAAAAAAAACTATTGTTATTCCTTAACTCTATTACCGCTAATCGTTTATATCCACCTTTTTGGTAAGTATAATATAAATCATGCCGCTTCGCAAAAGTAAGTAAAAGGCACTTTTCCTTATTCGGTAAATATACGATAAATTATGTCGCTTCGCAAAAGAAGAGAAACTTATTCTATGGAATTCATCAATTTTCCTTAATAAAAATTCAAATTAGCTGTTCTATACAGATTCCGCACAGAAAAAAAACAATTGGTAATCCTTAACTCTATTACCGCTAATCGTTTAGATCCACTTTTTCCCGATACTTAAAATACAAATTATGCCGCTTCGCAAAAAAAAATTAAAATTTATCATATGGAATTCGTCACTTTTCCTTATTCGATAAATATACGATAAATTATGTCGCTTCGCAAAAAGAAGAGAAACTTATCCTATGGAATTCATCAAATTTCCCTTAATAAAAATTCAAATTAGCGGTTCTATACAGATTCCGCACAGAAAAAAAAACAATTGGTAATCCTTAACTCTATTACCGCTAATCGTTTAGATCCACTTTTTCCCGATACTTAAAATACAAATTATGCCGCTTCGCAAAAAAATTAAAATTTATCATATGGAATTCGTCACTTTTCCTTATTCGATAAATATAATACGAATTATGTCGCTTCGCAAAAAGAAGAGAAACTTATCCTATGGAATTCATCAAATTTCCCTTAATAAAAATTCAAATTAGCGGTTCTATACAGATTCCGCACGAAAAAAAAACAATTGGTAATCCTTAACTCTATTACCGCTAATCGTTTAGATCCACTTTTTCCCGATACTTATAATACAAATTATGCCGATTCGCAAAAAAATAAAAAAAATTATCATATGGAATTCGTCACTTTTCCTTATTCGATAAATATAATATGAATTTTGTCGCTTCGCAAAAAGAAGAGAAACTTATCCTATGGAATTCATCAATTTTCCTTAATAAAAATTCAAAGTAGCGGTTCTTTACAGAATCCCGCAACCAAAAAAAACTTATACTACTACTAACCGTTATTCACCCTTTGTTCTCCTCTTTTTTTTTTTTGTTTTGTGTGTAAGTAAAATTAAATCAAAACGACTCACCCAATGATTTTCTATTCTATCTACCTTCTTATATTATTTCGCTATCACCTTATCTCTCCTGTTCATAAAATCTACTATTTTCCCCAGTCTCTAATCCAATTCTTATTTTCCCTTTTTTCTCCAACTTTATGTTTTTCTTTCTTCAGGTCACTACAAAGAAATAAAAGAAGAATAATAAAGGATACGACAGGTACTGCCCTGCTGCTGGGTGTTTCCCAAATCCGGAACCAAGAAGAACTCCTCCTCGTCGCCGTTATTTTTCCTTTTTCTTCCAGCAAATTTTCCTTTTTCTTGTTTTTTTTGTTTTTCCTCAATATAACTTACTGCTTTTCCCACTCTCACTACTCAAAAAAAAAGCTTCACTCTTAACCGTCTCGAAATCTAAAATCAACTGCCTTTTTATCCAACAAAAATTTTTCTCCCGCCAGACAAAAATTCCAGGCGTGTGCCGTTTGCGTATTCTCCTGTGTTTTTTTCGGGCCATCAAAATTTTCTCGAGCCGGGGTGGCGCGCATCTATCGCTGCACAAAAGAATCGCCGTTGGGGCTCTGTATGGGTGGGGGCTTTACGTATAATTGGGGTTGCCAGCGTGGTAAAAGATTTTCAACTTAGGAAATTAGGAGTTTTATGAAATATGTTGTTTACTTTTGTTTTTAGGTAGTACTCAAAACATATATTACGATACTCAAGGCAGGGTCTGTTTTCATAATGAGGGAAGAAAAATTCTAGAGGGGGTCAGGACTCGGATTTTTTTCTTTATTATTAAATAATTATGGAGGAATTGGCTTCGTTTTAAACTAGACATACTATGAGAATTTTCTTAGGAGGGTAGGGGTATGCAAGGTTCAGTTGATATAAGGATCTTGGGGGGGGGGAAGTTAAGATGGTGGGAAAATTTGGTTATCTTTCCTATGCATACTTAAAAGCAGGCCTAATAAAAACTTTAAGCAGCTGCTTCGTGTTAGGAATTGTATTCAGAGTGCGTGGGTGGCCTAGGTCCCATAGGGCGTCCGTTACAGAACGAGATAAAACATGGTCTGGCATATGCTTGTCAAATATTGTCGAAGATATAATAGTAAACACTATTATCAGCGAAGCTGTGAAGTTTATTACGCGGATTGAGAGAATCTCGTTTATTCAGATAAGAGGAGAAAAATACCGGCTGTATTAATTAATTTCTGGTGGACATCGGTAGATATGGTGTAGTGTTTAGATTCGACAGAGTCCAATATCACCATTGATTTAAGGCCCAACAAGAGTCCAGCTCTTGAGAACTATGTAAATACCAACAGCTAGAAGTTTAGTTAGCAGAGCAGGATCCCATACTATTTCAAAAGACTTGTAGATATCTAGAACTAGGCCCGCCGCAGGCCAGAGGGGGCCCCGAGAATAGATTGAAACCCAAAAAGTCAAGACGCCATATCCCTGCGTTCTACATGTCAAGCAAGCAATAGTCTAAAGCCTGAAACTCAAGCATGCAGCACTCTAAAATATGTTATGTTTGTCTGGATATGGCTTTTTCTACTCATCATAGTTAAATAGTAAAGACTATTTTTCTTGCTTTAATTTCCGCAGTCGTCGATGACATCGTCATAAGTCTATATTTTTTGCCAGCTTTCGTTCTATTAATAATATCATGCAATCATTTAAACGTGACCCATACATGATTTTAGATAATTTTACATCATTTTTAATTTACTGAAACCGCGTTCACTAGTTGCAACACCAATAGGTATCACAATAAAGAGACGTAAGCAAATCCATAATTGAGGAAAAACCGATTGAAGACATCACAAAAGTATAAAAAACTTTCTAACCCTCCAATTGAATATGCAATTTCGAAAAGGCCACATCTCGCATATTTTGACAACTTCGTTTTTTGATATCAGTGTGTTCTAAATGTTTCCTTGTACTTATTATGTTGAAAAAAGCCACATATCTAGTATTCGTTCTACTGCCGACGTCATGGCGTGGCGTCAAATAATTTCGAAAAGGTCACAACTCTATATAAGAGATGCGCCCTTTTCGAATTTATTGCTTAACATAAGACCGTTAACCGCCATAATAATTTTGTCTCGTTTGTTCACGTGATTTAATACCGTTTCCGTACGGATTTTAGGTTGGAAAGTGAGAGATTGCCAGGTCAATTGCACACTCTCCAATCTTAAACCCGTATAGAAACCAGTAGCCTGCAGAAGAAGATTTTGAATGAAAGTCTATTAATTATCTTTAATTTAAGTTTTTGTTTAATTTTAGATACCTACCTAAAATAAAAGTTTCGCCAAATTTATATTGTTTTTTCTTTAAATTCTGCCGTGAATTTCGAAAAGGGCATATCTCATCAATTTAAAATAACTAAATATACATATATAATAACTTTAACATCAAAATCTTTTTGTAACTTTCGATTGCCAATATTGGCCCCAAAATGTAACTCAAAAGTAAATTCTCTAAATATTATACTTCTTTAGAAAATAATTAGTTTTTTTTTCATTTCCTGAAAAATTTAAATATTCAGAATGGTACCCTTTTCGAAATTGCATATTCAATTTATGTTATAGCAGATATGAGAAACAACTGCAATGTCGAAAATCTTTATATTTTTGTTCACCTTGTCCAATTGACTTTTCGTCCTTCCGAACGCGAGTGTCGACAGCGGTTTTACCAAGCCGTCCCCCAACTCAGTACCAACCGGCTTCAATATGCTGCTTGGCCACCGCATCAAACGAGAGCCGGTCTATGTTCGTCGTTCTCTTCAATTCCTTAAAGGATCAATGGGAGCGTATGAACAGTGCTTCGAATTCGCTTCCCTTAGTAGTGCTTCGAATATTTCCCTCTGGGATAGCTTCTGGATTGATTCTGCTAAAAGAAAGATGAGAGCTAAACACAAGGGCCTGTCTACATAAGAACTGTTCCATTCTACGTTGCACTATGTAACTTTAGCTTTATCTGCGAATAAAGAACCGACCATTCGGTATATATTTAATGCCCTGAATGAACTTATTCTTAGGTTACCAACAATTTTTTTAGTCAATGATTTTTTGGAATTTCAAAATCCTTAAAGGGCCCCAAACATATTTTAGCTCCAGGCCCCGGAAGGTGATGTGGCGGGCCTGTCTAGAACGACCAGACCAGATTCACCAAAGTGTGTCAAAGAGTACTTTGATTGAGGTACCCTGTTAAGCAGGTAAGAAGGTCGCCAGTTTTTATTTTTGGTCTAAAGCCATACTGTTTGTCGTCCCAACGTTTGCTTGGATTTAAGATATTCCATAAGATTTTTATTGGTTAAGAGCTTTTAACATCACATGATTTTGTCACAAGCTTTCGCCCATGATTTTCGCCGCGATTTTGTCACTGACAAAATTTATCATATGACAGCTCCGATTCTTGTTTACATTGTTGTGATTTTGTCAGTGACTTAACTACAGAGTCAGAAGAGACATCAATTATTTAAAATTGAAATGGACATCGAATCCAGGAATAATATTATGATTTGATTACACATTATGAATATTTAGTCAGTTTTGAAACTCAAAAAGAAAGAAAGGCGAAAAAACTGAGAAACATGTGGGCTAGGAATTGGCTCCTGGAAAGAGGAACTGTTCGGGACGTTTTCCACCTTGTTATGAACGAAATTCGTATTGAAGATGTACGTTCATTTCAAAATTATACGAGAATAAAGGCAGATACTTTAAAACTTTATTGAATCTAGTAACACCTTTAATTAAAAAAGAAGATACTGTATTACGTGAATCGATACCTGCTTCAACAAGATTCCTAAGAATAACTTACAACATTGTTATTCTTTTACATAACTTTTTTTATTAATCAATATTCCATAGATTTCTTCTCACTATAAGGTTTTTGGCGACCGGAGACTCATATAGAGATTTATCATTCAATTTGAAATACAGTGGAATTTTCCTCATTATCGAAAAAATCAAGGCCTTCTGTTGGCCTGTCGCACAGCAAATCCTCAATAAAAATTAAAAAAAAACACAAAATTTCTCAAAAAAACAAAGCCTTTCTGTTGTCACATACGAAAACCATATGACTGATCATAAGAAAATAGAAACTGTTCTATCTTCCAAAAAATCATGTGAGTTTGTCATAAGCGAAGTTACAAGAAAAATCATGTGGTGTGAATTGCTGAATATCGAACCCAGGACTCGTCTTGTGTCATATCATGTGACAAAATCATTTGGTGTAAACTGCTCGTTATTGCCTTCATAGAAAATAGAAGTAATTACCATTTGGCCGTATTAAGAAAAGTTATAGAATTCAAATTTTTTGGTATAAGCAGAACATGAGCTATTTCCAAGGAATCAGGATAAACTCTGGATAAGAATGAAAGGCTTAGCGCTATTGTCAACGAAGTAAGGGTCATTTGATTTATTGTCGTGGAGCTCGAATTTTTTGTAACTTTTATTGTGACTGGGTGCGTAGAACACCAAAAAAGCTGATAGTCACAAGAATAGTCACAAACTATCAATGACAAGCACGAGTCACAAAAGCTTGTGACTTACATATGACTGGTCACAGTTTAGAATGGGGGCAAAATCAGTCTTAGATTAGCTTTTTGTTATCACGTCTCCCTTGTAAATAAAAGAAGGGGTTCTGAATGAAGTGAATTTCATTTTCAAGGAAGCTACCTAAGACAGTTTTTCAAGTCAGCTGAAGAATTTAAAATCTTACTTCTCAGCCTCTCATAAAATGATGATTTCCCTTTCCTAATGACGAAATTACAGGAATTTCTTAATTTGATCTATCAGAACACTTCTTTGTGTTTTAACTGTGTCCTTACTCTTTTAAGTAAACCATCTATCCCGCCTTAATTTTATACATTTTCAAGAATGAGGAATGAAAAAACGCATTGGTATCCATATAAGCTTGGAGATTCAGATAGCGAGAGAATTGGTGTTCTTGCCACGAAAACACAAATCCCAGTCAGTGGCTTGAAGGAAGCGAAAATCTGCAGCAGTTAGTTTTCCTATAGTGCCAGATAGTTCTTTTCCGAGTTGGTTAGACTGATCAGAAGATCAATTAGGAAATTTAACACTGAGTATGTAGTAATCCTAGTTGCCCGGAGGTGGATCAACATAGATGGAGTACCGCTTTGGTATTTGGATAAAGTAAAGTTTGCAGCAAAAATGGCTTGGTATTACATTTCTGTGCAATGTCTTCGGTAATGATACTCTATAACGTTCACCGCAATTTTTCATCACCCTAGAATTCAGCTTCATGTATTTTATTATAATCTACAAAAATGAAACAATGCTTGGTATTATAAAAATCCATTTTTACTTATTTTTTTCACCATTGCCAAAAATAAACCGCAAAATAAAAGCGCGCAGAAACATTTTAAAGCTTCCAAACAAACCGACAAATCCCTTTCAATATTCCTTCAGTAATCTCTGCTAGCATTGAAAAAACGAAAACAAGCAAAACAAAAAAAACGCCAAATGTACTCTGTGGTAAAAAAAAGGAAAATCAATGGAAAATTCATCAAATGTTATTGCGTCATGAAGACAACGCCCATAAAAATCTGTTGTCACATAAAGAAACTTCCCAAGAATATCGTAGGCAAAAGCCACAGGGGAGACGACGAGAAACATAACGTAAACACTTCCCGTAATTCGAGTGAAAGATGTCGAAAAAGTGTCTCCTTCTAATATTATCACTTCAGTAATTATGAAGCTATAAAACGCTCATCTAGTTGAGTCTAGTTGAGCTGAGAGCACAGTGGTGCTACCAATTGTTAACAGCAGGAAGTCAAGTACTGTTAATGATAACATTCCCTATTTCTGTCATTCCCTCCTCCTTTCCAGGTGTGTATAATAAAAGGAAAACACCTGAAGTGTAGGGAGTGAAGAAGAAAGGGCTTCCAGCCCCGACACACAAAAGTATCAACAATAACAGCAACAAAAACAACCTTGGAAATACACACTAATATCATCCCCCGCCCATCCCCTTCCCCGAAACCCTACCCAGCCCCAGTCAGCCCACAAAAAAACAAGGTCGCATTTGCTATTGTTTGACGCTTTGTGTTTGTTGATTAAATAGACGACAAGGAAGCGCAATCAGCCCCATATCGACAGGACTCACTGTATACCACGACATTTGATAAGGTATGAATATTTGCTGTTATCTATATTTACCGTTATATATTTCTGTAGTGGTAAATATAAATAGAGTTAGCGGGTGTGGAGGATAGAACGATGGGCCTTTCTACCCCGCCATACAGTAATAGATAGAAAACACTCGAGCTTTGGGGGATGTAAGATGTTGTTCTCCGGAGGAAAGCATGTCGATACCATTAGAAGGCACAAAAGGATATGGATTGAAGTTAGTCAATTTGTGCCCATCAACAATCCCCGGTGACAGGTGACATTTGGCTTTCTAAATCCTAAGTTAGCAGCGCGCCTACACCCAAAATGCTTAAAACATTTCTCGTTCGTTTCGTTTCGTTCTAAATTAAGAATTTGTTACATTATCAAATAGAATATAACTGATGTTGAGTGATTTATCAAGATTCTGTCTCTTTCTGTTCCTCTTCAGTTTCCAGTTTCATTAAAATAAAATCCTCATTCCATGTTAATTGACCAAAAAGAAATATTGCTTGCCAACTGTAACTTTCAAATAGGCTATATCCTGCGAAATGCATTAATCATAATCTTTATTATTCGCAATTTGTCCTTACAACTGTCTTTCCGTTCCATTAAGGATCTATTAAATCATATTCCCTTCGGAATCATTTCTTAAAAGGAATATAAAAAAAAATTCCATGGAACGAACTGCAAACAAGAATAACAAATCTCCGGCGACATCATTATTCACTGTTTTTCCTTTTTTTTATTTATAACTCCATCAGTTGCAGAAATGATGTATGCCATCATCACTAAAAGGGCTGTCATTCTTTAACTTAAAATAGGACCGAATGGTAGAGAAGTAGTTTAGTTCTTTAACTGCCATTGGTGGAGCTTCTTTTTCAAATTGAATTCATTTTATTGAAGCTATCATTTCTCACCCATTTCATATGAAACAACGAGAAAATATCAAAATATTATGGCCGCGCACTTATTTTTCGAGAGTTGCGCAGCCGTTTTTGTATTCTGCGCACAATGAGCTTGTTCACCATTTTTTATTTCAGTTTATATATAAAAGAATTGCATCTAAAAATGGCAAAAATCCAAATTTCACAAAAAAACTAAAATTTGCTTGGTTTGCTTTATGTTAAGAGAGGGGAGTTCGTTGTTCTGTGAATTTTGTATACAGCATTTCGTGCGTGGTTGCAGTCACGTAGGTAGGTAGGTAGATATGACTAGCCTAGTAGTTTGTATACTCATCTTGTTTTATAGCTTGTCGTTCAAACATAGTAGATCTTGCCCCTAATAAAGAAAGAATATAGGGTGCGCCATCTAGACCTTCGGTATTTCAACATTGAATAACTCTGACATTTTAAACCCAATTTTGACAAATGAGCAAGACTTATTTAGAATATTCTCTTCCATTTATTTCAAATCAGTTTTTAAATACAATGTCGATTAAATGACGACCTCCTTTCGATACGCAAAAGCAGCTCTTTTTTGGGCATCCTGCATAACATTGGCCAGCTATTTCGGCTCGTATGTTAGCTTTGAGTTCGTCAATGGGCATAAACTTTACTTTTTACAAAGTCTGGTGTCGTTAAATCCGGAGAGTAAGGAGGCCACTCAAAATCACTATTTTTCGACACCATTACTGTGTTTCCATGAGCCAGGGTAGAGTTTTCGTTAAGTAAACAGAAAGCTTTTTCTCTCAAGATCACTCGATGCTGTTTCCATGACGGTTCTGGGTTAAAGTGACAGATACCTAATTTTACATTGCGTCGCCGTTGGTATATGTGCAGTAAACGATACTGAAACACACACATATGCAAAACCCGGCTTAATCGGACTGGCTTCGTTGAGTTTACTTGGATTTAACGACACTTTACTCAATCCCCGTTTCCATGGGCGCTTAATCTGAGTAAACTCAGGATAAACTCTGCATGGAAACACAGTACATGTCTCGGGAGCTTACGCTGCAAGAACTTTATCGATGTGGCAAGGTGCGCCCTCTTGTTGAAAATAGAAGTACATACGTCAGACCTTTTTCATGCATTTTCGGACACACAAAGTGCGCCAACATCCAACGATAGCGTGCGTCATCAACGGTGTTTCCAACTTTGAAGAAAAACGGTCCGATGATGATTTTTGAGCACACTTCAGCCCAAACAGTGACTTTCTCGTCGTATAGTGGTGTTTCGTGAATGATGTGTGGGTTCTCTGTTTCCCAAATTCGACAGCTATATTTATTGACTCCGCCAGAGAATTAAAATGAGCTTTTGGTGTGTATTGATCTATTAGCTAAAATGGTACTTAATTACGTTTCAGAAACGTGTACATTTGTACGTGTACCTTTTATTTTGTATTCTTTTAAAATATTGACTTTTTGACAGCGCAAACTCTTTAGTAATTTTTTTCTTAGTTGCGGTTCTTTGGGTCGGCAAAAATTTATGGTTCGCCCCGGGTGGAAGAAATCCACGCTACGCCACTGATGTACATATAGGCTAGTCGGTGAGACATTTTTATTGAAATTTTGGCCCATAGGTGAGATTAGTGTTGGAATCGCTTCGTTTTAGGGTGTATTTAAACACCCTAAGTTTGCCCACAATTTGGTTGACCGCATAACTTTTTAATTAACTTATTGTGAATAAAATAGGCACTTTTTTAATGGTTTTATTTAGCTTCACCTCGTATATTTGTTTGTTTGGTTCAAATCTTGCGACAGCTTTTTCGTCTACTTCTACTGAACCGATTCTTATGAAATTTTGCCCACACATTGAGCTCCCGTGACAATGCAATCTGACAATTTTGTACAAAAATCAAGATGGCGGTTCCAAGATGGCGGACGAATTTTGCAATTGTGTTCCGATTCCATTGAAAATCGGTGTCGGGGGTAGTGTTGAGCCGGACTTACACGAGGCAGTACATTTGTCCCTTACACGATGTAAATTGTACTGAGGCCTCAGTTTTTTTAAATGTCCCGGTTCAAAAATAATGTCCTACTTGTATATGAACTTGTATCGAGATAAAAGAAGCGAGGTGTGATTGTAAATTACTTAGTGGAGAGACATTTCTTCCTTCTTTTGCGGCAGTAAAATATCCACTTTGAACTGCGGCGAGGTGAGATTGTACACATGAACGGGAGAGACACTTTCTTATTTCTTTTGCGACAGTAAAATTTCAAATTGGAACTGCGGCGAGGTGAGATTGTAAACACGAACTGGAGAAACATTTCTCACTTCTTTTGCGGCAGTAAAATATCCACTTTAAACAGCCGTGGTGAGATTGTAAATACGAACTGGATGGAGAGATATTTCTTACATTTTTCGAGGGAGTGAGGTTTTGCCCTGAAGAGACAATTCTTATATTTTTCGAGGGAGTGAGGTTTTGTCATGAAGAGACAATTCTTACATTTTTTGAGGGAGTGAGGTTTTGTCATGAAGAGACAATTCTTACATTTTTCGAGGGAGTGAGGTTTTGTCATGAAGAGACAATTCTTACATTTTTTGAGGGAGTGAGGTTTTGTCATGAAGAGACAATTCTTACATTTTTTGAGGGAGTGAGGTTTTATCATGAAGCGACAATTCTAACATTTTTCGAGGAGTGAGGTTTTGTCCTGAAGAGATAATTCTTGCATTTTTTGAGGGAGTGAAATTTTGTGCTGGAGACACATTCCTTACTTCTAGCAGAATTTCCAACTTGAAATTAGGCGAGGTGGGATTGCAAAATATAAATATATGGCCGCGGACAACTAATTAGAAACAGTTTCATAAAATTGCATTTATACAGTTTTTATGTAGGAATCAAATTAAAGAATTCCCAGAATTTTTTTTAAATATATAATGATAGAAGGAAATCAATAACAATATAATAATTTCTAACAGGATTGCTACATAAAAACATAAAAAATGTATAATGCAATTTTTATGAAACTGTTTCTAATTAGTTGTCCGTGGCTGTACATTGTGGAGGCCTATATTTTTTACTTACTCTAAGGCAGTTTAATGAATATTAGAATTAAACTTGTAAAAATGCACTTCATTGTTATTTATTTTCTTTCTTTTTTTTAATCTGCTTGTTTTTGTCATTTTGGCATTACAATAGCACCTCGCCTCATTTGAAGTATGACATTGTACTGGCTCAAAAGAAAAAAGAGGCACCTCTTACAAACTCATTTTATAATCGTGTCCTACCCAACACTAGTCGGGGGTTTGTAGGGCCACAAATGACGATTCTGTGGTCAAAATTTGAAAATTCAAAATGGCGGCGCCAATATGGCGGATGGATTTTGCCAATGTGTTCTGAATCCATTGAAAATCGGTATCGGGGGGTTTGTAGGGCCACAAATGACGATTCTGTGGTCAAAATTTGAAAATTCAAAATGGCGGCGCCAATATGGCGGATGAATTTTGCCAATGTGTTCTGAATCCATTGAAAATCGGTATCGGGGGGGGTTTTATGGCCACAAATAACGATTCTGTGGTTATAAACTGAAAATTCAAAATGGCGGCGCCAATATGGCGGATGAATTTTGCCAATGTGTTCTGAATCCATTGAAAATCGGTATCGGGGCGGTTTTAGGTCCACAAATGACGATTCTGTGGTCAAAATTTGAAAATTCAAAATGGCGGTATCCGGGGGTTTTTAGGACCACAAATGACGTTTCTGTGATCAAAATTTGAAAATACAAAATGGCGCATGAATTTTGGAAATGCGTCCTAAATCCATTGAAAATCGGTATTGGGGAGTTTTTTAATGGTTTTATTTAGCTTCACCTCGTATATTTGTTTGTTTGTTTGTTTGTTTGTTTGGTTCAAATCTTGCGACAACTTTTTCGCCTACTTCTACTGAACCGATTCTTATGAAATTTTGCCCACACATTGAGCTCTCGTGACAATGCAATCTGACAATTTTGTACAAACACAAGATGGCGGTTCCAAGATGGCGGACGAATTTTTCAATTGTGTTCCGATTCCATTGAAAATCGGTATCGGGGGTTTGTAGGGCCACAAATGACGATTCTGTGGTCAAAATTTAAAAATTTAAAATGGCGGCGCCAATATGGCGGATGAATTTTGCCAATGTGTTCTGAATCCATTGAAAATCGGTATCGGGGGGGTTTTAGGGCCACAAATAACGATTCTGTGGTTATAAACTGAAAATTCAAAATGGCGGCGCCAATATGGCGGATGAATTTTGCCAATGTGTTCTGAATCCATTGAAAATCGGTATCGGGGCGGTTTTAGGTCCACAAATGACGATTCTGTGGTCAAAATTTGAAAATTCAAAAAGGCGGTATCCGGGGGTTTTTAGGACCACAAATGACGTTTCTGTGATCAAAATTTGAAAATACAAAATGGCGCATGAATTTTGGAAATGCGTCCTAAATCCATTGAAAATCGGTATTGGGGAGTTTTTTAATGGTTTTATTTAGCTTCACCTCGTATATTTGTTTGTTTGTTTGTTTGTTTGTTTGGCTCAAATCTTGCGACAACTTTTTCGCCTACTTCTACTGAACCGATTCTTATGAAATTTTGCCCACACATTGAGCTCTCGTGACAATGCAATCTGACAATTTTGTACAAACACAAGATGGCGGTTCCAAGATGGCGGACGAATTTTTCAATTGTGTTCCGATTCCATTGAAAATCGGTATCGGGGGTTTGTAGGGCCACAAATGACGATTCTGTGGTCAAAATTTAAAAATTTAAAATGGCGGCGCCAATATGGCGGATGAATTTTGCCAATGTGTTCTGAATCCATTGAAAATCGGTATTGGGGGGTTTGTAGGCCCACAAATGACGATTCTGTGGTCAAAATTTGAAAATTCAAAATGGCGCGCCAATATGGCCGCTGAATTTTGCCAATGTGTTCTGAATCCATTGAAAATCGCTATCGGGGGTTTTTAGGACCACAAATGACGATTCTGTGATCAAAATTTGAAAATACAAAATGGTGGATGATTTTTGCAAATGCGTCCTAAATCCATTGAAAATCGGTATCGGGGGGTTTGTAGGGCCACAAATGACGATTCTGTGGTCAAAATTTGAAAATTCAAAATGGCGGCGCCAATATGGCGGATGAATTTTGCCAATGTGTTCTGAATCCATTGAAAATCGGTATCGGGGGGGTTTTAGGGCCACAAATAACGATTCTGTGGTTATAAACTGAAAATTCAAAATGGCGGCGCCAATATGGCGGATGAATTTTGCCAATGTGTTCTGAATCCATTGAAAATCGGTATCGGGGCGGTTTTAGGTCCACAAATGACGATTCTGTGGTCAAAATTTGAAAATTCAAAAAGGCGGTATCCGGGGGTTTTTAGGACCACAAATGACGTTTCTGTGATCAAAATTTGAAAATACAAAATGGCGCATGAATTTTGGAAATGCGTCCTAAATCCATTGAAAATCGGTATTGGGGAGTTTTTTAATGGTTTTATTTAGCTTCACCTCGTATATTTGTTTGTTTGTTTGTTTGTTTGTTTGGCTCAAATCTTGCGACAACTTTTTCGCCTACTTCTACTGAACCGATTCTTATGAAATTTTGCCCACACATTGAGCTCTCGTGACAATGCAATCTGACAATTTTGTACAAACACAAGATGGCGGTTCCAAGATGGCGGACGAATTTTTCAATTGTGTTCCGATTCCATTGAAAATCGGTATCGGGGGTTTGTAGGGCCACAAATGACGATTCTGTGGTCAAAATTTAAAAATTTAAAATGGCGGCGCCAATATGGCGGATGAATTTTGCCAATGTGTTCTGAATCCATTGAAAATCGGTATTGGGGGGTTTGTAGGCCCACAAATGACGATTCTGTGGTCAAAATTTGAAAATTCAAAATGGCGCGCCAATATGGCCGCTGAATTTTGCCAATGTGTTCTGAATCCATTGAAAATCGCTATCGGGGGTTTTTAGGACCACAAATGACGATTCTGTGATCAAAATTTGAAAATACAAAATGGTGGATGATTTTTGCAAATGCGTCCTAAATCCATTGAAAATCGGTATTGGGGAGTTTTTAAGGTTAAAAATGACGAATTTGTGGTCAAAATTTTAAAAAAATCAAAATGGGAAATAATGAATCTGTTGTCAAAGTATGGCCTCAGTTTGGTAGGACGCAAATGTATGAAACAGATATACCATCTGTTCAAATTGATTTTGAAAGAGACGGCGTACACCTTATTCATCCTAAAGCCATACAATTTCCAGCAAAGTTTAATTATGGAACGGCCGAGAGAAGGATGTTGCCAATAATTTTGTCATGGGACTCCACTGTCCATAAAATGCAGGGTAGTACTGTTGACCATGCTGTAGTGTATTTGGGCTCCAAACTGTTTTGGGAAGGTCAAGCGTATGTAGCATTGAGTCGCGTAAGGGCTTTGGAAGGGCTATGTATTGAGGAGCTTCATTGTCAGAAATTAACAGGTAAGAAACCGTGCAATAAAGATGCAATGAAAGAGTTGGAAAGGATGAGGAGTTTGCATAATGATACGAGCCAAAATCAAACTAAAAACTAGAAAATAAAAAAAATAGGTAAAAAAACTTTTAAGTTAAATGGTTTTATTTGATATCATAAGCTGTACCAAAAACTAGAAAATAATTAGAACACAAACATGGACCTTCTTGAGATTCCGACGTCTGGTAAGAAATCATGCAATAGTAGCCGTGCTGTTTTCTTATGTCGTATGCCAAGGTACCCTTTGTGTCGCTGCGTCAACGGATTAAGTAATATTCTGGGACTTTTAACAGACTAAAATAAAAACATGGGGCGCACAAAAACCTGTATAACCACTGTATAATTAAATAAGAACGACTTGTCTAGAAGAATGTGTTTCCAAGCCCACCAATATATTTCAAATGCGCCCCATGTTTTTATTTTAGTCTGTTAAAAGTCCCAGAATATTACTTAATCCGTTGACGCAGCGACACAAAGGGTACCTTGGCATACGACATAAGAAAACAGCACGGCTACTATTGCATGATTTCTTACCAGACGTCGGAATCTCAAGAAGGTCCATGTTTGTGTTCTAATTATTTTCTAGTTTTTGGTACAGCTTATGATATCAAATAAAACCATTTAACTTAAAAGTTTTTTTACCTATTTTTTTTTTATATTTCTTTCAATAGCTCCGTTCCTGCTAACTTTTAGTATAACATATGCTTTGGGAAAGCTCTTCGTTATGAAATTCCCTAAAAAATAATCCCTGTTAGAAGTCGCTAGGTTCAAGGGTGATCTTGCAAATACTACACTGCAAATCCAAGTGTTTAGCAGGTGTTTAGAAATAATACGCTCTAGTGTTTTATTTCTAAACGATAAAGTATTAAATACTTTTTTTAATGTTTACTTTTAAAACAGAAAAAGCGTTAAATGCACAAAATCTAAACGCTAAAGTGTTTGATTCTTAAACACCTAAAGCATAAATACATAAATACAGAAATTAAACGCGTAAGGGAAGGTAAACACTTAGTTATGATAAAACCCTTATGGGGAACTAAAGGCTCTAGCGTTTTATTTTAACACGGTAAAGTGTTTAGGGTTGGGAAGTGTATCTAATGAAATCCTGGGTGATCCATTTTAGAGGTACTATTTTCAGAAATAAAAAAAATAAAATCATTAAATTTTATCGGGTAATTTTTATTATCATACAAAAGAACTAGAATTTCAAGAAACAAGGAAGTTATTGCATTTTGCATCTAAGCTTTATGAAAAAAAACAAAAAAAATCACTCAATTACTAATACTTACACTATAATGCTTGAAGATAAGTTTCTATAAAACTTAAATTTTTTTTGAACTTATCACATGAATAGTATAGGTGGTCAAAGTGATACCGCCCAAATTTTAGCTCAAAATATGTATTTGTTAAAAATTGGCTTTGTTGTTAACAATTAGCCAAAATACAAAAAGTTAAATATCTCGAGTTCACGTTAACAAAAAATAACTTTCTTTTTTTAAATTAAAGGTCCCAAAATTCTCTAAGAGATCTGATAAAAAAATTTAAATTGTTTTTTCAAAATGGCCAAAAGAATGCAATTGTTGTTAATTAAGTAATAAACAGAAGTAAACAAAGTAACCAAAATTACATCCAAAATTATTTTAGAATATACCTATTCTTAATTTTTTTGGCCTTTTCTTACTTCATTTGTTGTTTTCATTTATTTAACTTAGTTTATCTTGAAATTTTTACGCCTTTGTTGACAGGTATTTTGTTAATATGAAAATAAAACCATAAAGCTGCTTAAATATTACAAATTTAAAATTATCAGTATCACTGCAAATCTGAGGTTTTAGAAGTGTTTTATTTCAAAACGCTTAAAACGTTTTATTTTGACGACACTCATTTGATTAACATCCTCGACACTTTTAAAAAACTTAAGCGTTGAAAAAATGTCTACAATGTTAATCAAATGGGTGACGACAAAATAAAACGTTTTAAGCGTTTTGAAATAAAACACTTTCAAAAGCTGAGATTTGCAGTAATAAGACAAGAACAAATATGAGCGATCCATACTTCACGAAATTATGGTAACTCCCGCCAAGAGTATTATTTAGCATATTCAGTAAAGCGCATCTCGTTCTATAACGGAAGTCAAGGAATATTGGAAGTGTTTTTTTTTTTTTTTTTTTTTTATGTGGAAGACTAGAGGTCAGGGAAAGCCCTGGTTTGTACTTAGTCGGGGGACCGCTTGGAAAAACGGCACTTGGGTTGGATTTTTTTTTTGTTTTTTTTTGTTTTTTTTTACTTTTTGCAATGATAGTATTATGTTTTAATATAATATTGATTAATAGTTCTATCAACATAATTTGTATTCTTCATAACCAAAAACACGCTACAAACGTTTACTAATTAAACACTTAAATGTTTACTCATTAAACGCCGCTATGTGTTTAAATTTCATCTACAACGATTTAAACGCTTTAAGTATTTAGCAACTAAACACTTGAGTTTACAGTGTATAGCTTCCAAAGTTTTCAAAACGCGTTATTTTCACTATTTGTTTAAAGGAAAACAACTGCACATAGAAGACTGAAAATTCTTGAAGATGGCGTTTATGTAGTCCCGGCAATGTAAAAAAAAATGTCAACAAGATCGGTTTATTAGTTTTTGTGTAATTAACGATCTAATTTTTTTTAACCTTAATTAACAATGCTGCCATTTTTTGTAAGATCAGTTTATAATTGGGAAATTCATTTAGAAATCTTCAGAAACAATTTAAAATGAAATCACGTATAGTCCAGTCGTCAGAGAAAAATTTGAATGAAAACCTCTAACAAAATGTTAACTCACTAATTTTTTTTTTAAAAAATAGTTCTTAGTCAGTAGAATATGTTACAAGAAAGTTTCGGAGAATTGGTTGTACGCTACCCCCAAAAACCACCCCCTAAAAACAAAAAAATCCGTTTTTGGCTAATATCTCTTAAACGGTCTCTTTTATTTGATAAAATAACAGAAACTTGAGTGACTCGGTTTAGAAAAAATGTTGGTTCAAATTATGAACAAAATGCGTAAACGAAGAATATTGGGATTTTGCTCGCACTTTTTACCTACATATCTTCTAACAAAATGTTAACTCTCAAATTTTTTTTTAACAAATAGTTTAAGTGAGTACAATATGTTAAAAAAAGATGCAAAAAATTGGCTGTACGCTATCCGTAAAAATCACCCCATAACAACCAAAAAATCCGTTTTTGGCTAATATCTCTTTTCGCATTTTGTTCATACTTTGAATCAACGTTTGTTCTAAACCGAGTCATTCAAGTTTCTGTTATATTATCAAATAAAAGAATACACATTTACCTAAAAGATGAACCTAATTACGTTGCTCTACGATAATTAGTCTAAAAGTTATTTAAGTTTAAGTAAATTTAAAGAAAAAAAAATTGTTTTTTCATAAACACCCTGTAACTTAGTGGATAGTGGGGATAGCCGCCCTCTCTAGGACTATTTTTATCTCCAAATATATCCAGGAATCACCCTGAAAATATTAGCCACGTAGTCCAACAGAGGATTTATTGAACGTCTGATGACCTATTCAAGTTGCGAATGAGGGGATATGAGTATTCTAAATCTTAAAAAAGACGATATCTCTTGAATGGCAATTCGTACGGGAAAATGTATAATACCCTTTTTTGTAGATAATCGCATAATCTACAAACTTTGTGAACACTATTTTCTGATAAGACTTACCGTTTAAAAGATATTAGCCAAAAACGATTTTTTTTGTTTTTAGGAGGTGGTTTTTGGGGGTAGCGTACAACCAATTCTCCGAAACTTTTTTTAACATATTCTACTGACTAAAAACTTTTTTTTTAAAAAAAATTAGTGAGTTAACATTTTGTTAGAGGTGAAAACCCCTGACAACTGGACTAGTAGAAATTTTTCAAAAATCGCTATTTTGAACGATTTTATGAGGTTTTTTAGGCATATACCTTGTTATATTTGTTTATTTTGAATTTCGGAAATCTGGGTTTCAGGTGCATCTTAGGAGACCCCCGCGGAACTTTATGCAAAAATTCAAAGCTCTGCGATGATTTTCAACGAAGCTCTCCATGACAGCGCCATCTAGGAGAGGCTTTAGAAAGTAATAGAATAGCCTATGTGCTTCCCATTAATGTAAATAGTACATTGTTAAAATTTCATTAAGATCGGTTACACGGTGTAGGAGCCTATTCCGTACAGACAGACAAACATTCTGTTTTATATATAAGATTTGGTCTCAATCTCTTACAACTAACTTCACAGCTTCCCTGATGACTATTCCCTGCGTTCCGCTTACGTTTTCGACTATACAAGACAAGCACATGCAAACCTTGCACTTCCATCCTTCCTTCAGTCTCATTGGATGGTGTTAGTGTAACGACTGACGAATCTCTTTAACCGAAGATCTTCGACGGAAAGATCATTTATTCCAAATTTCTAACAAAATCGTGACAAAAACACGTCCAGTATCTTTGGAGGGGTGGGTTTGAATTCCACCGCTGCCACCACTTTTTTGTAAAACACTACCGTGCTCTTGGTAGAGTAATGCTTTTGGGTTAAAAAAGAAGAAATATTCAATAATAAAGAAAAATAAATTTGAAATTACACACATATAATTATCTTTACTCACTCACACCCCTACTAACAGCTGCCACTGCTTTGAAGGTACCCGTGTATTACACGAGTCCACACCGTCGTATCCCATGCAAAACTCAAAGTAGAGAATTTTGTGTGTTTCTTCATCCGGAATCTTTTTAATAATACTGACGACTGTACTATCCTCATTGACAGAGTGTTGTAATAGTGCAATAGGCGAAGTGCGTATAGCCACCGGGAAAGCCTTGCCAGGCAGCCCGGATTGTTTCTGTGTATTCCGATTGTATTTATTTTCTGGTAAATTTGCCATAGTAAGACCGCTTAAAAAGTAGGGTGTAATAAAGGATAAGCTCGAGTATAATCCAAGCAGATTTCAGAACCAAGACGGTATCAAAATAGGCAATAGAGTACACCACAAAGAGGAGTGGTCTCCCCTTTACTGTGATTGTAACACGAATGTTTCCAACCATGATCAGTAAGATAATGGAAGACAAAAGTAACCTAATGCTGAATAAAACGAAAAATTTTCAGAATAAGGCAGTAGTACTAGTAGTAGTTCCTTTTCAATTTTTGGGTTTAAACTCCTCAGTACGATCGTTGGTTCCTTAGCACGATCAATCCCTTAAGGGAAAAAAGTCTGAAGGAAGGCCTAATTCGGATTACCAACTGGAAACGTTGGATAACGACGGAAGAAAATTTTTGAGGTGCCCAAGGTAGCGCCAATGACGATGATGATGATCGTCGTTTAAAGTTAAAACAAAAGGAGCATTCCCTTTTGCAGATTGAATTTCAACCTATCAAACAACTTCTATTCTCTTTAAATATTAGATTTTTCTTCCCTCAAAAACTTTTCTTTACAACTTTACTGTCAATCCTCTTTTATGCATATAATAATAATCTGAAGAGTCTGAATACTCCAAACAAAAGCAATTATTTTCAACATTCAACATAAATTCCAAACATTAAAACACAACCAACAACGACCTCCATTGTTCGCGTATCTTTAGGCACTGCCTATACGATTTTTTTTTGTTCTCTTCTTCATCATGTGGCATCCAGGCGCCAGGATGTTTCCTGTATTGTTCACTATAGTCCCAGGTTTTTGGCTACCAAAATACCGACCTCAATTCCCTTCGCCAAGGACATTTCCATTTACGTTTTCATCCCTATGGTTCCGTGGATACAAACAAATTCGATTCTTCCACTTAGGAAAGAAAATAGAAAAAAAAACTTCTATGCGAGAGGAAAAAAGGTAATGGACAGGATCCGAAATGCAATTATGGAATTGGAGTGGCATTTCCAATATGCCAAAGGGTGTCGATTTATACTTTAAAGTTTCGTTTTTTTGTAAATTCATTTAGTGTGGAGGAGCAGCAGACAAAGAATTATTTGGATTCGATTTGATTTTTAGGCAAGTGCAGGGCTGGTTTTGATTTTATTAAAATTCAATGGGATGCGGAATGTGACCTCCGAAAATAGGGTGGAATTACTGGTAGTTATCAATTGAATCCTTGCTCGATGGTTTTGAAGACTTGCTCTTTTCCATTTTGATCCGTTCCATTTAGTTCGTCAGAGTTGTTTCTTGCTTCGCTAAAGCCATTATAAAACGCAAGTAAATTTCAAGTAATGCTAAAATAACTGGGATTAGAAGAAGAGAAGCTGGGAAGCTTTTCTGTTGATGCAGATTAACCGGGAAACAATACCAATTCCCATTTACCGGGAAAATGACCTAACCAATAAAGTCCTTTGAACTATGGACGACTTTACCAAGAGTGCAGAAAGAAGATCGCGAAGTGGGAAGCCAAATGACCTTGATGGCACAGCGTGAAATTGAACCAACAACCTCTGGAGTGGTAGTCAGACGCCAGGAGCATTAGCAGGTAGATAAAAGCGGGTCTTTAGAGTTTCAAAGCTCCATGCAATGCTTTATAGAGTCGCATGTGATAGCAAAGGTTAAACTAGAACTCTTCAAAACTATCCCAGAATTTGGACTCAAATAGCGACTCAGTAGGTGTACCATGACCAATGTGACAAGCCAAGTCAATAAATCTGGATCACTATCTAGCCAGGGCTGGCCAAACCATGGCGCATGCGCCAAACGTGGCGCATTGGATGATTACAAGTGGCGCTTTGGTGCGTTGAGGTTTTGCATTGAACCTTGAATATATTTAATATGCAAATATGCGTATGAGTTGGGAAAAGAATTAGTAGAGGGAAATTGTCATATGATAGTGATGTATAGTTGGGAAGTTGGATTTTTTTGTTTTTTTTTCTTTACACATGTTAAGATAAAGCGAAAAAAAAATTTCTGCAAAACCGTTCCTGTGCTGCATGAGAAAATTGCATAAATGTCCATTTTTGATGCATTTTGAGTGCAATGCTACACTATTTTTTTAATTTCTCCAGTTCGGTTGGTCGTAGACAAATAAAAAAAATTGGAAAATACTCGTGAATGAATAGACTATCGAACTGATTCGGTATAAATACTTTAAAAATGAATCCTAACCTCAAAAAACCAAAATGTATTAAATTTTGTTTTATTTTACTAAAAATGAAATAAATAACGGGAAAATAGTCGGATTTTGATAAAAATTGGAGAAAATATATAATTTGTTGCTATAAATACGTGGTTGAAATTTCAAAAAAAACTTTCCATTTTTACGGCATCAATTGGCAGTTTTCGAAAAAATATTAAAACTGCCGCCATTTTATGCCAAATTATCGTACGGTGAAAATCTTTTTTTTAAATTGTAGGTTTTTTTATGTACTTTCTTGTGAGCATACGCAATACTTCGTTAGTTTATTTAAAATGTCTATTTTAAGACTTTGAAAAAAGTAAAAAATTTAAATTTTTCAATTTTTTGCCTTTTTTTCATAGTTGGTTGGCTTTTCATAGTAGTTATTTATCTTAATAACAACAATATTGAAAGGAAAGCAGACGAATTTGCTATATCAAGGCAGACTGTTATGAGGCGTATCGAGGAACTCTTTCAGGATATATCCCAGCAATTGGAAGACCTTGTCCACTCTTTTACTTTCTTCTCTCTAGCTTTGCAGGAATCAACGGACGTAGCTGAATTGATGATAATTTTATAGTTTTGAAGAACTTGCCAGTTTGGAGTCATTGCATGGTAGAACAAGAGGATCAGACATATGTATTTGAAAAAGTAAAAACATGCCTAGAAAATCTTGATTCATCAATGTGTGCACTGACGGAGCGCCATTAATTAAGTCAATGGCACTATAACTTTGCTTGATTTTTTAAATCGTCCTATACTAAAATATCATTGTATATGTATTATACATCAAGAGGCACTGTGTGCTAAAACGTTAAGCGTAATATTATCGGTTGTCAAATGCTGAATAAAATTAGAGCAAGAGCGTTAAACAGACGGGAATTCAGAGAATATTATGAATTGCCAGATTTTGAATATGGTAATCTTGTACTTCGTGAAGTGCGCGGGCTTTCTGGAGGCCAGATTCTGGGTAGATTTTGTTTCTAGTTTATTAGATGAGGAAAATGAACTACAAATAGCCATTTTGATTTGGCGTTTTTAGTTGATATTACTAGCCATCTCAATGATCTAAATTTAAAACTACAAGGCAAGAATAAATTATTTCCTATCTTACTAAATAGCATAAGTTCATTTGAAATTAAATTAAAACTGTTCATCTCTCAGTTAGAAAATGAGGACTTGAATCAATTTCCATGCTTGAAAGAGCAGAGTGAATGTGCTAAGAATAATAGCATTTTGATCAAATATATTGATCAAACAAAATATTGCAATTAATACTTGAAAGTCGTTTTCAAGATTTTGCCAAAGTAGAAAACTGCATTCTCGTCTTTATACCCGAGTAAAAATAAAATATGGCCTTACTACGGGCGAAAACCGAACGTGGTTGAAACATAGTCCTCGGCCATATGGCGGTTATCAGAAGGCTCGTTGCAGGACAGTTCGGCCGTACACCACACACACACCGACGGGTATAGGTTTCTATATAATGTGATCAAAAAAAAACCTCTTTAATATATATCTATATAGAGATATTTATCCACATCCTAATGCAATCGGGTTCCCCTGTAATAAATCAGACGCATACACAAACGGACAATCGTAATCATTTTCTTTATATTCAAGGCCGACACCCGGCAAAACTGTTAGTTAAATTGGCGCAATTTAACTACTCAAAAAAAATCATTTTGGGGGAAAGTGTGACTTTCGCTCCCCAACAAAACTCAAAACTCACCCCGTATTTATTGAGAAAAACATCATAAAATCACTGCAATTAAATGATTTTTTTCGGATATATTTTTTTCTTGAAGTCGTTAAATAACAAAGTTTTCAACACGGTACAACAAACTGACGACTGGCGAGCTCGTTTCTCTTGTGCATCGATAATCATTAAGTAGGACAAATCCAAAGGACCATTGTACATAACGAAAATGATGAAATTCTCATAAAACACTCATTCAACAATACATTTGGTGCAGATTTTTTTTTTGGCCCAAATTTCCCATCGAATGCCCGTTTGTACAGCTCATTACTTGGCCTTTTAAATCTTTTGGTCTAATTTGGCCGTCGTGAGGCCAGATGTGCTCCCATTAAAAATATTTAAAAACTCTACGTCCATCATATGCGCCTTCAAAGGCCAAGCGGCCGGTGTTTGCCCTTTGTAAGCCGGTTTTTTATTTTTACTCGGGTAAATCCATTTGCCCTTAGTGAACAAAACATAATACAGATGCCTAATAACATAAAATGAAACTGATTGATTTAAAAACAAATTCATTTTTAAAAACAAAATTTAACGAGCTTTTACCAAATCTAAATGCTTTTGACGTAATTAATTTCTGGCGTTCATTATCATGTGAACAATTCCCAGAGCTAAGGAAATTTGCAAAAAGTTATACAGGGTGTATTGCATAAAGTTACAAAGCGGCCGGCTGTGGATAGGTTTTGAATAGACGAACAAAAAATCGTGGGGGGGGGGGGTGAAATCGTAACGGTAACAACTTCATGAGCAATGAGTCGTCAAAGTCAAAACTTTGAAATTTTTTCACTAAAATTTCAACTAAAACCACCTTGTTCTCCAAAAAATACGTAGTTAACTGATTTTTTTTTCCAAAATTGGAAAGCTTGGACAATTTCTTATTAATAATGTTCAGACAATTTTTACGCTACGGCCTTTAGTTTTGAAGTTATTATCAATTCTCTTTTTTAGTACTTTTTCACCTAAGCTTTGCTAAAAAGTATCAAATAAGCACCAAATAAGGCCAATTTCAACATCAAACTTGCTAATAACTTCAAATGTAAAGCCCGTAGCATAAAAATTGTCTGGACATTATTCATAGCAAATTGTCCAAGCTTTCCAATTTTGCAAAAAAAATATCAGTTAACTACTAGTCCGGGGAAATTAGCAAAAAAAACGCACGAAAGGAGACAAAATTCGGAAATGGTTGAAAATTGGTCCACACCTTCCTTGGGACTTTTTAAGAAAACAATTTCGGAATCACAAAAAAAAGGGGCCGCCGGAAATATAGCGGTTTTCCGGTGTTTTCCTTGTATCTCGGTTTCTATAGGTCGTACAACCCCGTACAAAGGCCCTAAATGACAATGAAATTCTCTACAACTTTAGTTCTACAAAGATGTTGACCCGATTAAAAGTTATTCAAGGTCAAAGTTTCCAAAACTCACTTTTTGGCAAAAACATCACAAAAAAGCCTCTTGTCATTTTTTCGAAAACTTAACCCTTTCGAAGTTATTCAAGGTCAAAGTTTCAAAAAATCAGTTTTTGGTCAAAAAATTACTCAGAAACTGATTATTGAGAAATTTTTTTTGTTCTATTTATACAAAAGATTATTACCTACCATAATGACACCCTTGCCATTTTTTTGAAAACTTTTCGAAAAATTTTGCAAAAATCAATAGTTAGTGATTTTTGGCCGAAAAGTGATTTTTGGAAAATTTGACCTTGAATAACTTCGAAAGGGTTAAGTTTACGAAAAAATGACACAGGGCTTATTTGTAGGCAATAACGTTTCGTATTGACTGATCAAAAAAAATTTTCGAACAAACCAGTTTTTGAGTGATATTTTCGCCAAAAAGTGATTTTTGGAAACTTTGACCTTGAATAACTTTGAAAGGGTTAATCGGGTCAACATCTTTATGAGAACTAAAGTTGTAGAGAATTCCATTGTCAACATTTAGGGCCTTTGTACGGGGTTGTACGACCTATAGAAACCGAGATACAAGGAAAACACCGGAAAACCGCTATATTTCCGGCGGCCATTTTGTTTTTTTTGTGATTCCGAAATTGTTTTCTTAAAAAGTCCCAAGGAAGCTGTGGACCAATTTTCAGCCATTTCCGAATTTTGTCTCCTTTAAATGCTAATTTCCCGGACTATACGTATTTTTTGTAGAAAAAAGTGGTTTTAGTTGAAATTTTAGTGAAAAAATTTGAAAGTTTTGATTTTTAAGACTCATTGCTCTGGAAGTTGGTAGGGTAGAAGACAGTTTTAGATAGGTGGGAATATTCTGCGTACACTGATACCTTACTCATGAAAATAGGTCGCAGGGTTACAAAAATACAGGATGATATGTAAAACTCTAAACAAAAAACTTCATAACGCCCTAGCGGCTAAACCGTTACAATTTCACCCCCCCCCCCCCCTAAGGTAAGATTTTTTGTTCGTTTATTCAAAACCTATCCACATCCGGCCGCTTTGTAACTTTATGCAATAAACCCTGTATATGTCGTTTTGGAACGACATACAGATGCGAACAAGCACTTTCACCAATGAAATTGATTAAAAGCAAAACACGGTCGCGAATAACGGATTCAAATTTGAAGAATTCTCTACAGCTCTCAATTACGTATTTGACAACGAACACATTAAAAAACTAGCAAAATCCAAACAGGCTTTTTTATATTACTTCTATTTTGCAAGCAAAGACAACAGGCAGATCCAAGTTCCCAGTTGATCTCGCTTTAAGTGCTAACAATTACGATTCAGACGTCCAGAGTTATCTTCGCCAAGCGAGACTCGTACGACTATCATATGAAAAGATCACCCTTTCGGAGGTGACCAATACTGACTATTGTAGATTGGTGTTTCATTTCACTGGGCGTAAAGTAATTTAATTTTAAAGTGATTAAGTTATTCCTTCTCCTCTTCATAATCCATCCTTATTTCTATTTACCTAAGGGGTAAGTTCGAGTTATATGGCGCATCAGAACTCGTCTATAAACCAAATTGGCGGATAACATGCGAAAGGTTGGTCACCCCTGATCTAGACTAATAAATGCGATGATCTACAATAGACTCAGACAAGTGTACAGTGTAGCCTGCCCTTGTTTAAACTGGTGATGGCAAAAATTAAGGTAGTGGCACTAAGAATGCCTCTTAATGGAAGCAAAACGAAGATGACCAAACTGTGGAGATAACCTGCGAATTTTTGCTTTCGTTTGAGGTAAATAATCACCTTAAGAGTCCAATACACCAGCGCCCCATCCGACCACCCAACGCCAAAACAACAACAATTTGTATACACTCGATATTCCGTGTATTGGGCCCTTTGAGGCCAAGATCTATATGGTTGTAAAAAATCCACTTCTCATCAAAAGTTGCTAGACGCTCCAAAACAAGATTGTTTTCTTCAGATCAAATAAACTTTTCTCTGATAATAAGCAACCCCAATTATGAGTTTGTTTACACATCCGATCATCTGCAGGTGATCATGAAAACTAGACTTAGGAATATTCAAGGCCTCTGGAATCTCCTGTCTCGTAAAATGTAGTTATGACTCGATCAATGCCTTTATTTTTTTTATGATCATCAAACTCGATCATAAACGATCGTTACTACTGACCTTCTTGTAGAGTATTTTTGGACAGTACATGGCTTGTTTGGAGCTTGTTATAAGATCTACAAAATTGGACCAAAACGCTTAACTTTGTCAACTGTCAAATAACATAGTAGTGCGCATGATTCCCGCACTTCTAATAATGACCTAGCTTCATCTGTTACACACACGCGATATGACTTTTCCCACAACTCTGCCCCTTAGGACTACATCCCGACAATCCGAACATCGCACACCTTATGTGCCATTGTTGGCATAACAAAACCCAAAAAAAATCTAATTTTTAACCGATTTACATTCACCCTCGAAAAAAAAATTTGGCAGATACTATAGGCGCTGTATATATTCAATGTCGTCTGTTTGTTTGTCTCGTCTCCTAGAATTCCAAAATCCTTACAATTTCGTCCTTACAATCTTTGAGAGTATTACAATTTTCCCTTTTGGCATGTTCGGCTCCTCTCTTCCGTGTACATAAATTTTCATCATCAAAAAAAAAAACGAAGAAGAAATTTTTTCTCCATTCATCTTTTGTCGACTGTGCCTTTATCGAAGCGAGTTAAGGTAGGGAGAAGTCGATCATTGTACCTCCTCCATTTCGATATAAATGTATTCCCTTTTATCAAAAGTAAACCGGATACGCGAACAAATGTTATTTGCGGGAGGAAAGGAAGCTCCTGCTGGTGAATACGTAAGAGCTTCTCTCCCGGATATTAATTTTTACATAATATATTGGGTGCGGGTGGTGGGACGGGGACTCCGAGGGGATGAACAGGTCGTGTATAAGGTTCCTATGATTCTGTCAAGGGTTGTGTATATGAATAAAAAATTTTATATCGCTATTTTATATATAGTACATGTTCTTAGAATTTTTTGAAAAAAAACGCAGAATCTGATTTCTTTTCTTAATATGAAAATGGTTGAGGAATTTAAATATTTTACATTTTCTTATTTCTTTAATAGCATTTTATTTGTATTGTGAGGAAATAGTTAACGATCTATGAGGCATTATTTTAAATATAGCAACTGTTATTAAGTCTAATGGTATCTGCTTGTACTTCAGCAAGTATTATATGTTCTCTTAAGTAGATTTCACTTAACACATATTTCTACCTGGGAACTTTCCACTTCCTGCGAATTCCGTATTAGGTATGGGGCCACCTTGGCCAGACAGTCCTGAAAGTTTCTTGTCTCTGACATCGTCAGCTGTTATCTCTTTCTTACCTTTCATGTGAATTTATATTTGATGATGTTGACATCAGAGAAAATAAATTGTCTGGCCAAAGTGACTCCATACCTACTAGCCGCATTTTTTCTTTTTATGTTATGTGATAGAGTCTAAGCTTAGGTGTCACCCTCCAGTCCGTCATGTCGTTTACGTCATGATTCTGATTTAGATCGATTTCAGGTGACTGGGTGGGGATATCTTAGTACACAACTTTAAGAACTGTATTAAAATCCTCGTGGTTACGCTTTTAGAGGGATGTCAAGGAAAGGTGTGCCAACAAAACAAATATTTCTATTGTAAGAAAAATTTAAATCTTTCTTGGTAATTAGCCCATCTTGATGGCACTTTAAATTTAGCAAATTAAATTCCCTCAGTATTTCAAGGAGGCATTCCACTAAAACACACTTGTTTTTACTATTTCCATGCTTAAGGACGAATGGTATCATTACTAAAACAAACTGAAACTCTTTTATGCGGGTGACTGCAATCCACCATAGCGAGGCTGATTTAATGAATAAACCCCTTTAGCTGCGGCATATTCTGCATATCTTTAACATCCAACTTGTATCCCGGAACTTGATGCTATTCCCCACATTCACCGCCCAGTAATATAGTGCCTGGCACCATTCGCGATCATGCCCTATAGTAGCTGTTTGGTATTCACATCACGTCCACTGTATTCTACTGGCAGAGGCGACGAGGGGTGCTTGAACCCCCGCAATTGTCTTACCATCACTGGAATATTAATTGGCCTTATCAGCGTGCAGCCCTAATTGGAAATTTTGTAGCTGCAAACACAATTACACGCCGGAATCAGACATTCGCTGCTGTCGCCGTTCGGACGATGCAAGCCAGGATCTGTGACCAATGCTTTTTTACTTTACCAGTCTCTATGGCTTAGGGGCAATTACGATACTACCTGTACTGAGCTTTATAAAAGGATTTAGGACTGCCATGGGGCAGGTTTGTTACCTTTTTTCCAGGTATTTTCTATTGAAAATCCAGTTAAGCGGAAGTCAAACCTGTTAATGGAATTAATTTTCCTTTTCTGGTTTAGGTTCTGGCAATAATACTTCAATATTTCTCCCTGCCCTTTTCGGTAAACCCTTAAATTTTACCGATTTGTCGGTATCACTTTGGAAATTTTTATTGATTGTGGTTTTGGTATTTTGATAACTATGGACTCTATTTATGGCAGACCATTTTCAATTTTTGAATAAAAGTTTTTTTTTAAAAAAAATTTTGCAAATTGAATTCTATGCAATTTGAAAACCGTTTTTTTGTGAATATTTAGCGATTTGCTGCAGGCTAACAATCTGGTTTCATTAAAAAGCCGAAGTTTGTTTGTAAGTTGGCTTTAATATGTGGTAAAAGTGCCAATCGTAATCTATTTTTAGGTGCATTTATTAGTTATTGTAAATAAAGAAAAAGTTCATGTCAGTTAGGAACACGCAATATGATCCTCGGTTAATAATACTGGTATAGAATACAAACAACGATAAATAATAGATTCCTTTATCGGTTAGTGGGAACAATTGCCGATTTCAGTAGCCTAGGGGTTAAAGTGCTCAACTACCATTCCAGAGGTCCGTGGTTTGTATCCACTCTGCTATTGTTCCGACCTACGCAACGGACCTGATCGTACATTTGGCAGTATTTTCTCGCCGCATCAAAGGAAGGATACGTGAGTCAGGGCCGAAACACATCCAGGCGTGGTTTGAACACATCCAAGCCTGAAGCTGGCTGCAAGCATATCCAACCTATGCGTTAAAATGGGATTGAACACATTAAAAATTGCCTCGCAAATTCAGGCCTTGGCAAAGATCGCCGCAAGGCTCGCCTCTGTCGGAATTCCGGAATGTTGGAATTTGAATTCGGTCGAAGCTCTAGTTTGCTTTTGACAGTAGAACTTTGAGGTTGAGATTTTGTTTGCGAATTTGTATTGAAAAAAATTAAACGAACTAAATAAATAAATTTTAAAATTAAATAAAGAGAAACAGGGCTGCAAGTTTCAAATAGGATAAGTAAAAGAAAATATACAATAAAGGCACTGACATATAATAATGGACTGCTCATCAGACATTATTCCCATATAAACTCATGGCACCAAAAGGTATAGAAAAGTATAGTCCTCTCGCTCATACATAAGCCCCCTTTGTCACTGAACTCAAATTTTGTTCAATTTCGTATTAAGAGTTCAGTGCATTCACTGGCAGAAATAAAATCAGATAGTGCCAAACTTGAAAAAATAAAATTTGACATTAAAAAACTGCACACTTTTCCATTTTATTAAATATTTTTACTCTTGACTTTCAATAAACCACAAAATACGATAACTCTTTTATCTTTGCAGTAAAATAAGAACGGTAAATAAAATTCTGGAATGATTTTAAGCGAAATTTAAAATAAAACCGACACAACGGTCGCACGCTATTAAAGTTGCCACACCTGATTTCATTTTTTTCCTTTGAATTAATGTCAGAATGTTTACAAAAAATAGATGGGTATAGTGATTTTATTATTTCTGTCTCGTTTCGCCATAAGACCGGAATCACTAACATTTAGATGAAACAGGGGTAGTGAACTCGCATGGATTAACATAATTAATGAAAAAAGGCATTTTAAAAGGGAAACAACATCAAAATTGCATTTGTAATTTTTTTTAACAAAAATTTATTTTGTTCCCATCGTCCAAAAACAAATATAAAAAATTTTAATTTACAAAAGTAAGTGACGTGTTTACATGTCAGTGAGAAAAGGTTTGTCAACTATGGAACGAATTGGTGCCATGGAAATTTCCTGATGAGCAGTCCATTCTATATGTCAGTGAACAAATTTTATTGTATTTTGTTTGGAATTTTATCACATTTTCATAATGTCACTTAATTAAAAATAACAATGAAAACAGGCCAAGTAATTTTATTTTATTTAAAAGATTTCTAAATTTTACACTTTTTACGATCGCTAACAAATTTGGCTGGACTGATTGTGTTTTGAGTATTCCGCGGACGGCTCTGTAGCTCGCCTCAAGGAAAGCTTTGAGAGAATACCTTTCAAACCAGCCTGGATGTGTTTCGGCCCTCATGCATTAGTCTCTGTGCCCATTTGCAAGATTCTTCAGGATTTAGGGGTCTAGAACGTAGCATTTGAGGCCAGACTCACCGGACCACCCTACCGCAATCTCGTATCGATCATATTACAAAGTGCGTTAAACGAATAAGTGATAATCGCCAATGGCCGGGTTGGTTTCCTTGGTCTCACAGTGTCAATGACTCATACAGAACAGGGTTAGGTATGATCGCAACAAGTGAATACCGAGCTTAAGAATCATTCGTATCGAGCACTTAATTCCTTCCAATTGGATATAAAAATGATCTATGCTACCAAATTGACGGTTATTCAAAGAATAACCTACCTTACGATCTAGGGTGATATTTGCACGTCGTGGACTGCAGCGTTGGGCACTCTGCTCAACTTAGTATTGCTCCATTCTGAAGAAGAGATATCTATTTCGTTGAGACTGAAAATGAATAAACTCCTGGGCGATGCTCTTCAGCAGGAAGCTTCTATCTACTATTGCCAGTTTTACAGGAATTTTATTGGATAGCATTCCACGAATCTCTCAAAACTAAGCCTGCTTCTATAATCACTGCACAAGGGATGCTATTCTGGGTTTTTCCTAGGAAACAGCAGAGCAGCAGAGACAGGTGTGGGTACGCATTACTACTCCAAGGCTTAGCAAGACGTCCAACTAACTTAACCTAGCTATGCCTTTCAAGCAGTAGGACCCAGTCCGAATTACTTTGGGGCTGCTGATGCTTTATGAGCTAGCTATTCTCAATCTTCTCACCCTTGTTTGATCACCCGGTGAACAAGAAGTTGAAGTCAATTAAAAGGCGGACACATTGATCACTTGGTCAGACATGGCTCTGGAACTGTATTAATTTATCCGGAATTAGCTATTTCGACACCTAGTATAGGGTGTACCAATAGGAGTGAAAAAACTTTCGATAGGAATTGCCGCCATGCTATAAATGACATTGACGTCTGTCATAGTGAATTTTATTCAGTAAGGCTCACCATTTCATCATGGCGCCGCAAGAACGTTTGCAAATCGTAAAATTATATTACCAAAGTGGGAGCTCTGTTCGAGCTACGTTCAGAGCATTACGCGAATTTTAATCCGCCGCATTAATCGACCAAATGAGCTCGAGATGTGGTTTCAACAGGACGACGCGACATGCCACACTTCGAACAAAACAATCGATTTATTGAAAGAAAAGTTCGGGGAGTCTATCATCTCGAGAAGTTTGCAAAATCAGACTACTGTCAACTGGCCACCGCGATCGTGTGACCTAATTCTGCTTGACTTCTTTCTTTGGGGCTACGTAAAGTCATTAGTTTACGCTAATAAACCGCAAACAACTGATGACTTGAAAGCCAACATCGAGCGAGTAATTCGTGGTATTCAGCCGGCCTTACTTGGAAAAGTCATCGAAAATTGGACCCATCGAATGCGTGCGAGCAACCGATCAAGAGGTGCACATTTAAATGATATTTTGTTCAAAACATAAATGGTATGAACTGAGCTTCAAACAAATACAAACAAAGCCATTGTATCTTACACGGTTGAGTTTTAATTAAAAAAACAAGTTCTATCGCTCTTATTGGTACACCCTTTAGTTTGGTGGCGATCTTCTCTTCTTCTTCTTATTTTTGGTGAGGAATAGGGTCCCTTGGCCTATTGTACTACACCCCTATTCCTCATATTTGTAGACCAGATCACTTTAACAGGTGCAGCAGTCCGCCTAGTGGCTTATCCCTTGGATTTGACTGTTCGAGTGTCATGACATCCTTTCTACTGCGCCCAACGATTCCTTGGCTGCATTAAGAGACGGCACAAGAAGGAACCGCTTTAAGTTGACCTGGAGCGTTTGGTGGAGCGGCAGCGTTCTGTGTGTTTCATCAAAGTCCGATCTGAAATACTAACTAGTTCACTAAACTAGTGATCGCCCCAACAGCCGGTTATGGATCGGTGAATACCAATATAGCGTACCCCTCTGGGTTTATCGCTCTACTTGATACAAATTGTCATTGACAATCGAATTCGGTAAAAATACACCGAGCATTTGACTGGAGAAGCCTAGTTCAGTCACTGGTTTAGACCATTACACCGGTCAACACAAATTTTGAGTCTGAGTTCTGCGTATCTGATTTGTATTTCTCTCACATTACTAATTAAAAAAAATAGCTTTACCTGAAAAAGTTTGCTTTTGTAGATGACAGAATGAAAGTCTTGATGAAAACGTTCATCTTGTTCTTGTGACCAACCACCAATGTTTTCTTTAAGAACTTTCTGCAACACATGTTATTAAAGTTAACAAACGTAGTTGAAATAAGCTGTTTATAATTGTCAGCTCTATTGCTTTCGAGAAAAACATGAACCACTGCTTGACTTTCGTGAGTCAACATTCAATGCTGGCCTTTATTTTCTTTATTTGTGGTCCGACTAAAATTCATACCAGCTTTTACTTTGGCTAGGATAGAAATTCTTTAAATTTTGAAAAGCATCGGAATCTTGACGGAAATCTTTAACGAATTGGTTCCAGTTGTATAGATTTGTCGGTTCTGACGCAGTGGCATTATCGGCTGTAGTCCAGAATATCAAAGCTAGTGGCGATATCTCTAGAGTATTAAAGCTCATCGAAAGCTTTTAAGTCCACCCAAAACTCACCACAAACCAAAACCCAAGCTTCAAGCTAAGCCCACATTCACACCCCAGGCTAAAACCGATGACTTTACTGTGCCAGAAACGACATAGCTATACTAACAGCACTCGCAGTTGTAGAGTCTTAAATCGTCCTTGCTCATATAAGGAGCTTAACAATACTTAGTTATTTGCTCATTTCAACAATAAATTTAACAATACTTAGTTATTTGTTCATACAAACCTTAAATATGTATTGATCATTGTTAACGGTACAAAAGCAAAGTTTTTCAAGAGTCAACGATGGTTTTAGTTATTTTTTGGTAGAAAGGCTTAGAAAATCATCATTAAAATATAGACTCAAAAAAAAATTGTTTTTGTTGACCTGTGTTATCGGACATTTCGAAGTAAATTACCACCTGTGGAGGATCGGATGAATAAAGGAGCTCATCTCAAGTCTCCTCTCTACGTGACTCATTGTCAACGATAGTTTGAGGCAGAATCTAACTGATTGCTCGGTCAGAGATATTAAGCGGAAATTTCTTGACAGACTGCTAAGCCCGTTCAAGTGGTCTGACTTACAAATTCGTGGTATAGAGGATGTAATTAGTACAAGAGGTTCGGATGTTAGCCGCAGTACCTATAGACACGATACATCAAGAAAAGAAAAAATAATTAAAGCCACAAAAATATTTCGCAAATCAGAAAACACTGTTCGTACAAAACCATCTATATAAAATTATATAAAAATTACGCTTTTCCCACTCAAACTTATCCTCAATCTCAAAATCACTCAATATACAAAATTTCACTCCAATCGAATGCCGGCGCGGCGGCGAGGATCTCTATTATGAATTACATATTTAAAAGCTTAAGTAGCATAAAAAATGCAATGCTTATATCGCTTTATTCTACTTATTGACACATATAGCAGATATTTCACAGCATATCCTCCTGGCAAAATCCCCTCATCTGGCAATAATTTTATCTCTATACTTCAAGTATTTATTCATAAGCTCGATATTTTGCATTCAACGTATATTCCACTTCATCATAAGCTCACTAGAAAAGCAGAAATGTGATTTAATGAACAATTTTTTTTTTCTGTGCATGTGTGTGTGCTGCTGTATTCCCATTCAAGTGCATTTCAAGAGAAGTCATGCACAATGCACTGACACGTCACGAATTGATATCGAAGCTCTTATTGGCTCTATTCAACCACATTTATCAAATTTGACACCTTTCCACGTAGGACCAGTTTTATATAAGGACACGATTTAAAAAAAAAAAAAATAAAGAAAAAAAAGACGGAATTGGAATCGATATCTGACGGTGAAATATTGCGAATCTCTGCAAAACTAAAATTTTATTCTACTCATGATCTGCACACACACACACCCGTCCTGCTCCTTTTTACAGGACGTTTCTTGTTCTGCTTCTTCTTTCTTTATCCCTTTTTTGTTGCCCCCATCCTTTTTAGTTGTTCCATGCCTTTTATGTTGGTACCTTGCCAAGTAATAGAATTCCGATTGTGTATTCTGTACCGAAACTATCTGTAAAATTGTAGTCGTGCAGCTTCCTTGGGAGATATTGAATTAGATCCATGTCCACGTCGACGACGTCAAACATTCAAAGGCACTCAATTTATGGGCATCTTGCCACCGGGGGGGCCTCCCAGCATGGGGGTCGCAAAATATGGAATCGGCGCTAGCTGTGTGCGATCCTCCTCTCTGCAGCAGCATTGATGTCCTTGATAATTTGTTACTGTCCCTTCCAACTACTTGGCATGGCGTGGCAACAAATTGTCAAGCGAATTACTAGGATATACTCCGCTAGCGCAGCACCTAGACGCCGAGAGTGTACTCGTTAGGAGCCCAAAAATTATGATGAGCCAGACAACAGATATATAATCACCCAGGTCCCGGGCATGAAGGATACCACTGCTATGGTAATGGCACCTACCCAAAGGCACTGGGACCATCAGCACATCTTTCAAGCTCTCCGCCGGACAGATCCTGGCAAAAGGTTGGGATAAATTACGTTCACTCTAATGTCCTGCACCTGCTGCTGCTGCTCCGCTCCGGCTCTGGCATAGCGTAGATTTTCATAATCTTTTTTTTTCTCTCTCCTTTTTTGAGTTATCGTTTGTTTTAGCTAGTCCTGGACCTGGACCCCCGTTCAATCCCTCCCATCGTGACACTCAGCTTCCTCAGGTCCAATTCCTCGTCTTCCCATCTCAGCCAGGCGGGGGACGTCTTGATAACTTCATCCTTGAAACCTGCAGTTTGGTTATTTTAGAGCCAAAAATGGTGAGGTGAGTGCAAATTTCAGGAAGAAATGAAAATTAAGGTGGTCCAACTAAGCTGATTATATTTTAATTGGGTGAAATTTCAAGCGCAAATATTCACAAATATTAAACCCGCTACTTTTAGAAATGGGGGGGCGGGGCGGGGTGGCAATCGGTCTTCGTTGGCTCCGCCACTCCGGATTCCCTCTAATATCTAAGAGCTGTGTTGAGAGAGAAGTACTTCAAGGCAAGAGCCTCAAGATGCGCCAAAAGAAGAAATAATAAAGATTTTCAACTTTTGTGTAAGTCTGCTTGAATTACGAAAAGTTATGGTAATTCGCATTTTCGAAATAATTTAATGAAGTTTTCACTTGGAAAATTTTGTAGTTTTATGGAAATTTATTAGAGGAACTTTTTTAGCTTCAAAAAAAAAATTTTTTTTGTTGCATTGCATTTTGGCTGACATTTCATGCGGAAATATTGCAGACATGAGTTTCTCTAGATTGGAGAAATGAAAGATGAATTTTAAACGTGAAAATTGAGATATTATAACTTTCTTTTAGTGGATAAGAACTGAATGGGGCACACTTTAACATCAAAGCTAATGCTATCAACGAAGAATGCTTTCAAGATATCACAATTACTCTTATATATTTTTTGGAAGCTGTTCAAAGAAATTTATAGCATTTCGTTTTATGGAATTTTTTTTAATTAAATCATCTATCATGGCATAAATATCATAGGCATAAAAATGTAACTACTACCTAAATTCATGAACAAAATTAAAAGTGATGATACTGGCAGTTATCACTATCTTCAGCAGAAACATATATCAACGATCTCATTAAATTTGGCAAATGGAATGTATTTTTAGAAATTCCGGTTTAGAATTTGGGGTGTATTTTTTGGGGTAATTACTATGGATAATATGAGCAAAATTAGCATTATAACTCTCGGGTTTTATCTACCAAGAAAAATACACAAAAGGTTACTTTGTCCTTTTCAAGCTAGCTTCCTACGGTGCTCGATATTGCGGACGGACGTGGACAGACGCGGATCGCGCACCATGGGAAGAGTGTCTTCCGTGAAGGCACAGGCAAGTCTGTAGCGGTGCGTAGGATCCGCCGCGAGTCGGTAAATCCGGCTTCCCACGGTGCGAGATTTTGCGGACTATCACGCACGACCGTGGTTCACGTACGACCTCAGACCGCACCGCACTGTGCGTATCGGTCTGTGTGAGTCTTGAGATTCGAAGCCATTTTGTCATTCCAAAGTGCAAAGTGAAAGGGAGCGTACCGCCGCACCTGCGGCCCTTGTTGTTTTATTTAACAATAATTATATTTTGTGTAAAAACAAAGTGAAATTACCTCTTCTTTTATTTCTGGCTCAATGAAAACAACATCTCCTGTATAGTTGAATTTTTCAGCACTTTCGGTATGTAGGCCATGGCCTTCCAACCAAATACGAAATACACGTAGAGATGACAGATTCGGCTTTGTATTTCACCAACGTTCTGGTGTGATGTTCTTCATGCCCCGGCATGGGATTCGGTTAATCAAATACACCGCTGTCATTGATGCCTCTGCCCAAAAATTTCGACCAAACCGCTGTCTATGAGCATGCATCGCACCTTTTGCATAATGGTACGATTCATCCTTTCTGCTACTCCATTTTATTCAAGTGTGTGTGGCACTGTCGTCTGATTTTGTATGAAGATGAAAGACTTTATTTCTAGACTTTGGTTTTTACATACTCGTCTCTGTTTTACGGACGAGTCCGGACCGCACCGCACCTGAATTTACTACGTACGCAAAGCTACAGACATGCCTTTGCGTTCACGGACGACACTCTTCCCATGGGCGCCGTCCTCGTCTGTCCGCAAAAGACGGTGCGAGTTGGGCGGTGCGGTCCGGGCTCGTCCGAAGACGTCGGCCGTGCGAGATAATCCGCAAAATCGCACACCGTGGGAAGCCAGCTTCAGAATGATGTGGCTCGTGAAGTCTTGGATCTACCTAAAAAACGAACGAATCATCATCAGTGGTTGAGAATAGCATTATGATGAGTGGGACCTGCAGAGGTTCCTCCCGCGATATTTCCTCGTATCATGCATTTCTCCCATCATAGACATGCACAATAATCTGCTGCCAATTAAGCACTTTGAAGTAGATTTTGGTACTATGGGAGCAATGAGACTCAGCGATGAGGGAAGAAGAAGATAAATTCCGTGAACAAATTTTTGTTTTAGGTGACTTCCCTATCTGTTAAATGGTTAGTTGTATTACCAAGTCCTGTATTTGGTCTAAATATGGTGTACCTATATCAAACTTAGTAACTGATATTAATAATGAAAAATAATGGTTAGCACAACAGCCTAGCATACCGTCTGTTTTCAAGTACTGTAGATTAATTGTCCCTCTGGACAGGACGTTCCAAATAAAGTGAGTCTCACATCAATGTGCTTGGTTCGCTTGTAGAATGTTGGTGCAGACACCAATTTCTGTACTCCTTGGTTATCGTTATAGATATTGATAGATGAAACTTAATGTCCCAGTTCATCCGCAAAGCCTGCCAGGTTTAATGGTTCCTTTGCTGCCCCCGATATAGCTAAGTACTCTGCTTCAGCGCTCGGAAGTGCAATAGTTTTCTGCTTCCGTTATTTCCACATTTGACATTTCAAACGCAAATCTGGACACCAAATTAGGTGTCAGAGGTAAAAAGCTCATGCTACCGCCACGACTCATGTGCCCATTACTGGCCGATCGGCACGACGGTTATCTGCGACTCTAAACCTGTATAGTACATATATAAATACACCTATATGCATTTATATATATACATAAACTAAAAAGCCTCCTCGACGACATTCACCCCGGCGGGACTGGCTACTAAGCATTATTTCGCGGGGGTCGTTCAGGTTTATTTTGCTGCTACTGCCCGTGGCATTTCTTCGCCTTTCTCCATTTCTTTCGGCTTCTTCTAGCCTTAACTCTCTGTGGATGGCCTTCAGCGATGCTTCCATTTTTCTCCATATTTCCTCTGACCTCATCATGTGGCCTAGGATGTTTTCCGGCGTTAGTGGGGCCTCGGCCATTTCTACTAATTCCGCCCTTTCATCGGCGAATCTCGAGCAGCTAAAGAAGACATGCTCTGCGTCTTCTTGCATCCCCGAAGCGGTGAAGGTATTTCCTATACCCCCCATGTCCACTCAGGAACTGCGTGAGGTCGTACTTCTCCACGAACACCTTCAGACCATCTTCCGAATCACAATGAAGCGAAAACCTTGAACATAGTCGGCTTCTACTCGCACTAGCTTGACTGCATTAGTCGCCGACCTTGCCTTTTTGAAGCCAAATTGTTTGTCCCACAGACCTCCTTCCCTTTTGACGCTAGGGAGTATCCGATACAGATCACCTGGTCGAAAAGTATTCCTATGCAACTAAGGACACATATCGGTCTGTAGGACAATAGGTCCCCTAAAAGCTTGTTCAGCTTCGGTAGGAGCACGAGTTTCTGCTGTTTCCATCGCTCTGGGAAGATCTCCTCTCTTAGGCACGCTGTGAAGACCCCAAAGAACCTGTTTGGCGCTATCGTAGCTACTAGCTCCGCCGCTATCCATGCCGGGGGCCTTATTGACGGCTACCCTTTTTGCAGCCTCCAGAATCTCTTCTGCGGATACTACGGGTACCGCTTTTGGGTCCACCTGAAGGGTGGGTAGATTACATCTATGGAAATAGGACGTACACTATACTCTGGAGCAGCGCGCGGCAGGTGAGTGGCGGAGAGCGCTTGTCCTTGACCGCTGACATCACCATTTTATAGGGATCCATGTCTGCTTCTCTCTACAACCTTTTGAAGTGCTCGGAATTACTTCTAGCAATGGCCTTGTTTAGCCTTTTCCTCGCTTCCTTATATCTCTTAAGGGTTCATCGAAATCCGGACGGTTCCGATTTCTAAGTTCTCTTCCTCGCTTTCAGCCAGGCCCTTCGGCATTCGTCAATCTGTTTCACCGACTTTTCGATTTGCTATGCCCATTCCCTGGCACCTCCTGCCGACCTCGCATCATGCAGGAATACTCTGTGTGGAGTTGTTTAACGCCCATCCTCTAGCCGTTTCGCGCCTAGGATTCTTCGCTCCTATATCCTGTCCCACCTTGAAGATGATGGCTTGGTCGTCGCTGTGCATGTACAAATCGCTCAACCGCCACTGCAGGTCCTTTGCAACTGAATCGCTCACGTAAGTTATGTCGATCACTGATGTTCCCCACCCCTTTGGAAGTTGTTAGCACGATATCGATATGTGAAGAGGTTTTTATCCTGAGGCTATGGAGGGAAATAAATTTCATGTCCGATTCATCAGCTAAGCGAAAGTTTGGGTTTTGTGTGGGCATAGAAAGATTCGTAGCCGTTTTACTGTGCACGACGATGATGGGTGAGTGAGGGTTCTGTCGCGAGGCTATGGAGAGAAATCCGTTCCGTGTCCTATTCATCAGCTATGTGCGAGTTTCTAAGGCCAGTTTCACACGCGCCGACTTTTTCGGAAGATTTTTCTTGGTTGGTTGTCGGCTCGTGTGAAACTGGCCAAGATAATAATAAACTATGGTGGAGTTCACTTAACACGAAAACTGATAACGCGAAATATTGCTTAACACGAAATAAAAATCCAGTCCCGGTCCAATAATGTGCTTTTCATACGAATTTGTTCTGTTATGGCGAAATGCTCATCGCTTAACACGAAAGGACTTGAAATCCTTTACACTTTTTTAGTACTTTTTCACCTAAGCTTGTGTATAACTTCCAAAGTAAAGGCCGTAACATAAAAATTGTCTGGACATTATTCACAGGGAAATACTCCAAGTTTCCTAATTTTGAAAAAAAGGTGAGGTCAACTACGTATTTTTTGGAGAAAACCCCGTCAATTTTGCAATTTTAGATAGATGGGAGTATTCTGCGTACTTCGTATTCTTATTCATAAGAATAGGTTATAGGGTTACAAAAATACCACCATTTTTTATGTAGAATCAATGATAAAAAAGTTATAGCGCTTTAAAGCTCATGACCACCGAAATTTATGTCATTTTTCGTCCATATCTTTTTTATTATTAATACTACCGCAAAACGTTATTTACGAAAGTTGTAGATAATTTTATTATCTAAAAAAAATATTTTTACCAAAATTCTGTAGGATTCACGGTTTCCGAGCAAGAAGCAAAACTATTTTTCACTATTCAAAACAAGATGGCGGACAAACGTCATGCCACCGGATCCCGAAAACTCGGTTTTATACTTCCAACACATTCAAAAAAAATTGCTGTTTACATAAAATGTTCAGCGAATGTCCCATTTGACTGGACTAATAATGATCGATTGGTTTCAACAACACGACACGGCACCACCATCCAATACGTTAAGGCCGTTAGTATGAGACTCGGCTAAAGCTAGGGACATACGATTAGGTTTCTCAGGTACGGCTGACCGTCTCCGGTTTGTTCTGAAACCGTTCCGGTTTTAACCTTAACGTATGTCTCAGCTAATCTAATTGCTTGAGTTCCATTTTGGCACGAAAAAACCGGTCCGGAAAAAACCTAATCGTATGTCGGTAGCCTAAAAGCAGAGAAAATCATAGACTAGATGGTGACATCGGGTGATGTATAGGATAAAGTGGAGGAGACGCTAAATATGCTCCATCAGAAGGTAAGTCGGAAAAAACCAAGTGGAAGAGAGTAAGGTTTAGAAATACCAGTGGTATTAGCAGGTAGATGAAAGCTGATCCAGCTGGCGACGCATTGCTGAAGAGGACTTTTCGCGGGAGAATGGGTTGACTAGTAGGTGATTTTAGTTAGGATTAGAATCCGGTATAACCGACAGGCTGGATCGTGTCGGCATCATGGTGCTTCCACCTACCAACGCTCGCAAATAATATAAATCCAATATATTATTTGCATGCAAATTAAAAATTAGTCTTAAATCACGCCAAAGAAGTATAACTTCTAATGCGCGTACATAAGTACACACACCCACTTTTTGAGGAGTAGACACTTTTTTCCGCCACTTTTAATTCCGTGACCCAAAACAAAATTCTAGGTCCGCGCCTGCTTCGATACACATCCATATGGATTGTACCTCAAAATGTTTATGTGGATTGTTTGTAAATATCTCTAATCTACCATTATTATTACACATGGCAAATAACGAACATCTTCCAATAATTGAGAATAACTTAAACTACCCAAGCCTATCTAGAAAAAAAAACCGCCAAAAACAAATATGCCCAGTGTGCAAAGAATAGTAAAAGTAAACAAGTAATAATCAGAATAAATACATCATAAATGTTCACCTCTCCTTCTTCCTTCTTGGTAGTCTCAACCCTAAAACGTTGACCTAGATAATAATAAGGAGGCAAGGAAAACAACTATTGCTTGTACTCAGGCTAATAAAACGTCTAATACACTCACCTAGATAATCAGCAAGGATTATGAGAAGGCCATATAACATGAATCACCGTCATCAACCGAAATCCACATCGTAACAGCACAACTATACACAAAAGAGTTTCCAAGGGAATATAAAGCAGAGCTCCTGCTAACTCGCAATAATTTTGAACAGTATCAAGTAACAATAATTTGGTTCCTTAGAAATAGCTCCGGGGCCATGTGAATTCCTCTCGTGCCTACTATGTTACGTTACGACAATACTCTCGTACATATACACCATCCATCCATACATAAGTATGACAGCACTTGTATAGAGGAGCTCCAAAGGGAGGATTATGCTTGTTGCTGCATGCAGTGTGGGGGCGGACGGCGGGGTAGCCGAAATCATAATTAGGAGCCGCTTCTTACATTTTTACGATCTGAAGATTTTGTGTATCATCAACCCTTAAGCAGATTTAGCTACTTATCCAGGAGACAGGCGAATTCTGGCAATTCCACAAGAATATGTGTGGCACACACATCTCGTGCCATATACAAAAGGCGGTAACACTATGCTGCCATTTCACATTCCGTCAGCTTGCCACCGACGCCTCATGTCTAGCTCTATCCTGGGATTATTATGAATTACGTCATTAGATTCTGTCAACGTAGCAGCAAATTCCCATAGTTTTTCTTCTATACTATTTTTTTTCTCTACGTTATTTTGTTGATGCTGTTCTTACAGAAGTTGGGGGTTGCTAACGTGAATGTATGTAAGTATGTGCCTTGCCGCCATGTTGCAAGCCGTCGGAATAGTATCTTCGCTACAAACATGGAGGACAAGAGACTCGCAGCGAATATGACAGAGAAGACAACTTTTTTTTTAAAAGACAAATTAGATTTGCATAAATTAGCCAACAGCTAAAAAGGGTTATCTTGTTTGCCTCCCTGAATATGGTCTATAAACTGAAGTTTTATATCCCTCCATCACGTTTGACGCTCATTGGTTGGTGGGCGAACTTAATGGAACGAAAGTATTGCTCTGTATCTTGTTAGATGGCTTTAATGCCACCACACCACTACTTTCTACTACGAGTACCTATTAGATTAAACAATTATTTTTCTTGTTTTTCTATATGTGCTCTTCTTGCTACATTATTGTAAAGGGTGTTTCAATACTGACGACTAGATATTGATACTTCATAACTCCTACGTGACAGCATTTTGTTGTTTCACATGAATTTAGTAGAAGAGTTGGCAAAATCAACCCTACGAACAATGCATAAATATCGTCGAAACTTATTACGAAATCGAACTATGGACAAAATGTTTTGACCAATCAGAGATTAGTGAAAAATTCGCCACGGCACGCAGATTTGGAGATTCGCAATCAAGTCACCCTTGTTTGGACCCCGGGGCATCAGGGCGTCGAAGAATATTAACGCTGTGGCAGGAAATCGTGGTTGAAATCGTACTCTTTAGTCCGTAGCCGACTATTGAAACGCTCACCAGCTTGGTAAAAAGGCTTCTTAACGATCGAACCTAAACATACCGAACGCTGGTGGTCTGCACCTGTTTAGCCAAATTCACCCGGTTTCTTCCTGTATCGTTTTGCAACGGAAGACCAGAACGAGGTGTCCTCTTTTACCTCGACCTGTCTCGAACAGTCAAGTCTCAAAGACAAATCACTACGTAAAAGACTGAACTGTTCAAGCAATCTGGGGTATAGAGTTTGTAGTATAATACCCCAAATAAAGGATGAGGTACTTTTGCACCTTGTACCTTTTTTGTCTAAAAAGAAGAATCGCCCATACCACCTTATCACTTTTTTTACCTAGATATGATTCTATAGTAGTAGTTTTTATTTTCCACAGAAATACATTGCCTATTCACTGCGTACAACATACCACTCTAGAACAAACAGGTACTTTAACATGTGTGTTAAGGGGATTTTGATGATGTTTTGTTTTATTACCCTTTTATTACCCCTTTATTACCATTTTATTACCTCACTTCTACTAATAACCATATTTTGTAAAAAACTTGAAATTAAAATACCTTCAATCTTTTGAAAATCTTCACTAAGTAGTCTGTATTCATTATTTAACTAAAAGCGTGCAATGAATCTTAATGCGGCAATGGTGCGATACAAGGTCTCACTTGTTTTAAAAAGGCGCCTGCCACCGCTTATCGACACTTTCGAGCATAAAATGAACTCTTTAAATAAAGTGGAGAAAAGAGCATGCTACTACTGGACTCATGTACCGGGTATGAGACAAGCCAAGAAATTCATTACCCCTTCTCGAGTAATAGCTAAGAAACTTCTCGAGCCAGGGGCGGCGGAGCGCCTGGGGATGGCTGGAAAAGTGCACACGCACTTTCGCTTTGGGTGGGGAAATCCACACCCAAAATATTTCATGTACAACTAATAACGTGGTCGAAGGGCCACACACACGCAAGGCTTTTCAAACGAAAACTAAATATGTTGGGCCTTAATCTGAGAGTCATGTGACATTGCAAGGGATGTGACCCTCAAGGAATGGTATTCCCCGAGTCGACTTAGAGACATCTCTCATTCAAAATTGCCAACCGTCAGTTGCATGGGGCATTCCCAGAGTGGAATGAAGTGAGTTAGCTGCGTTTCCACTCTGGGAATACCTCTCCGAAATTGAGGTGACAGCCAATCTAGAAATGTCATGTGAGTGATTCGACCCTCAAAATAAGGCCCGTTATATTAGAGTTAAGACCTTATAATTGTATAGCATAATCTTTTCGAACCCCACCCGACTAGCATTTAAAAAGGGGATTACCTCAAGGGCATAGCGAAAGAAGAATTTCTCACTAGGCTCCTCATGAGGATCCAATGTGTCAAATGAGGGGCATGCCGAAAGAGGGCTTTCCCCTTAGTTTTCTCACATGAACACCACACACATGTAAAGCTTTAGTTTTTGTTGTTGTATTGCGTCATATTTCAGACAATTATATTGATGACCGTGAAGGGTATCATTTTGCATACTCAATAGACCGGTTCTGTTTCGATTACAGAGGTTAAGCAGCTTTGGACGTGATTAGTACTCAGTTGGGGGACCACGTTGGTAAAACGACACTCGCGTTTAAAAATATAAAGCTCTCGACACCGGCGCAGTTATCGCTCACATAACCACGCCGAGATTCTCAAATTTTTCAGCCTCTTTTTTCCAATCGAAATCGGGTAGCAATGATTTTTCCTCAAAGGGGCCAAAAGAGCCTTATGACGAGCCGCCAATGGGGAAAGGCGTTAGATGTCCTGTGTGGGCCTTATAGGGCAATACACACGGGGTCCACATGAGGCAGTGCGGCTAGCCTCATAGGGGACCGATCTGCACTCCTCCCAAAAATCAAGTCGAGTATAACCCCATAACCAAAGAATTTAAAACCATGTAACTCAAAACACAGCTAGTAAATAAATTGACCGATTAACTTTTTACATTTTAACGGTTATCTGTTCGCGTGCTCCCCACCCACAATGATTATGCTCCGCCGCCCTTGTCTCGAGCTTGCTAAACCTGAACTCAGAGCCTTGACAGACCTTCTTACAAGAAATGCTCCTGTCAGATGTCACCTGAAAACCGTGGGTAAAATGTGTACCTACGCATGGAGATACTGTCAGGTAGAAACAGACACAGGCTTTGCCAGACAAGAAAACCGCATTAACACCAAAAAAAATTCTGGAACACTAGTCCAAGAGGTATCTCAAGGCTTGGATAAAAAACTTTAGAAGGCGATGCAAGAACCATGAATTACCAGTCGAAGCGTTCCCAAGCACTGGATGCCTTATGCCCCTAAAACAAAACCAAACACCTAGAGCTTGCAGGGATGGGCATTAAGAAAAAACCTCGATGTTTTTTTCGGTGCAATGCATCGTTCTGTGGCATCGATGTTACGACGATGTATCGCAAAATACATCGATGTCTTGTACCCACAAACTCAATAAATTTTATGTCTAAAAAATACGCAAATATGAAAGTTCATGCAGTTACAGGTATTACAGTTAAAAAACTCACGACATGTTTACGATTGTGACCGTGACAAGAAATCCGTGAGTGTATTTGCAATACAAATCCCGCGCACCTTCCAACTTAAGGTGGAAACAGAATTGAGCGGTTATGAAAGTACATCAGAGCTGACAAACGTCAAAATTAATAAGATTACACACAACCTGATTACGCTGAACAGAATGCACGCTTTAGCATTTTGTATCATTTGGCATTTATCGGTGTTGATGCGCTCTTATGACCACTCAATTCTGTATCTAGTTTTATGCGTGATAATCTCAACTCAATTTTTCAAGGTATACGTGGTACCTTGAAAAGTTGAGTTGAGATTAAGTTGAATTTTCGACTCGCGTATATGAATACTGAACGAAGTCAAAGCATATTATTCCCATTCGAGGCATCGGATAAAAACATCGATGCATCGAATATATCGAAGCATTAATGAAACATCGGTTCAGTTCGATGCATCGTGTTTATACATCGAATGTTTCCGATACATAAATGCATATCGTCCATCCCTAAGAGCTTGTTGTTCGACATAACACTTTAGTTTGAACCGTCGACAGTACAAAGGGGCTTACCTCTGAAGTATAGTACCAGAGAAAACTAGGTAACCTAGATATCATATCAAACTATATTTTATCATGCACTAATAAGGACCGGGAATACATAAAAATTAATTGCTTCTTCTGCATGAAAAGGATGACTATCACGTCAAACAGGTCTATTATGTCACATTACTCAGCCGTACGCATTTTCTCCCTTTCACAACCACAAAAAAAAACTGCATTTTACTGTCCCTTTATGAATTTCACAAAAAAAAAATACTCAGCAACTCTCAATTTAAATTCAGCAACTTAAGGACTCTTCCTTCGTCCTTCGTCTTTGTCAGAATCACAGAACCCTTAAAAAATGCGAGAGAAAAAAAATTAAACAAAAAAAAATATTTTTTTTTTCGGTGTAAGATAACGAAAATACACAACGTCAGAAACGACGAAAAAAAAATGCTTTACGAGTTTTCCAGGTGGAACAATTTAATTATTATTCTTCAGGATCTGAGTTCATTGTCGGGTTTTATCCGGATCTGATTCTCTCGTCTCCCTGTGAAAGTCATCATTAAGGGAACATGGGCTTTGTTAAGCTTGAGTGACGGCGTCATGTTTTTTAATTGAATTGATCAAAGTTTATCTCTCTCTCACTCTCCCCGCAGAATCTAGAAATAATAATGACTTAAGTTTTATCGGACGTTTTGGCGCTGCTCCATACCTGAGCTGAGCAGGTGTGTATACTTTTTCGTTTTTTTTTATTTCTTCTTATTCTTCATCATTTTCGTCTTCTTAACTTCAGCTGGGTTAAAAAAAGATAAAGGTAAATCAAATTGGACCGAAAAGGGCTTTTGGTAGATGGGGGATTAATCGCGTATTTTTTTGGGGAAGGGATAAATATGCGGAATCATGTTTCTTAGATCTTCAAGAGAGGTGAAAGTTACTCAAATGAAAAATTAGAATTACTACACTTTTTTTATATATATGTACATATCTATGTATGTAGTGAGCTGGAATGAGTTTGCAGGAAAACCGCATTTTTTCTTTTCAAAATTTAAATCGTTTTAGCTTTACTTTTTTATTTTATATAACTCACCGCAAATCCTTCAACTTTAAACATGGTATACATACATACATATAGGTATATACGAGAAGAGGCATTACCACATCGGCATTATTAAGTCGTTCTCCCCATAAGTAAATTCCCTCCTTCAACCCTCTAATTTTTTTCCATTTGTACCTCGTCGTGTCGGGAATGGTGGTAAAGTGTGAGAGCAGAAAAAAAAATCGATAGAAGAAAATTTAAGTAAAAGGTTGACAGAAGCACGTTTTACCATTCTCATTTCGCATTCGGGTCACAAAATTTTAGCCCAAATTAGAGCTAGTGTAAACGGCCGACTCATCGCTATTTTTACAGCGTAGCAATATCGTTAGACCTTTATTCAGTCATTAACTGTAACATTACAATTCTGCGATTTTATTTGCTAAACGATAGAACCAGCCGCCAGCATCCGCACTGTCGCACTGATAAAGATGTTACACAAAAGGACGAAATGGGCGAAATGGGTGAACAAAATTTATGGCGATGTGTTCATAAGGATATTGAGCTGCAGCATGTTTCAGAATGGCGATAACACATTATAATGTAGAAATTATTGCTTGTTTCGTTACCTGGGATTATTTTGAATTTATTGAACTTTTTCACCTGTTAATTGATTAGTAAAAATATTGCAATATTGCGATGTTTATAAAGGTGTTGCAGTTAATTATACTCAGTCCTTTTTATCATCATCGAGCTTAAATTATTCTGTAAAGGACACAGGAGGCGATCAACCATATATCTATAGTTGACGCTGTCGCCACATATTCATCAGAATCGGTTGGTGACATATTTTTAACTTTCGTCCAAATTCGGTTCAAGTATGTTTTTGTCGGTCCGTGGACGCTCTTCTTGTAGTTTGAGATTCAGTGTATTTTGTTATTACTAGAATCGATGACCATAAACTTCGGATGAGATTCTCCTAGTATGGCAAATTCTCTGCCGGCTTTGGGAACATGGGGTTAAGACGCTCCGACCTCCGAGGCCTGTGGCTCGATTGCACGCAGCGCAATAATCCTTCGTCATTCCATTTCTTCCACCCAGATGAAATCCGTTCTTTCTTGGCTTTGACTGTTCGAGCAGGGTCGCGTTGAGCAACGTACCAATACCATAACGATCGCGGACAACGAGTGCCTCTCGGGTTCCTGACCCTTGTCCTGACTTCGGCTGTTGGGAAGGAGTTTACGAAATTGTGACTCGGATGTGCTCCATGGGTCTCTCCAATTCTACTACGGGCCTCCTTGCCTTGTCTTTATATTAACAAGACAGTAATGGCACATTAGCATTAAAATTAGACCAGGCCTTTTTTTGACTTTACTTGACTTTGGTCTCAATCGCCTCAGATCAGATTTTTTTCACAGGTCCAACCGACGCAATACCCACTATTCGCAGCTAATTTATGTAATTATCTTAATATCAAGAATAGCTTCTCCTGGATATGTTATTATAAACTATAAAGAAAATTGTTATTTTTTTTCTAATAATTCTGGGTAACACAATACCTGGTCTTCAAATTCTTTGTTCTACTTATCCGTTTCATAATTTTATAACGCCCCGTCACATAAAATCTCACCCGGTGGCTGTCCCGGCAAGAGAATCTTTGCTACTCTCCCACTTTTTCTTCTTGGGCGTTCGCTCCCCTGGACACTCCTCCGACCGCTGCCGTTTAGACAAGACACCAGATGGGCCTGTTGTGGGACTGTTCCCCGTAGATGATATGTGAGCTAGTGCTGCCAATTTTCTGGTAGGTCCAAAAAAATGGCCATAGCGGTGGCTGTTCGATCTATTTCTTGCCTCCAGGGTTCCTGACCGCCGTCGGTATTTTGGGAAAGAGTTTGCTTCAGCAGGACTTCCCCAATTCCACTGCAGCCTCTTGGCCCTCTCTAGCTTAATTGCTCCATAAAAGTGCAATGAGTATGGTAAGAAGGGAATCCCCATCCTGAGAGAGCCTCCATATTAGGATAAGGCAATTTGCAACTGGGTACGACCGGTTTCCAGAGAACATCATTAAACGAACCTCGACACGATAACTTTATATCTTGGCTTGGTTTTTTTATTTTTTTTACGAGAGAGTGGTGAGAATCTTACATCGGTCCAGCAGCATGGAATGTGTGCTACAGCCTGTCTAAGGCTTTCATAACTACGACAGGAGACAACGTCGGGAGGTGCGCGCCCACACGGTAGTGACAGATCCCTACTGATGAAACTGACCAACCCTTTTTTGCAGGACGTTCAACTCCAGACCGTCACGAGCCGTAAAGGTATTGCTTCAGTATGACGTCATCAGCATGACCCTCAAAGGTGCTCACCAGAGCCGGAACAGCCTAGCCGTCTCGTGCATTTCCCGCGACCTCTCCTTGAATTTCTTTGCCTTTCTCTGTGTCGTTATGCTTCGTAATACTTACTGGTGGATGGTCTTTCGGGGGGTAAAATCGTACCGTCACCTCCACGCTGGTGCCTCCTGGATAACCAACCGACGACGGACGTACCCAGTGCCCGGGGGTATAGCTGGGCCACCCTGTCCGATGGGGTATAATTCACGGATCCGGTCCCCCAGGTTCGGGGGTTGGGCGAAAGGTTGACAACCTCTCCTCGGAAAACAATTCTTGTTATGGAATCGAGAAATCAGCCTCGGAACAGTCAGGATTTACGGCAAAGACCCCAGCAACGTCCCAGGACTAATGATTTAAGGACTAACGATATAAAATTTGCAACATGGAATGTGAGATCATTATATAGACCTGGAGCAATGGCAGAAATGATAGATGAGCTTAGACGATATAGAATACTCATTGCAGGATTACAGGAGCTAAGATGGACTGGTAAAGGAGTCCTAGAACGAAGAGACGCTACGATATTCTACAGTGGCAATAATGACTCCAGAAGAAACTTTGGGGTAGGTTTCTGTGTACTTAAACCTCTACTCAACAATGTAATAGACTTCACCCCGCTTAACGATCGGATCGCGACCCTAAGAATCAAATCCAGATTTCATAATATAACATTCATCACGGTGCACGCGCCTACAGAAGAAAAACCAGAACAAGAAAAGGATGACTTCTCTGAAACTCTTAGAGTGACTTATGACCAAGTCCCTTCTTACGACATGAAAATCGTATTAGGCGACTTTAACGCTAAAGTGGGTAAGGAACCATATTATTACCCCTACGCTGGCAAATTCTCGTTGCACGAAGAATCAAACGATAACGGGAACAGAATGGCCGAATTCGCTATAGCAAGAAGTTTGACAATAGCTAGCACCTGGTTTAACCATAAAAATATACACAAAAGGACATGGACATCACCAGATGGCAGGCACCATAACCAAATCGACCATGTTCTAGTTAACACTAGGCATGGAAGTAGCATACTGGATGTAAGGAGTTTCCGAGGAGCGAATGTAGACACCGATCATTACCTAGTTGTTGGGAAAATGAGGGCGAAAAAACTAGCGACAAGACATAGAACAAACAATGATAGACAAACAAAGTGGAACATAGAAAAATTAAAAAATGAAGAAACAAAACAACAGTATGAAAGAATGTTAACAGGAAAGCTAGAGGAAATAGCAAGGAGTCTGGAAATGGAAAATGATCTGAACGTGATGTGGAACTCCATAAAAGAAAAAATCACAGAGACAAATAACAGTGTATTAGGCACACAAAACCAAGAGAGAAGGAGGCACTGGTTTGATGATCAATGCAAGAGAAGCATTGAAATAAAAAACCAAGCAAGACAGGTGTACCTAGAAAGAATGACCAGAGGAAACCACGAGAAATATGTAGCAGCACGAAGAGACACGAAAAAGTTATTAAGGAAGAAAAAACGTGACTACTTTAGAAATAGAATAAGTGCGATTAAGCAAAGCTACACTAATAAAGACGCTAGGAGTTTCTACAAAGAAGTCAACATGATTAAGAAAGGATGCAAACCCACCTGCACCATGGTAAGAAGAGAAGATGGTACTATAGCTAGTAGTATCGAAGACATACTCGAGGTGTGGGAGAAATACTTTAGAGACTTCTTCAAAGAGAACATAAACCTAACACAGGGAGAAGCAGACAACCGGAGTACAGATGACCCAGAAAACGATACGCCAGATCCTACAATAGAAGAAGTTGCAAATGCCATAGCGAAACTAAAAAATCATAAGGCTCCAGGTCCAGATGGCATACCCCCGGAAATCTTAAAAAATGGTGGGGAGAAGTTATGCCATGTCTTACATAGCCTCATCGTAAAACTATGGAGAAGTAGCAAGTTGCCAGAAGAATGGCTTTTAGGTACAATAGTCCCAGTCCATAAAAAAGGTGAATTGATGAACTGCAAAAACTACAGACCAATATCTTTGTTGAACACAGCTTACAAAGTGCTTTCACATATTTTATTTAATAGACTGAAACCACATTTGGAGGATAAAGTAGGCGATTACCAAGCAGGATTTAGAACAAATAGATCGACAACAGACCAGATTTTCATAATGAGACAAATACTTGAAAAATGCTGGGAAGAAAGCATTGATATTCATCTTCTTTTTGTTGACTATAGAAATGCTTACGACCTGCTTAATAAAATAGAGTTGTGGAAGAAGATGAGTGAAATGGGTTTCCCGAAGAAATTAATAGGCCTATGCAGAATGACGACCAAAAATTGTAAAACACAAGTGAGAATACGAGGATGCAACTCGATCAACTTCCCTCAAGAATCAGGCCTGCGACAAGGAGATGCGATCTCACCAATACTTTTTAACATTGCTCTGGAAGCAATAATGAGGGAAACACAGCTTAATGGAGCAAATAGCATCTTCACAAGGAACATTCAGGTACTAGCCTTCGCAGATGACATAGTCATAATTGGACGCAAGGCGCAAGATGTAAAAGAAACCTTTTCCAAAATTGTCCAAAGTTCAGCAAAGTTCAATCTACGAGTAAATGACACAAAAACAAAGTATATGATCGTATCAAAACGAGGACAACGATTAGGGCGTAGTATCAGCCTTGATGATCATAGTGTGGAAATTGTAGAAAACTTTATCTATTTAGGGACAATGCTTACTGCAGAAAATAAGATAAAGGACGACATCCATAGACGCATCGTAGCCGCAAATAAAACCTATTTCGCACTAGTCCCGGTCCTAAAAAACAAAGAAATTTCAAGACAGTGCAAGGTCAGACTATATAAAACATTAATCCGCCCAGTTCTATGCTATGGGTCTGAGGCTTGGACATTGACCCAACAAACAGAAAATCAACTTAAAATCTTCGAAAGGAAGATCTTAAGAAGAATATTTGGTCCTGTAAGGGTTAACCAGAACGAATGGCGCATTAGGACAAACGAAGAACTTCAAGAAATGTATGACGAAATTAATATAGCTACATACATAAGACTGAATAGACTGCGATGGCTCGGACACGTTGTACGAGCTTCAGAAGATAGAATGCTAGCCAGGATTTTTAATGGTAGACCATCAGGAAGAAGAAGAGTAGGACGACCAAGAAATAGGTGGATAGATGACGTGCTAGCAGATATACGGAAATTTCGTATAACAAATTGGAGAGAGCTAGCAAGACGTAGAGATGACTGGAAGAGGAGACTTCGAGAGGCCCGAGTCCTGCAAGGACTGTAGCGCCATCCAAGAAGAAGAAGAAGGATGGTCTTTAGCATCACTTCCATCATTCTCCACACATCCTCCTCAATTTCATATGGTCCAGGATGTTCTCCGGTGTTAGCTGCACTTCAGTGACTGCTTCCAGCACAGTCCTGTGCTCCGCAAACCTTGGCTTGGTAGGCCCGATTATATTAGTCTATCCCTTTCAGGACAGGTTTCAGAACCAAAAGTTTTTCTGCCAGTGAGACAGTGAACTGAATTTTATTTTTACTTTGCTGGTGCCACAGATCTTGCCTATTATAAACAAACGAGTGCTTTAAGATGTGTCCCAAACAAATTTTCTGTTTTGTTTTATTACCCTTTTATTACCCTGTTATTACCCTTTTATTACCTCACCTCTAGTAATAAACATATCTTGTAAGAAATTTTATTACGTTATAATATAAAAACTGGAATAATTAAAAACTGCTTTCAGTCTGTTGAAAAGCTACACTAGGTAGTCTGTATTCATTATTTAACTAAAGGCGTGCAGTGGATCCTAATGCGCCAATAATTCGATACAAGGACTCACTTGATTTCGGCTTTACTCAGCTTCCTACTGGCTACTTGTATATCGTCTGTAATGCAAACTTGACTTTGTGTTCTTGGTTATCCATTTTATCATTACAAAAAACCTATGATGAATTGTGATATTTAAAACCTTTTTCCCATCACAATATTCATCATGAACTTTACGCAAGCACAAAGCAAAACCGAAGTCCACAATTAGGCCAACCTAAAAACCCCTTATCATTCCTACTGGGACAATTCTTCGTTAAATTACTCTGGCCTCTAACTAGAACTGAACTTCCTGATAGCAACTAAATTTTCATCATCAATAATCTCTAAACAGCTTCTATAAGTTCTATAACCAATATGAAGTCGTCTACACATTATGCTCGTACGTTCCTTCCTCCTACATTTATAAGATAAAGGATTTGGCATAATGAACTTAGTTCAGACTTCTGATCATAGATGCATCTGTTTCGCCATTAAGGATGAACATCATTTGCATAATCTATGGAGAAGACAAGCTGCTGAAACTTTAGTGACTTTATATCGCCAGGCTCAAAGGGGTTGAAATATTTTGAACTGGTGGCAAAGGCTTTGTTAGATGGATGCCCGTCAAGTTTATTGGAACGGTTATGAATGATGGGTTTTAGAGTATTGTCTTTGTTATGGTTGAATAAATATAAAGTCATTGCAAAGTCGGAAGTTTTTGACTGAACGGATGGAAGAATCAATGGATGGTTAAAAATTCCAATGCCATAGTTAAAATTTTTGTTCGTAATCTCAGGAGAAAAGGGGTAATACACCAGTAAGATTTAACCAATCCGCCATTGTTGACCCCAGTCGAACTCGGTAGTGTAAGAGTTAACTCGTCCGAATACTGCCCCAGAGGTCTGTGGTTCGATTCCTCGCAGCGGCATAGTCCCAGAGACCACGGAAGTGGGGTTGCAAGGATTGCGGCGGATTTCGCGCGGTGGCGCCGCAACCCCTGTGTTTTTGAAATCAAAAAAGCAAAAATTTGAGTTATTATACGCTTTATATTAGCTTCACCTGTATGTATGTATGTATCTATGTATGTATGTATGTATGTATGTATGTAGACAAATCTTGCAACTTGATTTTCAACCACTTGCATATAACCGATCAACTTCAAATTTTGCACATATGTATAGTTCGCGTGACAATGCAATCTGACCATTTTGTGAAATAATCAAGATGGCGGTTCCAATATGGCGGCCGAATTTTGCTATTATGCTCCCCGACCCCCGACATGGGTATCAAATGAAAAAGTATGACAAATAATATACAATTAGCGTCATTCCAAATTCAAAATGGCGGCAATCACAAAATGGCGGATTAACTTTTTCTTTCTAACATACTTAAAATGGGTATCAAATGAAAGATTATGACAAGTGGAATACTATAAGCTGTGTGGCGTCACTCCAAATTCAAAATGGCGGCCGACACAAAATGGCGGGTTAACTTTTTCTTTCTAACAGACTTAAAATGGGTATCAAATGAAAAGATATGACAAGAGGAATACTACAAGCTGTGTGGCATCATTCCAAATTCGAAATGGCAGCCGACACAAAATGGTGGACTACCTTTTTCTTTCAACACCCTCGATATGGGTATCAAATGAAAGAGTATGACGAGTAGAATACATTAAGCCGTGTGACGTCATTTTAAACCTAATATGGCGACTACCAAAAAACGGAAGCAGACGTAAGGCTAAAAAGTAAAAAACTAAAAATGTACAGTTTATCAAAACTAAAAAATACGTTTTTATTTTAAAATGATCTGAAAAATATTGCACATATCTACAGTAAAAAGCCGGAAATGTTTAAATGCAAAGTTGATGATTTTGAGTTTATTGCATTTCGTATTCCGTATTTCCTGCTTTATCATTGCTTTCTTGTCTTAAACTCAGCTGTGCTTGCTAAGTTAGCGGACCGGCAGAAGTATTATGGCGGCCACAACAAAATGGCGGAAGATATATGGTAGACTAAAAAGTAAAAAAAAAATATATAGCTTAAAAAAACTAAAAAATACGCTTATATTTTAAAATGAACTAAAAAGAAAAAAATAATTTTGAAGCTTTTATTGCTCCAGCCAGTATAGGGAACAACCTGCCTTTCGAAATCAGGCAAATAACTAAATTAATGAAGTTATTGGTAAAAATTATTAATATAACTTACTTAAATGTAAAAAAAGCGTGGGCCGCTAACGAAAAGCTCCAGTGTTAATAAAATAATAATATATGTAGGTAAACAGGCCCATGCTTTTTTACATTTAAGTAAGTTATATTTATAATTTTTACCAATAACTTCATTAATTTAGTTATTTGCCTGATTTCGAAAGGCAGGTTGTTCCCTATACTGGTCTTATACCGAATTTAAAATTTTGCTATTAAATTACAAATAAATAATTTTTTATAACCATTTTATCAAAGATTATGTGGGATCGCACCATCGTCGAATCTTTGCAAGTGTTTACAAATCAGCGGGAGATTCGGTCAAACGTCTAGAATGGCAGTTATTAAAACAAAAGCCAACAAATGAGAATATATTTCTATGAATCAGTTTCGATGTAATATTACACTTCGAACACTTGAAAAATGTATGGTTTCGACGACGTTTTTTCTTCATGATGGTCTCTGTCGTGTGTGTAATTGTGTGGCTTTGTGTATCAAAAAACACCCAGTTTTTGCAATTATCTTCAACATATATCAGTTTTACCCCAAAAGGATAAAAGGTAATTTTTTTCTCATGAGCAAAAGGAAGAAAGTCTGGAATAAAAAGATTTTCTTCTATCAAAGATTGAAACCTCACATTTAAATTTGTAAAATATGTTTCACTCATATCATAAAAAAATTTATAGTTTCCTTGAAAAATAGGTTGTTCTGACCACTCACCGCTATTTGACACGTTTACTTGATGGAAAACAGATGTAATTTTCCCAAAGATCATAAAAACTAACTCTTAGACCGGTTCTACACTTTCAATTTTCTGTTCAATTTTGCGATGTTTAATACTTTTTTTAGCTAGAAATTTGGTCTTGAATTGAACAGCTGGTGTAGACGCTAGAGTTGAAGAGAAGTAGTGTCTACACTAATGTCAAATTTATATAAAATTTGCTTGAAGTGAATTTTATGCATTTATGTCAAATTTATATCAAATATGATTGATGTGAAGAAGAAGATATTGTTTAGCTGTCACATCTATGCGTTTATACCTACACTCCTACGCATATACCCACACTCATAAAGAATTTGAAGGCAAGAAGATCAAAAGTTGAATAGAAATTTCTGTTCAACTTTTTCTTGCTTTCCATTGTAGGTATGTTCAAGAAAATGACTCTTCTAATTTTGCATACGAGCGAAAGCGAAGGAAGTGTTGAACATCGCAAACTTGAGCAGAAAATTGAACGTGTAGAAAATTCTTGAAAAGAGCTCCTTGTCTTTCTCATATTAGACGAAGACCACATTATCTGAGTGTCAGGTCTACTCCCTGAATTTAGGTTTAATCGGTTTAAATTAAACTAAAAAATATAAATTCGATGGCGGACTGGAAAATTTGCGTAAATTGGTATTGTTTTATAGGCTTTTTATTAGCTTCACCTGTAACTATGTAAAAAAATTTTGAAAGTTCAATTTGACCCACTTCCTGGTTTCCGATTGAGCTGAAATTTTGCTAATATTCACGTTCGCGTGACAATGCAATCTGATCATTTTGTATAAAAATCAAGATGGTGGCCGAATTTTGCAATTGTGTTTCCTGATCCCCGACATGGGTATCAAATGAAAGGATATGACAAGTAGAGTACTGTTCGCTGTGTGGAATCGCTTCTTTTAAACGCCGCGAATGGAATCTGAAGTGAAAAATTCTTTAGGAAATCATAAAACCGATCTTCATATCGATATATTCCATGCGCAATTAATGATGTTTTCTAATATTTTCTAAGCTGATGACAGTCGTAATAATGTCACCGAAGCTGCTGCTGTTATGTCTCGTCAACCTAGAGAAGTAAGAAGTCTATTTAAATAAGTCGAAAAACTTGTTATAATATTACTAAAAATTCCGGCGTCAGAAGCAACGGCGGAAAGATCTTTCAGTGCAGTTCAACGAATTTTACTTTGGAACCGTTGCAGAATGACACAAAAAAGATTTTGCCACTAGGCATGTCGATTCATTCCAAAAAAAATCGATCTTCGATTCGATTCGAATCGGTCGCACTAAAATCGATTCTCCATTAAATCGAGCATTAAAAGATCGATTCTCGATTAATCGAATGGTAAGTCAATTTTTGTTGAGCCACGGACAACTAATTGCAAACAGTTTCATAAAAATGACATTTATACATTTTTTATATTTTTATGTAGCAATCCTGTTAGGAATTCATTATGATATTGCTATTAGTCCGGGAAAGTACCATTTTGAGGAGACAAAATTCCAAAATGGCTGAAAATTGGTCCACAGCTTCCTTGTAACTTTTTAAGAAATAATTTCGGAGTCACAAAAAAAACATGGCGGCCGGAGATATCACTTTTTGGCAAAAAAATGACTCAAAAACTGGTTTTTTCGAAAAAAAAATGTTTTGTTCAACCAAAACAAAATGTTATTCCCTACAAAAAAGCCCTCCTGTCATTTTTTCGGTAACTCGGATGGGACTCCACAATGTTGTTGTTTTTTGTCTAAATTCTCTTTTGCCTACTGTGATTTCTCTTTCTTTTATGCTCCTAGCAAAGGGAATTTCAAAAAAAACAACAACAACCACACAGCTGTCAAAAAGTTGGCTGAAAAATCCATTGAAAAAGTTGGTTGGAAAAATCCTCTCTCGCCCTCTTCTATACAAAACGATGTTTTCAGCGTTTGGAAGCCCCCAAGTGAATCGAGCCCGATCCGAGGGGTTTGTGAATCGATTCACTGAATCGATTCAGTGTTTGGGATCGATCTAAAAATTCGATTATTTCACTTGAAAATATCGATTTTTCGATTAATCGATTTTAAATCGAGATGCCTATTTGCCACTTAGTCTCTTTACATGTTCAAAAGAAAGAAGGACAAGAATTAGATTTACAAATTATAATGAAAATGCTTATTAATAGAACTGTCGAACGCATCAAAGGTTTTGGCTGTCCGTAATGAATACTTCTATTTTGTTCGATTGCACTGAAGTTTATTTATTGACTGTATGAATGAAAAGTATATTTTTGTTAAACTACTACGAAAATTTATTTAATAAATTATTGAAAAATATTGTTTAATGAATATTATTTATGCATTATAAATTATATAGGTATAATTTTTATTTTACTCCCTTCCCCAAGAAGAATACTCGCAACCCCAGTTAAAATAAGGTTCCTCGGTCTATGCATAGTCCTTCATTTTTCCACTTCTCCCCGTCCTTCATCTTTAAACATTAATTCTTTAAAGCTACTCTCTGCCCTCTATCCTGCCATCTCGTGTCAATTGGAAGAAATGGCCAACGCCTCGTCAGGTGGACTTTTGTCTTGGATATCTGCCAATCGAAGACGGTCTGTAACTACGCACGTTTGTTTGACTAGGGCAAAACGACTTGATGGTTGGTTGGGTGGTTTAAAATCTTTATAAGTTTATTTGTTTGAAACAAGTTTCTTTCAATACTAATATACATAGATACTACCAAAACCTCATCTCATTGAGCAAAGTCATTAAAATAAAGTAGCTCAAAACAAACTATTTTCGTTAAAATCATCTCAAAAGAAAACCCCTCATATTTAATTAAAAAATTCCCATCTTCAATACTTGAAATACTCGAAAATTTTACAAAAGTTTTCTAGAAAAACATTCAACTTCAAATAGAAGAAGCTTAAGTAACCAATCTTTAAAACCAAAAGCACTTTAGATATTAGCGGTTTACCAATATCAGTCTACACTAACACCAACATAATCCATCTGGTATCTGCTGCTCGAAAAAGTTTTGTAACAGGTTCCTTCGAGGACAAAAGCAAACCATGACGGAGCATATATTTTGGGGATGATTGATTTCAAAAGATATTCCCAAGAGGGATCGCATCCATCTGTTCTGCTTTCATCTTACACAACAATTACTTGAAGCGAATAAGAATCCTCGGTATCCTGACCTGAACAAGAGAGAGAGAAGGGATGGGCGGTGGTGGTTGGTACTGGTGGTGGTGGTGGCGAAGAAGAAGCAAAGGAGATGGAGCTTCTTCCATCCATACGTTTCCTCTGGAAAGTTTCTTAATAAACTCTGGTAGCAATCAAATATATCCTTGCCACAGCAAATGAAGAAAACTTAGAAAAGCTTTTAATGAACTTCATTCACAGCAAAAGGGAATCTGTTCAGCTTTAAAAATTACAAGGATTCTTTAGAACGCAACCGGCAGCAGGATGAGAAATTTACACACAAATACTTGGCGCGACTCTCATACAGGACGATAAGTTTATACGTTTTTTTTTTGGTATGAGGAGAGTATCTTGCAAGGCAAAGGCATGGCATGGCACAGAATACCCCACAAAAGAATCCTGTGTATCCTGGGGGCACTTCTGTTCACCACCATTGAATAGCATCCTTCGAATTTTCGCGAATATGTAAAAAGGATATTTGCAGAGAAGCTAAAACCTCTTTACCATTTTGCAGGAAGCCCCCAACGAGTGGGAGAATAACATGTGTAATTGCAATTATCCTTCATTCCCTTTGCCCAAGCACTAAAAAGGACCAAGGGATCAGGGGCACCAGCAACGACAGAAAACCACGGGAACATGTGCATTTGATGCTGGGTTACACCGGATACAAGAGGAGATGTTATTTAAAGGAGAGCATTAGTTCCACCTCTAGCTTTACCGCCTCTCTACCCCTCGGCATTCACCTACCTCACATTCACGCCCACGCCGGTTACTACTTTGTTTTCACCAATGGAAATGGTGACAGTTGTGAATATTTCACAAGTAAGTGAAAATGTTGGTTACCACATGCAGGACCAGGACCAGGACCATTTTATCCCTGAAAATGTCCCATTTTAGAGGAAAGTAAGGTTCTGTAATGACTGTGGGCACCGTAATTATTTCAGCGGAATGAGACAAATTTGCATACGGTTGATAGCTTGAGATCTCTGGTTCATTTGGTTTTTGTTCTGATAGTTTTTAAAGTGCTTTCGATTTATTTGAAAATATATGTATAACAGGAATGATTTAGTAGTACTATTTATAGAAAACGCATTTCCTTTGATTGTGACTACTCAAAAAAATTGTTAAGTCGTGAAATTGTGAGATATTTCATAACAAAACAATTTTTATAACCTCTAATTTATAAAAAAAACATTTTCACCAAGACGAACCTAATGAAAAACTGACACAATACCAGCAATAATGCTTGTGTCACATCCAGTCACGCTAGACTTTTGACCGACTAAATCAATCAGCAGAGTCATTGAACTCATTCTTCAGTGGGCCAAATGAAACTAATGCTTGTTAAACGAAGTATTGTCTTATTTTCAACAAAACCTGAATCGCCTCTCCATCTGATTCCAAAGATGGTGTAAAACTGATGTCTGACCCACCCTTAAACAATAGGGCGTAACACTAACCCAGGATCTGCGATGGAATGACGAAGAAGAATTCCCAAGAAGCAAATCAGTGCTTGGGACTTTTTAAAAGATGGAAAAATGAAACAGTCAAACGCCATTTCGTCTATGATCGACTCGTTCAGCCCGGATAAATGTAGCAAGCGGTCTTGACAAGGAACAATCTTACGCAATCTGTATTTCCGAGGTCCAAGATATCAAACCCAGGATTTATTACCATCTTGTTGAACATTCTCTTGGCTCCTTATAACCTAAAACCTGTTCCATTCCTCAATCTAAGTTTACTACACGACTTTGCATCATGACGTAACAAACTACATGACAGACTGTTATAACAAAGATGATTAATTAGTTTGATTTTCCACAAAAACCTCTTAGGTACCCAAATCCAGACCGCGTCTGGATGATTTGCTCTCATACTTTCACCCTTATGGTCGCCTTCTGTCTTCCCTTTCTGATTAGCACTGCGCAACAATTTTAAGAACACAAATTCGCACCAACAGAACTCTAGGTAAAAGCTATCAGATGCACTACACCAGGATCCAAAACCGAATTTTTTTCCCCAGGCTCAACCGACGCAATACCTATAGTCCAGTCATTTTAGGTTTTATCTGCGGAAAAATTCCTAGTGAGCTGAATTTTTGTGTACATCTTTATTAAGACATTTTGATCAATATGTGAAAAATCGACATTGATATCGTGCCGGCTAAAAAAGTTATAAAGGTCAAAAGATCACGAAAATCAGTTTTTCGCGAATATCTCGCGACCAATTGGTTGGAGGTCAATAGAGGTCGTTACAAAAAGTGTTCATCGTACAATTATCTACAAAAAATGCCTTTAGCATTTTTCTGTAAGATCAACCGTTTTTGGAGTAGAGCGCTGAGAAAGTGACTAGAATGCATTCACATACGGTATAGTATACCGTACCCCAAGGCGTTGTTGGGAAATACATTTCTGGTACTATTTTTTGGCTTGTTTGCTATTCTACCACTTTCTTCAAACCTCTTAATAATATACTGTGCAGTTGTTCGCCTTTTTCCAGCAATCTCTGCTATTTCTCTCTGATTTTTGCCCGCCTTATAATAAGAGACTACTGAAGAACGAATTGCAATGCTCGGTTGTTTGGTATGGAATGGAGGTGTATGGCGGTAAATGGCACTGGCAACCTTGGGTTCATCCGAGGAACAATGGATGCAATGGTTTAGCTTGATATTCTAAAAATAAATGTGCAGCAGAGCGTGCAACTTCTAAGCATTGCTGCTGGATTTGCATTCTATCAGTTCAATGACCTTAATAGACCAGTGCCGATAATTTTTGAGAAAAAAAAGTCTTAGCAGTATAGGGATGGCGGCAAAATTTAGGATAAATTGTACATAAATGGGGAAAAATTGAGAGCCCTGTTACAGAAGACCGGAAGGGGGTGGGAGTGCCAAAATGTGTGTTTTTAGGGGTGAAAGCGGTTTTTTACGATTTTTGGCAAAAGTAGACCTCCTATCGAAAAAAGTTGAATGTAAAAGTTGTAGATAATTAAAAAATCTATAACTTTCATTCAAACCATTTTTCGCCATATCCTCAAAAAAATGGAGAAAAACGATAAAGAACATTAAAAACCAATTTTTTTCATTTATCGTTTTTCTCTTTCACAAAAATGATTCGATTTTAATGAAATTTGGTGAAAATGTTCATTTTTACGTTTTGTGGATGGATAATTTTGTTTCTTTTTTAACGAATTTAATTTAAAAAAAAATATAGTTTAAAAATACTAAAAAATACGCTTTTATTTTAAAATGAACTAAAAAGGAAAAAATAATTTTGAATGTAAAGTTTTTATTGCTTCAGCCAGTATATGGAAACAACCTACCTTTCGAAATGTAAAAAAGGGTGGGACTCTTTACATATATTCTTATTTTATTAACACCGGAACTTTACGTTAGCGCCCCACGCTTTTTTACATTTCGAAAAGTAGGTTGTTTCCATATACTGGCTGAAGCAATAAAAACTTTACATTCTAAATTATTTTTTCCTTTTTAGTTCATTTTAAGATAAAAGCGTATTTTTTAGTTTTTTTAAACTATATTTTTTATTTTCTATTTTTTAGTCTATTATATGTACATATGTGTTCCGGCATTTTGTAGTGACCGCCATAATAGATTTAAAATTACGTCAAAAACCATACTATACTATACTCGTCATACACTTTAATTTGATACCTATACCGAGGGCGTTGTAAAGAAAAAGGTAAACCGCTATTTTGTGTTGGCGGCCATTTTAAATTTGGAAAGACGCGACAAAGCTAATGGTATTCTAATTGTCACACGCTTTCATTTGATACCCATACAGAGTGGGTTGTAAAGAAAAAGGTAAACCGTCATTTTGTGGTGGCCGCCATTTTGAATTTGGAAAGACGCCACACAGCTAATTGTATTCTATTATCATATCCTTTCATTTGATACTCATACCGAGTGGGTTGTAAAAAAAAGATAATCCGCCATTTTGTGTTTGCCGCCATTTTGAATTTTGAATGACTCCACACAGCTAATTGTATTCTACATGTCATGCTCTTTCATTTGATACCCATGGCGGGAGGTCGGGGAACACAATAGCAAAAATCGACCGCCATCTTGGAACCGCCATCTTGATTTCCTTACAAAAGGTCAGATTACATTGTCACGCGAACTATGCATATGTGCAAAATTTGATGTTGATCGGTTATATGGAAGTAGGTCAAAATCAAGTTGAAAGATTTATTTACATAGAACATACATACACACATACATACACACATACATACATACATACATACATACAGGTGAAGCTAATATAAAGCGTATAAAAAGGGTCCAATTTTCAATCAAAAAAGTTGACGGATATAATTTTGATTTTTCAACTTTTCAGGACGGCTTTTTTTTGTTGAAACCCCTACTTTCAGATGGTGTAAAAAATTATAGTGTCACAATAGAAAAACATCGATAAAAAATCGAAAAACCAAAATCTTCCTTTTTCAAATATCGATTTTTCCGTAAACTTCACTTATAATAAAATTTGGTTTTTTTGGCATTGCTTTTTCCAACTATAAAAAATTTGTTTTATTTTTCAATTTTGTTTTATTGTTCTCAAAAAATTTTGTTATTGAAGACTTCTAGATTTAAATTCCAAAAAGGTATAGAAAATGGCCCTTGATTTTCGAATGCTGGGTCCTGCTAGTAAGTTTTAATGTATCAGTCGCCATAATACGTATATTTTTTTTTGCCTAAAAATGTTTTTTTTCTCTATTCCGGTTTGTGAAATAGTTGTTTAAACAATATTTTTTCAGCAGTCCGAACCTGAAACTGTTACATGAAGTTCCGTTATAATATGTTACATTAAATTTACAGTTTACAGAACTTTATTTCAAAGAGAGATAAAGAATCCGTGAAGTTTACGGAAAAATCGATATTTGAAAAAGAAAAATTTTAGTTTTTCAAATTTTTATCGATGTTTTTCTATTGTGACACTATAATTTTTTACACCATCTGAAAGTAGGGGTTTCAACAAAAAAAAGCCGTCCTGAAAAGTTGAAAAATCAAAATTATATCCGTCAACTTTTTTGATTGAAAATTGGACCCTTTTTTAAATTAAATTCGTTAAAAAAGAAACAAAATTATTCATCGCTTTTAAAAAATTTCAGCTTTTACAAAACATAAAAATGAACATTTTCACCAAATTTCATTAAAATCGAATCATTTTTGTGAAAGAGAAAAATGATAAATGAAAAAATTGGTTTTTAATGTTTTGTATCGTTTTTCTCCATTTTTTTGAGGTTATGGCGAAAAATGGTTTGAATGAAAGTTATAGATTTTTTAATTATCTACAACTTTTACATTCAACTTTTTTCGATAAGAGGTATATTTTTGCCAGAAATCGTAAAAAACCGCGTTTCATCTTTAAAAACACACATTTTGGCACCCTCACCCCTCTTCCGGTCATCTGTAGCAGGCCTCTCGACTTTTCCCCGTTTATGTTCAATTTATCCTAAATTTTGCCGCCATCCCTATACTGCTAAGAATTTTTTAGTTTTTTGGCTTCTCAAAAGGGTTTTGGCACTGGTCTATAAGCATACCTCAGACGTTGAACGCAATTGGCTGATATACAATTGTAAAACAGTTTTGCCCGTTCCTCCTCAATCCCCTGACTTGAAGGTTATAAATACATAATTTGTGGGATACACATGACAGGAGCATTTGTAAGGCAATATTACCTCGCAGAGAGACATTGAAAGTGTACTCAAGCGGGAATGGACTAGAATTAATCCTAAGTGTACTAAAAATTAGTAAATTCAATGCCGAACAGGCTTCTAGCAGTGATTACAGCATAAGGAGGACCTTTTGACCTTTATAACTTTTTTAGCCGGCACGATATCAATGTCGACTTTTCACATATTCATTAAAATTTCGTAATAAAGGTGTATACAAAAATACAGCTCAATAGGAATTTTTCTGCAGATTGGGGTTTAAAACGCCTAAAATGACTGGACTACTACTTTAGGTTGCTAATTTATAAACTCACGAATCAAAGTATCAAAATATTAAGAATAGTTACTTATGGAAATATCATAGAATATAAAGAAAATTGTTATTTTTTTTCTAATTATTCTGAGTAACACAATACCTGGTCCTAAAATTCGTTGCTTTATTTATCTGTCCCTACCTCTCCTTTTCATAATCCTATAACGCTCCATTCACATAAAATCTCACCCTAAACTTGAGCACTGATTACGCCATGAAGCAAAATCTAAGATTGATTTGAGCCAAGGATTCGTCATACACATAAGCTCCGGTACTAAACATTAACTGAAATCGCTTCGCGTACAAAAGAACAAACGAAAGGGGTAGCGCAGATACACATAGAATTTGACTTTAAATGTTTTAAATATCTTATAAATATGCGTTATCCTATTGGCTATAGGATTTTAAGTATTCAAAATTTAGATATAAAGCATCTTGCGTGAATGTATAAGCATATATATGTATATAATATGGGTGGGTGTGTATAAGTTGTATATAGCATAAAATCATGCTTTTTAATCTTCAGTGTACATATGATATGGCAAATAAAATTCCCAAACTCCTTTGAGTCCTTGGTATCCCTGGAGCGCGGCAAATGCTACGTGGAAAACATATTTTCCGTCTGATCCCCGCGTGTCAATCAAATTCCATGATGTTACTTGGCAGCAAACATTAGCAAATTGTTCCCCAAGGTTATTTCCTTTGAGCTTTTGTAAGCTCTTTTCCAAGGAGTCGAGTGGGTGGTCTTTAAAAATAAACTCAATCATAATTAAAAACACACAAAATCCTCCCCTTGATTTCATCCTCTATCCCTGGTTCCCCCCAACCAACATTGCCATCGCCATCTAAATTGTTGGTTATGTATAAATCGGTTTTGTATATATAACTATAGTATGTACAGCTTTATATATGTATACTAGTCAACAAGTTACGAGTCTTACCACAAGACATATTTCCTCGAACCATAACAAAATATCAGACTCGAGCCACCTCTCTCCCCCCAAAAGGTAAATTCAGAGCTCCAACCACAGGTAAACTTCAATTAACTGTAATTGTAAGGCAGGTGATTGTGTCTAAAGAAAGTTTTCATTTCAACTTTAATTCGTTTCCTGCTTTCACCTTCTCTTCCTCCTCCACGTGTTTTGTGCACACCTACACCTACACACCCCCACACACACAGCCAACACACTCTTAGCCTTTTACTGTAAATTTTTAAGTCAATTATTAACTTTTTTTCTTAATTTGTTTCTTTACAGACCGGGAAGCATTTTCACCGCACCTCACTCTTAATTAAGGCCTTTAATCATAAGTTTCGTTTAGACTTGGAATTAAATTCGTAAGTAAAGAATTTTTTCTTCCTTTTTTTCCATACTTTTTTTTCATGCCATTTTTTTCCTCCATTTGGTGGAAATTTTTCCGTTTTTTTTTATCTTTTTTTTTTATTTTAAAGGACTTGTTAAATATTCATTAGCTAAAAGCTCCAGGATATTAGTTTGCGCCGGAGGGGGGGGGGTGGTTCGGGGTCATCAAAGGCTCTCCTATTTTTTTTCTTTATTTTATTTTTTATTTTTTGAGCTACTCCTTTTCCGGGGCATCAATTTCTCCTTATAAACTCATGAAAATCAGGAACTGAGTCATTCCTTGAATGCAGTTCGCAGTGGCATTTTTAGGCCGGATATTTACTTCTGGGGCATATCCTTTTATGGCATGAGAATGGAATGTTCTAATTATAATTTTAAAGGGAGAAAATAAAAATTGGGGCAACGTAAATGCGAACGAATATTTCTACAAAAAAAAAATTAAAAAGGAAGAATGCGATGAATTTGTTATTATTATTTACGGAGACTTCCTATTGAGTGGAGGCCTTTAGTGAAATTAAAATGTTTGGGAGATTGTACTGGGATGTGGTCAAGTAAGTATTGGGCTTTTTAACAAAATTACATTTTAAGTAATTAATTTCAATTATTTTGTCCTTATATTATCTTTTATACCTTTATCCTTACCTTTTATATACAATTCCTAGAGTCTTATATTGTAGTCATAATCAGCCATTTGCAACATCCTATAGTATCCAAACACTTTGAGTGTACAAACACTTTGAGTGTTTATATTGTTACCGCAGCAAAACTTTGAATCAATGCTAACGGTCTAGTCCTGTATAGACTTTCGCTTCCATTAGGACAAACCTCCACCTCTTTCTGTCGTCTGCCATGGACTTCAAGTTCGTAATACGCTTGGGCTTTTCTAACACCATCTACTATCCAAAGTACCTTTAGACGTCCTTAACATCCAGTATTCTTCAGACTTTTTTTTCCATAAAATTTTTAACTTTATCTATCTGACAGGACATAAGTGCTGTTTGACTTTCCTGAAAAAACTTCCGTCCCGTTATCTTATAAATCATGAACCTTTCCGTGAAAATATTATATCTTTCGAGCACCGCTCAGAGAGCCATCTTTTACTTATGAGCGTTCTATACTATCTTTCGGTTACGCTTATTATCGGAGTCCGTTCCATAGGCGCCATGAGCTCCCTGATCGCGTTGATGTGATAAAGGATCATCCTGTGCCCATGTTGGGCTCTCGTTTTATGCCATTCAGTATCTGGGTTAATCCGAAGCACCGACGCTCTTGGCTTGCTCTAACGCTTCGACATCAATCCTCAGGAAGGATAATACTCAACAACCCATGACCGCCATATCAGCGGCATACCCAACAGTGTCTAGCCCAGTTCTTGTAGCTGTCTTCGCATAGTGTCCATAGTGACATTTTACATTGACACCTACCTTTGCTGATCCTTCCTCCAAACCACAAGTCTTCTGTTTGAATACATACTGCCCTATTTTTGAGCATGTGGTCTATCCTTCTCGGCTGAAGGCTGAAGAGACTCACGCCTCACCAGAGCAATTTTCTGTTTCGTGAACTGAATTTTATCGAAGGCACCTTCAATGTTCATACGCAATTGTAAACATAGCTATATCTTCGGTATGCAGTTTCTACTCCACCATTCTCTCCAGTTGGTAGGATTGCCAGCTTGATACGCATGTTTGCTTCCACTTAAAGAATACTCGTATATCTTTAGCATAGTGCTGATCAGATAGTCTGCCGCCTTACTCCATTTTGCTTCCCATCCTAGAGCAGAAGTACGCCTAGAACTTTCTTTTTCGTCATCGTTGTCTTCTTCATTTCTTCGTCTTACCCCCAGGACAATGAACTAACCTGCGTTATTGTTGATTGAAGGTTTTTTTTACGTCCTTCTTAACTTTCTCCACTTCGCTATTAACCACTAAAGTGTATGGATAGGGTCCTCTTCTGCGTAGGAATCCACAGTATCTCAAAAAGACATCTGACATCTGACATCTACCTGAGGTTTCGGTTGTCTTGGGGTTTTCAGTACCTTTGGAACCCTATCATTGTATGCAGCATTTCAGTGCTTTTTGACATGGTTTTTGTATGACAGCTGTAATACACATCATACTCAGGTTTCAGGATCGACTAGCCCAATCATTTTAGCCTCTCCTCTCACATAGGATAGTATCTAGTGTCCACAGCTAAGAAGTTATGATCGCACTTCCATCAGTCCGGAATAGTTCCGGCACATGCATGTCCTTGCCTTACCTATTTGATATTGCTCTTAAACGCCATTGCATACCCCCGCCCCTGAATTAGAAAGCTCATAACAACCGGAAACACTTAAAGCCATTACATACCCATAGGTGTACATCCCAACGCACCTAAACCCCATTACATACCTCCAGGCAAAAATAGTTCACGACGTCACGAACATAAACGCCATTGCATTACTCCAGGCCGCACCATGACCCCCATTGCATATCTCCAGGCACCAAAAGCTCACCACTCCACGCGGACTTAAACGCCATTTCATACATTCAGGCCGTACCAGGGACTCAAGCCACCTCAGCTTGTTGGCAGGGCAGTCCCGCGGCACCCATATGTGCAGACTGTGCATTTGCACTGGGCGGCACTTGGGAAAGGCGGTAAAAATTGTTGAAATATATGTATTTTATAAATATGCCGTGCTGACGACAAGGGTGGCATCTCAATTTAAATGGGCGGCAAACCTTCTAGAGTCGATTTCGTACATTATCCTTCGAATGCGTAATGTTTTCTTTCTAGATCTAAACATCTCTTCGATTAACATTGCGAAGTCCTAGGGTCGAAGGCATAACGACAACCTTTTGCATTACAATTCATTTCAATAAGAAGGTATAAGCACAGATAAGTAAAATGCAGATGCCTAGTCGAATAGGCGAAACGTGTTCCATCTTCCCGAAAGCGATTTGCAGCCATGTAGCTGGCTAGAGCATGGCAACTTTCGGTCGAACTCCAGCAACAGACAGCAGCGTAAAATTCTGAGGTGTGCGAAGCAAAATGAAGTGAATGTTGAGAGTGACGTGTGCGTGGCAAAATTGAAACGCAATCCCTCACACTCCTCGTAGCTATTTTGCTTCGCACACCCTAAAATTATGCGCTGCTGTCTGTTGCTGGAACTCCACAAAAAGTTGCCATACTCTAGCCAGGTACATTTAAGCCACATGACTACAACATTTCGGTGGTGTCTTCTTTACAGCTCTGGGCCTCCTCTCACGGTGCCATTGGGCCTCCTCACACGGTGCCATATTCATGGCAAGTAAAACCGGTTTTATAGATGAGAGAGTGGAGGGAACAGAAGAAATTTACAAATAAAACCGGTTTTACTCAACACACTTACGGCATCGTGTGAACTGGCTCATTGATCACATGATTTTGTGATGCACAAGTGAGGCAAAACACACGCCTCCTGCGACCCTTGTCCATAAAAAGCAGTTTTTGAGTGATGTGAATTAAGTACTTGGCGCACGCGCCGAATGTCATCGGCCGTCGCGTGTGCGTCTGAGCGATAACCGGCATGTATTTGAATATTGAATTGATGCATTTCTTAACGATAAACAGAAACAGTCCTTTTCAGGACCAAATCACTTTGCGGAGCAGAAGGCTAAGTAAGAAGTTTCACCGAAACGAAAGGCAGTGGCACAGTAAGAAGTAGAAAAGAAGTCGCCATCCGTTTTCAGCTTATCAGCGCGGATGTTATCATCGAAAGCGAACAAATGAAATTAAATGAATTAATTCATTTAAGTCGATTCTGAAGTAAGAGAATAACTGTATGTACTTATAAATGACTTGGTTGATTTTGCCAAGTAGAAAGAAAATTTATTTAATTAGCTATTTCTTATATAGGGTGTCCCATGAGGAGGGTCAAAGCGGCCGGCTGGGGATAGGTTATGGATAGACGAACAAAAAATCGTGGGGGGGGGGGGGGGGAAATCGTAGCGGTTTAGCCGCTAGGGCGTTTTAAATTTTTTTTGGTAGAGTTTTACATATCACCCTGTATTTTTGTAACCCTATGACCTATTTTCATGAACTAGTTTTCCTTGAGCTTTGCACTGCCATATCAAAAAAAAACTTTCGGTAAGCTGAAGCTATTACAAAAGCCACACTTCTTATCTCCATAAGTACAGCTGTGAAATCTCGTATAACACAAGTATTTTAAAAGCACACAGGTTCCTGTAGAGAGTAGTAAAGCTGGAGGATTAGGCTGGCCGCACACATACGGTTTCCGTGTTCGGTTTCCGAATACGGAATTCCGACTAGGAATTCCGTGGGCCAGGCGCAAACGTTCGGTTTTTGGCATTCTGAACCCACGTCTTGGCTTTCGAACCGAATATCAGGAATGTTTTCCGAACGGAAAATTTAAGAACGTGTGCGCTGTGTAGAGTTATTTGTATGGAATGCCTGCATTCGGGTTTTCGAGTACGGAAACCGAATTGGGAAACCGAACACGGTAACCGTATGTGTGCCGCAAGCCTTACCCCCAGAACACAATGAGGCCGACAACGTCAAAACGGGAAAACAACAACAATTTATATGAGAATTGTCGTTGTCGGCCTCATTGTGTCTCGGGGGTGATTAGGCTGGGCGAACGCTGGTCCCAGCACAAAGACAGAAAAAATAAATTTGATATAACAATTTCCACAATACAAAATTATGCACTGCGTTATGCGACCTGCGTTCAATATTCGCTGTTGGCTGTTGGACAGAAAATTAAGTCTCTGCTGGCTATCTATGCTGTGCTAGGTTGTGCTGTGCTGGGACCAGCGTTCGCCCAGCCTTAAGGCCTAACTATAATGAACGTAAGAAACGCACGTCAGGCGACGTGCGTAAATATCAAACTTTCGTCAAATGTATAATGGTTTGTGTATACGGAAAGTTTTCACAAGTTTAAAATTATTAAAATGCATAAATATTAATCATTGTCTATTAAAACTTGGCTATTAATATTTGCATATTAAAAAAAATCGTGTTTTAATTATAGTAAATTTCTCGTCAAAATCACTCCCATAAATTTGAAGCACAACATTTTCCATACTCTTGCTTGTTTAAAACCCACAAAACAACAACAAAAAAAATCAGCTGTCATCAATTTAACTACAAATTCTCACAAAACGTACGTTGAGCGCGGTTCTTTTCGCATTTTTACGTTTAACGAAACTTAACGAAACAAAATGTGACCGACGTACGTCCAATATGGCCGAACCCATTAATTTCCATAAGAGCGCCCAGATGACGTGCCTTTCTTACGTGCATTATAGTTGGGCCTTTAGCCTCTGATCTTACTTTTGTAGATCCACGGTTCTTGAATGATAACGATAGCCAGCTTCATCTCACCAAAGTAGCGTGTTGTATCTATAGATACCGATCTGCTGTGGTGCGAATCAGCTGGCAAAGCCTTATTTTCCGGAACAGTCGAATCCTTTAGTTCCTGAACGATGATCATTATAAAATATCGGTGGAGTCCAGTATACGGGATCGGTTATTCTAAGCTAAAGATTTAATAGGGTACCATAACTTCCCATACGGCTTCAATTTAATTAAAGGACAACCAATTCCTACATAACTCAAGTACGAAAATTATACCCACACACTTACCTCTATCACAAAAAAAAATTAACTAATTACACGAAATTCTTCAATCAACAACATAGCCATATGCTGTGGGCCACAAATGAAATTAATAGTAATAAAAAAGGGGGGTTGGGGCTATTCACAAATTATGTACCCACACATAAACTGGACATATTTTAACTAATTTCTTAAGATTATTCATACATTCAAATACAGCCATTTTCCACGAAATTCCTCAACAATTTGCCCGTAACGAACAAGCAGCCATTACTGGACAACATTATTGCTGTATTATTGCCCAGTTGCCTAGCTCCTAGCTAATGTTATGGCGATTGCTCTTCTCTGAATTAATTAACCTCATAGCAGCCCCCCTCTTACATTTCCAAGGCGGCCCAAGTTCTCCTCCATCCCGAAGTTCTCCACACACAGTCCGGGGAATGATGGCAAAATCTCATTTATTTCTCGTTACGCTATAGGAATGTACTCTCGTGTATGCGTTCCTTATCGTTGATCCTTTTGGTTGTTTATTTGGTTTCCTTGCTGTGTTGTTGTTGTGTTTTTTATTCTATTTTTTTATACTTGCTGGTTTGTGTTTTTGTTGTTGCTGTTGCCTATATATATACATACAAGTGCACAGTTTCCACACATTAAACACATTCCTTTTTGACGATAACAACTGACTTGCCATACGGGAGGACTCGTATGAAAATTTCTTGTGAATTTCTCTCATATCCTTTTAAGAGCTTTTAGAAAACCACAAAAATTTACAATTATTGTTCGAATGTACTTGTACATAAGAGTATATACAACATAGGCATGGTTGCTCGCTTCGAAAATCAGGTCCTGTAGCAATCTGTCCCAGGATAACATGCTTGTTTCTTCCTCCCACCCCAACCTCATACCAATTATACTCAGAAATTTTGGAGAGCCTGATGGGTGGTATCTCTCCAGCCTGTTTTCATTAAATACAAGTCTGATATATTTTCCTGTTAATTTTATTTACCGCAGCCAACAAAATTACAATTTCCCCGTCTGTTGCTTCCTATTGAAACCGTATTTCCCGGAGTTGGATCCCACATGTAAATATTCGCCATGTATAAAATAAATCAAATCAGAATGTCCCATTCCCAAAAAAGGATGCCATCCAACATCGCCTGCCCCCAGTGGTTCCTTTCGCATATGCTCTATACATATCTATATAAACAAACACATTCACATATGACACTATATTTATCATGTGTTGTAGCCTGTGGTACTCTGAAGGATCAGTGGGCATTGCTCCATTTCGAAACAAGGATGTCATATGACACCGGGTCCTTAGAGACGAGTTTATCATGTTTTCATTTCAGTTCCTATTTGGCAATTAATCCGTACCCAGGAGTAAAAGTATTCGATACTTTGTGTGTTGACAAATAATAATACCAACATACGAAAAGGGGCTTTGTGTCTTTGTTACAATGTACGTGGTGCCGATGGCTTTTGGAATTAGATATGGGAATTTACTAAAAGCGTTCTTAGGCGGAAATGGATACAGGATTAACTCAAACGGAAGGACCTTTTATTATAACAGTGTAAACGAATGGTAATTATTTTTTTTTGTTGAATGCGACATTTTGAGTTAACTGTGACTTGACTAATTTTATTTTGTTATGTTAAACGTTCAAAGGTTGCTAGGGCTTGACGATTCTCATATATCATTCAAATGTCGAGCAGCAATGTTTAGTCGGAAAAGAATGATGAAATTCAAATACCAACACGCAATAGCCGTGTTCCTTTTCTACTTTTAAGTACTCCGGAGTAAAAAAATTAAAGGAACGCAAAATTTCTCGATTTGAGTAAAACCTATCTAATTCTCTGTGAGAGCAGGAGTAGTTCCAAGTAAATACGAGTAAAAAAGAGCAGAAAAGGAACACGGCTAATGTTACTTCAACAGGTTAACACTGTTTTGCCAAAATATCCCCACTGAATCTTACAAACAAGCTTTCGCTTTAAATATACATGGCTATATACTAGAAGCATATACAGAGTCTTTCAATAAAATAATATTACCGCAATATTTTAGTAAAAAGTCTAAAAACTAATGCATCCTTTCGCCCTCATTGAGAAATTCCTTATCCAATTCACCATCAAGCACAGTAATAAAGAGTACAGGAGACAGTAAACACCCTTGTTTTACTCCATAACTACGTTCGATCAAGTGAAAGAGCATTGAGTGAATGCAATACTCTACATTTATAGTTTTCATAGCCCACTTTAAGGGGACATTTCCCTCTGTGGGCCTAAAAAATTACCAATTTTCAAGATTTTTTTTCTCGTTAACGAACAAAGCAATTCAACTGAACATTTTTTTATTGTTTTTATTCATCCTTCAAGTAAGTTACATAATTATTTCGGATCATAAAACATATTTTTTATATCCCCTCCACGCCATCAAAGATCGCCGTTCTTAGCGTACACGTCGTGCTCGTGGCAGTAATCCTGGTTACACACGTGACCTGAAATCAAAAATTTTCACATTTTCTTAAATTATACAATATGGCGCTCGGTATAGACCAACAGTTTTTTAAAATTCCAAAAAAAAAAAAAATGGCGGACATTTGAAAAAAAGTGCCATTTTTTCGGTGTTTTTTTTGCCTCTATTTTTTTATAGCTTTTGAACAAAAAAAACAAATCAAAATTATTGGTCTGTACTGAAAACACATATTTGACAAATTATTAGAACAACTTTGAGGGAAATATTTTGAACCGTTTGATCTGAATCTCTGCCACCGCGAAAAAATATGCCATTATTAGATAATCGCCTTTAAGGGGATAAAAAATATTTTTTATGATCCGAAAAAATTATGTAACTTACTTGAAGGATGAATAAAAACAAAAATATAAATAGTTTAAAAAATCTAAAAAATACGCTTTTATTTTAAAATGAACTAAAAAATAAAAAAAATTTTGAATGTAAAGTCTTTATTGCTTTAGCCAGTATATGGGAACAGCCTACCTTTAGAAATCAAGCTCAGAATAAAATTAATGAGGTTATTGGTAAAAATTATAAATATAACTTACTTGAATGTAAAAAAACGGGGGGCGCTCTTTATCTATGTTTTTATTTTATTAATACAGGAACTTTTAGTTAACGCCCCGATTTTTTAAACTATTTATATTTATTTTCTACTTTTTAGTCTATTATATGTCTATTGTGTGGCGGTCGCCCTATTAGATTTAAAATGACATCACACAGGCTATCCTTTCATTTGATACCCATAGCGAGGGGGTTATAAAGAAAAAGGTAATCCGCCATTTTGTGTTGGCCGCAATTTTGAATTTGGAATGGAGCCACACAGCTAATTGTATTCTACTAGTCATACCCTTTCAGTTGATACCCATGTCGCGGCCTCGGGGAACACAATCGCAAAATTCTCCCGCCATCTTGGAACCGCCATCTTGATTTTTTTTATAAAAAAGTCAGGTTGCATTGCGAACAATGCATATGTGCAAAATTTGAAGTTGATAAGTATATTTTCTAATTTTTAGTTTATTATACGTCTTCTGCCATTTTGTGTAGCCGCCATTTTAAATTTGGAATGACGCCACACAGCTATTTGTATATTACCTATCATACCCTTTCACTTGTTACCCATCTCGGGGGTCGTAGAACCCAATTGAAAAAATCGGCCGCCATCTTGATTTTTTTTACGTGATGGTTAGATTGCATTGTCATCCAAACTAAACGTGTATGCAAAATTTCAGCCCAATCAAAAAACAGGAAGTTGGTAAAATTTAACGTCCAAGATTTTTTTACATAGTTACAAGTGAAGCTAATATAAAGCGTATAATAAAAAAAAGTTCAGTTGAATTTATTTGTTCGTTAACGAGAAAAAAAATCTAATTGTAATTTTTTAGGCCCACAGAGGGAAATGTCCCCTTAATGAGATTTTCATTTTACCTGGAGTTCCTTCATTCTTTATGCTGTTTCAGATATCAGCTCTTACAAACAGTGTCGAAGTCCATCTCAAAGTTGATAAAATTGGCGTATAAGAGAGAATAGAACTCGTGGGTAACTACACTGGTAATACCTGACTCATCAAGGGCATTTTACCATTTCTAAAACGCCCAAGGCAACTTTATCATTCTGATTGCCGCTTGGTTGTCAGATATCATAAAGAAGACCCGTCCACGCAATGCTAGAACCATCGTACAAAGGACTTACAGATTTATCTCTGAGCTACAGTCTTAAACAAATGAAAATTGTAGTTCTAGGCGATTCTCAGTACTCCAATCACATCACTAATTATTATCAATCTGTTCATAAACTTGGTGTTGCATTTATATTCCAATAGATGACGTCAATTGCAAATAAACCACGAAGAACTGATCGCAGCGACACCACGAAACTATCGCTTGAAAGGTGACTGTTCGATTGTTATTTTGACTCTATAAACGAAATTGGTAGGTATTGCAGCACTTGGGCGTGTAAAATAAGTGTAAAATAAGTTGTGTCAATTACCAATTAATAGTGATTAATTACCCATTTACAGGTAGTAAAAGGCATTAAATAGGCAATTAACACCAATTATAACGACCTTAATGACCTTGAACACAAAGCAGTCAAACCAGTTTTATTTCTCAGGCACAAATGCCGCAATACCTACTGAAATTGATGTTGTGGTTGGAAAGTTGTTTGCTTTGTTGTTGTCTTAAGACAAACGGAAGAACGCTGCGCAGGCTTGTGAATAAAAATTTGTACAGTCTACGATGAAGGAACTTTTTAAAAAAATCTGCTGCGCGGAAATGGTTCACTCGCTTTTCGGAGAATTTGGTTGGGAAGTTTTAATGCATCCGGCGTATAGTTGCGTATAACCGCTGACTCTTTAGGTTAAGGGACTGAACGTTATATATTGAGACAGTGGCGGTTTCAGAGGGGGTAATTGAGAAATTACCCCCCCCCCCAACCGTTCGCTTATTTATTTTTATTCCTAAAAATTACCAATATTTCAAACAAACAATTTAAGTTATGGTGAATCAGGTCGGCGATCTATGACGGTGATTTTTCCAAAACTGCTGGAGAGCCGTGGAAGGGATCGATACCCGAGACTCCCGCTAATATGGCACGCTATGGCTGATTCCACACGACCGTGCACACGACACGACAAGAGTCGGCTGCAAAGTGGTTCATGAAGAAGACGTTGAGAGAGGACGATGGGGATGGCACACAAATTTGAACGAAATTTTCAGCAGATTTTTGATGGAAACTTTGACAGCTCCTGCATTGTTGTTGTTTTTCCTGAAATTCCCTTTTGCTCGCAAAGAGAATGTCTAAAACAACAATGAAGCCAGTATGATTTGTTGCTTTGAAGTTGTATCGTTTTACCCTCGTATAGAAGCTACGTATAGATTTTTCACCGAACACCGAAAGAGAATTAACGATTGCAGACGACTTCTGTCTATCGTGTGTACGCCCGTGTGGAAACAGCCTATGTAAACAAAATGAAGTTAACTGCTCAAGCGCCGTAAGAGAAGTGATGACTTTCTTCCTTTTAGTAGGGGATCTGGCACTTGATAAAATCGTGTCGTCCCAACCAATGTTCCCTCTAATTTTTTCGCTGACTGCGCAGTAAAAAGTATATGAGAGCAAAAATATTCCAAATTGCCTGTATTTGAAGTGCATTTTTTTTAATAAAATTTTTTGCAAATTGATTGAGTTCATATCTTGGTTTATACGGGTACGCCATCTAGACCTTCGGTATTTCAGCACTGAATAACTCTGACATTTTTTAGCAGATTACGACAAATGTAAACGATTCTGAAACGTCATTCAGTACCATTTCAGCTATGAGTAAATAAACACCGAAAGTTCATTTTACACTCTCTGGCGGAGTCAATAAACAAAACTGTCGAATTTTGGGAGCAGAGAACCCATGCGTCATTCTCGAAACACGTTTGCACGACGAGAAAGTCACTGTTTTGGGCCGGAGTGTGCTCAAAAACCATCATCGGACCATTTTTCTTCAAAGTTGGAAAATGCGCCGGCGGCGGCGCGCGCTATCGTTGGATGTTGGCGCAATTTGTGTGTCCGTAAATGCGTGAAAAAGGTGTGACGAACGACTAGAAATTAACTAGGCTTTCATCTTCATATGGGTAATAATTGAAAGGCGAACAGCTATATGCACAAATTCTTCAAATGACAATGTCAGGCTATCAGAGAGGGAATGCTACATTTTTATACACGCTCGCACATAACTATCCAGGGGAAGATTTTATGATTTTGTTTAGGGATAAACTTGATGGATTGGTGAATATTTCGATTTATGGAAAAACATATGATTTAATTTTCCTTCATTTTCTGTTCTGCATACTTTATCGAAGAGAGAGAATCTGGCTTTGTCTCGCCGAGTTCACGATGTATGCGTTAAATTCTGCTCAGCAGTGATGTTCATATATGCACGCACACAACTAACCGGGTGAAAATTTTGTATAAAGATGAAAGACTTGTTATTTCTTGACTTTGGGCGCACCTTGCCACATTGCAGCCGCTACGATGTAGTCGTTGCAGCGCAAATTCCCGAGACACTGTATCAAAAAATGGTGATTTGGAGTGCCCTCCTCGTTCTTCAGATATAACGGAACCAGACTTTTTTCTGTGGGGTTATTTAAAAAGTAAAGTTTAGGCCATCAAGCCGAAGACCATTGACGAACTCAAAGCTATCATACGAGCAGAAATAGCTGCTATAACGTTAATATTATGCATTGTTCGCCAATGTTATGCAGGATGCCCGAAAAATATCTGCTTTTGGCGTATCGAATGGAGGCGGACATTTAATCGACATTGTATTCAAAAACTGATTTGAAATAAATGGTAGAGAATATCCTAAAAAAATCTTCCTCATTTGTCAAAATCGGCTTAAAAATGTCAGAGTTATTCAATGTTGAAATACCAAAGGTCTGGATGGCGCACTGTATACTCTTTCTTCATTAGGAGCACGATCTACTGTACTGTTTGAACGACAAGCTATGAACTAGAGGAGTATACAAACAGAGGCTACTACGTGACTGCAACCACGCACGAAATTTTGTATACACAATTCACACAACAACGGACTCCCCTCTCTTAACATAAAGCAAACCAAGCAAATTTTACTTTTTTTGTGAAATTTGGATTTGGTGGTGGAGGGCAGAAATGTTTGACCATTTGCTGGGGTGTGGGGGTGAAATGGCAACTGCATGGCTTGGGGAGGTTGCAAATGGTATTTATGGAATCAAAAAAAATATTTAAGTTTTTTCTTTTTTTAAAACTACCCCCCCCCCCCCCAAGAGCCAGTCGGTTGGAAACGCCCCTGTATTGAGACCTGCTTAAAAGGGTACATTGTACGTCCACACAATATGAGCTTTTCAAAAGCGCTTTCGGCCTTTAAAATGGGAATTGATTTTTTCTCACTCATGATTCATAAAATTAAAAGTTCACGCGCGCTTTTGTCTGGCCGTACGGCCAAAAGCGCGTGGGATCTAAGTCCGCGTAGTGAGGACGGGCCTTAAAGAGTTAATAATGCCGTTTGCTTTAAGGGGTGCTATCACTGGACCCGAGGCTGTTGGTCGGATATTTGACTGGCCATATGGGACTGCGGTACCACCACCATAACCTAGGTCGGTGTCAGGAGGCAGAATGCCGACTCTGCATGGAAAACGACGAGGCATCCACACATGTTCTCTGTGAATGTCCTGCTCTGATCTCAGAGAGCTTCTGAGTTTCGGTCTTCTTCAATTAAAGAACTTCATGCTTTCGTCCGAAGGCCCTATGTTCTTTTTCGTTAGTGGGGTATGTATACAATAGGCCTAAATTGGCAGCGGTGCCTACCATATGAGTTGCCACCGTACTTATGAAAAAAGCAATTTTAATGTAGAAAAATTTATTGGGCTTTTGAATGTATGATTACAGTGTTGGAGTGGTTCAATCTAGTGTAATTCATACTGCTGAAAGCCTCTTTATTCAATTATTTTATTATGATTTAAATTGTATAGTTGTAAAAGACTATATTACAACAACCACATATTAATATTACATGAAAATTCATAGTTACACTCCCAATTACAGTTCGGCTATCGCTTGACATTTTTAATCTCAATTAAAAACGCCAAATAAATTTAAATTTACCTTAATTACCAAAAATTTATTACTATTTATCAAAAAAACATATCTTCATGCTAATAAAGCAGCACAAATTATATTTAACCATCACCACAATCTGCATATGATGGAGCAGCACATTGCCCCACCAATAATGCGAGGTTAAGTATTTTGCGTTGTTCAACAAATTTCGGCCATATTTCACCCAATTCTATTGAGTTCGACCTATGTATGTGCCAATTAAACTAATAACCTTATATTATAAAGCTAAATTTCATCTTCTCTCATTTTAATCAATTTTGTTCACAATTAGTGCCGTCATAATTTAAATAAATTTGACAAAATCGGAGCACCCACGCCCCCCCCCCCGCATTTCCGCGCAAACTTTCAGCCAAAAACCAATTTGAATACTGTCAATAATAAATTTCACTCTCGAGGCTAGAACAAATCCAGGCTTATTTGGTGGAATGTACTAATCGAAAACGGTTGCATCTACATAATTCGCCGGACCAAATTGCAACTACATATATTGTAGCTAGACCAACACTTATTAACCACACCCCGAATATCTCAGTTAATAGATGATCTAGGACGCTTCCTAGATTGCCACATGAAACAGAGCAAACGCCACCAAAAAGTAGGGTAATCAAAATTCCCATGTCATGTATGGATCTGTATGAAAACACAAATTCTATGCCCGGGTATAAAATTTTATGACCGGCCACAGTAGATTAGGGCACGTTGTGGCCCAATGGACTCTCCTCATTCCGGGGGCGAACTGAATTATTTATGTGGACATTATCTTGACCAACATATTCGAGGCGTGATTTTCCTTCTCCAACCACAACAAAACGTTTAACTCCCTCAAAAGTCAAAATATATACATATATACTTTTTGTTAGTCCTGTTTCGGAAATTTATTTCGTTATCGGTTGACGATGAAATCGCCTTGTTATATTCCTTCCTTTTTGGGGGTGGGTAAGGAGTTGGCCTGGGCAAAAAAAAACGAGCAGTTCTATTCTTCTCTATGCGGAACTTCTCCTTTCGCCTCTGGATTATATGGCAAATTTTTATACCCCAGTCGTAACAATTTATGATATTGGCAGATAATTTTAATATCCTTAAGATAAATTATTGGGCTTGTGGCCAGCACAAATTGTTATTGGGTGAATGTTGAAGTAAAACAAATTTTCAGATGGTTGATGAAACAAGGCAATGTAAGTACTTCTGGCTGCCACATCAATTGGTTGCTTGCCACAAAGTTAGAGTATACGAATAAAAAATAATAACAGTATATAAGGCTTCAAGGATTTTTATTAATGATTATTGCTTTACTAATTTAGCTGCTGATGTTTTAGGGTTCCTTTCTGAAAAAAATTTGATATGGCTGGATCAAATTGCTTAAGCGGAAAGGTTAATCAGGCGATCAGAGATGTAATGAGCCCAAAACTTTTATGAGGTGAACTATATAGTTACCTTAACTCAGTATTGTCGTAGGAATTCAGTCGGAGGTCTTTGCATAAGAGATCCAAACCGGACTATCCGAACTGATGCAGTATTAGGTTATTACGGCAGAGAGACTTTAAGGAACCATCTGTCCTCTACCTCCTCACATAACTGGGAAACGGACAGAACAACGCTTCAGAGAATCCTGAATCTTGATTCCTAAAGATTTCCATACAGAATCAAAATTTCCCAAACTAACCAACCAATTGCTTGACCTAGTCCAATTTGTAAGGGGTCATCCATAAATTACGTGAGGCGTAATCTCACCAAATCTCACGTGGGGGAGGGAGGGAGTCTCGGCAAATATCACGTAATTTTTTTCCGCAAGAAAACCGGGTAAAATTGCGAGAAAACTGGGTTAAATTAATAGTACAGGTAAATTAAGCCAAAAGAAGCGATATAGCGGAAAACATTAGGCACCTACAGGCTAAAAATTGGAGCTTCCTTTTAGGGTTCTTCATAAGGGGTTATAAAGTCTACCGATTTTTTACCCCGGGACGCCCACTTTTTAGGGTGTTTTAGCCCTCAAAATGGGTATTTTCGATTTTGGGTATTTTCGATATCTGCAAATGAGAAAATCCTTAAAATCGTTTTTTTGGATCCGCACTTTGATATCATTCACAAAAATATTGATGCAGTCTCAGATGAACATTGTGAAAGGTTTTATCAATGCATATTGCACATAGAGAAGGAATAATGAATCCATTACAAAAAAGTAAGGATATGTGATACTATTACTATATTTCGACTCAATAGCAATTGGGTCTAAAAATTTAGCCACTGCCTAACAATGTATTTGTTCATTGTTTCAAATACCATCCAACTGGAGCTTCCAAAAAAGTAATGAAAATATTGTAATTATCTGGGAATGAAGAGTATATGGTGTGATGAAAAATTATTATCATTTTATACAATGGCCTGGGGAAAACTGGAATTGTAACGTATGCATAGACATATAGTATACGACCATTTTTAGACAGATTGCGACCCTAGGCTGAACTAGTGTGGTGGCCTAAGCTGGAACAAAAAAAGGCCCAGAAGCCCAATTGAAAAGCCTGGAACCTAATGCCTTCCTTAGTATCCCAAATGCATAATGTACCTAATCCTACTGCAATCATAGAGAATATATTAGGCATCGGCTCTTTCACTTCAGTCAGAACACATGCTATGGACGTCTAACCGATCCGCACTACTTGAATCCATATTCTGGTGTACAGGCGGCTCAAACGACAATTTGAGAAGCTGGCTGTAATTTCAGACTCCGCCTTTCTAAGGCCTGTGTCATTCAGTGACCTATCATCTATAGAAGAATGCTCCGAAGTTTGTATATCTCTATCTTTACAATAATATTGTGAATGAATATGCAATATGCATGCCATAATTATATGTAATAATGGGTTTTATGCAGCATCTAGGAGAAATCAAAAATGCACATCTTTGTAATAGACTTTTAAATTTTTGTACCAGAGTTCTCTAAATTTAAGCCTAGTACAGGCAAAATTTTGCCATACCTTTAAAATGCATGTAAAAAACCTTGGCAAAATTTTGCCTCAAGCACGGCAAATTTTTGACAGCGCAAAGCCAGTACGCTGTTCGGGCAAAAATTTGCCACAATAAGCATACTTTCAAGATTTTCTAGTAGATGGATTTTCTAATTGTGGAGACTTTTACTTGTCAAATTTTTGCCTCCAGAAATTATCTGCTCATTTTTGCTGGCAAAAAGTTGAACAGTTGGATTAAAAAGTCGAATGCAGCAGTTAAAATTTGTTTAAAATGGAAAAGGAATATTTATTTGTTTTATAATTAAAAGGCAAATTGCGTAAAGAAAAAACTTTCCACTATTCTCCACCACTCTACACTTGGGCAATTTTGCCTGAAAAATTATAAAAATGACAAGGCAAAATTTTGCCCGATCACCGTACTAGGCTTTAGAGTAAATAAGCGATTCTGTAACGCTTTTTTCCTCTAAGAGTTTGATTTTACTCACAAGTGAAATGAAAAAACTGAAAAAGCGGGATAATCATTTCAGAAAAATAAAAAAGCGCGAAAATAGTTAAAAGTAGGTTTTAACTGTTACTTAGGACCTTTGGGGTGTGGTAAATTATTAGGGAATTCAAAAGCTTCTTTCTTCTTATTATTCTTCTTCGCAATTCGAAAATAATAATTATATTTTCACTATTCATAATTTTATTAATTGGAAATAAATTTTGCTAATATATTTTCCAAACCTCCAATATCAACTGAGATCGTTATCGAATGTGTTTTCATAAAAATGTAATAAATTCCCACGAAGATCTAGTACTTCGCTCTAAGTTGCTTATAGAATACCAATTACTCTAACTTAGAGAAACGCTTTCGATTTAGACTTTCTCTAAGCTCTAAACTCTAAATAGATATGGAATCTTCAACACAAATTATGTTTTTTTAAATAAATCCAACGCAATCCAGCACAAATACAGCAATCCAGTGTAAATACTAGAAATTTTATAAATTTTGAAAATCTCACGTGAGAGTGAGGAGGGGGGAGGGGGTCGAGCCAAATCTCACGACATCTCACCAAGGGGAAGGAGGGGTCGATAAATCGCCAAAATTACCTCACGTAATTTATGGATGGCCCCAAACCCATCGATGTAACAAAAATCAAAACAAATAATTTTTAAAACGGGGCAATACCAGGCTACCAGATTTACATGGAGGAGAACCGTTTGCTAGGTGAAGTAAAATGACTTATTAGGGCTGCTCTGTAACGATGTCGATTCAATTAAAAATATAGCATGTAGGTTTGTTCTGTTTAGGATTCAGAAGCCTGATATGATTTTGTGATTTTTAGAATCAGTTGAAAGTAATAGTAAACTTGAATGGTGCTACTATGAAGTGAATTCTTGTCCCAAAACTGTACATAGTGCATACGTTTAAATAAAACTTCATAGCTTAGTCTAGTGTCATACTTTAATTAAAATTAGTTATTCCATTAAATACCAAACCCTAATCCATTTACGAGTGCGACTGAAGCACACATAAAAGCTTTAGGACACCCGCACATTTATTTTGGGACACTTTGTATTTCTCCCATTCAAAAAAAAGGAAAATCCAGAATAAATATGAAGAAAATTTAATAATTGCGAAAAAAGGAACAAAACATTTCAAATTCAGCCTAGATTATTCTAAAACAATAAATACATAAATTCGAATGCCACCCGACGACACAGAAACAAAAACAAAAAAAATAAAAGAAGGGACAAAACCAACAGGGAACATCCTGAAAGCAGGACCTTTTTCCATGCAATAAATTGTGTTAAAATACTGAGAAAATTAAAATTAAGATTTACTAAAGGGTCACCATCCCCACACCCCGCGCGGCCCGAAAAAATATGCTAGAGAGCCTCCAATCCCGGCCATTTATTAATGCAATAATTCGCTTCAAGGACTCCGAAAGGAAATTTTTGGGACACACATACGAAACCCACTGGCATTTTCAATGGGAGTTTCACTTTCACTTTTATGAAGAAAGAAAAAAAAAGGAAATTCTTTTTTTGTTGTTGTGTTTTTTTTTTGAGAATTTCAGAATTTTCCATTTTAAGTGGGACCGGAATTATTTGGCCTGTGTATTATTATGCTTTATGTTACATGGGGAAACAATACATGGGCACGCATCCAGCTAAGCTAGGATATTTCTACAAGGATATTCGCCTGTGCGATCCTGTTTTTTTTTTGGGGGATGAGGGAAAAAGGAAACAAATGCGATAAATTTGGGTTAAGTTAAGGTGGGAATTGTGTATGACGTGGTCTTTTGTTGAAAGTTTAGTAGTTATACTTTTCTTCTTTTTTTTATGTTTGGACGTTGTTGGGGCATAATGGGGTTGAGCTCCTGAGCTTAATAGCAATTTTGGGGTTTTTTTTTCGTTTAATCAGTTTTCAAAGCAATTTTGATGGGGACTTTGATAAAAGGAAAATTTAATCGATATTGATTTCAATTCATGATGGTGAAATGAAATTAAATGTCGAACTGTTGATCAATAATGCATTAAACTTTATGGATGGCTATGAATGAATTGAGTGCAATTAGTAAGATATTACAACAGTAATATATTTTATATATGGAGTAGCAAAGTGATATAAAATGCAATTAAATTATTATAAAATAATCAGTAGAATTTTAAGTAGTGCTTAAAATGGTTATAAAGTTATGAAATATAATAAATACATAAACATGTTTGATTAGAGCTTTATTGTGTAGTAAAAAGTGAGTTTTGATTCAAGTATCTATAATGCTTATGACAGACATGGTGTATCAATACCGCGGTATTGCGTATACCCAACTTATCCACATGTCTGTCAACTTATACCCAGTTTATACCCAGGAAAACAAGTGGTTATGAACTGGGTATTGATACCACGAAAATTTTGTGGGTATAGAGTAGGTATACGACCTTTTCACTGCGCACAGCGCCACCTGTGTGCGAAAATCGAGCAAAAACGTCTAAATATATACTTTTATAACAAGAAATCTCATCTCTTTTTTCTTTTTCGTTCCAAATTTTTAATTTGCCTCAGATCCAGATTTATTGCCTCTTGTTTGGCAAGGAATAAAGCAATTAAACCTTCCATTTCCATATCAAATTCAATATGCCACTTAACACTTAAAACTTTAAATTTAACAAAATTCGCTTACTAGATTTGAAATTTATTTAGCTGTCGACAAACGTCAAATTATCCCCTGGTTCATGTGTGTCAGGGGTTCCTCAATATTGCGCAATCGACCTTTTGGTTTGTGCCTTAAGCTAAAGCTTTTGCGGTTTGTGTCTTGCGAAGCCTTTGCGGTTTATGTCTTGGGTTTAAGAGGTGCGCCACCTGTGTGGAACTAGTTGAAATTTCACTGGGGTGAGTTAGTGTGTCTCGGGTGGGGTTTTATGCTGGTTTGAGTCTTGGGTGGGATCTTCTTGCACGTGGACGCGTCGCGGAAACTTTTCAATTATAATCAGAATTATATTCCATTTATATGTGGGATCTGGTGGGGGATTTGGTCTGAGTTCCAATTCTTGATGAAGTTTACATGTTAGTTTTGGTGGATGCTTATTTTTGGGGACGCTGATTTTTTTTCATTTTCATCAGCAAATATCCTGTAACAGTTTCAAATCCGTGTTGCTACACTGACGATTACAGCTACAACTATATGGATAGATAAACAGACCAAACAGACAGACTAGGCAGACAGACAGACCAGACAGGCACACCACACAGACAGACCGGACTGACAAACTAGACATACAGACCAGACAGACATACCCGACAGACTTACCAGACAGACAGACCATGCAGACCAACCTACCTAGGTGTGTAGCTACCTGCCTGTATAGCTGTTCACCTGAGAGCTTTAATTTAGCTTATTATGTTTCGCATAGAAAGTTGATTTTGAAGCCAGCCAATGACAGACTAGACAGACCAGACCTCCTCCTCCTCCTCCTGCTTCGCCTCCTTTTCCTCTTCCTCCTCTTCTTCCTCCCGACCAAACTGCCTGGTCTGCCTGGCATATCTCTCACAGCGAAGAAAACAGCCATTCGAGAATCCCTTCTTTTATGGTGTGGACCATATCGAAAAAAATTTCAATAGTAACCTGAATAGGGATCATTCCTGGGCTCCCCATAATAATGTAAGACAACCCTCTGAAGTCAAGATAATGGTAGGTTTCGTCTTTTTGCAGGCCATAGAACCTATAGCCTCTTGCATACACCCCCTCCCCCAATATACGTCATTGGACGACACCATTCCTAATCCATCACATCTCTTAAATAGTTGTCATCATTATATTTAAACAGAGCTGGCCGTTGTGCAGGTTGAGGTCTGAACCGAGTGCGAATATTTCATGAGAACATTCTTAAATCATTTACCCACCTTCAGTGCCATGGTCGGTTTAATCCGTCCTCTGAAGTTAGGTAGGAGCTTCCAAAATGGAGAGGTTTATGGGTGAAGCTATCTTTATTACTCCAACCTTACTTACAATGGACTAAAATCATCACCTTCACCCCTTCTCCCTTTTTTGCGACAGTTACCAGTGGACATTATAATAGCCGCTTGCAGATTATAACCAGTCCGTAATATTCACAACACGTGCATTATTTCATATATCTCTAACTTAATACTTGCTACTGTAAAAAAATACTAGATTAAAACTTGGAAACGTCTGACTAACGCTTAGTAAATTTTAGTTTAAAAAAAGGACATATACTTTTTATCTCTTCACTATTTTAACAATATATATTCCTCTTGCAAAACCTTACTTAATCCCCACCATATTACGAAAGTCCTTAATGTTTGCTGACAAACAAAAAATTCCCAACGATAAAGCACCTCTACCTTACCTCATTATTTTGCAGCGAAACCGAAAAAAAAAAATATTAATAAAAAGAAAACAATGGCTGCCCGTGCTCGAAAAAGAACAGAAATTTCACGCCACAGCTCCCCAACACACTATGGGAAATCATCACATACTTCCACTGCCCCCGCACACCCAAAAACTGCTTCCTGTTCCTTTCTTGGCTCGTTTTCGCTCCATCATACATACAAGGATTGTTTTGACTTGCACAGGATTTTATTTGTCGACTTCCATACCCATTGTCCCAGCATCCGCCTTAGCTACTAGCCCATGAATACTACTGCCATACAGAATTATCCCCACCCCCATGCTCTTTCCCCCCACCCCACCGATCCAGCCATGCACCCTCACCCACAACCGAAAAAACTATTGTTTTGGTGGTGGTGCAGCGAATCCTGCTGAAACGACGGAAACCTCAAGAAAAACAGGAGCTCGCACGGGGAGGGCCTTTCATAGTTCAGTTAACTCTCCTCAGACTTTATAGGGGGTAGGTTATTTGAAATAACAGCGGAGCAGCACCAGTTGCAGTCTCGTGAATAATGAAAAAGCAAAAATGTTATGATATGTAGATGCGGTGCCATGATGAGCGGGGGTGTGGGTTTCCGGTACGAAATGCATAGAGCCAAGGACTCTACCCCCTCTGATGGGGAGCCAGTCGGCAGTTAGTAATTGGTCCTTAAAATTGGTGCAATACAATGTAACGAAACTGTGCTGGAAGGGATTTTCGGTTTTTGTTCGTTAGTCTCTAATTGTGAATTTATGTTTTCGTAATGAATAAAGTTGGTAACTAAGGTGGTTTCAGGAATTAGGCGAGAAGCTCCACCCCACACAATAGCTAGACCTAAAGTGGAGAGAATTTATCTCTTGTTTCATACAAATCCTCTGCACAGAGGCAGTAATTTACCTTTTGGATTAATTTCTCATTCTGTTTCTTCTTTTATACCAGCAATATTCGTGTTTCTTGGGCTGATCTAAGAAAAAGTTTTTCGCTGAATTGTTTATTTTTCAAGGATTAGTTTCAAGCATTTAAAGTAACAAAACATATGGGGAAGATTCCATGAAGCTATTGGAGTTTTCTCTAACTTTTTCCTCACCGAAGCATTATGTGTTCGTAAGGGTGTACAATAGGCAATATTAAATGATCTGAGAGTTTTCAGTTTCATACAGGTCCAATCAAAAATTTTGAAATTTGGAATAAAAACTTTCCAAATAATTTTTAATAAAAGTCCCGTAAGCATCAATGCAGATTTCCAATACTTTCAATCAAGGAATACATTTTCGCCGTAAAGCACAATATTTTTTACATGCTTAAACAGCAACCAGAATAAAATATGAGAATTTGGACCCTATTTTTCTCATCTGCATCTTTCTATCTTCTATTGCTATTGCAATGTAAAGCTCAATCGGAGAGTAAAGCTCACTCCAACATTGTAAAATCTCGCTAGGCTAAGAACTTTAAACGTAACGCACGAAACATATGGCGAATGCAGGGTAAAGTCATTAAATTACTCGCAATCTTGGATTTTATGGCGGATAAACTAGGTTGATGTTTATGATAAAATTACGATTAAGGATTAACTTGATGTATACTAATCTGAAACATGTACTCAATATATTTTGTTGATCTAATTGTTTAATTTCTTAATACTTATTTATAAAAATTTAGAGGGTTAACCTGTCAAGAACCAAATTTAAGACCGTAAACATCATCGAGAGATACCCTTAACCCACAGTCAAAGATTACCTTTACCCACAATCGTTAATATGTTTAAAATGCTTAAACATCAAAAATGTTACAAATTACAGTGTGTTCAAACTCTAGCAGATCATCACAGTATACATTTATCAGGTTAACCTCTTCTCTTTTGAAAACGATGGAAAGGCTGCTGGACCTTCATATCAGGTGCAAGCTTGAGCGTTCCCTCCCTTTACATATACCTCTTAGTTCGTTTGCTCAAAGAGTAAATCAATAGAGGTTGCTTTCCACCACTTAGTCAGCAAAATCTAAAAAGCTCTCCTCGCTAAGGAAACTGCCCTATGTGCGTTCTTTGACATAAGCACGTGCTATGATTCTATTTCTAAAGTACTAGTCTAATCAATCTACAATAGCTCCTTGTAAATTTAGCGTTACTTGCCAACAGGAAACAAAAAATATGATTATATAGAGAAACAAATTCTAAAAAAGATAGCGTTTTTTTTTGAATTTGGCATGGCGAACCTAACCTAAAAAATTCCGGAAAGTGAAAAAAACGCTTTTTTGCGAATAAGAAAAAAACTTGAGCTCGGATCGAAAAAAATCAAATTGTAAAGATTGATATATATAAAGTTATAGTCAGCACAAAACATAGAGATAACTGCAAAAAACTGTCAAAATTCACGTTTTTTTAATTTGCTAATAACTTTTGTTTAACGCAACTTACATATCTGTTATTTGGCAAAATTATTGCTTCTTGCTAGCTGAAAAAATAGTTTTATTTTTGTTGCAAAATATTGAACACTTTCCCTAAAATTTCACTTTTAGTAAAAAAAGGCGTTCTTCTAAAAACGCTCCTCTTGGTCTACGGATTCTTCTAGAGTACCGTTCTAGAGCTTAGAATTTTCTTCAATACTTGTGCTATCACGTACAAGTAACAAAAAGTCTATTAAAAGATTTTCCAGTGCTTAAAATGACCCCCAAACACATATTAATAATGAAAAAACAGACTCAAAAAGTTAGTTTTTACAATCGAACGCCTGTTTTTTCATTATTAATATGTGTTTGGGGGTCATTTTAAGCACTGGAAAACCTTTTAACTCTAACCTATAACTATATATATATATATATCAATGGAAAGATAATTTGAATACCTAAAACTTTACAATTTGATTTTTTCGATCCGAGCTCAAGTTTTTTTCTTATTCGGAAAAAAAGCGTTTTTTTTCACTTTCCGGAATTTTTTAGGTTAGGTTCGCCATGCCAAATACAAAAACAAAAAACGCTATCTTTTTTAGAATTTTTTTTCCTATATAACCATATTTTTTGTGATGGCTGATGGCAATTATTAGATGGATTTTTGTAGATTGATTGGACTATACTGGCTCTCACTAATCTTGACCCGCACACAATTGAGTGGTTAAAGACTTTTAGGGTATCCACTAAGTGTATGTTCACACCAATAAGTGCCACGCTAAGCGCCTAGTGGCTAGCTAGGAGGCAGGATGAATTATCCAAGTGAACGAACTTGCGTGCTAGCGCTGCATTGTTCATACCGGCCAAGCGAACAGCCGTGTCTGTTTTTCCTAGGATACATTCAGTCATAAAAAAATAATCGATGAAACGACGACGACCAACTGCAGCATTTTCTAATATCCTAGCCAAGAAGGCATCCTCTGGTGTTAACAATATTCTATCTTAGCTTAACACCTATATTAGCGAACCACCTATCCTGGCATCATTGGTGTGAGCGTACACTAATGCTTAAAATTTAATCATGCTAACCTATTCTAATCTATCTAACTTACTGGCCCTCAGCGGACACTCTAAATTAATCTATATCTTAAATTAACTTATGCCTTTCGGCTAAAACTAATCTAATTTCTTTTTTAATTTTATTTCCGTTATGAAAAAAAAGAAACATTATAATGAAGAATATAAATAAGAAAATTTAAAAAAAACTTAGATTCTATCTAGGTTTATTTTATATAAAAAAATTTAAAAAAAAACTACCTTACTCTACTTAATTCGTAATTTACTCCTAGAACTATCTGGGCGGGAGGCAGCGGAGGTATAATCGTCTCAGGTGACCCCCGTCCAGGTGACGACGGGCTTCCACAGACCCGAGTGATGATAGAGCTCAAGTTCGTGAAAGCTCGCACCACTTATTTAAAAGCTAATTTACTTTAAAACTACCTTAAAGCTAACAACTATCTGGGCGGAGCACAGCGGAGGGCCTGCCTCGGGTAAACTCCGACCACGCCACGAGCTTCCACGGGCTTGAGCTGAGAAAAATACCAAAAGCTCGTGGAAGCTCGCGCTACTAACCTAGCCTTACTTAAATCTAAATTAATTACTAAAGTAAAAATTAGAACTAATCCTATCTAAGCCCTAAGCTAATCATTAATACTAAATTACAAGCTAAACTATATCTAACTAAAATTATCAGGGCGAATACACAATATCTAGGTATCCTCCAGCCACCAGTACAGAGTACTTGCAGTGGAGGCGTCTCGTCTGTCTTTCCCCGAGGTTCGGGTACTGAACCTCAGGAGCTCATGAACTTCCATATCCTCGTTACTAAATCAAAATCGCTTATCGGCCGCGGATCAATGTAGGTGGTAAAAGAGGGGCACCCCCGAACCATCTTGGACCAATCTTTTTGTACCCAGGTAGACAAATGCCTCTGAAAGAATAAAGCCGCGTTTAAAACAGTCCGAAATAGGATCCAATAGCATTTGCCAAAATTGATCTTCAACTTCCAATCATCACTATAGCGTTCAATTGTTTCGAAGTCACGTTGCAGGAGCGTCTGGATCACTCCAATCTTCGGCCCGTCCTGTACACAATCAGGTCATCCGCATACGCTAATGCGAGCGGAGTGAACTGATTAGATCACTCATAAAGATATTAAATAAGAGCGGCGAATTCATTGCGCCCTGTTGCAAACCGTTTTTAATATCAAATACCTTTCCTGGTGTGAAGTTCCCACTTTTAGCGATGAACTTCTTGGAAATCATATATTATAGATCATGTACAACAGAGGTCCGGTCATACCGTATCTGACTAATTTGTAGAGAAGGCCGTCGATCCACACTGCATCGAAGGCCTAACAATCATTCCGAATATAGCCATCCTGCTCCGTTTTTCCAAAGGTTATAAAGTGGACTTAGGTACTATTAGTATCCAGGCTACGACAGTTGAGTTCTCAGACTAAGTCAAAGATCTGGGAATAATGGCTCAAGCTCAAAGAACCTGCCCCCGCTGCTATGGATGCTATTATTGGACTGACTCCGCTGCACATTTCCATATGGAAACTCGTCGCCATAAGTATAGATCTTTTCAAACTCCGTGTCGCGCAGGCTGGGGTGAAAAGCGCTTAAAAATGTTTAAAAGCTTTAAAAGCTCCTCCTTATGAAATCGCTTGCTGTCATTTAATCAGTCGCGACTGCGTATAGCTTGAGGGGGGTGTATTTTTCTAGCGAATTAATGATTATTTAAAAAATTTACAAATTATGAATGAAAAACGTTCTTTTTTATATATTTTTTTATATTCAGGTTTTTGTATTTTACACATTTGCTACAGAAATAATTTGTAGCTATTTCTATAAAAAAATAAAATACGGTAAAATGTATATATGGAAATTGGCTTTCAGCGAAAAAAAATTTAAAGTGGGTATTCTCATGCGGAAGACGATTCTGAACAACTTTGTTGCTGGGCACTTTTTCAAAAAACGTCACTGGAAAAAAATACAGAGGCTTAAGACAACTCGCACATTACAGCCTTTCCATCGGCCGACAGATACATAACTGTAGCTAATACCCCGGCTTCACCGGCCTCAGTTTAATCAAGTTCACTTCAATCCGCAAAAGTGGCTTCACCGGCGAAAGTCGAGTTCAGTCCCTGAAATTCCCCGTGTTCTTTTAATGAACTGGGGTTTGAGAGCTTTTGAGTTCCCATACAAAATCGAAAACCCAGGTTTTATCTGGGTCTTCTGGTACTTCGATTTTGTATGGGAACTCAAAAGCTCCTCAAAAGCTCTCAAAATCCAGTTCATTAAAAGAATACGGGGATTGTTGTTGCTTTTTCGAAATTCAAAAGCTCCCTGGAATGGCATTCCACGATTCCAGTTGATTACTCTCTTTTGAGCGAGCTTTTACTTTCAAGTTTGATTTCAGGTTCTGTTGGTCGAAATCAGACTTTATTTTTCCTGACTTCGAAATGTGAAAATATATGGGAAATCAAGCAAAAATGAAGCTCAGTAGACTAATTTTCTCGAACTTGCGCAGTTCGGCCGGTGAAGCCAGGGTATAACGCTAAAGGTCCCTGGTAAAATGGTCAAGTTGGATGTACATATAGTACATGCTGTACCATGATTTTCATCAAACCTGCGCGCGTGATCGGCCAACCGGCTCACAATAGACCGTTTTGTTTTCCATATATATTGTAACGGGGTCCGTTGTGTTTTTAATTCTTTGATTATTAGATTGTTGACGTTTTCCTTAAGTAGGCCTACCCTAAATGGGAAGTGAATTGAAGTGAAGTTAGGTACCATTGCATATGAATGTATGAGAGTGACCAAAATGGAAGTGAAGTGGAAGTTTAATTTCGAAAAATTTCGAAAAGTCATTTAGAGAAGTAACCGTGCGGTAAGAACCGCCCAAGAAGTAAACAAAAGTTAAGAAAGTAAGGCGGTTTATTGCAATTTTGAAAGAAATTCCGTATACTTCACTTCTATTTCACTTCTGCGTTACTTTTCATTTAGGGTAGGCCTAGTCGCATGCGCGCTTCTGCATGGGGAGGTTGCGTTGCTTGCGGCTGCGGAGAGCTCTCAATTTATGAATGAAAATGCTCATGTATTTAAAAAAAAAATTTCAGCATTTTTATTTAATTATTTCAAATTTAGGGATGAAAAATATTTCGTATAATTATAGTAAAATTATGCTTCTGATGATGAATAAACTGACTTGGTGGAGCTGGGTTTTTACATGTATTTAAAAGCTCTGCTCAATACATATAAAGATTAATTAAATTTATTCATTCGGGCATGCGCGCATCCCTTCCCAAATTATTTTGTTGAATTTGAAAAGAGGGGAAATGATAGAACAAAATTTATAAAATTTGGCAACGAGGGCGCAGAACTGTTCAAACTTTTCTTGTCACGGAGTTTGAAAACATCTTTATACCCTGAAACTGATCAAACTGGTCCAATATAATCAAAAGACATATGGGTATCCGCAGCGGTACCCCAAAACACTCCAATTTGCCAAGTATCCGCGGTTCCAACGGAAATCTAGGGAGTTTATTCCAGATCGCTCTGAATGAGAGGAACTCATCCTTCCTGGTGGTCCAAGAAATCTCTACTGGTTCACTGATAGGTCAAAAAATGGAATATGGTACAGAGGCTGGTGTCGCAGACACTCTTATTGTGGAAGTTTCCCTCTAAAATAGGTGCAATGTAAATTTTTTTACCGAAGGGACACTGTAAATGGAATTGAGGGTGTATTTTTAAAACCACTTTTCAGGACGTAATTGTGAAAATACGATCTCCTTTTTTCTGTAAATTCTAAGCTTAGACTAGGTCAAACATCAGCTTCTTCGTGTTTGATTGACTGTGCTACCGTCAATATTTTGTTATGGTATTTCATGAAAAAACCTTTTAGATGTTATTACTTCTTTCCAGATTAAAAAGTATGAATTTTTTTTTCGTTTTTACTAAAAAAAAAGGAGAATCTAGCAACTAGAAAACTTTTCGCAAAAGGAACTATTCGTAGAAAAATACTTTTTAAGATTTTTGGTTTAAGGTCCTTTAAAGATGATTTGTTATTTATTTCCTTTCAACAATAAAAACAACTTAGCTGCTCTCTCACTCTCTTATTTTGCTTTAATGTTTACCAATGTAAAGAATGTTTACCAAAAACCCACTTTTTTATTATAAGAACTCAGTCCCAGCCACATAAACTCTTTTAAATTCTCCAAACCAAACCCTATAATGTCTGCTGGGATTTGTTCGAAAACAAAAATTTCTAAATTCAAAACTCAATAAAACCCAAACACACAACGCAGTGGCTAGAAAAGAAAAAAAAATACGGACCACTACAGTAGCAAATTTTATTCTAATACAATCTAACATGGTCGCCATCTGTGGGGGTTCAAGGACACCAAGCCACATACTAAACGGATTAAATTTAATACAATTAAAATTCATTTTAAAATACTACCCTCTAGCAGATCGAGAGCAGGCCTCTAAGCCATAGGACCACTTAGCTAGAACCTTCCCTAATCTTAACACGAACAAATTACAAATGCAGCCCCTAAATATCGGGTAAATCCCCTGAAAACCCATCGACAGGATAGGGTCTGTGGCGTTTCGTAAAGACCAAATTTTTCAAGGATTTACCCATAATGTATTTCACGCACATTCCCCAATCCCCGGGCGCCAAAGGAAACACCAGAGAGAGAGCCACACCCAGGCTGATTCGCATTCGCCCGCCAGCCCCCGCAGCCCCGTACCGCATCCACTTTAGTCCCATAAAAAGGACTTTAATTTAAATGTTTTGTAAACAACCATAATATGTTGTCACATACACTCTGCTTAAGCGCTCTCTGGCTCCACTCCACCCAGCTGCGTCGTCGGCCGGGTGCGACGCGGGGCGTAATATCCTTTGATTGAAGTCTCTTCTTAAAATCCTGGCATCAGCAGCAACACGCACAGCAACCATGGGGCCCTGAGGGAGTGTGCGTGCACATAAATTGATTGATTTGTAGTAAGGAACAAATCAAAGACTGAAAGTAAATATCGTGCCATGAAAGTGGTTGAATATATCCTTGAAGCACAAAAAGGACGAGAGCAGACGTAGACCGACTTTTTATAATAAGAATTTCAGTAAAAAGGAGTTTGGAGCAATCGAAATGAAAGGAAATATCCCTGGGAAGCCGTGTGGGCCCGGGGCAGGCGAGGTTGAGCCAAGTCGAACGAAAACACATTAAGGGGATTTTCTGTTCTTAAAGCTCCATCACTTCCAGAATTGAGGAGGCATCTCCTCTTGGAACCTGAGGATCCTTCTGTTTTAATGCGAGAGAGCATATTGTTGTGTACAGTTCGACGATGTTCAGCTGTGAGAGAGAGAGAATTATATGCATTTAATTGATTTCAACAGATGAATGGCAAGTGATTAAGCTGATGTCTGGAGCTCTTTATGTTGTCTATTAGACAACATCGACGGGCCTCATAACAGCCGAAAAGCCCCCGGTGAATGGAGTCGATCCCTTATTGATGGCAACTTTTATCAGCAGTTTAGGTTCCTAATTAATTTTCTTTAGAGCTTCTAAGGCCAGGATCGTGGTATTTCCATGTTAAGTACACATCTTGACTAGAGTAAATTACTTTTAATTTGTTATTGTGCTCATTAATGAGGAAGGCTGTAAGCCCTAATCTTTTTTGCGATCTTCCATTGATCACTTTCTTGGCCCCCCTTTTCAATATGGGTGGCGAAGGCTTCTTTGGGGTAGCGTGGGGTGGACCTCAAAGTGGTAATGTTCTATTGTGTGCATTGTTGTTGTGTTTATAGTTTGTGTTATCCATTGTACGGCAGGGCATACGGTTTATCTGACACATTAACATTATGTATTGTAATATATAAATATACTAGTTGGGATCCGGCGCGCCTATGCTGCTCCCATAAGCCAATAGTAGTAATCAGGTGATATGAATTTTAATATACAGTAGGAGAGTTTGAAAAAGGCAATTTTTTGGTATTTTTGATTCCAAATAAAAAAATGTGAAACTATTAGGGATCTGACATTTTGCTGCACCCAACGTTTAAACATTTAAAATCAACCAAACCTTAAAAATTCAACTCTTCTTAACCATTAAAGAAAAATTTTAATAGTTGGAAAAAGCAATGCCAAAAAACCAACTTTTATTTTCTCTTATATTGCGAAATTGTGTTCGTCAAAACATGTGAAATTAATGCAAATATTGAAAATCAAACTATTCGCAATATCTAAGGAAAGAACCAATCCTTATTTCTGTAAAATTTGGAGACATTAGATTCAATATGCTTTCATATTAAGTGTGACCAAAATTACCTATGTATGTATTCTTTTGCAAAACTTGCTGGTAAACTATGTTTTTGGTTTTGTTTTCCGGCGGGTAAATAAACAAAAAATGATACCTTTCCGGCTCGCTGCCACCCAACCTTAAGACATTTAAAATTAATCCAAATCTTCAAAATTCAACTCTTCAACAAATATTTATAACCATTAACGAAAAACCAATTATTCCTATAAAAGTTCGAGAGTTTGGATATTGGTTTGTTTGCCTAATTCTGCGAAGTTTGTCTTCAGTCATGCCGTTCTTGTATTTTCCCCACAAAACCGATGGTTCTGTTGGGTATCATGTCGTCAATATAATTGCGAACAGTTGACGAATGTTATTCGGCGTGGATGCAAATGATGAATCAGTAAGTTTCAGATCCCAATGATTGTCGTCTTCCAGCAATTTCAACTCGCGACATGCATCTTGAAATGTATTGAATATTTGACCATTGACTGTTTGTAAAAATTCGAAAGACGTTGGTACATTCAGCAACAACAAACGCAAAAAGAAACATTCACGTTGTTTTGGATGTACTGTGTAAAGTCGTCCCAATGTCTTTGCTTGCAATACGCGTGCGATAGTTGGATGTCGTTCGCCTTGTCTACGTAGCTTCCATTTTTTACCTGATTTGTTCCATGTATAATAGCGAGGGACGTCGGTATTTAACAATGTTTTTGCGAATTGTCCGAAAATATCAGGTTTTTGGCACAGTGTGAAAAATTCACTAAGTGCAGTTTTTGGTGGCTTGAAAACTCGTTGGAGAGCATTTTCTTCAGTGAAATATACACGTTGACCGTTTTCAAGATGTACCGCAATCTGAGGCGTAATGCAAAAACTCGACATTTATATATTTCCTTATTAACACTTTATTTAATCGAACCAATTAAAAGCTTTTACGTAATTTTCGGTGGAAGTATATAAAGAACAATGGATGCTGGTATTTTAGAGGTTTCCCAATGTTCAAAAATATTTTTATTTTGTATATAAATTATATGTTTCTTAACTGGTGTGTTTTTGCGTGCTCCGGTAGTTATAGTATACAGTCCATAGTACATAGTATACAGTACACAGTACACAGTACAGTGTAACTGCACACTGTACATACTGTACACACTGTACACTCAGTACACTCAATACACAAATTCATACGTTGTCACTCGTAAAAATCAGAGTGCTTTTTTAAAGCTAACGGTTTTTTATATGTACATGACAATTAAAATTAATTATTTTTTCGCCCCGCCAACTTAAATATAATCAGTGAAACATTCAAATTCTCTATATTTCGAGAACAGCTTCACTTATCTGGACCAAAACTATCCTATCTCTCAATCCGGAACCAACACTACACATTCCCAAATTTTTATTTAAATCTGTGGGGCGGTTTCGGAGATTAGCGTTAACAAAGCTTGTGACACGTAGTTTTTATATATTAAGATTGATTGATTTCAGTTGTTTACTGGTTGTGTCAAATAACTGTGTGGGTATTATTAAACCTAAATTTTCAATGTATTCTAATATTTAGTTAATTTATAATTACAAGTTTACCCGAGTAAAAATAAATGATGGCCTTAGAGCGGGCAAATACCGACTGTGATTGAAACATAGTCCCCGGCCATGTGGCGGTTAACAGAAGGCTCGTTGCAGGACAGTACGGCCGTACAGGGGACGACTGACGCGCATACAACGGCCTTACAGTTCCAATAACGGCCGTATGGTTGCGGCGGCGGCCGTATGGTTGCTATTATGGGTATACGACGGTGGTACAGTGGCAGCAACGTGGATATTCGCCCTCCTATAAGAAAATATCCTCCCGAGTAAAAATAAAATATGGCCTTACAACGGAGAAGAAAATCTTTTTATTTCAGACTTTCTTCCTTTTGGGCTAATGGCACATGAGTCTGAATTCAGACTCTGAATTTTTCAGACTCGCATTTTTTCAGCTCAGATTTTGGTGTCACATGAGTCTGAATATTTCATATACCGTAGCTAGGAGACCAGTGTTGTGCGAAATTTTGTACAAAGTGTTTTTTTATGTGGAAGTCTAAGTTCAGGTGTCACCCTTTGTACTACCAGCCCGTCATATCGTTCTCGTCATGGCCAGATGTCTGGAATAAGAAAGTTTAAGGGGTGTCTGGGGGCGTATGAGGAAATAGCGATGAACCTAAGATAGGGACGAATGTAAGATTTGTAGATTATAGCCCTGGCCGACGCGACGGCTGGAGGAGGAAATTGTATCCTGTACATTTAATTTTTTAATTTCCGATGAATTCTAGTTTTAAATAATCGGGATGGTCTATTTTCCACAAATTTTCTTTGCTTTCAATGCACGAAATTAATTTTTCGCCGTCATTTTTAAGTATAACCTTACATACGCACGCCTTTTGTTTAACTGAAAAATTCAGACTCATCTGACATGGCGCGATAAGGAAACATGTAAGGCGGCGTTTATACTGAAGCGATATACGATAGGCGACATATCGCTCGCGATATGTCGCGGCGATATATTGCTAGGAGGGTTCACACCAGCAGGCGATATATCGGCGCGACCTGGGCGATAAAAATGTGGTGGGAGCACAATTCTCATTACTTTAGTTACAAATATAAGTTCAAGTGAGGAAGACGTTGTAGTGGCTTATTGGTTCTGGCGTAGAATGAGAAGAAAAAGAAAAACTGGGTCCATTCCTACAATCTTACCTACGTGCACCATAGCTCGGCTGTTGTTTCTCGAGAGCTGCCTCAACATGAATCAAATTTCAGGGAGTTTTATCGAATGAATCCTGAAAACTTTCATTTTCTGAAAAGCCTGGTGTTCCAAACCCTTGAAAAAAAGATACAAAATTCCGGCACGCGACGGCCAATCCCCAATACTCACGCCAACTGCAAATTTCTCGATCCACACGTTGGACAAGTAGTATTGGGGACATCCTTGGTGCTAACGTGTGGAGCCGGCCTAAGGAGCAAAGGAACATTGCTTTACCTTACCTCTGCACTTCTAGTAAGGCTGAGGTACCCGTACGTTTCAAATTATTTATTTACTTTGGCATTACTTACTACACAGTAGAATAGAAGCATTGTAGTAACTTTTTTGATATTTTAAGAGCAAGATGAATGAGCTAGTTTATTTTCAGACCTATTGCCTTTTTTCAGTTTAGTGATATAGACATCCACGTCCAGTTTGAACAGTTGATCAATTATATCGTTTACATACATCATTTCAAAAACTTCGTTAAAATACGCGTATTTTGTAAACTTAGATACACGTATTTCTGAATTTTTTCAGACCGTTTGGAATTTCTGATTCATCTGACATGGCACAATTCATTTCTGTGCATTCTCTGAAAAATTCAGAGTCTGAATTCAGACTCATGTGACATTAGCCTTGCTCATGAGAAAAGAAATTACTTTTTATCCATCTCGGGTAAAGCTGATATATGTTGAAGAAAATGCAACTTCTGCGTTTTTTATGATACACAAACAAAGACACACGACTGAGACCATCATGAAGAAAAAACGTCGTCGCGGCATACAGAAACACGGTAATGTAAAAGAGACTGACAGCTTCGAATATCGTAGAAAAAGGCCTCCAGGTGACGTCAGCACTAATGCAGAAACAACAACAACAACTTCGATTTTATATGGGAAGAGGTCGCCGAGTAACATTAGCACTAAAATACCGTCTTACGGTATACAGTAGAGTGGCCCTTATTTATATGGGCGATTTTTTTTTATACATTTTTGGTGGTGATAACCCCTAAATTGGTTCTGTATACCGAAAAAGAAATCCTATAAAAATTGGTACAACCTTACCCGTGCCGTGCGCGTTCTCGGAATGGTCAGGGATTAATATAATTTAAGAAATTTCCTACATTTCAGAATGTGGCAAACTTCACAACAATAGAGGAAATGACCAGAATACACTATGGTCAATGTTCTTTCATTTGGAGCTAGGATGTGAAGATTTTTCGATACCCCAACTCCTCAACAACATACATACAGCTGACCAGGAAATGACATTTTTTGGCAAAATTTGTCTCCTATATTGGCCCCGAAATTTAAAATTTATAAGTTTTGATCATAAATTCTTTATTTGCTACCTTAAAAACACCCAGATACCGATTTTCATTCGAATCGGAATACAATTGGCAAACTCAACGGCCATTTTTAATTTATAAGTTTTGATCATAAATTCGTTATTTGCAACCTTAAAAACCCCTAAATTTGCACTTTCATTGCAATTGGAATACAATTGAAAAAATTTGTCCGCTATATATTGTCGCGGCCATTTTGAATTTATAATTGCTAATCATAAGTTCATAATTTGCTACCTTAAAAACCCTTAATATCCACTTTCACTGGAATCGGAATACAATTGGAAAAATTCGGCCATATTGGTGCGGCCATTTTGAATTTAAAGTTCTGATCATAAATTCGTTATTTGCTACCTTAAAAAATCCCAGATACTGATTTTCATTGGAATCGGACCACAATTGGCAAATTCGTCAGCCATAATGGCGCGGCCATTTTGAATTTATAAGTTCTGATCAAACATTCGTTATTTACCACTTTAAAAACCCCCGATACCGATTTTCATGGAAATCGGAACACAATTTGCAAATTTGGGTGACCATTTTGAATTTCGGTCATTTTGGGCGGCCATTTTGAATTTCGAAAATCGGGCTTCGAGGTGCATCATGGGAGATCCCCACGGATCTTCGTGCAAAATTTCGAAGCTCTACGATCACTGGTGCGCTCGCTATAGCGCACACATCGCACATACACGCATAAATAAACTTTCTTTTATTAATATAGATAGACTGCGAAAAAAAAATTTGAAGCAAATCAAAAATGTTGATTAATAAAAGTTTTCTCATAAAATAACAAATTTCACCGCACGGCACGGGTTAACTTCAAACAATTGAGATGAAATTTTTTTGTAGAGAGCCGGGGTAGTATGTAGAAATTTCCGACTTTTAAAAATAAGGGCCACCCTAGTGTACAGTCTTTCACATAACCTTATTTCTGTATACCATGGTAGAAACCATATATTTTTCAAGTGTTCTTTCGAAGTGTAATATTACATCGAAATTGATACATAAAAATATATATTCATTTGTTGGCTTTTGTTTTAATAACTCATCTAGACATTGGACCGAATCTCCCGCTGATCTGTAAACACTTGAAAAGATTCGACGATGATGGTGCGATCGCACATAATCTTTGATAAAATGGTTGTGAAAAATTATTTATTTGTAATTTAATAGCAAAATTTTAAATTCGGTATAAGAATAAAATGTAAAATGTTTTCCCTGTTAAATTTGAATGTTGTTGACAACTATCGAATTTAAAAATGTATATACTTTTCTTACAATTTTTAAAAAATAATTCAAATTTTGGCTTTTTTAATTTCAAAACCCAGGGGTTGCGGCGCAACCCCACGATATTATCAGGGGTTGCGGCCGCAATCCTAGCACCCCCACTTCCACGGTCTCTGGTCAGCAGTGGCGGTTTCAAACGGAGGTAATTGGGTGATTACCCCCTTTAGAATTTTCATTCGCTTATTTATTTTTATTCCTAAATATTACCAATATTTCAAACAAACAAATTAAGTTATGGTGAATCAAGTCGTCGATCTATGACGGTGAATTTTTCCAAAACTGCTGGAGAGTCGTGGAAGGGACCGATACCCAAGACTACCGCTAATATGGCACCCTATTGCTGATTTCACAGTTGTTCCCTCGTGTAGAATCTTATACGATTTTTCACCGAACACCAAAAGAGAATTGACGATTGCAGACAACTTCTGTCTGTCGTGTGTCCGCTCGTGTGGAAACAGCCTAAGTAAACAAAATGAAGTTAACTGCTCAAGCGCCTTAGGCTGGTCGTCCACTGGAAGCGTATTCGAGCGGCTACGCGCTTCGGCTACATGAGCGGCTACGCGCGGCTATGCGCGACAGATCCAACATAGAGAATTTCATATAAGCATCGTCCACTGCAGGCGACTTTGAACAGGCGGCTATAAGCGTATTCGTGCATGCCGCGGGAATCCAATTTAATTTGGATCGGTCGCGCGTTGCCGCGCCAAAGCCTTCTATATTTACAGGCTATTTTTTTGAATATACGTATGTGGTTGAATGAAGTCCCAACGAATTTAAATGAAATATCAAAATCCCATTAAAAACAAGGGAAACAAGTTTTTTTATTAAAAATAATAGTTATTTTATCAAAATAAAAAAGTGTAAAAATGCACAGGAAGTGCCCAGGATAAGTATCATTAGCTAGCAATTTAAATATATTTTATTAATGATTCGTTTGCGGGATTTATGATGGCCATGGTTGACCGTCCTGTTCTCAGGTTATATCTAAACGTCTTTTGAGTTATGTTGCAGCTAACTTAGTTAATAAGAATACATTAAAAGAAACTTTACTTCAAAAAGGAAATAGCAAGTCATTTCTTCAATTTTATAGTAGAAAATATACCGATATATTTTATTGTTTTTAAGGTAAATTTTGTTAAAGAAATTAAAGATCCTTACGAGGAAAGTTTCCATTAATACGCAAAAGTCTGCCTGAAGTTAGAATCCCTGATGATAATTGGCCTATGGCATCCAAAATATATTGGAATGTGTCGGCGCTCATACGATAATAATCGAAAAATTTAACGGGATTTATTTCCCTCTAATTCCCTGTGTAGATGATGGAATTCCCCCAGACACAACCTCTTTTCCAAAATAGGGTTAACCCAACACGTTCGTATTTTTTTATGAATCCTCCCTGCAAACAATTTCTCGGAGGCTCGCTTTCTCGGACCATTTTCGATTCGAAAACCGCTTGCGAAAGGTACGAGAAAAGTTCAAAACGCACCATAAAAACTCTCCTAGTTGATAGGTTTCGATATTTTGCTCCGCTTTTATTGCCTTCGAATTCGTTTACGAGTCCGAGTTCGAAGCAAGCTTTCGCTTTTGGTAAGTCGTTGTCAAATCGTCTCCGAATCTAAAGGTTTGCAGGGCTACGTCTCATGAACGTAGAATATTCCAAAAAATACATATCCTCTTCTTCCATCACAATATTATTACTTTAAAGTTCACTTCAAACTGAACAGCACGAAAAGCTTGCAGTGGACGACCCCTGACGCGTTGTAGCCGCGTATCTCAGAGCCGCTTGTAGCCGTCTGTAGCCGTTCATGTAGCCGAAGCGCGTGGACGCTCGAATACGCTTCCAGTGGACGACCAGCCTTAAAGGGCCCCCGAGACGGTTCAACGATTTGCCTCAAACCTTAAAAAGGGGCTAAAATTGAAAAAAAAATTCTGGCGACGCGTATGTACCTTCTATTAGGGCTAAATGACCATTAAATACTAGTGCCGTGGTGGGGGGGGCGGTGGGTGAAATGGCAACTTCAGCTAGGGGTGGTTTGGGGAGGCTGCAAATGGTATTTACGGAATAAAAAAAATATTTAAGTTTTTTCTTTTTTTTAAATTGCCCCCCCCTCCAGCCAGTTGGCTGGAAACGCCCCTGGGTGTCAGAGCTGTTTTGATTAGAGTTTCTGTCACGCCAAAAAGACCCATTACCAAATTTGGTACACAGATGCTAGTATTTCTTTTATACCTTTACACTTACATTTTTTCATAATTTTTGAAGTTATACCTTTTTAGGCGCGTTTGGAAAATATTATGAGAGTGAATTTTTATCGAGACGCGAGACGCAACGAGAGACGGTGACGGAGAATATAGGCGAAGGGGTATGGAGAGCAAGCATTTCAACTCCCATTCTTTAGCTGATGTCTGTTCACGATGTAGATGGGTGAGGGGGTTTTTATCCTGAGGCTATGGAGGGAAATAAATTTCATGTTCGATTCATCAGCTAGTTTGGGTTTTTTGTGGGCATAGGCATAGTTGCTGAGTGTGGGGTTCTGTCGCGAGGCTATGGAGGGAAATCCGATCCGTGTTCTATTCATCACCTATGCGCGAGTTTCTAAGGGCCAGTTTTACACGAGCTGACTTTTTCCAGAAGATTTTTGTTGGTCGTTTGTCGACCCGTGTGAAACTGGCCAAGATAATAATAAAGCTATATGGCAACTGTACAATAATTATAATTATTTACTGTTTTACTAATGATTTTGAATGGTTAAAACTTAATATAATAAGCTTGAACTCGTATATTTGTTTGGTTCAAATCTTGCGACAGCTTTTTCAACTACTTCTACAATACTAAACCGATTCTTATGAAACTTTGCACACACATTAAGCTAACGTGTCAGTGCAATCTGACAATTTTGTTGAAAAATCAAGATGGCGGACGAATTTTTCAATTGAGTTCCAATTCCATTGAAAAACGGTATCGAGGGGTTTTAGGGCCACAAATGACGATTCTATGGACAAAATTTGAAAATTAAAAATGGCGGCGCCAATATGGCGGATGAATTTTGGAAATGTGTTCTGAATCCATTAAAAATCGGTACCGGGGGGTTTTTAGGGCCACAAATGACGATTCTGTGGTCAAATTTTGAAAATTCAAAATGGCGGATGAATTTTGGAAATGTTTTCTGAATCCATTTAAAATCGGTATCGGGGGGTTATTAGGGCCACAAATTACCATTCTGTGATCAAAATTTGAAAATTCAAAATGGCGGATGAATTTTGCAAATGTGTTTCGAATCCATTGAAAATCGGTATCGGGGAGTTTTTAAGGTCACAAATGACGAATCTGTGGGCAAAATTTTAAAAAAATCAAAATGGCGGCGCCAATATGGCGGTACAATTTTGGCAATTACGATTCGATTTCACTGAAAATAGCTATTTGGGGGTTGTTTAAGGTCGGAAATAATAAATTTGTTGTCAAAATTAGAAAATTCAAAATGGCGCTGGAAATATGGTATGCATAACAAATCACTTCACCAGAATTTTGTAAAAAGTAAAATCCAAAAATGACTGAATTAAGACTAAAAAGAATATAATAAAAATAGGTAAAAAAACTTTTATGTTAAATGGTTTTATTTTAAATCTGCTGTACCAAAAACTAGAAAATAATTAGAACACAAACATGGACCTTCTGGAATAGTAGGAGTGCTGTCTTCTAATGTCGTTTGCCAAGGGGCACTTTGTGTCGCTGTGTCAGCGAATTAAGTAATATTCTGGGACTTTTAACAGACTAAAATAAAAACATGGGGCGCAGAAAAACATGTATAACCTGTATAAATAAGAACAACTTGTCTAGAAAAATGTGTTTCCTCTCTTCCGGAGAATGGGTTGACTAGTAGGTGATTTTAGTTAGGATTAGAATCCGGTATAACCGACAGGCTGGAACGTGTCGGCTTCATGCTGCTTCCATCTGCCAACCCACGCAAATAAGAAAAAAACCAATAAATTAATTGCATGCAAATTAAAAATTAGTCTTAAATCACGCCAAAGAAGTATAACTTCTAATGCGCGTACATAAGTACACACACCCACTTTTTTTAATTAATTGCAGAAAAAGGCTTTAAACTTGTAAAATTATATTAGTCCTTAAAAAATTAGTCCGCCCACAACTCTATTGTTACCTGGGAAAGAAATTAACTTCTGCGCCACAAGCCAAAATTTCATCAATTTCAAAGAAAATCTCAATCAATATTTTACGAAAGATGAATTTGTTATCCTGTCACACATCTACCTATATACAGATTATCTCGTGAAAGTTATGAATGAAGCCAAAAGGTAATCTTTAAAATTTAATATAATTATTCTAAAAAGCACCCCCGAAACCCAAGGATAGTTTCTAAAGCCATCCAACAAAATATCAGAAGAAAGGGATTGACAGGAGGTTATCATGTCACACAAAGTGTTTTTGCTAAGGATTAAATGAAAAGTAATAAGGCTTCAGACGTGACATACAACTGACAGGATATACTATAAGAAACCGAATAGTTTGAATAACCTTACATGAAAGTGAAGGATATATAACACGGAAAGGATAAATGGATGTCAACTCATGAGGAGGTAGTTACGGGTGGGATGCGGAGGTTGCTGTGGGTGCCCCTCTTCGTGCTCTCGTCCTGTCTCTCCCTATATATTCTTAATATGTGGTATGCAAACCGTTTTTGATGGGGATTAAGTGTACTTAGTAGTGCTGGATCACAAGAGGGTATATGGATATAGGGGTTGGGGTAAAAAACGGGCAGAGACGGGTTTGTTGAATGGTTTGATAAATTATTCGAGGAAAACTTCTGCATTTACGTCAATGGCTTACGAGTCAGCAATCTACTATATACAGATGGTATGTGTCGAAAACACTTCAGCAAGTATAAAAAAAAAACTTTTAAAAAAAATTCAAATATGTATAGAGAAGAGAAACACCAACATATACATACATACATATATATGCATATAGGTACACTTTTTTTTGTTCACCCAGCAGGGAATTACAAGCACGAGCTGTAGGAGCAACTTTTCAGCCTTTCCATTGAAAATCCTTTGTCAAATAGACGAGTCCTGTTTATACCGCAGCATCTGCTTGGGGCAACTGGGCTGACATATCGAAAGCATGTGTAAAATAAAAAAAAAGAGCTCCCACCAGCAAACAACACCGAAAGTGTGTGTTCCGCATAAACTTTACATAATTTTGCATTTCAATTCTTCCCGAGGATAACAAGCAAAAAAAGTTTTTTTTCTGCGCTTCCTTTTTTTCAAGTTTTCTGGCAAAATTGACAGGTGAAAAAAAATCACAGATTTCTCCTCTCGCACCCAGAAAAGAAATCAATGCCAATGCAGGAAAACTTTGGTTCTAGTGATAATTTTATGTAAAAAGGCGTGTATCCTTCAACGGCTTTATGGGTCGCACAAAGAAAACGGCTACGAAAGTTTAGCAACCAACAACACACCTTTTGGATATCCTTGAAACAAAATGGGACAACTGGTAACAACAACAACAACAACAGTCTCAAAAAAAAGGACACGTGAATATAAAAGTAGTAAAATTCACAATTTATCGCTTATCGCGACTGGTCCCAGGACACGGCCTTTAACTTTTCAAATATTATTCGCTGAAGAATTTCAGCCTGTCAAACACTTTTGATCCTTTTTCAACCCTTTTCTAGAAAAGCTCTAATTTTCTGCTGATAACTGTTATAAATGGAATTCATTTGAAGTCGTCTATTAAAAGGATGTTCTCTCGTCTCAGAAACTCCCACAGATGTGAAAATAATTGGATACATCAAAGTGCTGTGTCACCCACCATCTGGCGCTAAGACGAAGGATGACTTGCTTTTGATGCTTTTATTTTTTTTTTATTTTTTTTCATACTTTCTTTTTTTTTATTTTATTTTCTTGTTTTTTTGTTGTGCGCTTTCTGTCGCTTCGAAAGTAAAAGCTAAAGTCATTATCTTGAAGATATTTTGGACTTTTTATAGCTTAGTAATAATCAGATCTGCTTTGGGCTTGACATCAGATCTCTAAAGCATGTCCCCAATATACTTCTTAAGCACTGGGGCTAGTTTTGGGTGTTATTCCGGGGGATCTAGACTGACTTAAGAGAGAGGAGAATGACAATGCTGAAATTTATGGCATCAATGTGAAGTGTCCTAGAGATTTTATACTGAGAGAAGACATTAACTTTTTTGTGAATTTTGGAAATTGTTTTTAAGTGGAAAGATTATTGAAAGGAAATGACAACTTAAGTAGTTAATGTCGTTGATTAAAGTGTTATTGGGCTTCTTATAATAACAATTCATAATTAAGTTTCGTTTTACGTTACGATTTTTGTGATAAGATTAATTGTTCTTTTGCAGGCAGATGGAACAATCTTCCACAATCAATTTTTCTGAATTCGCACGGAATCCTACAGTGCAAAAGACTATTTCCTTCAGCACCTACTATACCCTCCTAAAACTATCCTTCTATAATTTTAACTAAGATTACAACTAGCCACCATGACCCAAAGGACACGACAGACTGGTACCCCAAAGGGCGATTCCTAAGCTTAGTTTACCACATCTAAAAAGCACTCTCTTCTGACTAACATTTAAAGGGGGCATGCCTCATGCAGCGTGTGGGCCTCATGTGTCAAATAAGGGGTATGCGCAAAGAGGGATATTCCCGTAAGCTCCCTATGAAGACCCTACTTGAAATATGAGGGATATGCCAAAAGAGGAGTTTCGTCTTAGACTCCTCGTTAGCATCACACAAAAAAAAATCAGCGATACTGTAGTGTATTAAGTGTTATATCATAGTTGGCTAATTTAGTTTTGTATTTAATATTCATGATATGTCAATAAAAACTTCCTTTTTGTTCTGACTGCGAATCGGAGTTGTTGTATTATTGTTGAGCTGCTGAGCTACATATATAACAATTTCTGGGGACGAGGAAAAATTAGAATATTCGAAGAAAGGAAAGGAATCTTCTCCAAATATGGAGGAAGCAGTAATGGCAAAGCTATTAAAACAGCAGCAGGCATGGATGGATTCGGTGCTCCAAAATCAAAAACTATGGATGGAAAAGCAATTGAATCACCAGCAGCTACAAACTCCAGAAAGCAAGTGCAGTCAGTCGCAGCCGCATGTCCCAGCTTTTCATCCATATGATAAATGTAAAGACAATTGGGAATTGTACGAAAAGCAGCTTAATCAGCATTTTACTGCGTATTCAGTGACCTCGGAAGAGCGCAAACGGGCATTTTTCCTATCGTGGATGGGAAGCGATTTGTTCGAACTTTTACAAAATTTGTTCGGGTTAGAAAGTTTTCAGTCGAAATCGTTCACAGAAATTTTAGAAAAACTAGAAGGACATTTTAAATCAAACGTACATGTTCTTGCTTCGCGATATGATTTTTTTAAATCGCGTATGAAACCCGGTCAAACGTACGCAGAATGGGTTGTCGAACTTCGTGGATTAGCGAGGAAATGTCGGTACGTGTGTGGGAAAGAAGATTGTAAAGAAGAATACATAGATGAATTAATACGTGATATGCTGGTCTTCAATACGCCACACGATACTGTGCGCATTGCAGCCCTTCAAAAACCAAACCCCAAACTGAGTGATGTCCTAGCCATAGCAGCAACTTATGAAGCAACAGAGCAGACGGTAAAGGTTATCAAAGGTGCCAATCAAAGCAGCACTATGGAAGTATGGCAGGTGAAAGACCATAATAGAGAAAAGCGCTCCCAGTTAAAATACCAAGAAACTGTAGTCAAATCGTGTCCAGGATGCGGCCGTCATCATCCCCGTCAGAGATGTAAGTTCCTCAAAGCAACATGCCATAACTGTCATCGTGTTGGTCACATCGCGTCTGTCTGTTTACAACGTAAAGGAACTGCTCGAGAGTTCCAGAACAAAATAAAGGGCAAACATTTCGAAAAAATACAGTCGATTGAATGTTTTACTGTACAAGATGAGTTTCGGCGAGACGGCAAGAAATTTTTGGCTGATGTTACAATAAACAATGTTCTAATGACATTCCAAATAGACACCGCTGCTACGTGTTCGATTATAGGTCGCAACACCTATGCACAATTACAATGTCCGCCTCTTACAGAAGTAGCATGCGTTCTTAAAGCATACGGTGCCAATCCGGTTCCCGTTCTAGGTTCAATAAATGTCGATGTGGATTTGTGCGGCATTGTCAAGAAAAATTTACCATTACTAGTGGTCAATATTGCTGATGGAAGTAATATTTTCGGCGTCGATTGGATCGATGTTTTCGAGCTCCGAATTTCAAGACCATTAAGCGAGGTTTTGACAATTGAAAGGCCAGTTGAGGGTGCAGAAATTTCTAGCATTTGTGAACAATATCGTAGTGTTTTTTCTGATGATTTAGGTTTGTGTACATCATATGAAGCTCACTTACATTTAAAACCGCAAGCCAGGCCAAAGTTTTTTAAAGCACGGCCCCTACCCTTTTCACAAACTGATGCCTTCAAAGAGGAAGCGGAGCGTTTAGTCAAATTAGGAGTTTGGGAGCCAGTGAAGTACAGCAGCTGGGCAGCTCCTGTGGTTGTAGTCCCTAAAAAAGGCAAGGGAGTTCGCATATGTGGAGATTTTAAGGCTGTTAATTCACAACTGGATGTGGACCAATATCCGATTCCCCGGATAGAGGAATTGTTTCAGAAATTGCGTGGTGGAATACGATTCACAAAGTTGGATCTTTCAGATGCTTATCTGCAAGTTAAGTTAGATGCCCCTTCGAAGGAAGTATTAGTTGTTAATACGCCACTAGGACTTTTTCAATACCAGCGTCTGCCTTTCGGAGTAGCCAGTGCACCCGCAATGTTCCAGCGGCTTCTAGAACAAATTACAGCAGGGATTCCAGGCTGTGCCAATTACTTGGATGATATTGTGGTAACCGGGCACACCGACAAAGAGCACTTCAGCAATCTATCTACTGTATTAGAAAGACTGCAGTCTAATGGATTGCGATGCAATCTACGCAAGTGTTCTTTCATGAAGCCAGCCATCGAGTACCTGGGTCATCTTATTAGTAGTGATGGAGTGCAACCTTCGGAATCAGGTATTCTAGCCATAAAAAAATTGCCAAGGCCGCGGAATATTAAGGAATTACAGTCCTTTATTGGTAAAATTAATTACTATAATAAATTTGTTAAAAATTTTTCACAGCTAGCTGCACCTCTTAACAAGTTGCGTCGTCTAGATGAGAAGTTCGTGTGGGGACACGAACAAGAGTTGGCATTCCAATGTCTTAAGAATCATATTATAAATACCACAAAACTGGCACATTTCCAGGATGATCTGCCACTGATACTTGCAACCGATGCCTCTTCCTATGGATTAGGAGCAGTACTGGCACACATTGCACTAGACGGAACAGAAAAGCCTATAGCGTATGCATCAAAAACTTTAAATGAGCACCAGAAACGCTACAGCCAAATCGAGAAGGAAGCACTTTCGATTATTTATGGTGTAACAAAATTTAATCAGTACTTATATGGTCGACTATTCACCCTATATACAGACCATAAGCCATTGGTGGCTATTTTTAACCCCAACAAACAGCTACCAGTATCAACAGCGCAACGCCTTCAACGCTGGGCTATAACACTCATGGGATACCGTTTCAATATTGTTTATAAACCAACCGAAAAACATGCGAATGCTGACGCATTATCCCGCTTACCTGCTGGTCCTGATCTCTATTTTGATTTATCAGAGCAATCTTGCCTTCATCTTAATTACTCAGAGGTGTTATCTAATTTCCCAATTGACGCGGAAACAGTAGCAAGGCACACAGCCACCGATCAAATGTTACAACGAGTTTACGATTACATCTCTAAGGGATGGCCTGAAAAACTAACTGGAACAGAGCACGATCTTCAAGCATATTTTCGCCGCCGATACTCACTCAGCATTCAAGATGGAGTTATTGTACTACAAACGGACTGTTCACGTGTAGCCGTGCCTAAGTCACTGCAAAGCCACATTTTGCAGCTCCTCCATGATGGGCACTGGGGCATAGTAAGAACTAAACAACTGGCAAGACGTTACTGTTGGTGGCCTAACGTTGATGCACACATACAGGAGAAAATCAGCAAATGTAAAATTTGTCAACAAACTTCCAACAATCCGCGAAGAGAGTTCCTAAACTGGCCTGAATCTCGTTCGCCTTGGGCAAGGATACATTTGGACTTCGCAGGGCCATTTCTAAATAGTATGTGGTTGATTTGTGTGGATTCATTCTCAAAATATCCATTTGTCACCAAACTACACTCAGCGACATCTGAAACCACTATACGAGCTTTACAAAATATATTTGCAGTTGAAGGCCTTCCAGACACCATTGTAACAGATAATGGTAGTCAGTTTACGTCAGATGAATTTAAAAAGTTCTGCACTTTTAACGGAATCATACATCTGACAACCGCTCCTTTTCACCCCGCCTCAAATGGTGAAGCGGAACGATTTGTACGAACCTTCAAGGCAGCTCTAAAGAAGACAATTCAGGAGAGCGGAAACGCTGACCAAGCTTTACTAAAATATCTAGTAACTTTCCGTGCAACGCCAAACACCATATCTAATCAGTCGCCAGCTGAGTTACTTCATGGTCGTCAACCAAAAATCTTACTATCGTTGTTGCAGCCGAGCAGTAAAAGCCTAGTTTGTGCATCCCATAGACAAAAGCCACGTCGATTCAAGATCAACCAGCCAGTCTATATCCGCAACTTCAGCCGTGGGCCACAATGGATTCCCGCTTTTGTTACAACAACCTGTGGGCGAATGATTTACAATGTTCGTACACAAGATAGACAATTTAGAAGACACCAGAACCAAATTAAGCCTCGCCTACCGGACGCAGCTAATGTAACAGATATCTATAATTCTGCTACAATTCTTAGCCAACAGGCGTCTAATCAAAATGAAGCCAAGACTAACTCTCATTCTAGTCCCAGCGCACTGGGGTGCCAGGCAAGCTCGCCTTCACCAGCAAGCCAAATGTCGGGCGGCCTTCGTTCTACACCAGCCGAGCTTCGACGATCAAGCAGGATTCGTAAACCCGTAGTACGATTCACGATCCAGCACTAGCTTCGGAATTTGAGAGGGAGGAAATGTAGTGTATTAAGTGTTATATCATAGTTGGCTAATTTAGTTTTGTATTTAATATTCATGATATGTCAATAAAAACTTCCTTTTTGTTCTGACTGCGAATCGGAGTTGTTGTATTATTGTTGAGCTGCTGAGCTACATATATAACAGATACCTAACTGAGATATACTCTATCAGTTTCTCATCAGGGCCCTATGAGGCAAAACTCATTACAAATTAAATGTGGCAATCCCAACATCTGTCTTAGGTATTTGCAAAGCTTTTACCCTCATAAAAAGCTTTTATTTTTGTTGTTGCTGTCTTCAAATTTCAGGCAATTATGTTGGTGACCGTCAAGGGTATCATTTGGCATATTCAATAGACCGTCTCTCATTCGATTACGAAGGTCAAGCAGCATTGGACGTGATTTGGTACACAGTTGGGGGACCGCTTGGTAAAAGGACGCAGTTATTACTCACATATCCACACCGAAATTCTCATATTTGCCAGCCTCTTTTTTCCACTCGGGATCGGGTAGCAATGATTTTATCTCCCGGTGTCTACATGGGGCATCCCTTATGGGGAATGCGATAGATGTCCTTTGTGAGCTTTATAGGGCAATGCACATGAGGTTCACATGGGGTAATGGTAGCTAGCCTCATGTGCACCCCCAAAATGATATTCGGGACACTTTTGACCAATCACTTGACTTCGACTATTCGATTATATCATTGAAACTTTTACGCCCGTATTCTAAAGCCCGTCACAAGTCACAACACCAAAAGTCTCAACTGAAAGACCTATACCTACTAAATGAAAAGTAACGTAGAAGTACGAATTTAAGTAGACGTACTTTCTGTCAACGCTGACGTAGAAACCAAAATAAGAAGTTCATAAGAAGTAAGCGCGACTCGCCAAAGCTTGTGACTTATGACTGGTCACAATTTTAGAATAAATGGGTTAGTTTTTGTAAAGGCTTCTGTAAAATAACCAAAATGCTTCAAATACACACGGATGTATGCTTCTAAAGTGAAAAGCTTTTATAAATGTTTCTTAAAGAAACGCTTTTCTAAAAGTTTTTTAAAAAACACGAGGATGAATACAATCAAAGTAGCATGTTAGGTTTTTGTTTGTGATTTTTTTCACACCTTACTTGACGTTTTTTTTTTCAAACAAATGCAAAAATCACTTATCTGTATGCGTTCGACACTCCGTGCACATAGGTTCCGAGCGCAAGTATAAAATCTTTCACTGAAGCAAAAAACTCTCCGTTTTCTCACATCCTCATGCTTCTCTTCACCAAAAAACAGGGTTTGCTTCAAAAGTACAACAGAAAAAGGGTTTTGCTTCAGTATGCATTTGCTCTGTATATTTCTAATTTAGTCCAACAAATCAAAAATACACGAGGATGCATTTCTCTGAAGCTTTGTTTAGGCGAACGCGATTCTCCTCTCGTGTCCTTTCCGTAGGCCTCACTTACCCACAAAAAGACTTTTGCGTCAGAAGCAAGCATCCTTGGTTATTTATACCCATTATTTCAATATAAGCAAAACGAATCAATCCAGCCGCAAAAGCTTTTTTGATACTTTACTTTAAATTAGGGTGGGGCAATGTTGCATCCGAAAAAGAAAATTTTTCTGTAGCTACATGATTTTGTTTTTGTATTTGTGTCATTCCAGCAAACCAAATTTTAAGATATCTTACCGAACTCGTTACGGAAATTCGTATATTTCTCTCGAATTCGCAATCGATTTCTGAACAAATTCGGAACGAAAAATATATGAAGGGGTTGACACGGCATCGTTACAAAAATTCTTTTCGAATTCGTTACGAAATTTAGTAAAGATTTAGCAAAGCTTTTTACGCCTAATAAAAGCTTCAGATTCGTAAGTTTTTTTTGCTTTAAAATAAAATAACAAAGGACGTGGCTAGTGAAATTCATATAACTCCATTATAATATTTTAATATATTTATTTTATTATAAATTATTATTAATTATTATAAATTATTATAAATATATAATTAAATATATAATAAATTCACAAATGCACTTGCGTACTTCACTTAAAAGAAACACGATTTCACATGGAAGTATTTTTCCGAATTCCTTTCGAATTAGTTTCGACTAATCGCCACATACAAAGCTTTAGTTTTGGTTGTTGTATTTCTTCCGAAAATTTTCCGACTTGTATGAATTCGGAAAGTTTCCCAGTGGGAAAAATTGGGAGCGCTGTTCAGAGGAGCTTACTTTGAGCGCTGTTAAATATGCTCCCGAGCGAGCATTAGCGGAGCTTTCATAAATTTTATAGAACGAAGAAAATGAGCCATTATCTTGATGACCAATAAAGGGTGGCATTGGCATACTCAATGGACCGGCTCTCGTTCGATACGAAAGACAAGCAGCTTTAAAAGTGGGTAGAATTTAGTTGGGGGCCTGCTTTGGTAAAATCACACTTGCGCTTGGAAAGTAAAAGGCAATTTCAAAAGATAAACAAAATAAAAGCTTTTTGATACCCGGATCACATATCCACAGGCGTCCATGAAAATTCTTTATTAAAAAGCTTTTTTATAATGCTCCTAGAACGCTTTTGAAGGAGCATAAAAACGTATGCTCCCTTGCAATGACATGCAATGTTAAAAAGTATATGGAACTGGAGCGTAACGGGAGCGCTGTAAGCTTTTTAAGGAGTGCTCAAACAGCGCTATTGGAGCCCTCCATTTCCCGCTGGGTTGGTTTGCTGGGATATTTCGGTCAAATACCAACGCAAAGCATCAATTAGTTATTTGTGTGAGTAAAAGCTTTCGTCACAGTTATTCTGTGCTTTCGTTCACTCTAGTTGAAATCATGCGAAAAGGACTGTTAATTTCATTAAACGTCTGTAAAAGCTCACGATATCTCTATAGAGTCCGAAATAAGAGAGTAAGGCCCCAGCGGGAAATGGAGGGCTCCATTCTCCAATTTCCTATCAACATACCTCAGTTTTTTTATTCAGTGCACTATGCAAAATGTTCATTTCGTTTTCAGTTGAGAAAAACCAAGCAACTGAGCGACTGGGAGACTAGCATGTCAAGTCTCTTAGAAACTGGTTGCTTAGTTGCCGAGTATCCGCGACTGGAGTATCCCCGTAGGAGTGCCGCCGTCTGATTACATATGACGGGTCTCGTAGTCGCCGAGTATCGCAGTCGCTCCGAGATTTCAGTATCCCCGTGTGAGTAGTGCCTAAATGTAAATAATACTTTTGGACAATCTCTTTGATCCATTATAAACGAGGACGTATGCATCCTGTCGGCTTCCGTTGCTTATCGGTTGAGGCTCCCGGCTACCATTCTTGAGGTTTGTGGTTCGAATACACGGCATGATCCTTCGCTTTTCAGCTTGTCCCACCTTTCCTTCTATCTTATCTAATCGCTTCACAGTAATTTCGTGCCTGTTCTCCTGCAAGTGCAATAACTAATAAAACCATCTCCTGCTCGCTGATGTTATCAATTCCAGAAGAACAGTGGTCATAGTAATATAGGTACAATTTTGCCAAGGCTGCTACATTCCTACGGTACCAAAAAGTGTATTTTTGCACTTAGTCCAACTGCAATAGGCTGGATCGAATGAATATTTGTAAATTTAGCACGAGCTTCTGGCTGCAGAACGAATTTGTATTTCTTTAAAAATCCCAGAATTTAGAATGTTTGTTCATTCCATAGCATATCCTTGATCAATGTCAGGCCTATATTGTTTAGAGATGGATAGGCCAACCATTATTTTTACACTGCGCACGGATGAACACGGTCCACGATGGATGAGAAGGTGTTGAAAGTTTTATTGAATTGGACATTAGTTCACAATCAAGAAGACAAGATCAGGCGTGTGACCTACGGCAACAGCGAAGCTTTGAGGTATGTGGGACAGGATTAAAAGTAGCTTGTTTAAAAATATTATAAATATAACAGATGATAGAATTTAGCTCTTTGGAACACCGGCAGGTATGATATGAGGTTTAGATTTGTCATCATCCATGACCTACCTTGAACGCCATCCAATATTGCCTATTCCGGATACTCACAATCCAATTATTTAGGACTGGGTTAGTGCCAATAGCATACCCAGCAGCAGTGGCGTAGGTAGCTTTTTGCGATGGGAGGGATATGACTTAGTATATTTTGATTGATCGGATTTTGAGAATTTAATGCATCAGAACGGGGTGTTTTCGCGGTTGTTTTTATAGATGATTCTGCATTTATATGGTTTTCACCCTCTCAAGACTTGCCGAATGGTTTTATTGGCAGTAAAAATTTCTTCATTCCGAGATAATAAACAAAACAATTTTAACACACTTTTGCAATTTTAAACTACAATAAATTTGACAATTGAGGAGTGTCTGTTCAAAAGGGCGTATTTCCATCTTAAACAAACTTTACAGAAATCGAAAAAAACTGCCTGTTCCTATAAATAAAATGCTAAAATATATTTAAATGCACATTCATGTGAAGGTTAAGACTACAATATGATATGGGTTTTTTATTTAAAAAAAACACATTAAAACTATATTTTTTTAATTATTTTTTTAGAAATAGGCCTTTTTGATCGGTATTGTGAGAAATACGACCTTTTGATTAATCACTTCAAGAAATAAGCCTTTTTGAATAGAATTTTTGGAAATACTTGCAGTGAAGTTTTTTGGGGTTCTGTCAAAAGCAAAAATCCTTTTAGCAAGATTTTTATGTCCACATATCCACTCCTAGTATAACTTTGAGCTAAATTAAATTTTCTATTGTGTTAGGGCTCTAATACCAATATGCCAAAGTACCAAACTACCAAATAAAGCCAACTTTAACATCAAATTTTCCTAATACATATCTTCAAAAATAAAGGCCGCAACACAAAAATTGTTGGACATTATTTATAAGAAATTGTCCGTGCTTTCCAATTTTGGAAAAAAAAATATTGACTAACTACGTATTTTTGGAGGAAAAGGTAGTTGAAGTTGATAGTTTTGTTAAAAGAAACAAAATTTTGAATTGATGACTCATTCCTCTGGAAGGTGGTAGGTTGGAACCTTCACTTTTACATTTTGAGATAGGTGGGAGTATTCTGCGCGCAGTGCAGTTTTTAGTTTTTTTAAATAAAATATTTTAGTACTGTGAGAGTATTTTTCCTAAAAAAACACACTTCCTTATAATTCATTAACTAAAGCTGATATAAAAAAACCGATATATATTTGAAATCAGCGTCAAAAATTAGTTTAGAATGATGTAAAAATATTCCATGCAACAGTCATGCTGTTGATCAGGGCCTTCCTTTCGCTTACAGTCACAATTATATGAAACGAAAATTCAGATCGTATTTTGAAGTGAACCTTCTTTTGCTGAGGAAGGTCCGGTTATCCGATCATACTGAAATTTTGCACACAGCTTCACATTCGATGACAATATAATATAGTATACTAAATAGATCCAATATGGCCACCAAAAAAATGGCGGATTACCGTTTACTTCACAAGGTGCACAATTACGCCCTTTTGATTGGAATCCTAATTTTTTGGAATTTTTTATATGGAAAGTACGCTCCTTTGAATAAGTTTTTAGGCTCATTCGATGGACTTTTATGCCATATTTTCAAAATAATTTTAAAATAAAAAAAGTTGAAAGCGGAAATACGCTTTTTTTCTTCTACCACGATCTTGTCAACCCAATCTCGGTTCAGCCTCGTTTCCGTTTGATTTCGATTAATCGCAAGACATTCCCAAGAAGTAGCTTCCTGGAGGTGAACTTCCATCATGATTTTACTAGTTTCCTCCTGCTTCTCCGCCGTCCTCCTCATTGTTTCATGAACTTTAGGACTTTCTGATGTTCTCAGAATTTCCTCGACCACGACACTCTTCTTCGTCGTCGTAAAGTTTTCTTCAGTTATTTTTTTTCTGTGAAGCAGATGAGTCGTCGCCCTTCATTACTTGGTTTTTTTGCGCGCGGGCACTATACCATATTACGCCCCACCAGCTGTTTTCAAAGTTTCAAATTTTTTAATAATTTTAATTTCTGAAATTGCGCCCCTGTCTAATTGCGCCCGGTGCAAGTGCACCATTTGCACCTATGAAAGCGCCGCCCCTGGCTCGATGTGTCCACAATTATAGTGAGCGTCCTTTTCGTGGCCTGCTCGAAGCACGGAAATTATACAATACTTATATAAATGCACAGTCGTCACAAAAACATATCTAGATGATTTTTATATAATTGCGCAAAAACAAAATTTCACATTACATAATGGCAAAAGAGGTGCTAGTGGCTGGTGCTTAAGAAGTTTCATGTACTATGCTATACTTAAATACGTAGATACGAGGACTTTTATTCAATTCTATTATAATTTTCGTAGGCTCATGGGGGGGATTGATCACCTTGACCCCCCCTATCTACGCCACTCTGTCTCCAGCTCTCATATCCGCTTTATAAGCTTTGGAGATATTGAAATCAACCAAGCCCGGCTTACCGTTGTATATTTCAGTTGACATTCTCTTTTAGTCTGAATGAACTCCGTAGAAGTATAATGAGGCAAAGAGCTTACGTATAGGTTTAGCCATAGGTGAGACGAATTTTTTAAAAACCTCAACCCGTTGTATACTGGAGGACTGGGAGTAGCATAGTTGATATCAGGTACAGAAAGATTCCTAGAGAACATAGATAGCATTGAATCGGCCTTGGATTTGTTTTCTGTTATCTCCTTGTCTTAAAAAATCCTTCCCATATTATTCTCAGTTCTTCAATGTTAAAGCATGTATTCTTAAAGTGTTTGAATGTTGCCGTTTATGTTATCTTTATTATGGTTATAGCTTTTTCGTGAGTGTCAAACTATCACAAAACCTACCTATGTATATATTCACAGTCTAGGCTCGAACAAGATAACACTTTGGAGTTTATTGATAGAAACAAAACTTGCTCGTGATTCTTCCACGCTAAACAAGTCTCAAATCAAATATCTTTAATAAAATCATTTTTATTTTCCCCAAAAACTATACAATACGATCAGCACACACTTGAGCGCAAATCAATAAAATAGAAAACAAAAAAAAAAGAAGAAAAATGCCGCCTCAATTGTTTAGATTTCCTGGAGAAGAGGCATAACAACAGGAAACGAAAAAAAAAAACGAAGTCATCCTCAAAGTCAAGAGTTATTGCTTGAGTTATCTAGGAGGCCATTGTATAGGAAATCCCTATTTTATTGCCTAATATAATTTTATCTATTCCTGTATTGTCTTATAGGGCGGTAGCGCTCTCTATTGTTCCAATATTGAGCATAGAACCGAACACTTGACAGTGGCACATTGTTTTTATAAGGCACCAAACTTCGCAAACATGTGTTGATTGGAATGACACAATTCGAGAAAACTGCGTATACGAAACGACAAGGATATGCCTCAAAAGGATAAACAAAAATAGACGGGAGAGAGAAAAAATATATGTATGATGAAAATCCTCTTCATGGAGCATAAACGAAAGTAGACGACTATTGACGTATCCTTCAGCCTCCACACGCCCTCTCCACATACCACCCCTCGGGGGGTGTCTTATGAAAATTTTTGAAGGATAAACGAGTGAAGAGAACACGTCCTCTATTCGAACACAAAACAAAGTGAGGCACTGAATTTTTTCTTTTGTTATTCAAAAGCGGTTCCTAGAAACAGAAATCCTTATTCCCCCGGATCCTTTTGTATTTTGCTTTCATAGATCCATCCCGGAGCTCCTTTTTAGAGTAGTTTCTCAGGTAGTTGTGGAGACTATAAAGGTGAACTTTGATATGTTCAATTTGTACGGGATTTCGTTTTATCCAAAGGAGAGATATGTTTTGTCGTTCTTCAGAAACATTTTGCTGAAGGATTTTCGAGGATTCAATTGAAATCTTGTTGTTTGTTTTTTTTTTGGTTTATTAATTTATAATTTTCAGTTTATCAACATGCTACGGGGACTAATATGCTTTTGATATGACAAAATGATATTTTTAGAAAGCTGATTACACGAAATGCACGACGAAATGATGCCATCCAAAAAGGCACGCTTTTCTTAGCCTTTGAGCCGACAGGCGCAAGCTTTAATGCCTAGACCACGGAAACTGTTAGTTCCTAGTTAGTTAGTCTTTTAAAAACCCACGAACCCCTTGCCATCTCGGATGACCACGCCGCACAGTGTGACGAGGCTATGGGACAAAACGGAAAAATATATGGGATTGAATATTGAATGTTAGAACCATAATCCTTGCAAACTAAAAATAATTTTCATGCATTTTGCGAAAAAGGACGAAAAAGGATTCGGGACCAAAAAAGGATATTCTCATTTGTAGACATCTTAATGGACGGACTTTCCTATACAATCATTAGAATTTGTCGATTATATTAACTTTAATGAAATATAATTAATTATACGTACCAAGTTTGTATGGGAGTATATGAAAATTTAAAACTTCAAATGCGATTTGTAGAAGAAAAATTTTTTGTATTTAAATATAATGTAAAAAATTAATTTCATGTTTCTGTATACAAATTTTATTATATTATAATATTTACAATCAATATGGATTAAAATCAACATCAATTTCATCGTCTTCGTACTCAGAATCTGTATAATCTTCATCTAAATCTATAAGATATTTAACACGTCTTCATCTTTCGGAGTTTCCTTCTTTGCCTTTGCCCCGCCTAAAAACTTGATGTATGGGTCCGAAGAGAGGAACTGGAACAGATCAAATCTTCATTCGTAGCTATACGACCTGTTTTCCGAGTGTGTTCCAGTCGAAATCGCCGAGCATCTTTTGTACGAGTTTCCTGTGCGTCTTCAGAAAACTTTCCAATTGGTAGAAGGAAATGCTTTATAACGTCTGGCCCATGCATAAGTATCTTATGCACAGTTGCAGGCATCCTGCTACTAGAAAACGCTTTCTGAATGGATTTCTTCCTATCATCGATCGCAGCTTGATTATCCTTGTTCTTCCTGTACACCTGCCACTCGAGTTTGTAACTAATATGAAGTAGGCAGACGGTTCCTTTTTTATCGATCACTGAGGGAACTAAATTCACCACTTGGAGGACGACCACGCTTCGACGGATCGGGCTGTTTGTCTTGATCTTCGAACACCTCATCCTCCATCTCGTCCTCATCGTCTTTCAAAGTGCAACTGAAATCCTTAGCCAAATAATCAGAATTTTTTTCTTCAAAACTATCCCAACGTTTGCCACACCCGATGAATTTCTTATGTAAATTCAAAAATTCAAATCGTATGGACGTCCAACTTATCCTCCAGTACAAAACCTTCAGGTATTCGGGTCAAAATTTTGGTGAACAAATGTTCCACAGCTTCATTTTACGATGAATTCCGACGCGCCTCCATGAAATCTTTTCCGCTGATTTTAACGACGCATTCTCAAAAATATTAAAAAAAGTTAATTTGCGAGGGTTTGCGAAGGCACCACTATATGTTATTGGAAACTACATTAGTTGTACTAAAATGTGTAGAAGACCACATTTGTACCATATTTTACCATTTTTTTAAAAGCTTAAAGGAACTTCTGGGATTGAATTGAAAGTGATAATTTTTATACGATTTTTTTAATGTTCAGCAAAATTGTTATAATATCAGTCTTATTTAAATAATTTTAATGAAATAATACTATACATACCATAAACTGTTGGATTCATTATGATAAAAAATTTACTTTCACTTTGTTTTCTTACAGGACTTGTTGAAACTTCGCACACAAATTTCTAACTGATTGAAATAGAATTTGCGTGCGACCTTAACTACAACTTTCAGTTGGAATTTTTTGGTCCTGGAAGGGATATTCCAGGAATTATCACTTTACTTTTGTACATTGGGTATATGTGAAAGAAGTTCAGGACATTTCATTGGTATTCGTGAAAAATGATTTATTTCCGATTTTCAATACCTTTCGTCACACTGTGCGCCGTTACGCATGGCTGCACATTGGTGCCCATGCCAAAGCGTCCGACTACCTACTCAGTTGATTTCTAGGCAGTGCAAAAATTGATTTTACTGTTAGTTCTTAGTTAGTAGGTTTTTGAAAACCCGCGCACCCCTCGCCGTCACGAATGGCCGCACCTTCACCCATAGCTGTACAATGGTTCCCACGCTAAAGGGTCCCACTACCTTCTCTGTTGATTTTAAAGCAGTGCAAAAATTGATTTTACTGTTAGTTTTTAGTTAGTAAGTTTTTTTGAAAACCGGCGCGTGATTCCCACGCTAAAGGGTCCCACTAACCTTCTCTGTTGATTTCAAAGCAGTGCAAAAATTGCTTTAAAATTAATGCTAGTACCTATGCCTCCATTGGCATAACATTCGTGGCTCTACGTTTTGACTACTAAAGATAGCTCAACCGACTTTTCAAGCAACGCGTAAGGAGTTTTGGGTTGCTAGAGGGCAGTGCAAGCTGAGACCGAACCCTGTAAGAAGTCCGAATCGTCGGCTGTCCTAGGAAATCGGTTGAGCTGGTTTAAATGGTTTGGCCTAAAAATACTAGATACAGGGCTGCTAAAGGTAAAACTGATCTCACTAAAAAAAAGAAAGATATGAAGGAAAATAGAGGGTTTAACCAAGGATGCCTCAGAACATTAGAGACCACAGCGAACTCATAGGTGGAGTTACAAAAACTTTTGCTGGTGACCTTAGACAAAGCGTGGCTGTTGTCTAGTCCTGGCCTTATGGTAAAATCCTGTCTCGAAGAGGATAGGCATTGCAATACGCTGAGTACTTTAAACCATTGAAATAAAGTTTTGAAAGAATCTGAATTTTTGGACAGTTTTTTTGAAAAGGAAGCTTCAGTAGAGTTTTAAGACAACAAAAGAAAATTTATCGTGGATTAAAATTTGAAGTAAGATTACTTTGATATCAAAATTTCACTTACAAACTATAATTCGTGTCTCCAAAATATTTCCATAAAAAATTATTTGTTAAAAAGTTTCCTTAAAAATGACAAAAAAACATCCAAAATGATAGCATCAATACTTTACGATCAAAACTCGAGAACATTTCCAAAATGAAATATATTTTCATATTCATTAAACATTAAAGTCTATCCCTTAAAAGACGTCAAAGACTCACAACTTTTCGGTGTAATCACAACAATCCATTACAGAAATTGAGCCTCTGTAGAAAGGTCTTTGCTGAAAACTGTTCATCAGCAGAAGAATCACCATCAATTCTCCTCCAATATCCTTTAAAAATGCAACAATCTCCCTCCCTGAGTCGTTGCTCCCGCACCCCTCCTGCCCGGTGCTGGCCCCCATTCCCCGCTTTCAATCTATCAGAAGATCCCTTAAGCAGCAGCCCAGCCGGAGAGCAACACTCAAGAAAAAGGCGCAATTAATTCACGTGCATGGAGCGGCTCCTTCCTGGGTAATGGAAAAAAGGATAAACACTTTGCAACTCGTTTTAATCAATATGCCTACTTCGTTTTTAATTTCCTGCTAAGAAGTGCCCGGCCCCAAAGTAAATTATTTACCCAGCTTGATACAACTACACCAACCGACCGACCTTAGTATAAATCTGAGTGTCCCGAGTCCTCGGAAGCTGATACTGTACCTATTTTATATCCACCAGCTCTCTAGCAAGGACTATATATATATAGGTATACAGCGCTCGTTCCAAGGAGAGAAGATGGGCAAAATGGGGGGCTGTACACATACACGTATACAAGCGGAGACCTCTCCACATAGCCAGTTTCGGAACACCAGGAGCAGAGACGGGGATTACCGACGGGTTTTCGGTCAATAAATAAATATTTGCAGGGTTAATTAAAAATGTCTGATTTTCTAGGGTTCGGATGAAATATTCATTCGTCCTGGCGTACACGCTCTGCCTATATTAAAATGGCGATGAAAATTCATCCTCTTTCAATTTATTACTTCCACTTCTTTTTTGTCTGTTGTGTGCTGCCTTCTTTTAAACGAGTTTGGTTAGAAGACCTTCAGATAAATTTTAGCTCGAACAGTTGTCCTTTAAAGGTATCCTTTTAAAATTAGGGATTCCTTGACTGTGTCTTTTTTTGTATCTCCCTGGTATTTATTTGCTGTTTGTTTGTTTTTCCGAAAGGTAGTCAAGTTGTAAATGCAATGCGATCTATCAATGACGGGTGGGTCTTTGCCATGTGTGAAATAGTTTTATTTATTCTGATTCCTAGACAGGTGCTACAGCAGATCTATTTATGCAATACTATATGAAATCTTTTTTTGTTTAATGAATCCCTCTTTTCCAAATTTAGCTCGGTTTCAATGCATTATTGCTTGCTGTTGATCATTCTAGTTTTCAGCATGGGCAGAATCCTCTGACTAAAACATTGTTGGTCCCAAAATCTGCCAGGATGAGCCCGGCCCTGTCGTTGTTGAAAGCTCCATCAATATCAATTGCCGCTGCCAATGTAAACAGTTTGTATTCTAGATAGTATTCTAGCTACCTCCTACAAGAATTTCTCTAGAAAATTTTCGCTCTCATGGCTAGTAAAATTTTCTCAGGACCAAGTGTCCCATTACCTACTGTTAATGAGCAGAGAGACGTCTGGAGGAAGAAGCTGAAGGAAACCAAGGCTGGAATTGAACTGTAGTGCCAATGAATGTGACTGCAGATATATGCGGGGAGAAACTATTCACAACTTAACCCACCTTTTACATGGTCACAGGCTTCTTCCGATGATTCTAATATCCCCGGCTGCAACTTTTTAACCTGTGCCTAGGACCAGTTGTTTGCAACCCCACAAGTGGGTGTTCAGGAGAAACGCCAAGGCCTGGCGTAATATGGTTGGCAGGATAGCTTAGAGGGAATATTTCTAAGTCTAGCCATTTCGCCTATACCTTGTTTGTATATTGGCAATGTTCCCGTCATGTTTGTCTCTTGCGGCCCTGATGAAGACTCTTGCTACTTGTTTTTTTAATCCTAGAATCCAGAATAATAATATTTTCTACTTTTCTACTATTTGGCTTTGAGTATATATGAAAGATTAGAAACCGCTTTACTTTATATCGTACTAGCTGGGACCCGGTGCCCCTATGCTGCTCCCAAAAGCCAATAGTAGTAATCAGGTGATATGAATTTTAATATACAGTAGGAGAGTTTGAAAAAGCAATTTTTTGGTATTTTCGATTCCAAATAACAAAATGTGAAACTATTAGGGATCTGACATTTTGATCGAGGCAATAAAAACCATCCATTGACATGGCATTTTTCGAGATATGAATTTTCATACATTTACTACCTTAAAAACTCCCATATACCGATTTTAATTGGAATCGGAATACAATTCGCAAACTCGCCGGCCATATTGGTGCGGCCATTTTGAATTTAAATTTTGATCATAAAGTCGTTATTTGCTACCTTAAAAAACCTCAGATACAGATTTTCATTGGAATCTGAACACAATTAGCAAATTCGTCGGAAATTTTGTGGAGTGGCTTTAGAAAGTAATAAAATAGCCTATGTTCTAAGTTTGAATGTAAATAGCACATGGTTAAAATTTCATTAAGATCGGTTGCACGGTGTAGGAGCCTATAGCGATCATACTTACACACATTCATTTTTATATATATATAGATTGCGGCAGACGTTCTGGGTTTTAACAAAGCTCAACTTAAGACCTTCAACTAAGGTCAAGAGTTGGTCCAGCTTATGTTTGTGAAGTAAAGAATACAAATCTGTTTGTCAAATGTACTATCAAAACTGATACCAATAAATAATTCTCATGAACCGTCACCAAAAAAAACTACACATGTTTTACATTATTTGGCAACCACCTTCAACATTATTGACCTCCTCTTGATATGTGTAATTCGTGCTACCCCTGTTAAAAATTATTCAATTTTAATTGACTGTAGCAGAAATGTTTAATCAGCATAGTAAGTGTTATTTGCATTCTCGATGTTCACTTCTGTAGCAGTAGCTCAGCTCATCTAAACCCTTACATTCAAATCGAATTGGTAAACACTGTCATTCGACTAAGCAAATTATACCATGCTAGATGCTATTTTCGTGTGCAAACAAGAGCCGCTTCTCTTGGTTCTAGTACCCTAAGTAATGTGTCACAAAATCTTAAGTCTATTTGAAATGTGCTTGATTAGTGGGCGGATAACCTTGAGACATTTGATATCGTATGTGCACCTTAAACTCCAAATCTGGCAGGATTTGCTTAATTAAAAAGTGGAACTCAAGTTGGCGCACCATGTCTGAGGAATTAATGGCTGCCCCTTGAACCAATGTTCAAGCAAACGTCGCGAAATGAAGTCCTTCAAGCATCGGTAATCATCGGTATTTTTTCAACTGTGTATGCGAAATAATATTGTTAACAACTCCAACTTAAAAATTCCGCTGAACCAAAAATAAATTCACGTTTCCTGTGGTGATTCTTTTCTGATTTTTTTCTGCTCTGCTCTGCTTTTCTGGTTTGCGACTTGGAGACTTATTCCGAGGCGATTTTTGCAAGCTTATATAAGAGAATCTATTGGAAGGTAATTATAATTGAAAGTCATTGTTTTCCACATACCTCAACAAGAACTGCGTTTCCATGAGCCAGGGTAGAGTTTTCGTTGAGTTTACAGAAAGGTTTTACCCTCAAGTTATCTCGATGCCGTTTCCATGACGGTTCTAGGTTAAAGTGACAGATAAATAATTTTACATTGTGTCGCCTTTGGTGTTCAGTAAAGAATACTCAAACACATATGCAAAACCCGGCTTAACCCGAGTGGTTTCGACGAGTTTACTTGAGTTTAACGAAACTTTACTCAAACGCCGCTTCCATGGGCGCTTACTCTGAGTTAACACAGGGTAAACTCTGCATGGTAACATACTAAAGCATGTCTCTATCTGATCAAGGGGTGTTAAACGAAGACTCAAGAAGAAGATCGCATGCAGATTTTCCTTTCGTTATTTACTGCTACACACGAGGTGGTCGCCTTCTTAGAGTAATTCTGTAGCGTATTATGAATCTTTGCATGTGTGTTAGAGCGTGCTCATTGTTTATACTTTTGAGAAGAGAACAGAGAAAGAAATGTGCATATGTGTAAGTTTTCACCAGACAATTTTTTGATGAAAATTCTTTCGTTAAAATTTCGTCCAGTGCGTCTTTCTTTCCCTCCTCTTCTCTTGTTTCCTTCCTATAAAACCGGTTTTTGTGTACTTCTTGAGTGTCCGTGTAGCACGCCACATTAATTTGAAATCGGTCTCTTAGGATGAGGCTTAACCCACTACTGTTCTGTTGTGGTTTGTGTGCTCGGGCCTTGGTTATAGTTGACGTGAGAAAAATGAAGTTGGTTCAGCTGAGGTAAAAAGAAATTTAGCTAGTTTGAAATTTAGCTAGTTGAGTGAAGAGCTGCTTTCTGACCTGTTCGGAAAGTCTTCTACACAGGATTTATGAGATGCTACAACGAGGTAGACCAAAACTTTGCTGAAATAATGGTGCAAAACAGTACGCTCAGAGCTCCCGAAAAAAAAACAAGTTGGATTGCTCAGATGCAACAACCTTGGATTCAGATGGGGTGGAGGATACATTTCTTACGGCAAACTATATTTCGTTGACTATCAATTGCCGTCGCATGATAAAATAATATATGTTAAAGAAGCTGAATAGTAGCAATGGGCTAAGGAAATATTTGCAATGGACCTAGACATACATATATGATGTGGAAGAGGAGGAGTGTCCCAACATAATAAAAACAAGAAATGAATTAGTTTGTATAATACACCCTAACCTCAAAGTCCCCACAAGATCCCACCCAAGACTCCCGATTCCCACCAAAGACTCCCTCCAGGCTGACAGCCCATCCAAGACACACTAATCGACCCTTGTGAATTTCAACTAATTTTACACAGGTGGCGCACTTCTTCAACCCAAGACACAAGCCGCAAAAACTTCAGCCTAAGACACAAACCAAAAGCTGGATTGCAAAATATTGCGAAAGAGGTGACTGGGTATTGCCATAGCTATACTACTAGGAAGTATAGAACAGAACATAGTATTCAAGTGAAATTCCAACGAGACAACCTTTGTTGAACGTTCTCCTACTCGTGAATAAAAAAGTATTTTATAGAATGACAATTGTTCGAGCAGTCAAGTGTAAAGGTGCGTTTAAACTATACGAGTTTTTGCCAGCTATTGCTATTGCCAGTGATCCAGTCAGTGCCATGTAAACATCATGTCAGTGCACTGGTTGGGGCACTGGCAAAGCACTGACATAAACACTGACACGATTTTGCTCGTGCAGTCTAAACACGCAAAAACGTGCACTGACGTCTTTCTCGGGAGCACTGCCACTGAGTACGAGGTTTTTATTCAGAATCGTTGACGAAAAACGGTGTTAAATTGGAAAACTATTAAAAAGGCGAAGTTCTAGAGCCACAGGCGGTTATTGGACAAAAGAAGAGATTTAAATTTTAATATCTTTGTACGAAAATTGTCCAGAACTGTGGATGTTTCAATTGGGACATATCAAAATCTCTACAAGATATAATATGTACATATATCTCTAAACAAAGATAAAACAGTTGTTGTCAATAAATGGCAAAATATAAGATCACAAACGCCTTCTTTTTGGTTTCTTTTCTTCTTCATCATGAAAAAACCAGTATGCAACGATTGCTGCAGTAATATTTACTTTTTCTGTCGTGATTTAACCGAAAAATTCACTTGTTTGTTACTACAGGGTTGCCAGCGCCACATTAAATCAACCAATTCTCTGGATCTCACCACCTCAGGGAGTTATAATTTTTTTTATATTTGTTCTTCTGGTGAAAACTAAGACAAATATCGATACCCTTCATTCTAATACCACATACGAGAAAAATTCAAAATTTTTCAAGAGAAGCAAATAACTTCTTTTTATATTTCTTCTGAAGTACTTTCCGTTATTATATTTAATATATTAGCAGTAGGAAAAAGTATAATGAAAAAAGAACAAATCTGCAAAAATTGATTTTGGATACTTAAAAAATTTAGAGTCTGTTACAACTTTTTTAAGATTCGACGATGAAAAATTGTTTACTACGTCCACAACAGACATCTAGCCAAACGTATTCAGGATCGTCCGCATCGATTTTACTATGCCGGCGGATTAGACGCCCTGTGCAGAACTTCGCTCATGGCACCCTCCTCCCCTCCAAATTATTTTTCCCAAAAAAAGCGCCAAAAAAGTTATACATTTTGCAAATATGGCACCCACTGTGCAGCCCTAAAATGCACAATTTGGTGCCCTAAAAAAATCGAATAAATACATTACACACATATTTCCTCTCTGTTTTTTTCATTTCGTCTTAAGACGAACAGAAGGGGCAAAAAAAGCAAAGCATATAATCAGACATGCAACAGATGTTACGGTATTTTTTCAAAGACCTTCAGGATAAACTATATTTAATGTTCTGGCATTTGGAGCTAAGATGTGAACATTTTCGGCTTTACCAACTGCTCAACGTCCCACATACAGCTGTCCCTGGGAGAAGCATGGCTTTATCAGATCGAGTCCAACAACTTTCAGTGATTGTCCTTGTGACTGCAGTAGAAAATAAAATATATAGTTTAAAAAAACTAAAAAATACGCTTTTATTTTAAAATAGCCTAAAAAGCAAAAAATTATTTTGAATGTAAATTTTTATTGCGTATTTTTTAGTTTTTTTAAACTATATATTTTATTTTCTACTTTTTAGTCTATTATATGTCTTCCGCCATTTTGAGGGGACCGCCATATTTGATTTAAAATGACGTCACACAGCTTACTGTACTATACTTGTCATACACATTTATTTGATACCCATACCGACGGCGTCGTAAGGAAAAATGTAAACCGCTATTTTGTGTTGGCCGCCATTTTGAATTTGGAAAGACACCACACATATAATAGTATTATACTTGTCACACCCTTTCATTTGATACCCATACCGAGCGCGTTGTAAAGAAAAATGCAACCCCCGTTTTATGTTGGCCGCCACTTTCTGTTTACCGCCATTTTTAATTTGGAATGACGCCACACAGCTAATAGTATTCAACTCGTCATACCCTTTCATGTGATACCCATACCGAGTGGCTTGTAAAAAAAAGAAAATCCGCCATTTTGTGTTTGCTGCCATTTTGAATTTGGAATGACGCCAAGCTAATTGTATTCTACTTGTAATACCCTTTCATTTGATACCCATGTCGGGGATCGGGAAACACAATTGAAAAATTCAGCCGCTATCTTGGAACCGCCGTCTTGATTGTTTTACAAAAATGTCATATTGTATTGTCACGCGAACTATTCATATGGGCAAAATTTGGAGTTGATCGGTTACATTAAAGTGGGTCAAAATCAAGTTGCAAGAGGCGTAGAACGTAAAAATTGGTGACGTTCTAATTAATCTATATATGTATATAAAAATGAATGTGTGTATGTATGATCGCTATAGGCTCCTACACCGTGCAACCGATCTTAATGAAATTTTAACCATGTGCTATTTGCATTCAAACTTAGAACATAGGCTATTTTATTACTTTCTAAAGCCACTTCTAGATGGCGTTGTCATGGAGAGCTTCGTTGAAAATCATCGCAGAGCTTTGAATTTTTGCATGAAGTTCCGTGGAGGTCTCCTATGATACACCTCGAAACCCGATTTTCAAAATTCAAAATGGCCGCCGAAATATGACCGAAATTCAAAATTGCCGCAGAAATATGGTTGAATTTGCCAATTTTATTCCGATTCCAATGAAAGTGGGTATCTAGGGGTTTTTAAGGTCGCAAATAACGAATTTGTGGTCAAAACTTATAAATTCAAAATGGCCGAGGAATTTGCTAATTGTGTTCCGATTCCAATGAAAATCTGTATCTGAGGTTTTTTAAGGTAGCAAATAACGACTTTATGATCAGATCCCTAATAATTTCACATTTTGTTATTTGGAATCAAAAATACCAAAAAATTGCCTTTTTCAAACTCTCCTACTGTATATTAAAATTCATATCACCTGATTACTACTATTGGCTTTTGGGAGCAGCATAGGCGCACCGGGTCCCAGCTAGTTAATTAAAAAAAACTTATTAAAATTTCGAAAAACGGAAACTTTTAGTCACCTGTTGCATCTACACATCTACAAAAAAAAATCAGATTTCTATCTCTTCTAGTTTGGTTCCAACGCGCGACGGTACGCACAAGCAGACACACAGACTCACAAACACACAGACACACATACTGACAGACACTTTCTTTTATTAATATAGATAGAAGATAGGACCATAGAATTTTGTTTTATTGTGACTTTTTCTTTCATGGTTTTGCAACTGCTGCGTAGAGAATTGCAAAATACATAATAATCTTTCACAAAAAAAATTTCCCTAAAAATGCTCATACGTGGTATTAGAATGAGTGTTTCGAAATATATTTTCAGATATTTTGGGGTTCTAATTTTTTATTTATTAATTTTAAAAAAATCGAAAATTGGAATAAAACTTTTTCCAGTATTTTCAAAATTCTTTTTTTGAAAAAACTCAAAAACAGATTTTTTTATTCTTTTGGAGAAAATATATTTTGCGCATACACTCTTAAGGTACATATACGCCAAAATTTAGGATGGGAGGACATTGGGTTCATATTGAAATAAAATATTTTGTACATTGTGATTTTGTTCAGTTTGAAATTGCATTTTTTTGCAATTCCACACGATATATCTTTTTCAGTGAACTGGACACTGCAAATCCAAGTGTTTAGCAGGTGTTTGGAAATAAAATACTCTAGTGTTTTCTTTCTAAACGATAAGGCGTTTTAATGGCGGGCAGTGCTTACTTTTAAAACAACAGAAGCGGTTAATGCACAAAATCTAAACGCTAAAGAGTTTTATTCTTCAACACATAAAGCGTTTAAGAGAAGTTAAACGGGTAAGGTGTTTACCAAAAAATTCTAACCTAAACACAAGTGTTTAAAAGTAAAACACTTATTCGCCAAATAAACCCTTGGGAAGGTAAACACTTAGTTATGATAAAACACATATGGGGAACTAAACGCTCTAGCGTTTTATTTTTAACCGGTAAAGTGTTTAGGGGTTGGGAAGTGTCTCTCTAAAAATGAAATACTGAGTGATCCACTTAGAGGTACTTTTTTCAGAAATAAAAAAATAAAAACTTTAATATTATCGGGTAATTTTTATTATCATACAAAAGACCTAGAATTTTAAGAAATATGGAAGTTATTGCATTTTGACATTAAGCTTTATGAAAAAACCAAAAAAACACTCAATTAACAATACTTACACTATAATGCTTGAAAATAAGCTTCTATAAAAATTAAATTTATTTTAAATTTATCACATGAAATAAATAGGTTTCAACATGCTACAGTCCAAATTATAGCTCAAACTATGTATTTGTTAATTAACAATTGGCCAAAATACAAAAAGTTTTAGATTTCGAGCTCATGTTAACAAAAATGAACTTTATTTTTTTTTAAACTAAAGATCCCAAAATTCTTTACGAGATTTGATAAACAATTTTAAATTCTTTTTTCAAAATGGCCAAAAAAAATGCAATTGCTGTTATTTGAGTAATAAGCAAAAGTAAAAAAAGTAACCAAAATTACATCCAAAATTATTTTAGAATATACCTATTCTTCTTTTTTTGGCCTTTTTTACTTCATTTGTTGTTTTCATTTATTTAACTTAGTTTATCCTGAAAATTTTACGCCTTTGTTGACAGGTATTATTTTTAATATGAAAATAAAACCATAAAGCTGCTTAAATATTACGAATTTAAAATTATCAGTATTTCAAAACGATTAAAACTTTTTATTTTCACGTCTCCCCTTTTGATTAACATTGTCGACACTATCAAAACACTTAAATGTTAATCAAATGGGTGACGTCAAAATAAAACGTTTTAAGCGTTTTGAAATAAAACACTTTCAAAAGCTGAGATTTGCAGTGATAAGACGAGAAAAAATATGAGCGACCCATATTTCACGCAGTTATGCTAATGCCCGCCAAGGGTACCATTTAGCATATTCAGTAAAGCGCATCTCGTCCTATCACGGAAGTCAAGCAATATTGGAAGTGGTTTGTACTTAGTCGGGGGACCGCTTGGAAAAACGGCACTCGGGTTGGATTTTTTTTTGTTTTTTGTTTTTTTTTTATTTTTTATTTTTTTTTCACTTTTTGCAATGATAGTATTATGTTTTAATATAATATTGATTAATAGTTCTATCAACAAAATGTTTATTATTCATAACCAAAAACACCCTACAGACGTTTACTAAGAAAACACTTAAGTGTTTAGTCATTAAACGCCGCTAAGTGTTTAAAATTCGTCTACAACGGTTTAAACGCTTTAAGTGTTTAGAAAGTAAATACTTGAGTTTACAGTGGATTCCCAATGTAAGCACCATCAATTTCTATTACCAGTGCTCTGGAAAAAAGTGTCAGTGAAGCACTGGCAATCCCTCTGTCAGAGAAATATTTGCCAGTATTCTCTGCTAATGTAAGCAGTGTGCCAGTGCACTGGCTGCGACTGCCAGCGAAAACTCGTATAGTTTAAACGCACCTTAAGAGACAAGCCAGTAGGCAAACTGTTGTACCTGTTCTGTTCTACAAAAATGAGATATAGGGATGTACTTCAATAGACCAAGCAGTTTCCGCGATACTATACGGGCCAATACCTCACCAAAAGAGGAATAAGTAAAAGAAGGACTGGTAAACAACTCGCAAAAATATGAAATTTATTTCCTCTCTGTGAATTCCCCAAGCATAACAGTCTTAATTACTACTTAAAGAAAAAGTAGATAAAAATAAAAAACGTTTATATCTTCTAGTTTATCGCATTGTCTCTGCACCTCGTTCATCTACACATAATCTTCGTTAATGGTTCAGCACTCCTTTAAACTTTGTTAATTTTCCTTATGATCTTATAATAATGTTTAACCTGTCCTAGTGCTCTATATATACAACCAGAAATGCAAAAGGTTTTTAAGTTCGTAGATATACTATACATAAAAGTGCACGGATAGAGGAAGAGCAGAAAAATACCAACAACAACAACAGCAACTAAAAAATAATAAAAAAACACACCCACACACAACCCTGGAATAAAAAGAAGTTCTGAGCAAGCTGAAGCAAAGGATGCAAGGATGAAAACTCATAGCGTTATTATAATCTTTTTCATCATAAGGTATTAAAACACGCTGAAAGGACTTTCAAGTATAGCGGCAAGAAAAGTGTGTGTTCACTATCGCAAAAAAGTGTGCTTAATTAAAAAGTTGCTCAACGTTTTTGCTGTTCCAACAAAAAAAAATCTATTAAACTACTTTCAAGTTATCCTTAAGTATCCAATCCCGAAATAAAAATGCTTAAAAGACTCTCTCTCTCACGTTTTTATGTGTTATGTGTGTGTAAAACACTATTTTGTTGCATTTTTTTTTTTGAAACATGGATGTATAAATAGTTAAAAGGGTTTCTCACTAATCAACTCAGGAAGTAAAAGGGAAGAGTGTATTTTGGATTTTTTGTTTTAAAGGAAACTGAAATTTTGTTATTTGAGAAACGTAATCCTTTCGTTTAAAAAGGATAATCTGAAAGAAGATATTTTTTTTTTAATTTAAAAGAAATCTTCTTAAGCAAATTGAAAAAAAAAACACTCAAATTAATGTTGTAGTCCATAAAAGACGTAAATGTCATGCCCCGACCCAGCCCCCATTAGCTAAGCACTTGTCCTAGATGCAGAAACAATTCCAAATGAAAATTACTTTTATATTGATTACTGGCAAAAATTCAATTAAAAAGGATCAAATTGAAATTTTACCGAAATTACACAATATCAAGTCGAAAACGAGCGAACGGGTTGACGGGCCGAGCCCAGCAGGGTCGTCCGTCGACGATGATGTTTTAAGCATCATCATCCTTTTTCATTTCCATCATCAAATCGGGTGCTCTCTATATTAACCATTCTGGCCCCACCCCGCGCCAGTATATTTAGATAGATCTAATCGTAATGGGTGCCAAAGTGAAAACTAAATTATCTTTGACGTAATTTCCACTCAGGAAGCGAACTTATTGTGCAATTTCCCTCCATTTAATGGCCTCACAAATGGCCCCTTGAGAGTTGGGCGTTTCGAAAGCAACTAATTTTCATGTCGATTTCGTTATTTGGGGCATTGCTAATGAGTTTTGTATAAACTAAACAAACAAACAGAGTAAGGCTCAATTTTTGGACACTATTAACGTTCATCCTTTTTTCTCTTGTTTTTTTCCAGGCAACTTCTTTCGCCTAATATCCAACAGAAACACTACCACGTCGGAGGATACCTTGTGGATGGAAATCGTCATGTAAGTATATATGTAGTTTTGTTTTTTGTTGTGTGTGTGTATCTTTCTTTATTTCATGTTTTATTAGTAATCTATCTTTAAACTGAACACACTTTATGTATCTATTGACAGAGCCTTAAGATAGTGTGTCATTTATATCGTATTTGGTAGTAAACATTTTGGTCAAAGGTGCAATTAGTGGGATTGGGACGAATATTGATGAAGAAATCATTTGACATTGATTGACACTTTAAATTGAAGGGTTTTTGTATCAATAACGAGTTGTTATGCAGACGATAGTTGGCTAGACTGTAGGAATGGAATATAACTGTATCTAAAAACATATAGATGATAAGTTCGGCTGAGCAGTGCTTTATTTACTGATTAGTCATTCAATGAAAACTAAGTTTTATGAATCGGACGCTTCACAAAAAGAGGCACCTCCTCTTTATTTGAGTAAGTTCGTTAAAAATAAAGCACTATATTTTTTTCTACACTCGAATTTTATTGAGAATAGAGAATAACGTAAAACCTTGGTCTATTAGTTTTAAAAATGCAAGCTCAGGGCTGATTCATTTTTTAGCTTGATTTTATCTTGAAAAGTATGCGATCTAGGTTGTTATTGTTTAAGTGACATTTTTAGGTAATTGTTTGGTACATCAGAAACGAAAGAAAAAAATACGGATAATAACGCATTTTTTTGAGAAAAATGCTATAAAACGAAGAATCTTGGATGGTTTAGATGGAAAATATCGATTTTAAGCCTACATATATTCTAAACGGAGCAGCTTAAGTTTCTATTCTTTATAACGAATTGAAGAATACACAATTACCTAAAAAACAAGCCTAAATATGTGTTTCTAATAATCGGTTTAGGAGTTATTAACGTTTGAGTACATTAACGCCTCGGTAGTCTAGGGAGTAAGGCGCCTGGCTACTATCCCAGAGGTCCCGGGTTCGAGTCGCGAGAACCCACAGTCCTTCGCCTTTCCCACCTTCCCTCCTGTCATAGCCTTCCGCTGGCACTGCCCCGCTCCACCAAGCGCATGTCATCGGTTGGTTGCTGGGATTCAACTTGTTTCAGGAGGCATAACACTCCAGCGAGTTGTTTCACATTGCCCCGATGCCAGAGTCGCAATATAAATGGTTGGGTTTGGGTGGTTGTGGCAGTTCCTTCCTACTTCTCTCTTCCCCTTCACTATCTATCGACTAGAGCTTGCTGTTCGACATTGCACTCTATACGAAGAAAATAGATTGTCGACAGTACAAAGGGCTTTCCCTGAGCTCTAGCTTCCACATAAAAAAAAAAAATTAAGAACTTTTCAAAAGGTATTTTTGTGAACACCCTGTACCTCAGTGGATAGTACCGCTAGGCCGGCTCCATGACAGAGCCAGCTATGACCATGATTCGCTCACTTTTCATAGAATTAGAATCGACATAAAGATCTAGCTCCGAGCACTTATTACAATGCCTCAGAATTTTGTATAAATAGTTCGCTCAAATTAGGAAAAATTAAATAAATTTTCCCCACAGCTATGGAACCGGTGCCAAATGAAGGATTTCGGTCGTCTATACATGATTTTCACAACCCGCAGTTGGAAACAAGGGTTGTTTTTGAGAAATATACAAAGACATGATGGTTTTAACCTTTTTTTCTATTTTGAGGAGAAACTATGCGTTATGGTGAAAATATCAATAGAGCAAAGTTTTAGGGCATAAAATTACCTACAAATTTTGTCTTCACTGTTTTTTGAATTCCGTATATAGTCCATGGAAATGGTACTTTAACATTGCAAAAATGCAGGACAAGATTTTTTTCTTGGGTTGTGTAGGGGGGGTCGGTGTTAGCTTAAATTTGAGTTTTCGAGTTCCCCACCCCCCCTTTTGGCCGCCATCTTGGAAAAGGTGTGCAAATGGTTTTTCCACTATATCTCCGTAACAGTACATCTTACAGAAAATTTATAAACAGACTTTTTGTTTAGAATTAAATTATCTACAATTTATTCTTTAAGCGTTTTGTCGTAAATTGAAGAATTAAGAAGTTATAAGCCTTAGAACACAAAAATTAGTCACAATATTTTCTTTTAGGGGCTATAACTTTTTTTCCTTCAATTTTAACAAAAAAAATAATAACAAGTTTTTTGTAGAGGGTTTCATAACGAATAATTTCTATTCATTCTTTTTTTAATTTTGTTCACTACGAAGGGTTCACAGCGCCCCGAAGGTATCAAAGTGACAGATTTTCTGAATAATTTTTTACGATTTTACCTCCTCCTCTCCCTAGAATTTCTCAAAAACAGGTTGCAAGTAATAATAATGTATGAATGACTTTCCGTTTGAAGAAATGCCGATGTTTGAGTAATGCAATAAAATTATTTATTACGGTTTTTTATTATTGTTATGGTATGTTTTACAAGGTACGAGATGGTTTAAAATGAAATTCTTTGAATAATAACATGTATTAGTTTCTCCAATTTTTGAAAATAATTTGTGTGATGAATGAATGACTTTACGTTCTAAGAAATGCCGATGTTTGAGTAATGCAATAAAATTATTTATTACGGTTTTTTAATTTAATTAATATTTTCAATTTTGGTAGATAGCACAACTGAATAACACGTACACTTTTATAAAATTGAAAATTTTACTAAGATCAAACTGAAATTACAATTTTGAAATTACACTAAAATAATTCAAAATTTTCCCACAAAATGAATACGTCCGTATTTTGCTAGATAATTAGCATAACTGAATGAAGCACTATTTTTTGCAGCCCTAACACAAATTATTTTCAAAAATTGGAGAAACTAATACATGTATTATTCAAAGAATTTCATTTTAAACCATCTCGTACCTTGTAAAACATACCATAATAATAATAAAAAACCGTAATAAATAATTTTATTGCATTACTCAAACATCGGCATTTCTTCAAACGGAAAGTCATTCATACATTATTATTACTTGCTACCTGTTTTTGAGAAATTCTAGGGAGAGGAGGAGGTAAAATAGTAAAAAATTATTCAGAAAATCTGTCACTTTGATACCTTCGGGGCGCTGTGAACCCTTCGTAGTGAACAAAATTAAAAAAAGAATGAATGGAAATTATTCGTTATGAAACCCTCTACAAAAAACTTGTTATTATTTTTTTTGTTAAAATTGAAGGAAAAAAAGTTATAGCCCCTAAAAGAAAATATTGTGACTAATTTTTGTGTTCTAAGGCTTATAACTTCTTAATTCTTCAATTTACGACAAAACGCTTAAAGAATAAATTGTAGATAATTTAATTCTAAACAAAAAGTCTGTTTATAAATTTTCTGTAAGATGTACTGTTACGGAGATATAGTGGAAAAACCATTTGCACACCTTTTCCAAGATGGCGGGCAAATGGGGGGGGGGTGGGGAACTCGAAAACTCAAATTTAAGCTAACACCGACCCCCCCTACACAACCCAAGAAAAAAATCTTGTCCTGCATTTTTGCAATGTTAAAGTACCATTTCCATGGACTAATAGTTTCGCCGCTATAGGCCGTTTTGCGCCCTTTTCAGATTCTGTTGATAACACTGGGCAACAAAATTCGAACTTTGTCGTGCCACACGGACTTCACTTATATATTTTACTTTGATGAGTGACTATTAATAAAAATAAGATTTTCTATCATATTTAGCCCCTCATCGTCCAGCAGTATTCGCCCAACATTTTTGGGTTCCATTTGCCCTTATAGCGCTTTTCCATCTGTGAAATGTCCTGATGGAACCATTCTCCGTGCTCATAGCTCACAACGATGGAAATTCTCAGGAAAAAATCCAGGTGTGAGTCTAAAAAATGAATCTTGAGTGACATGTTGCAACCCAATGCTTGATAAGCCAATAACAGCTCGTTAACAAACTCTGTGTAGCTGTCACTCTTATGGTTCACTAGAAAATTTGCAACAACTTTATTAAAAGATATCCATGCTCGTTTTTCTAGATCATTCAATTTTTCTTCAAACACTGGATCTTTTATTTACTCCCTGATTTGAGGGCCAACGAAAATACGCTTTTTATCTTCGCATCACTTATTTTAGGGATTTTTCTTTTAGAAACAAAAATCAGCTTCCATTGCGATCCATCGCCTTAACAAAATTTTTAGTAAGGCCTAATTTAATATGCAATGGCGGAAGAAGTAATTCAGACTGCTCTGCAAGAGGAAAATATTTCACATTTTTCTGTACAGGTGTTAAAGATGCTCGCGGATGCCATACTTTTTTATGATAATGGTCTTCTCTGTATCGATCCCATTCACAGAGACTTATCAACACATCACAAGAAATCTGAGGCCAACCGAAACAAAACTACTGCAGTTTACTAACGAGGGTAGGTGGCGAAAACAGTATTAGCTATGTGAGTTCGTGTGGCATGATCAGTGTTGACCAGTGTAATAAAAGCGACCAAAGAAAAGCCGTTGAAAAACTGCAACTACTACTTTGATCTCATTTAATTTTTCATAGAAATCTTAATTTTGAATTATGAATTAATAGATTAAATTAAGCTGAATCCTCCTCTTTATAATTTTAAATTATAGTGTTATAAAAACTTGTCAATAAAAGAGAATATTTGACAGGATTTGGCGAAAAAATGAATAAAAAAGGTAAATCTAATTTTTTGAATATTAGTCCGCTCAAATGAGTCAAAAAATAGCTGTTCAGCTATGAGCAGAGCAGTGCTGGATTTACCAACAAGCAAAACAAGCAATTGCTTGTAGGCCCCCACCCTCAAGGGGCCCCGCGCCTCTTATTTTTTGTTTGGTTGGTCTTTAGATAAAAGGGAAGTAAACAAATTGTTTGGCCATAATGTTTGCATAATATATACAACCGTGATAGCTTTACGACTAAAACAATAAAGACCCTTTTACATCCCAAGCGCAAAGTGGAAACCCAAATTGGAGGTCTTTTATCGCATAGAAATTTTGTATGTTTTTCTCTCTGTGGCACGAATGTGGATTCCAGACAGATGTAAAAGCATACAAATTTCTCCAAAGAGCTCCAATTTGCGTTTCCAATTTGCGATTGGGATGTAAACTAAACGTAACTACGAACATTTCAAACTATTATTTGCGAACAACTATGTCGCAGAAAATGTTAGCGGACGTGAGTATTATGAGTATGGAACATGATAAGCTGCGATCTCTTCAGCTCCAGATGATCATCGACCAATTTTCTGCAGAGAAGAGCAGACAGAAAATTAACTTTTCGAATCCATACCAAAAGCACTGTTTTATTTATGCCAAGTTGTTCAAAATGTTGAAGATGTTCAATCTACAAGATGTTCAAATATATAGTTGGCAGGGGGAGGGGAGTTAATTAAGGGACCCATCACAATATTGTGCTTGGGGGCCCCGCAACATATAAATCCGGCACTGGCTATGAGGCCGGTGCCAAGTGAAGGATATGGGTTGTCTTTACATAATTTTCACAACCCGTAGTTCGAAAAAATTGTGGTTTTTGAGAAATATGTGAATTTTAGAGATTTTTCGTCTTTTTCTCTATTTTGAGGAGAACCTATGCATTTTGGTGAAAATATCAAGAAAGCAAAGTTGAAGAGTATAAAATTACCTACAAATTTTGCTTTCACTATTTTTTCGAATTCCGCATAGTCTCACCGCTAGCGGCCGTTTTGCGCTTTTTTTATATTTTGAGCCAAAAATATCCATTTGTATGAAAAATTAAATGAGATCAAAGTAGTAGTAGTCCGGGGAAATCAGCAAAAAAACGCACGAAAGGGGAAAAGATTCCAAAATGGCTGATAATTCGTACACAGCTTCCTTGGAACTTTTTAAGAAAACAATTTCGGAATCACAAAAAAACATGGTCGCCGGATATATCACTTTTTGGCAAAAAAAAATCACTAACTGGTTTTTTCGAAAAAAATTTTTGATCAGTCAATACGAACCGTTATTGCATACAAAAAAGCCCTCTTGTAAATTTTTCGAAAACCTTTACCTTTCCGAATAATTCAAGGTTGCAACGGGTAGTTCAAATTAAAGATATTATTATTTATTATTCTAAAATTTATTTTTACATAAACAAAACTTTTATTTTGAAGAATACAAAAGAAATTCAAAGGGGCTGTTGAGTACCGAAGTGGTCGCTTCTACAGTTGGTGCTTGAATGAAATTCATTGAGTTGTGTCGCTTCTTTTATAGGCTGGCTGCACAGCGTTCTGAGAACGCAGATTCCTATTGGGGTGCGTGTGGTTTATTTCAAGGAATTTTGTGGCCAAAAAGTGATTTTTGGAAACTTTGACCTTGAATAACTTCGAAATGGTTAGGTTTTCGAAAAAATTACCAGAGGGCTTTTTTGTGGGCAATACCGTTTCGCATTGATTCATCAAAAAAAAAATTCGAAAAAACAGTTTTTTAGGATTTTTTTTCCCAAAAAGTGATATCTCCGGCAGCCATGTTTTTTTTGTGATTTCGAAATTGTTTTCTTAAAAAGTCCCAAGGAAGCTGTGGACCAATTTTTAGCCATATTGGAATTTTGTCTCCTTAAAATGCTAATTTCCCCGGACTATAGTTACAATAGACGCTTTAATTTATCAATAGAATCTGAAAAAGACGCAAAATGCTCTTTAGCGGCGAAACTATGCAGAATTCGAAAAAATAGTAGAAGCAAAATTTGTAGGTAATTTTATGCTCTACAACTTTGCTTTCTCAGATTTCTTTTCGGTAAACATGATTATGTTTTATGAAATATTTTTTCACCGGTAAATGGAATTTTAAAATTCCTCAACAAATTGTGAAGGATGCAGGCGGCTACAATTAATTTGTTAACTACTTCGGGTTCTAGAGAAATTGGGGTATGAAATAAACAGAAATATTAAGGCATTATCCCAAATGCATTTTCTTTAGTTCTTCTTGTCCTCGAATGTCGAAAATTATACGTAGCTTTTGTAATATCGTACGACGACTGACTTCGAGTTATACGTTTTCATCATAGTTGGGGGCAAATGCTTAATCTCCAATTAAAACAAAATGCAATGTAATCCGTGTCCCTGGGTTAGTCTCTGGATCAGAAAATGGAAATTCATCATTCATTATAAATTTTGCCATATTAGCATAATTCCACATCTACAGGATTTCTTATCAAGCTCAACAACATATCTTCTTCATCTGCATCCTCCTGTTGTAATAAAAAGAAATTCCTTTCCCAACTCATTCTTATTACTCCCCTAGACAATTGACTGTTCCTAACTGAAATATATTTGCTTGGAAACCACACGCGACGAACTTGCGTTACTTCAATGATAACGCAAGTTCGCCGGCGTAATTCCGTCGCCAATTTTCATCGGCGCAATTCCTTGGTAACAGTAGCTTTAGTTCCACAGCCCACTAGGCCGAAAATAAGATTAGTGCAGGTTTTTTTAAAAATAGTCGACAACATTTGATATCAGCGGCGTTTAACTCAACACGAGTTTTATGGTCCCAATCAAGACTAAATTGGATGTTCCTATTGATTCAGTTTAACATGAGTTCGCGATCACTAAGGCAAGGTTTGGTACGTGCTGAGCGCGCATTCTCCAAGACCCAAGAGTAAAACTAAATAGCGGCTTTACTGAGGCTGTAGAATAGGCTGGAGGAGACTAATAGAAGATCTTTTATAAAGATTGCGGACACAACACTGATGGAATTGATACCTGGGAATATCGGCAGTGATGGTTTGTGTGGTTTAAACTCGGTGCCATAAAATACTATCTTAATAGAACGGCTAGAAGGGAAACTCTTCAGCTAGTGTTCTCATACTAGTCAAAACCAAAAACTCTTTTTGCCATATTCTGTCTTGGTTGTTATTGTTACCTTTTTGTGGTTATAGGAAGAATATGATCTTATTTCCGTGGGTGTGTATAGACTATGGGTATTGCTGGGTCTAGTGGATTTATGGACTTCAAGCTCTAAGAACCCTTCTTTATTGTTCTTTATGGTGTTACAGACTTTGCTAGATGCCAAGGGCCAGACGTTTTTACGGCCAGTGGTAACAGTTACGTTCCTGATGGTTGACTTACAGGATGACAACAAGCGACGACAACAACACTTGAACTGTGGTGCTATCAATCGGAAATGCTATTAACTGTGCAGATAATTCAATCGTGACTATCCATTTAGCGCTAACGCAAGTAGCCATTCAAATATCCCAAAAATTTTAGTTACTGATAATGACAATTCAATCAAATAGGCAAAGTTAATATTTCATTACCACCACAGTAGTTGTTTAAAATCGCCCCTTAAAATTTTGCATAACCAATTTTCACCATTTAAAATCTACTTTAAATTCAAAATCAGATTGCGAAAAGGACCATGCACCACACACCATCCCAATGCCAATGCAATTCTGCCCAAAAAACTCTTTTGGCATTAATCGATAACCAATTCGCATCTGCAATGTCATCATTATAAATACGTTTCACCTAAAATCGTTAACATATAATATTCCTGTGTGTTCGCTTATATATCTTTGACACTTAATTTTGAGTGAGTTTTATATATATGTACATTATATATATATATATTTGCATGAAAATGTCGAGGAAAAAATAACCTATTGGTGTGCCAGGAATCTAGCACCTAGAATCGTAGATAGTCACACATATCGCAATTTGCGTTTACTTGTTGACAGCAAAATTTTAGCTTTATGGCCCCCGGGGAAAGATTCGACGTAAAATTTACAGCCAGGAAAATAATTTCCCGAATTTATTTGATATGGTAACATGAGAAAATTGCTTTTCGGCAGATATTGGAAAAAATTTACATTCGAATTTATTTTATTTTTTTATTATAATTTTTTTTTGTACATATTTATTTTGTTTAAGGAGTGTGGTGCAGGGAAAGAATGTTATTCGATAGGAGAAAATTTTAAATGGTTGGGAAAATGGTTTGATTCCATTTTTATTGCATTTTCATTAACCTTTTAAAAAGTTGTTTTCAGCCTGAAGGAAAAATTTATTTATACTAATATCCAAGCCTGGAAAGCCAAATGGTTGGGGCTAGTGATGAGCAAGACTCGTCTTGCAGTGGTATTGCATTCTTGCCTGTTTTTGCACATTTAGCAGGACCAAAGCAAAATCAAGACAAGACAGGACAAGACAAGACTGCAAGTTCAAGATAGCAAGACTTTTTGGTCATCACTAAGTGCCAAAAGTCTTGCAGTTTAAGAAAAGATGTTTGAACAATTTTTTAATTTACTTAAACTTTAATTACTCTTCAACCATTTATTGTAGAGCAACGTAATTAGGCCCAGTTTTTAGAGAAATGTACATTCTTTATTTTGATATCAATTTCATCAACCTCAGTCACTGCGTTCAGAAAATATGTTAGTTCAAATCAAAATTTTGTTTTTTTAAACTAAAATTTCAACTAAAACCACCTTTTTATCCAAAAAATACGTAATTAACCGATAATTTTTTTTCTAAAATTGGAAAGCTTGGACATTTTCCTATCAATAATGTCCGGAAAATTTTTATGCTACGGCCTTTACTTTTGAAGTTATTAGCAAGTTTGATGTTAAAGTTTGCCTTATTTGGTGCTTATTTGGTACTTTTCCACAAAGCTTATGTGAAAGAGTACTAAAAAGGTACGTAATATAGTCAATTTTCGCATCAAAATTGCTTATTACGTCAAAAGTAAAGGCCTAGCATAAAAATTGTCCACACATTATTGATAGGAAATTGTCCAAGCATTCCAATTTTGGTAAAAAAATTATGGGTTAATTAGGTATTTTTTGAAGAAAAAGGTGGTTTTAGTTGTATGTATCTCAGTGGATAGGATAGGTCCGATAGCCCCATTCTGTAGAACAATTTTTTTCTCCAAATATACCCAGGAGTCACCCTTTAATGGAGTAGCATCTTAGTCGGGAACACCCTGTATAGTACCACGTGGGCAAAGCCATGGGGCAAACACTAGTAGTTAAATTAATTAACCTGTAAAATGTTAGTTTGTAAATGTGTGTTTGTTTGCACATCACAATGTCATATTTAGACTGCAAACTACTGAACCGATTTTGATGAAATTTTTACAACTTCAAAGTATATCAAATTAAATGTTACATTAAATAATTTTATGTAGGTGCTTACTTAAATTACAAATTCAAGCTTACGTTTCTTTTTCGCGAAAACGTTGATAATTTCATCGATATCCTGGTCCACATCTTTGTGTATATTTAGGAGAGCTACCCCGGATAATCTTTCCTGTGCCATTGAGGCAAGCAACCAACATTTTACTCGGCGAAGAGTAGAAAACGATCTCTCTGCGCGAGCTACGCTGACCGGGGGAGTTCCCAGTATTTGTAAGAACAAAAAACCCCTTAAGGGAGTAAAACTTCCCCTAGTTTAGAGTTGAATTTTTTTTGAATTTCTTTTTGCTCCCTTTAAAATTAAAAAAAATTTAAAAAATTGTATAGGACGAAGAAAATGGGGAATTATCTTCGCGACCATAAAGGATACTCAGTAGACCGGTTCTCGTTCGATTGCATAGGTCAAGCGGTATTGGACGTCGTTAGTGCTTAGTTGGGGACTCCTTGGTAAAACAACACCCGCATTTGGAATCGTGTATGGTGATGCGGATGCATTTATAAATGTTTATGCATGTAGCGGGAGCATGCATGCCATGCCTGTAGTGGGAGCGTGTATATCCGTGTGGCATTGGATTTTTTATGTGGTAAAATCAAGCTTAGGAATCACCCTTTGTACTACTAGTCCGTCATGTCGTTCAAGTCATGGTGCGATTTCTAGTAGTAAGCTTGATTTGAAGGATAGGTTAGGGATAGGTTAGGGGTTTGCGAACGTACAAGATTTAGATGACGAAGTTGTAAAAAAATTAATGTATTAGTTTCATCAAAAACTTGGATGAAAAATGAAGAATATAATGAGGACTCCGCTAATGTTTTAACATCTCATACAGATATACAAAAACGCTATCGCTTAGTCACCATAAATCACCATGAAATGTATGTAGGCAGATCTATGGCAGAAAAAGGATAGATGAATTTGATGGTAGTTATTTATGTATTGCCGCATAAAACTTGACGCAAAATAATGTAATTCATACTGAAGGTTCAAATTTACTTGGTCAAAACTTCAACTAAATCCCCAAGATTTTGGGTGGCGGTTTCAATATTATTTTTTCATTAGATACCAGGTCCGAACTTTATGGAAGAAGGGGAAAGTGGGGGTGATGAGAGGTGCCACCCCATTTCTCCTTTCATCCACAAAGTTCTTGGTAGTGAAACGTCTAAACAGACCCAATATTGACAAAAGTACCACGAAATATGGAACCTCACTTGATGCAGCTTTTACGCGATTTTTAGACCAGTTTCAATCGAAAATATTCCAGTTATCTTAAAACCTTTACTTTGCTTTTTAGGTTTTAATGTAAATATCTTGTATCAAGTCCCTCGGTAGGCTCGTCACTATACTTCATGCATGTGGTGTTTGCCTTACTTTTCTGAAAGCGTACTAAATATCCGATAGACCTCCACTATATCAATTGCATATTGTTAGCTGGTTAATATTTTAATAATTGCGGCATTTGTTGGGTAAAAAAGTTTTACTTCTAAAGTGTGGTCTTAAGCACACTCAGTTTTTTTTTATTTTATTAAGGCATAGGATGTAATATCAATCTCAATAGTCCGTGAAAGCGTGACGTCACAAGTCTATTAGGGTTGTGGGCATGCCCATCGTGCCCACAACGGTGGATCCGCCCTTGACCCCAACTCTGTCGCTCTCAGTGTCACTAGAGGCATTGCGTTTGTCAATAAGACCTTCCCTACCTTCGCCAAATAGATAGTTTAATAGAGAAAGTATGAACACCCAGGATAGAGAGCCCGCCTACAGACCGTTTAGCTGTTCTCCGAACAAGTCACTTCGCTGCTAATTTTAATTGCTTTAACTGTTTTTCAACAGGCCTGTTGACTGGTCAACTAATTCGTACTGAAGCATGAATCTCATATCTAAGGTGTAATTCCCTACACCATAAAGATTCTTCATACAAAATGTTACCAGTAGTGCGATTTGCTTCAATCACTGTATCGGTTGCAACACTGACTGTGCTAGAATCCCCATATTAATACTATTCTTGTTGAACTACTGCTCCAGTACAGCATTCTCTGTACTAATTCCCTATAACAACAACCCAGCGCTAAGCTAAAAAGCACTTAATCTCAAACTTCTCCGTCATAACGATCAGTTACCCTTATACTTCTAAGCCGTTTGGCATGCCTCCCTACTAGCAATTCACGCATTGACCAAATAAATCAACATTTCCTTAGCCATAAATCCGGAAATAAATTTAGCCCCGAAATTTTCCAAGTAATTAAAGGGTAAACCCATTTAGGGACTAGCGTTTTGGGAAAACATTGTCCAAATCATCCACTATCATCATTTCTGTTTGAAAATGGAAACTTTCTTACGCTAGAAAAAAAAGCAGAGAAGGAGAGAGACACTAGAAATCGAGAAAATATAGAAAAGGACGCCGCGCAATATCATGAAATGCACAGAAGTTAAATTTCGGAACAAGCGCTAAATTTTATTTTGTGATGACAATGGCGACTACTAAAACAAAGCCCTTCTGTCTGCAATATTAAGAGCCATTACTCAATAAGACAGAGCTCTCAGGATATAAATTAAAAGTTAATGGAAAGTTGGCGAAATTTACAGCGTCGTGTGTTAAGGATATTAAATTGCTATCGGCAGATTTAATGGAAATCCTGTTAAAGGAGCTTATACCAGCGGCAAACCGTTCCCTTAGTTACTACATACTACAGGCACCATCTGGAGCTGTGATATTTTAGTGTTGTAAGTGTATTGGTGTGTGTGTGTTAGGCAAGGATATACAATTTTATAGCTGCAGCTTTTATAATTGAATCAAAAATCCTGAAAATATTATTAATGATGTCGTAAATCAGGCATTTTTTTAGCATTTCCTTTACTTTTTTCCGTTGTTACGGGGAAAAATTATGGTTTGTGTAGAAGCGATGAAATTTTATTTTTAGTTTCATTATTGGTTCATGAAATTTGTTATCGGTAATGCCCCAGTCCAGAAAGGTATCAATAAATTTGAATGATTAAGGATCAAGTATTAAGGTGGATGAATAGGAAAATTTCTTGCAAGGCTGATGTATGTATATGTTCGAAAGTTCCGAAGATATATCAAGTTACATGCAGTACCACTCGGAAGTAACCTTATACAGGCAACAAACATTATCTATTTGCATTAATTAGAAGTCCTCTCATGGTTCCTGGTGCTGCGTAGTCATTCTCTAGCAAGGTTGCAAGCCAGTTCAAGAATAAACTGCTTGTAGTCCACCAGACTTGGTGTGGACGTCCAGTGAATTTTATCATAGTCCGATCATCTAGGGTCAGTTTCACCAAACTGATATCTAACCCAGTAGCCAATTGCGGACCTAGAAAACCGGTGCCAGAAAGCTCACGCCCAGTGGTTCCCAGGCTAAAGTACCGCATTACCTACTTGCGTGGTCAAGGCGTCCACTTTTTCATTGCCCCGGAAGCTCTGATGATCTGGCATGGACATAAGGGTAACCCGATTGATAGTACCTAGCTAATTAGCTACTTTGGCCTTGAATTTGCCCTACGAGACTTTATCGTTCTGATTGCCGCTTGCCAACCGACACTTTATCGCTCTTATTGCCGATTCCTTATAAGCAATGGTGTCAAATTGAGTGCTAATATCTCTGCTCAAGTGAAGGCAGTCCACTCTTCGGCGCTTTCTTAATCTTGTAGCAAAGCTTGGTTCTATGCCACCACATCTATTGCCCCATATGGATGTTAGTGAATATGTAGTATATGGGTTTTGATTGTAGACCTCCTGCGGGACCTGTTCATTTGCATAAAATGTCACCCAAAAATATTTGGCATGTCTAAATTTTTGCCCTGTCTATCTAGACACCACCAATAGTTCATTGTCCTGTCCTTCCAGCGTAGGGTAGTATATTTTTAAGGCAGGTACTGTCGATCTTGAAGGCCTGCCACAGAATGAGCCTCGAATCTACACAAGGATGATTAGCATTGGAAATTTCTAGGTTACCACACCCAGATCAGAGCTCTAGGTTCAGTGAACATGCGCTCCTAGTTAGTGGACATAGTGATAAATAGGCTGAGTAGAACGCATAACATGAATGGGAGCGAACCACTTAGCAAAGTAGGGGACCTCCAGTGTTGGGCAAAATTCAATCTGATTGATGACTAATGATTACGATTAAAAACTGTAGTCTGCAATCATGATTAGAGATTGAAATTATTAATCAGAAAAGTAATAATTTTAGGCGATTGATGATTGATCAATTGTAACCGTAGTCCTGATTAAATGATTAGATTTTTAGATTAAAAATGAAAATTTTCACGAGATGTTAAGTGTTGTTGTATGTTGTTGTGTATTTCTATTATTTAATGTTTTATTGACATAAACTTTTCAAGTGGGATGGCAATTGATGTGAATCCGTTAAGGGTTTTGTGGTCAAAGTTTTTGAATTCAAAATGGCGAATTAATTTTGGCAATTGTGTTCAGATTGTACTGAAAATCGGTATCTGGGGACTTTAAGGTTTCCAAATGACGAATTTGTGCTTAAAATTTGAAAATTCAAAATGGCGAATTCATTTTAGCAATTGTGTTCAGATTGCACTGAAAATCGGTATCTGGGAGTTTTTAAGGTGGCAAATAACGGATTTGTGCTCCAAATTAAAAATGACGGACTAATTTTGGCAATTGTGCTCCGATTGCACTGAAAATCGGCCCAGGCTTTTTACATATAAGTCGTTAAATTTTAAAATTATGTTTTGTTTTTTATTAATTAATTATAAAAAGCGTGTTTTAAGATTTTTTAAATAATATATTGTTTTGTTTACCTCTTTTAGTAGATTTCATTGGGGCTTCCCTCGCTGTGCTTCCCGCACCTCCCGAAAATCGCGGTTTTCTTTGTAGTTGCACCTTATCGCAAGTACTTTTATTGGACTCATGCTCAGTATTAACGCGTACTATTTTTATGCCAATTTTTTGGTTTTGGCTTTACCACATAAGGTAAAATACACTTCAACGTAGAAAAAACAATACTGCATTATTTTTGATATATAGAGAAGATTCTGATTCTGACCATAGATAAATTATGTAGATGAGAAAAGTAAAACAAGAAAACCGTTCTATGAAATTAGAAGATCAAAACTAACTGAGCGATTGAATGTGTTAGCGAGTAAGATTGTAAATCTGAGGAGGATTTAACAAATTTAACCTAAGGTTGGTCGAAAAGTACCAAATAAGGCCAATTTTAACGTCAGAACTGCTTATACAGTGGTGGCGAACCTTTTTATGTGCGCGTGCCCGAAAATTACAAATATTAGTTATCGTGTTGCTGGCGTGTCGGACAGTTTTTAATTTTGGTGTTTCAGATTTTTATTTGGACAATTTCAAAAATTAATATACAAAAATAATATATTACCAGAATTAAAATTGACAGAACCATTATACCTATTAAATTGCAGGAAAATCAAACATATTTAAATTTAATATATAATTGGAATTTTCCATCAACGCCTATTTTCACAATCCCAATACAACTAAAGATTAAAACTACCGAAAAACAACTCAACAAGACTTTGAAGCAACTCAATTGAAACAATATTCCGGGAGGCCGCGGGTTTTTTTGTAAGGTAATAAGCACGTACGACATATAGTCAGATTAGCTATTAACAAAAAGTATGAAACATTGGCACAAGTCCGTGCGTTTCTCCACAATATTGTTATACATATGGAGGAATTCCGGCTCAAATGCGAAATATTCCGTTAAGAAAAAACTTTCAGCATAGATAAAGTATTAACATAAATCTTTCATAAAATTTGGTCGATTTTTGTACATGCACGATATCGCCAAAAACATATCGAATTCTTTGAGGTGCCGAACGAAGCATATTAACAAAAACATGCTCTGAAAAAATTTCATAACATTCGGTCTAGCCCTTTTTTGTTTAAATGAAGACTTCGGCTAAGAATCACAACCACTAGTATAGCATTAGTTTTTCTAATATCTATAAACTCGTTGGAATGAAACCCATTCTAAATAAAATTACCTGTTCTGGATTCCGCACAGCGATAGCTTTCAAACAAGACATCACTTGTCAAAATCCGAGCACTCTCGTGCAAAATCGTGCGTACACGATGACACCACTTGCGCAACGCTGCCCGTTGCACATAATTTTCAAACGGGTTTGATTTTCATCAAACAGTTGCGCAACACATCAAACCGCCCAATACACGGGGAAAATATTTGCACAACGGGCTGCGTTGCGAAAATTGTTCGACCGTGTAAGGGACCTTTAGATCAGTACTTTTTGGACAGGGAATTGTTTTCCACCGTCGAGCATGCGCTCTAGTGTAGCGAACGAAGTACGAAAGAAATGTTCGTTTGCTAACGTTCAGTAAAACCAAATTCTCTAGAAAAATCCTGTAGATTTACCACTTCATAATATTCAACATTAATCATACTGGGAAGTTGATCGTGTGGACCGAAAAGGTCAAACCCACATCTTTACAGGGCCCAATACACCAGCGCTTCATCCGACCACGCCACGCCAAAACAACAACAATTTGTATGCACTCGAAATTTCAAATGCATATAAATTGTTGTTATTTTGGCGAGGCGTGGTCGGATGGAGCGCTTGTGTATTTCGCCCTTTAGACTTGTTTCAAAGCAGCACGAAGTGCAAAGCAAAAGAGAAAGTGAGTCAGCGATACCATCTATCGATGTATTATTTATTAGGGTTTTCGGATTCCCCAAGGAAATAACCTTTGTTTCGTCGTGCACACAGTCGTGTTCGCGCTTGCGGAATCCGGCCCCTGGACTATATGTAAGTACAAGATTGTATACTTTGCAATGACTGGGCGGGTTCATTTTAAAAAGGCACACGCAACTTCATTAAAAGAATGGCTTAATTTTAAAATTAATTTATATTAAATCCAATTTAATAATAAATCGTTCACGTGCCAGCAAAATTTTCGTACGTGCCATCTCTGGCACGCATGCCATAGGTTCGCCACCATTGGCTTATAACTTCAAAAGTAAAGGCCGTGGCATAAAAATTGTCTGGAAATTATTTCTAGGAAATACTCCAAGCTTTCTAATTTTGGAAAAAAAATTATCGGCTAACTATGTACTTTTTGGAGAAAAAGATGGTTTAGTTGAAATTCGTCCTTTATGACTTTAAAAAGTGCAATCGGAACACAATTTTAACCACAAATTCGCCATTTAGAACCCTTAAAGCCCCAAGAAACTGATTTTCAGTGCAATCGGAACATAATTGCCAAAATTCGTCCGCCTTTTTGGAGCCGCCATGTTGAATTTGTTACAAAATTGCCAGATTGTATTTTTACGCGAACTAAACATATACATATGCCAATTTTGAAGTTGATCAGTTATGCGCAAGCAGGTGAAAATCTAAATACTAAAAAAAAATCAGGGAAGCTCATATTAATCGCTAAAGAGTTAATCATTCAATCATGATTAAGATTTGATTTCATAATGATGATTAGGTTTTACCCAAGATTACTCGAAGTAATCTTGATTAAAGATTGATTTAATCATGATTGATTCAATCATGATTGGTTTTAATCATGATTATTAGTCGGATTAAAAAAATAGTTGATTATGCCCAAGACTGGGGACCTCTCTCCGGAGTATGGGGGTTAAAATGTTTTCAAAAATAACCGAACGGAAGGCCTGCTTTATATCTAGGACGATTTGGCCAACTTACAATAAAGAAAGAATAATGCGGCTTCTAAACTAAGACTCGGAAGAGATATTGCAAGTATTTCGGCAATCATAATCTAACGAGCGAGCGAGAAAAACTTTCTAGGTAAATGCCCGGATCTAGCCAAAATCAGGGTTTGGTCTCCGGTCGTACTGGAAGCAGCCCCACACTTTTCCCAACCAATTTTTAAATGTTAATCCTTTGACGTTGATGAAGCTTTTGCCGTAAATCGAGACTTGATCCGAGGCTGATTACGAATTGAATTTCACATTACTTAACTCTGTATTTTTCTATGTTTAAGCTTAAAATTACACTGACAAAATTATCGTTTCATCCTCTTAACTTTGTGTAATAAGAAACATTTCTCTAACTTATTCATACTGAAAATGGCAATCAGCATGCCATTTCGATAGACTCTAATGAAGTATCATCCTAACTCAAATAGCATTCAACATTAAGCAGGCAACTGCACAGCTCATGAATTATTTCCATTTGAGAAGTTTCGCCGAAATTGATGTAATTTCCATTTCATCCGCCTTAAATTAATTCCAATCCAGAACAACGCAACAGATTTTAAACAAGCGAATGGGAATTAACTCTAAAACGTCCTAAGTAGCAACTGGATTTTCGATAATATTCAATTAAGAAACTTGAGGGCCCTGCGGACAAATCGAACTCCAGTCTCGATCGGTACCGTGCCGATGAAACCGCCCCCTCCCTATACGGTGTCCAATTAACTATTTTCCGCAGAAGAATTCATTTTAGAAAATTGGAATTCAATTCAGTTTACGAAATTCCAATTACGATCCTAATTAGGATTCTCTGCAGCGCCATAATTGAACGCCAATGCTAATTTCGGCTCTATTGTGTGCAATCAAAGCAGTAATCTTCGCTCGGAAGGACGCCTTACATTCAAAACCAGGCAAACTTTCGCGAAATATTGATTAGCTCAGCACTCATCGAACGAGGCCGAACGTATTGTCTGACCATCACCATTCGACCGGAATAAGATTTCCTCAACTCCGATGCATAATACAGTAGCCGGGGATAATTCCATAGCCCATAGGGTGGACGGGCCAGGGGTGAAAAATCCTGATGGGGTGGGGCATTTCCAAATGAATTCCAGGTGATATGAGCCAGGACCCCACAGCCACGTCCTGGCGGCGCTCTTCAGGGACGAAAGATGAAACGTAATAACGAAGAACTTTCACCAGACACAGAATCAAATCTAATCACACACCTTAATGATGGAGCTGGGGGATAGGCGGAACGGGGGAGAACCCATCCAGAACAGGTACACATGGAACAGGAGAAAGCAGAAGACCGGGGGACTCCCAGAACACCCTGGCCCATGTATTTTTCATGAAATGATAACAGGATGATGATTAGATGATTGGCGGGGAGCATTTAAGTAATTGGCACATTCTCTGGGTGCTCCGCCATTAGGTGAAAGGTTTTCGGGAATTTCGTGGGGATAACCTATTATGGGCCCATACTTGGGGGCGAATGAAGTAATTGAAGACCCCCTTAGCTACCACCAGCGCGATGCAGAGAACAATCTGGTGTGGAAGGTTAATTTTAGTCCTTTTTAGAGGTAGATCGAGTAGGCAGAGAAACTTAATGGCACAAAGGCAAACTCTCTTTCGCCTACATTTCGTGTGGCTGTGCAATGGTGTGTGTTATTGTTGTATAACTTGAAGCTGTGAATGTAGATTTCAGTTAGAAAAGGAAAGCGAACCATTTTCCCAATTGTGACGACGACGACGAAACGAAACTGCTGGTGAAGTTCGGTATTACATTGGCTTCCTTCCAAGGACCCAGCAGCAGCACCAACCGAGACTAAAGAAAAACTTTTCTGATGCTTTTCATTAGCGAAGCAAATAGCACAGCTCTAAGGGGAATTAATTTCTATACAACTACTTTTTTTTCAATTTAAAAAAAAGAAGAAAAATCTGCGTTTTCTTCTACTTGTTTTGTCAACGATTTAACTTTGACTTTTTTATGTTTTTTGAATAAACTGAAGACCTACAGAATTTCATTTACTTGATGACCAAACTTTGTGACAATTTTCACAGAAAAGTTAAATTCCAAAGTTAATAGCTTAAAGTTTTTTATTTTTATTTTTTGATTCCTTCTTCTGTCGAATTTAATCATTGTTAAATGACAACTCTGGTCTGCCATTTTCTATTCTATGCCTCTGGAGTTTTTTTTGGGGGTGGGAGCAGTTCGTTTTAAAAGTTTAATATTAAAGCTAAAGATATATTGGTGAAAGGAAATTTAATCAACAAATCTGGATTCATCATTCGGCTTGATTTATACTGGAAAGAAGTCACTTTGAGCTTATATTATTCCTTAATAGACTTTCGGTTTTATAAAATTCGTTTTTAACTCCTATGTCGAAGCTTATGATTATTGATAGGATTTAAAAAACGTTAAAGAACGAAAAGACAAGGGCAGTCGCCTTAGTGGACGATATGGTGATCCTAGAATCCGAAAAGTTTCTCTCGAAAACTGTGATATTATGGAGATGGCTCTTATAAAAATTAGCGAGAGGACCAACTGCTGTGGACTATACATTAACTCGGAAGCGACATAACTGATTCTTTTCACATATAGAACAAAAATTTGCTGAATTCAGTCTAGTTACATTTAATGACAAAGTATTGAGCCTATCCCGATCAGGTACCCAGGTAGAAAAGCCCAATATTCAGCCGACTTTGCAAAATTTACGACGTCGGATCAACTTTGGTCAGACGACGTCGGTGAACAACATTCTGCCAACGTTCAATTTTTTGCGCACACAAGGTTCAACCAATGTAACGGTTCAACGTTGCCAAAAGATGTTGGCGTTGCGTCACATCCCACAGTCGACCAATAGTTGGCGCGACGTTGTCGAACAACGTTGTTACGACTTTGCCGACGTCGTGCCAACGTTGTCCCGATAGTAATTTTCTACCTGGGTAACTACTTATAAAGTATTAGTCACGACCAAAAGCTGAATTGAAGATTCAAATATCGCAGAGAAGTTAAAGAAAGCTAGGAAGCTTTATATATCAGGAAACAGAGCTTCGGCAAGAGACAGGGTTGAGCTACACATATGCGCTGGCTCTAGACAGCAATGACTATAACAGTTTTTATACGCTTTATCCCTGCAAACATTCATATTCGAAAACGATTCGAGTACCATTTGCCAAAAGCGAAAGCTTGCTTCGATCTCGGACTCGTAAACGACTCGTTAACGAACTCGAAGGCAATAAAAGCGGAGCAAGAGATCGAATCGCTTTCTCGTGCTGATAACGAATCGCATGCTCGTATCCACAGCAAATCGCTTCTGCGCCCTGCATATTCATGAACACGCACACATTGACCGAAAATCACTCCGCCGAGAAAAACCAGTCAAAAACTCAAACTTTCCAAACAAATCGTTGAGGAGAAACCAAAGGCTCTCAAAATTTCCTATCAATAGGACTTCAAATCGGTGAAATGACGTTATGTTGTTAGTGTAATTTGGAGATTTGAAGTCCCATTCAGGGGAAATCGGCTCTCAATATTTTCTACAGCATGGCGTAATATATAGAAGGCTTTGGGAGAAACAAATCAACCAGGAAAGCTTTCAAGTTGCGTTTTGAATCTATTTCTCGTACCCTTTGCAAGCATTTTTCGAATCGAGAATGGTCCGAGAAAGCGAGCCTCCGAGAAATTGTTGCAGCGATGTTAGCTTCACCTGTATGTATGTGTCTCTGTATGTATGCATGTATGGATGTTTGTATGTATGTATGTTTCAGCTTAATATTAGCTTTACCAGATGTATGTATGTATGTTTGTAAACAAATCTTGCAACTTGATTTTGACCCGCTTCCATACAACCGATTAACTTCAAATTTTGCACAAATGCATAGTTCGCGTGACCATGCAATCTGACCATTTTGTAAGAAAATCAAGGTGGCGGTTCCAAGATGGCGGCTGATTTTTGCTATTGTGTTCCCCTACCCTCCGACTTGGGTATCAAATGAAAGGGCATGACAGGTACAATACAATTAGCTTTGTGGCGTCATTCAAAACGGCGGCATACACCAAATGGCTTTACAACCCTCTCGTTATCGGTATCAAATGAAAGGTGTGACAATTAGAATACTGTTAACTGTGTGGCGTCATTCCAAATTCAAAATGGCGGGCAAAACAAAATTACGAATTACTTTTTCTTTACAATGCGCTCGGTATGGGTATCAAATGAAAGGGTGTGACAATACAATACTATTAGCTGTGTGGCATCATTCCAAATTCAAAATGGTGGTAAGCTGTGTGACGTCATTTTAAATCTAATATGGCGGTCACTACAAAATGGCGGAAGACATAAATAGACTAAAAAGTAGAAAATAAAATATATAATTTAAAAAAACTAAAAAATACGCTTTTATTTTAAAATGAACTAAAAAGTAAAAAATAAGTTTGTATTGCTCCAGCCAGCATATAGAAACAACCTACCTTTCGAAATGTAAAAAAGCGTGGAGCGCTAGAAAAATTTCGGTGTTAATAAAATGAGAATATAGGTTAAGAGTCCCACGCCACCAGTTCCACGTCGCGGTTATTCAGCGCTGTCCATTCAATGCTGTTTGCATTTATCCGCATTTCTTTAGTTTTCGCCGGATTTAACCTTAAAGGCGAAGGCCCAATGCCGACGGCGCGTTATACGCAAAAATGTTTATGTTTTCACTGCGAAAATAATTGAAAATGCAAACTATCAAATCACAATCTTGATAATTGGACAGCTTGATAGTTTGGCAATTTTCAACGCCTGCCAACTCGCCAAAAGTTGAAAGTTGGTCGACTTTTGCCGTCGCTTGACGCTGCTGACGCCGCAAAGTCGTGAATGGGATACCTCGATTTGAATTACACACAATTAAATATCGACGACAAGGCGCGTGAACGCTTTGACGCGCGTAAACGAGAATAAAGTCATGATTGGGGCATCGCCTTAAGTCTGCTGAGCTACTTTCTGTTGCCAAATTGTTTTACATGTCTTTAAGGTCCTGGCCAGCAAATAGATATCATATTCGTGTTCGAGATCCTTAAGGCGGTCTAGCAATCCCCATTGCATCCCCTTGTTTTGCTATCTAGAGCCCTGACACGGATATCGTTTATTACTATAAGAAAGAGTAATGGCCAAAGTTAACATCCTTGTCGTACTCCTGAGTTCACCCCAAAGCTGTCAGATAATTTTCCATTATGGAGAACTCTGCATTTGGAATTTTTCTGTAGAGCTTTTATCAGTTCTATGATTTCGTCAAGCAATCCTCGTTGCCGTAGTGCCTACCATATAAAGCTCCTATTAACCGAGTCGAACGCTTTCTCACAGTCTATGAAAGCAAGGTAAAGGGGGATCGTAATTCAGTAGACTTCTCCACTAGGATTCTCAAAGTTTTAATTTACGGTTTATGGCATTGCGTTGGACCTTCCCGATTGCGACGATTTTAAGGCAAATAGTTGCTACTAACAAATGGTGGTCACTTCCAGTGTCTGCTCCCCTAAAGCTCCTGACATCCTCCAGAATAGTTCTCCATCTGCGGCTGACGGCCACGTAATCTATCTGGTTTCTTGTTCTACCATCGGGCGATACCCAGGCCTCCTTTTGTATCTTCTTGTGACAAAAGTAAGTTGCACCTACCATGAGTTGGTGGGAGCTACAGAAGGCAACGAAAAGCTCACCGTTGCTGCTAGTGACCTGGGCTCTGCCTAGATTTCCAATCGTGTGTTTAAGGCCGGTGTTGTTGGGGCCGATCTGGGCGTTTAGGTCACCCGTTAAAACAATTATTCCCCCCCCCCCTTGGACTAGAGCAAAAAACTTCATTCAGTCGGATATAGAACTAGTCTTTGATGCCATTGTCTGCGTCTTCAGTTGGAGCATAGCATTGGACTAGCGTAGTACTCCTTAGTTACTTACGCAGGCGCACGGTAATAATCCTCTCAGAAAGTGGTGGCCAGATCATGAGGTTGGTCCTGGCTTCCTTGGTGAGTATTACCCCAACGCCATTCATACGGTTTTCAGTTTCGTTTCTACCAGACTATAAGATGGACACACCGTTTGGGCAGAAATGTTCCCCCCGCATCTGGCCATCTGGTCTCGCTATGTCCCTTACTCTTGATTTTATAGCGGTTCATCTCGTTGAGGACTTCATCCAGCCGCCCATCAGCAAGCTGTATTCTCACATTCCATGATCCGATTCGTGTCCTGTTTCGAAAAACAAAGGGCGTCGTCGTGTTGCCTAACCTCCGAGGCATTGTTTGCCGATTCGTAGCAATAGTATTTTTATGGGAGCGGGTTGCTATCCCTCAGCCCAACCTACTTAAAACTCCGTTTTATGGCGCAGAGAACTCGCCATTCGACCGTCTCCCGTTAGGTCCTTCCAAAGAAGTACCCCAGGGGGCACCACGGGGAGGTGGGATTAGGACTTGCTAACAGAGCTGCTAGGTGTTCGTCTGCAGCGACTCTTCTCAGGTTTTGGTAGAAGTGACAAATCGGGTGCCACCACCTTCCGAGATCTTTGCTAGCCGTTCGCCCCCTCCGCAATTATTTTGGTGACCATAAATAGTGCCATTAGCATACTCAGTAGCTCGGTTTTCGTTCGATTGCGTAGATCAAGCAGCGTTGGCCATGGTTAGTACTTAGTTTGGGGACCGATTGGTAAAACGACGCTCGCTTTTGGAATGGTCGATTAGGAATACATTCATATCTGTAACAATGGCCTGAATACCTATGGCTGGTGCATTTTTAGATTTTCATGCCTGTGCCGGAAGCGTGCATACCGTGTGGCAGTCGCTATACGTGCTAGTTTCGGGTGTGCGCATGAATATACCAACAAATTATTTTTACTTGGAGCTAAGCTTACTACCAGAGGCGACTAGACTCCAAAAACTACTTGCAAAAGACTCCTCTAACGGAGTGGGCCTTCTCAAAAGGGAGGATGGCTCCTACACCTCTAACCACGAAGAAACTTTGAGGTACTTGCTCAGAGAGCACTTTCCAGGGTCAATCCTCCAGACCGCTTATCCATTGGATGCTGGGTGTAGTCATAGGACCATCCCAGACCGCCATTCCCGAAGTATTTCTGGGAACATCTTTGACCGCGACAAGGTTAAATGGGCAGTGGCCTCTTTTCAACCCTATAAATCCCCGGGAGGGGATGGTATTTTTCCGGCACTCCTTCAGAAGTGCCTCGATCTGATTATCGACAACTTGGTCTGCCTCTTTAGAGCCAGCTTCAACTGGGGATACATCCCTACCATCTGGAGGAAAGTCGTGGTGGTTTTTATCCCCAAACAGGGCAATAGGCCCCTGGAGCTGCCCAAATCGTACAGACCTATCAGCTTAACCTCTTTTCTTTTGAAAACGATGGAAAAGCTGCTAGACCTTCATATTAGGTGCAAGCTAGAGCTCTCCCTTCCCCTACATAGCTCCCAGTTCGCTTACTCTATAGGTAAATCAACAGAGGTTGCTTTACACCACCTGGTCAGCAAAATCGAGAAAGCCTTCCTTGCTAAGGAAACTGCTTTATGTGCATTCCTTGACATCGAAGGTGCCTTCGATAACACTGGCTATGATTCTATTTCTAGAGCACTGGCTCTCAGAAACCTGGATCCTCACACAATTGAGTGGATAAATGCCATGCTTGTAGATCGTGACATTTCTTCTACCCTAGGTGTCTCCACCATTAGTGTTAAAGCTATTAAGGGCTGCCCACAAGGTGGAGTCCTATCCCCGTTACTCTGGTCACTAGTTGTGGATGAACTTTTGACCAAACTATCTGAATCTGGTTTCGATGTCATCGGCTATGCAGATGATCTTGCCATCATCGTCTCTGGGAAGTTTGACCTGACCATTACAGAGGTCATGAGAACAGCACTACGAGAAGTTCAAAGATGGTGTACCACGGAGGGTCTGTCAATCAACCCAAATAAGGCTGTCTTGGTACCTTTCTCCAAACGCTACAAAGTGGACCTAGGTCCTATTTGCATCCAGGGTACCACAGTTGAGTACTCAGACTCAGTCAAATATTTGGGAATAAAGTTAGACAAGAGACTGAACTGGAACGCTCAACTGGACTACGCCATCAGTAAAGCCATCAGGGCCATATGGGCCTGCAAACGGCTTTTGGGTAAGACATGGGGTCTTACACCACAAATGATGTACTGGATGTACAACACGATCATTAAACCTGTGGTCACCTATGCCGCTATAGTCTGGTGGCCTAAGACTAAACAGGTCACGGCGATCCTTAAGTGCAGCAAACTACAACGGCTTGCTTGCCTCTCCATTACCGGAGCTATGCGGACCTGTCCCACAGCTTCGATGGAGGCAATCATTGGATTGACTCCATTGCATATCTTCATATGGAAATCCGCGGCCATAAGTGCCCTGAGACTTCAGATCTCATCCAACTGGCCCTATACAGTCAAAGGACACATGGATATCCTTGACAATATCCCAAATATTTCCATTTGCCGCGTATCCGACCATATGGTTGGTGAACTGCGGTTCCAAAGGAAATTCAGGGCGATTATCCCGGATCGTTCTGAGTGGGAAGAACTTATTCTTCCTGGGGATCCAAAACATCTCCACTGGTTCACCGACGGGTCAAAGATGGAACATGGTACAGGGGCTGGTGTCGCAGGACCCAATTCCAAGGTCTCGATTGCAATGGGTAAGTGGCCCTCTGTATTCCAGACTGAAATACATGCCATTGCGACCTGCGCTAGGCTCAACCTTGAGAAAGGTTTGAGAGGCGCCAACATTAAAATCTTCTCTGACAGCCAAGCTGCCATCAAGGCACTCTCAACGTGGAAGTTTTCTTCCAAAACAGTTGCAGAGTGTTTTGACTTACTCCAGAGCCTGACCAGAAGAAATAACGTCTCGCTCTGCTGGGTCCCCGGACACCGGGGTATCGAGGGCAATGAGGCTGCAGATAGCCTCGCGAGGGAGGGGTCTGAGACGTTGGTCCAGGGCCCAGAACCCTTCTGTGGCATCTCATGGTCCACCTCCAAGTCCCTGATAGAGGAGTGGATTAAGGGACTACACCTTGCCTATTGGGAATCAATCCCAGGTCTTAGACAGGCTAAAGATCTTATAAGACCCTTTGCCTTTAGGGGCACTATCACTTTAAACAAAGCGGACCTAAGGCTGTTGGTGGGTTATCTGACTGGCCATGTAGGACTGCGGTACCACCTCCACAACCTAGGACTGTCTCAAGAGACAGAATGCCGACTCTGCCTGGAAGGCGACGAGACTTCCACACATATTCTTTGCGAATGTCCTGCTCTGATCTGGCTTAGAAGAAGAACGTTTATCAGAGAGTTTATGAGCCCCGCTCAAGTCCGCTCTTCTTCAATTAAAGACCTTCTTGCCTTCGTCCGGAAGGCTGATAGTCTGTTCCGTTAGTGGGGTACGTACACAATAGGCCTAACTTGGCCGCAGTGTTCACCATATGGGTTGCCCCCTCATTCATTAATAATAATAATAATAATAATAAAGCTTACTACATACTAGACTTTGCAACATGACCTAAACGACTGGACTGGGCTGGTAGAACACAGAGTAATGCCTAAGCTTGAGTTTACCACATAAATAAAAAAAAAATAATGGACACACTTTTAAGCTTCTTTTTACAGGAATTCTAGTTAAACATATTACATACAAGTCACTTACAGAAACCAAACAACTCTTATGTGATGAATAAAATTCTATATAAACTACAATCCAATCACCTTTTCCATAAAGTTCTGCAGACTCCATTAATTCCCTCAGAGTTAAGTGCAGAATTATATTTTTTTTTTATTACGTAACCACAATTAATCACAAAGAAATACTATACAAAAACCTTTAATTCTACTACCAGAACACACATTCAAAGTGCCAGTCACACACACAAAATTTACGAACTTGTATATGGCATTTACCTGGAAACTATAATTTATTGCATGCACCTGAAAACTTTGACAATTAATAATAATTATTTTGTACAAAAAACAACCCAAAAACTCAATTTAAAGTTATTAGTAGTCTCTCAAAAATTTTATAATTGAAACAGAAATTTTTTCACAAATAATATGTTTTTTTTTGGTATTTTCCAGGACATAGAACATTGTTACTACCACGGAACAGTAAAGGACTATCCAGGTGCCAGTGCAGCGTTTCATACGTGTAACGGTGTTAGCGGAGTAATACACGTTGGAAATGAAACATTTGTGATACACCCGTTTTATGGTGGAGATCTTTCGGTGAGAGTTTTTCTGTGTTATATCATTATCATTAACATTATTAATTAAAAATATAAAAATTTAAATATAAAACAGAAAAAAAAATTTAATTAAATTCCACCATGGAAATCCCCAGTATTATTCCCAGCCTTTTCGTACAAAAAAAAATTCATATATTTAAGGACGAACCAGACAAAAAACACAAAAACACACACACACAAGAATTTTCAAAAGTTATTAAGTGTATGTCTCAGAAGGAGGATTAATATTTTACCAAGAAGTCACATAAAACTGCGGCTCTTTTTCTGTGAATGTGTGTGCATGTCTCATTTTAATCATAATCAAAATTCAAGGATGAAATCCGTTGTTCTCTTCTACCTCCACACAGCTTAAAATCCCCATTTAAAATCGTCCAATTTTCGAGGGAAAAAATTCCAGGTTATTTTTTTTTTTGGTAGACTTCCTTTCCTTTTTTTGTTGCCGTTTGATTTCAAAGCAAATGAATTTTTCTCTTCCTTTTATAAATAGCATAAATTTTCTCTTTTATCTAATCGTGGTACGGGGTAAGGTGCCGTGTGGCCGTGAATAGGGCGGAGGTCCTACCTACCTGCCTGCCTACTACATGCTCTGTGAAGTGCCTTCCTTGAAGAAAATCTTCTTATAAAATTATTTGATAATAGGGTTTTCACTCGAGCGCCATACTAAAGTACTTCCATTATATCGAGAATATCGACGACAAACCGCCAGCCTAAAGAGGCAGCAGGATCCCGGATCCAGGATACCAGGCATCAGGTAAAGGGTCTCCTCGCCCAACCCTCCCCCAGACACCCCCAGCCCATCCTTAACACAAGATAATACTTACATCATATTTTCCCATAATAGCAACGATAATACGTAAACAAAATTTCCAATACATGAATACATAACCATTCACGTATGAAGTTTTGATAAACTGATCAAAGGGAAAAGAAATTTTCTTTCCATGCAGAGCAAAGATGGAAGGACGAAGAAAAAAATACATTTCACATATGTACTACGATTATAAGCATACACACGCACACCCACATACATTTTCGCGCAAACATCCACCCATCCCTATATATACATAGATAGGAAAAAGGATGTTTTCAGTGTGGCTGGTATGTGTATATAAATTCGTTTTAAAAACGAGCAAAAGTGCTTATGCCGGCAAATTATTCATACAGGGCATTACCACCAATAAGTTCAGGATCCATCGCGCATCCTGTGTGTTTTTTTCCCCGGCGAATTTTCATCCCGGATTAGGTGTGTTATAAATCAGCTTTGATGTGGTGCTTGGATAAAAAGAAAGAATTTATGCTAATCGGTGCCACATATTTCATGGGTATTTCGGGGTGTGTGTGGCGAGGCAGGCTTCCCCTTGCTAACATTCCAGAAGAGATAAATTTAAGAATTGCTCTAAAAAAATATATATCTACTAATAGATATGTGATGTGCAACTAAAAATTGTGGTAATGGATGGTGGAAATTCGAGATAAATAAACTCGATGCAATTCATGAACACGCTTACAGATAATAAATTTGTTTAGTCATAATTTTATGCTGAGGGTTAGGTTTTTTCTAATGTTTATCCGGGTAGCAATGATATGAAGCTAGATGAATAATTTGAAGACATTGTATAGGGTACGCGGTAGATAGAAATTTGTGGAGTGCCGTTTCAAATGAAGAATCTTCCAAACTTGCACAAGTTAGCTAAAAAGGTACAGGCGGCAACTGGGCGTAGCAATGATTTTTTGCTGGGGTGGGCCAGATTTTAAACCACCGTTATCGACTGGCTGATGATAAGCTTGATCAAATATTTTCTTTTTTAAACTATTTCTGTGTCATGTTGCCTCACAATTCTATCCTGTACGCTTCCTGAAACCATCGAGTGTTTGAAAGAAACGTGCATTTCCGAGGACTGCTTATGTATCAAGGATTTTCGATGCTCTTGTAATGCTTCTCCTATTTTTTTCCAATTATCATAGCCGCTTGTAACTTTTCGTTTTGAGCACGTAAGTTCTTTGTACAGAAGTTTCTGCAAACAAAACAGTAAACTTTGTCTTCATTGACACTAGTAGGTACGTATACATGCGAAATTGAAGCCAGGTTGGATCTTAAAAAATCCATGTATACGCAGATCGAATTCAAATAGGATCGAGCGGAATTCGATGAAAAAGCGAAACAACAGTAAAACGATACGAAAACTACAAATTGTAGTTTATGTTCATTGATTTTCGATTATGTTTGAATACATTTAAACTTCAATTACTCGATCTGACGATGTCAAATACGTAGATTCTCACTTTCAATCTTTCGATCTCTGGATCCTTCGATTTGGTCATGTATACGTGGTAACTACACTCAATCCAAGGACATTCTTCATAATATTTTGAAGAAAAGCATCGCTATCTGTCGCCGATTTTTTTTCTCGGAAAATCTGAAATTGGCCTCGATGGACCAGTATGTGCCTTATTCTGCCTGATCTTGCCACTAAAACCATACATCGTGTGTTAACACAAATTTTGAGGAAAATAAACAAAGAGTCTGATTATGTTGGAGCTGCGATAGATGGTAACAGAGCTGTGACAAAATCTGTGACAAAGACTGTGACAAAAGCTGTGAGTAGCGCGAGTAAAGCAGTCTTACCAGTTTCTGACAGAAGTGCAAACATAACGTTGACAATAGATATGACTGAGGAATCAACATCGATCTTGATACTAACGATACTAGCGGAAAAGTAAACCAAGCTTTATTGCAGCTCTTGCCGTTGGTCGCGACCAAAGCCTGAGGCTTGTATTATCTCCGCTCCGCTAGCATCGCCGCTCTACTCGTTTATCGCAGCCCCAACATAATCAGACCCTAAGGGCCGTGTTACAATTGTTGAGGCTTTGGCTTCGACTTCAACTCCGACTGCAAAGAAAGTCCCCGGAGACTTCGACTTCAAAATTAAATTGTAGCTTTGACTGCAATCAGCTGTTTCCTTTCAAAGCAGAAGCAAAGTAGAAAAATCAACATTTTAAAATGTCTGAAAAGGAATTGGAATTTTTTTTAATGTTGTTCGAAGTCTATAAAAAATACTCGGAATTCAAAACCGTTCCTTTCCCTTTAAAAAAGTTGTTTTCAGTTTTTTCAGATAAAGTGAAGTTGGCTGCAGGCGGACGAAACTTTGAATTTTCTTAAAGCCGGACTGCAGTCGAAATACAGTCGCAGACAAAGTTCAGTCGAAGCTTTTATTTAATCTGCTTTAATGACATTACATGTAATCAAAGCCCGAAGTTAAGTCAAAGTAAAGTCAAAGCCCCAATTGTAACATCGGCCTAAATCTCGCAATTTGGTCGCGCGCTGTTCTAAAAGGGGCCTGTCGTGATTTTATTGCTTTTCTCGTTAAGTGATCCAATTTTCCAGGAAACAGATATTAAAATATTTTATACCTCCTCAGCATTCAAATATTTCTCACTAACACATCCAATCGCTCAATTAGTTTTGATCGTCTAATTCATTTCATAGAACGTTTTTTTTTTTGCTTTTTTACTTTTCTCATCTATCGCACTGTATACAGAAACAAGGTGTTGGTATCGCCGGTGCTTCTGCCCGTCGCGATCAACATATTAATTAAAGATATAAAATAGAAAACAACTTAGTCTCAGATTTTTACACTTTATTGGATATATCTCTTAGCGCACACGTCTGACCTCGTCGGATTATTCCAGGGGGAGAGCTTTCCTTCAGCACACCGTTGACTTCCGGCGGACTGTTGACACTCTTGCCAACCTCTGCGTCGACAGTTGATAGTTTTTAGAACAGCGGTTACATCCGCTAAAGTGGTGGTCACAGCCGCCACAGCACTCCCCCTCGACGAAAAGGTTTGCTGTTTGTGACGTCCTGGTTCTGTGATGTTGCTTTTGAGCAATTGACTCGTCTTCTCCATGCTTTTCAGGCCATGCGTGTAACATTTTGTTTTGTACAATTTGTTGCTTACAATGAACCTAAGTTAATGTTTAATATATTCGGATTCTTTTAATTATTTATTATTTACATACTATTGTTATCTATTAATGTTTCGATATTTCTAATTTCATGCATTATTTCATTTATTTGTTGTTAGAAAGTTCTACTTTATTTAAATGTATTTTGTAATTTAATTTGATGTACAATAATTTGATTACTTATATTACCTACGTTTATTGTCTATCAGTGTTTCATTGTTTCTAAATTCATGCAGTATTTCAATTGTTTGTTGTTTACAAGTTCTACTTTATTTAAATGTATATGTTTTGTGATTTAATTTCGTGTACAATAATTTGATTATTTATTATTTATATTACCTACGTTTATTGTCTATCAGTGTTTCATTGTTTCTAAATTCATGCAGTATTTCAATTGTTTGTTGTTTACAAGTTCTACTTTATTTAAATGTATATAATTTGTAATTTAATGGTATGCAAAACTTTCTGGAAAAAAATTTGGTAGTTAATTGTGTTATTTTATTGAATTTTATATGTTGAATCTAATTTTTTTTTTGTTAATTTCTGATCTTGTGACTCTTTGGATTGTAGACATGTCTTCGTTTAAAACAAAAGCAGGTTTCAGTCTATCTATTGATATTGAGTGGTTTTTGTCTTGTATTTTTATTATAAAATTTTTTTCGTTTCGTTGCAACACCTCGTACGGTCCTGTGTAAGGAGCATTTAAGCTTCTTTTTTTACATTCGTCTCGTACAAAAACGTGTGAAGTTGTTTTTAAGTCTTTTGGTACAAATATGTTGTTTTGTCTGCGAAGTCTAAGGGTTTTTGGTCTTATGTTGCCTACTGTCTGTTGGATTTGTGATGCCACGGCTGTTGTTATACCCGTTTCGGTCTGTGCTTCTGACGCAACGAATTCGCCCGGCAGCCGTAATGCTTGTCCGTATAATATTTGTGCTGGGGAAGTACCTAAGTCTTCCATTACCGCTGACCTTATCCCAAGGAGTATCCATGGTAGATTGTTATACCAATTTTTGGGATCGTTGGTGGCACGTATTGCTGTTTTGAAATGTCGATGGAAACGTTCTATGAGACCGTTTGATTGTGGGTGGTAGGTCGTTGTTCGGATGCGATGTGTGCCTAGTATTCTTGATAGTTCGCTGAACATTGCAGACTCAAATTGTGTCCCTTGGTCCGTTGTGATTGTTCTCGGAACTCCGTATCGCGAGATCCATTGGTGTAAGAAAACGTTAACTACAGTGCTTGCGGTGATGTTTTTTATTGGTATCGCTTCAGGCCAGCGTGAGAACCGATCTTTGATGGTCAGGATGTAGGTATAGTTGTTTGAGGGTGGTAGAGGTCCAACTAAGTCTAAATGAATATGTTCGAACCTTCCTTCAGGGACTTTGAAATTTCCGTGTGGAGACACCGTGTGTCTTTGTATCTTGGATCTTTGACATGTAATGCAGGATTTGGCCCATCGGTTGAGGTCGTTGTTCATTTGTGGCCAGAAGTATTTTTCGGTGATCAATTTTCTCGTTGCTCTGATACCTGGGTGAGACAAGCCGTGTAATGTATTGAAAACGGTTCTTCGTAGAGATTCGGGAACGTATGGTCTGTTCGTACCAGTTTTTGTCTCGCACCATATGTCATTTTCCTCTAATGGAACAAAGACTTTTTGAAGCGAAAATGAGTTTTTTGTTGTTTCGTTCTTATCCGAAAGAATTTCTTTTAATTGCTGGTCTTTTTCTTGTTCTCTGGTGAGCGTTTGTATGTCTAGTTTTAAGTTTTCCACTACGTCGATGTGTGCCCTGGACAGTGTGTCTGCAACAATGTTGCGACAACCTTGTACGTACTGTATGTCATTTGTAAGTTGGGCGATATAGTCCAGTTGGTTGGTTTGTCTTGAACTCTTCTCAGACTTGGAACAAATTGCTTTGGTTAATGGCTTGTGGTCCGTGTAAATCGTTAAATCTTTTCCTTCTATGTGGTAACGGAACCTTTTTGTGGCTAGAAATGCTGCGAGTAGTTCTCGATCGAAGGTCGAATATTTTTGTTCGCGTTCTTGTAGCCTTTTCGAAAAGAAACTTAATGGTTGCCATTTGCCTTCCACAAGCTGCTCTAAAACAGCGCCTACTGCATCTTGCGATGCATCTACCCATAGGCTCAGTTTCGCGTATGGGTGCGGGTGTGCTAAAAGCGCGCAGTTTTCTAATTTCAGTTTGATTTCGTTGAAGGCATGTTGCTGCTGATCTGTCCATTTGATTTTGGGTTTGGGTTTTCTTTTCGTTGCGTTTTCCTTTACCTTCAGGCAATCGTACAGTGGTCCGCAAGTCTCTGATATGTTGGGAATGAATCTATGGTAAAAGTTTACCATGCCGAGGAATCTTTGTAATTTCTTGAAGGTGTTAGGAATTGGAAAATCCGTGATGGCTTTTACTCGTTCATTAGATGGTGTTATTCCCATTTCGGAAATGTCATGTCCCAAGAATTTTATTTCTTTTTGGCCGAAGATGCATTTGCTTGGGTTTACCTTTATGTCGTACTTTTCGAGTCTTGATAATACTGTTCGCAGATGCTGTTTATGTTCCTCAGGTGTTTTAGTGCCGACTAGAATGTCATCTACGTAGGCAAATGTAAATTCTAGGCCAATTAGTATTTCGTTGATGAATCTTTGAAAGGTTTGTGCTCCGTTTTTAACTCCGAAAGGCATTCTTAGGAATTCAAAGAGGCCGAATGGTGTTGTAACCGCCGTTTTGTGAACATCTTCGGGGGCTACTGGTATCTGGTGGTATGCCCTGACAAGATCTATTTTTGAAAAGATTTTGCACCCGTTAAGATTCATAGTGAAATCTTGTAAATTTGGTAATGGGTATTTGTCGAAAATCGTGGCGGCGTTGAGTTGTCGGTAGTCCCCACATGGTCGCAGATCCTGTGAATCTTTTTTGGGAACTAGGTGTAGAGGTGATGCTACGTGGGAAGACGAAGGGCGACATATTCCTAGTCTAACCATTTGCTCGAACTCTTTTTTTGCTGCCTTGTGCCTTTCGGGGTTGAGCCTTCTTGGACGTGCTGCTGGTAGCGCGCCTGTTGTATTTATGTGGTGTACGACGTCATGCTGGACGTTTGTTGTGAAGTCCGGAGGTGTTTGTAGTTTTTTAAATTCGTTTAGGATTGCTCCATATTCACCTTGGATTGTATATAATTTTGGGCTTATCGTCATCACCGAGCGGATAATGCAGTTGGCCGATAGTTTTGTCGTTCTGTCGATTAGTTTCCGTTTCCGAATATCCACCAATAAATTGTATTTATAGAGTAAGTCGGCGCCAATAATTGCATGATCGACCGAAGCGATTACGAACGTGTGATCGAAACTGCGGCGGAGATTTAGGTCTAAGGTTAATCGTTTACACCCATAAGTTGAAATATTTGCACCGTTTGCGGCTATCAGTTTGAAATCTGCTTGTTTACATGCCTTGGGATAGAAACGTTTCGGTAGTATTGAAATCTCTGCGCCCGTGTCAATTAAAAATTTGATCTTTGTTGACTTGTCATGTATGAATAAGCGGCGTGACGTCCTTTCCACATTCGTTGCCGCGCGTGATGTGGCTGTTATTAGTTTTTTGGCTCTGTTTCGTTGCCCTTGTCTCTGTTGCATGGTTGGTCACATTTTTGAGCCTTGTCTCCGAATTTTCGATGATACCAACAAGTTGCTTGTTTCGTACTGTAGTTGTTTTCGGATCTGGATCTAGAAACGGATCTGTTGCGTTTTCCATGAGAGCTACGACTTCCATGAGGGGTGCGACTTCCGTGAGGGCTGCGACTTCGCGGTCTTGACAGTCTTAGTTCAAGGCTCTTCATCCGTTCCGTTAAATTTTCTAATATTGTTTCGAGATTTCCTGTGCTAGTGTTACTGAGGCTTTTGGATGTTTGATCGATGACTGATATTTGAGGGCCTGTAGTGTTATCGTGTATCCTGTCTGCTACCATGAGGCTTTGTTCCTGTGACTGTGTTTGTTCTATTGCTATGAGGCATGCTTGCATTGGACCTGGTAGCTTGCTCATCCACAATTTTTGTAGTAATGGCTTGTTTACTAGGCTATTACCTCCTGCCAATGATTCCATGTGCCTATATAGTTCTGATGGTTTGTAGTTTCCTAGTTCCACTTTGTGGAGTAAGGCGTCAAGTCTCTTTTCTTCCGAATCTTGGCTTCGCATAAGAATTAATTTTTTTAGCTGCTCGTATTTTTCACATTTCGGTGGGTTTAGCAACGTATCGGCAACCATTTCCATAGTTTCCGGTGACAATGACGAAACAAGGTAGTCATACTTTGTTTGAGATGCTGTAATCCCTCTGAATTTAAACTGTGTCTCGACTTGCACGAACCATAGTTCAGGGCGATTATTCCAGAATGGTGGAAGTTTAAGGGTTAGTATGTGTGGGTTAATTGTCTCAGCGTTTCTGGATCCCGTACCGCTTGTTGATGGCTCGGTTTTTTTGGCTGTATTATCGCTTGGAGTTGTGTGGTTTTCAGGTAATGACGGATTCTCGTTTCCCGCATTAATATTTATTAAATTGTCGTCGTTGGGCATTGTTAATGTTTATGTTGGAAACTTAGTTTATAGAACCGAAAAGTTGTGATTGTTAACCATGTAGATTTCAGTTGACCAAAAAAAATTTTTTTTTATATTTCTATGACAATCTGTGTTTTCTTGGCGTTGTCAAAGAAATACGTGTTTGCACGTGCTACGATGCTAAACGCGCGGACGTACGTTTTACTTATTATTTACTTTTATGCTGAACGACATTATTTTGTTTTGTAGTACTATGAATAGATTTTATTTGTTCTAATTTGTGAAATATTATGTTTTAAAACGTGAATCGCGTATTACTAACAGTAGATATTCATCGCAACAAATGAGGAATATGTCAAATAATCGATTTGGTTTATGTTACATACATTTTCGACTATGCTGAGTGCGTAATGTGAATATTTCAAAGTAAACAAACAATCGCAATTTTACCTACAAATGTCAAATAGTCTGGGCTGTATTGTTTGTTAACAATAAGAATAATTCCACTATGACTCAGGGTTTAATTTCATGCAATTTATTAACTCCAACAACTATAAAATTGTGTATAAATAAGACTAAATTCCGCATGTGATTCCTAATGTGCAAATAAAATGTATCCAAAATCTAAGCAAAGGCAATTGGTGCTGTGTACCTTTAACAATGAAAACTTTTCACTGAAATTTAAAAATTTTTTTTGAGGGATTGCAAATTTTGTAGGGAAATTGAATAGTTGCGGTCGAAACATGTATGCCCTTCATTATTAAATGATTTGTATGTACGTATTATAACTACTAGCACTTCTATTGTAATTTGAATTACGCTATTTTACTTTGTTTAAGGGGAAATGTGACACTGTGTACCAATTTATAATTTTTTTGTTAATTGTCTTTTAGTATTGCAACGGAACGAAATTTTGTTTGTTTTCATGAATGTTAAATTTATTCTATTGAAATTTTATGCTTTTCTAAACACCATGTTTAATTTTATTGATATATTTAATTTACTTTACATATTTATTTCCTCTAAATTTTTTAATAATTTTTATATTTTGTACTCACTGCGATATAATATTTTTGATTTTGATTTTTTTGTTTTTTTTTTTTGTCCCCTTTGTTTTAAACGAAGTTGGTGTCTATTGTCTTTGCAATTGAATGTTTCTACCAAACTTTATTCCATTCTTATTTTATTTTCTAACATGCCTAAAAATTTTTAATGAAATTGATGTAATTTAAATTGAACTTGGTAATTTTATTGGAAATCTACTTAGCTTTTAAATATGTGTTTCTTAATTCCTAATTATGTGTTTCTGGTTTCGTTTGATGATTGCTGCATGGAGTCCGATTTTATTTCTGGATTTGATTCCGTCCGTATCGTTCTGATTGTTGATCATCCTTTTGTTTCGTTTACAATTTGCTTCCCTGTAGAAGTTTTATCTGCTATTTGTGTCGATATTTCTTTGCTTTGGCGCTTCTTTGAACGATTTTGTACCATGTGGCTTTTTATATTATTTGTTACTGTCCACTTTTGTTTATTGCTTTTTATAGGTTTTTATATTGATAAGTTTTTTACTTTTCACTTGGTTATTTATGATTTTTGTGTGTGTTATTAGTATATATTTTTTAAACTGGTGTTTTGTCCACTTCTAAAACTTTTCTCGTGTTTTTCTATTTTTTTTAGTTTAAAAACATATATTTGATTCGGGGTCACCATTTGTTGGTATCGCCGGTGCTTCTGCCCGTCGCGATCAACATATTAATTAAAGATATAAAATAGAAAACAACTTAGTCTCAGATTTTTACACTTTATTGGATATATCTCTTAGCGCACACGTCTGACCTCGTCGGATTATTCCAGGGGGAGAGCTTTCCTTCAGCACACCGTTGACTTCCGGCGGACTGTTGACACTCTTGCCAACCTCTGCGTCGACAGTTGATAGTTTTTAGAACAGCGGTTACATCCGCTAAAGTGGTGGTCACAGCCGCCACACAAGGTAATGTAAAAGTCTGTATATCGTTTTACTGCCACTCGGCGACCATTTCCCATATAAAATCGAAGTTGTTGTTGTTTTTCCATTAGTGCTGACGTTATTCGGAGACCTTTTTCTACGATATTCGAAGCTGTCAGTCTCTTTTACGATACCTTGTTTCTGTATACCGTGATCTATCGGGTTTGTCATGTGAAACTAGTTGAACTTCGTTGGGGTGGCTTAGTGTGCCTTCGGTAGGCTTTCACATGTTTGTGTGAGATCTTGTGCGGGAATTTGATCGAGGTTCCAATTCTTGGATATGCCTTGGATAAGCATACACGCTGGTTGAGCTTTTACACTGGGAATCGAATCTGGAGTTCCACTTCGCAGTGGTCTTGGATGCGATCTTGTGGGGAATCTACTTTCGCTCTGGGTGGGATATTGAAATTTTCACCCTTTTAAACCGAATACCCGAAATTCCCGTAAAATAGAAAAATTGCTTCAGGCCACGGCGATGAAAAGTTCTAAGGATTTCACGAAATTGCTTGAAGAAACTGGGGACAAAGGAAACAAAGTAGAAGAAGTAAAGTATCAATTAAATTCGCTATCCATTAAATTGGGACAATCTTCTTCTTTTTCTTCTATTTACCAACAGATGAAATAAAAGTAATTTCACAACTAAAACGATATTTCTGAATATTGAAGATGAATATTCCAAAAATTTCTCAACGTATAGTCTGATATTCTGCTTAAAGAGCATAAGGGTATAATAGAACAGCTCTACAGATATACAGAACTAGACACGTGGGGATACTGTTTTATAGAGCGGTACAAACAGGAAGTTCAACGCTTAATCAATTTTTATGTAAGGATCACCAAACACAACTATGGAGACTGAAAAAAAAATTACGTTTATACTCCACAAAATCCCGCCCAACCCTCCCCCAGCATTAAGCCTACCCGAGACAAACTACAGCGAAGTTCAACTAGTTTTACACAGGTGGCGCTCGTGTGTAAAGCTCACCACAAAAAAAGCTCACCGCTTATATTCTTGTCGCGAATAAAGCTCACACGCTAGCCCACAACCGAAGACGTCACTGAGCTCGTAACCGCATTGCGCGACTACTTTCGCTTGTTCTCGGTACTACATATGCCCATGGCTCATTACTTTCATTATCGGTTTTTTTTTTGTTTTCATTAATTTTTTTTAATTAATTTCCATTTTTGGGTTTTATTCTTGAGTCTTGAGTGCGTACTCACACTTCACTGAAAGCTTAGCGAGAGGTACAAAACCTCATCTGGGTTGAAGTTGATTTTCGATGTGGTATAGTAAGGCGCTAATTGAGCGAGCAGTAGCCCGTCAGGAGCAGGGTTTGAAAGCAAAGTAAACTTAAAACAAAGCACATATTTTTTTTAAACTTACTTTGTTGTAAACTGTAACAGCTTTTTGCTTCATATTGCTGCGAATGCTGTTGCTTTCAAATTACTTAAAAGCTTTCAGAAGCATACTGCCCGAGTAAAAATAAATGATGGCCTTAGAACGGGCAAATGCCGACTGTGATTGAAACATAGTCCTGGGCCATCTGGCGGTTAACAGAAGGCTCGTTTCAGGACAGTACGGCCGTACAGGGGGCGATTGACGGTGAAACAACGGCCTTACAGTTCCAATAACGGCCATACGACGGTGGTACGGCGGCCGTATGGTTGCTATTACGGGTATACGACGGTGGTACAGTGGCAGCAACGTGGATATTCGCCCTCCTATAAGAAAATATATTTCACTGCAATTAAATGTGTGATTTTTTTTCGGTTGTGTTTTTTTTCAAGCCGTTAAATAACAAAATTTCCCACTAAAATATAAATCAACACGCACCACACACTTCACGTACAACAAAACGACGTCTGGCGAGCTCATTTCTCTTGTGCATCGATATCTTTAAGTAGGATAAATTGAAAGAACCATTGTTCATAACGAAAATGATGAAGTTCCCATAAAACACATTCAACAATACATTTGGTGCAGATTCTTTTTTTGGCTCAAATTTCCCGTCGAATGCCCGTTTCTACAGCTCAGTACTTGGCCTTTTAAATATTTTGGTCAAATTTGGCCGTCGTAAGGCCGTATGTGTTCCAATTAAAAATGGTTAAAAACTCTACGGCCATCATATGCCCCTTAAAAAGCCAAGCGGCCGGTGTTCGCCCTTTATAAGGCCGTTTTTTATTTTTACTCGGGTGGTCCGGCTGCAAATGCTTCGACTTTAAAATACTTTGCTGCGAAATGCTTTCTGTTTGCTTACATTTTTTCAAAGTTTTGCTCTCCAAGGCTGTGAAGAACTTTACTTTCGTTCAGCATATTTTTAGGCTCTATCTCGGATATCTCGATATAGAATGAATTAATAAACTCTGTTTTGTTTGAAGGCAGTGATTCTTCTGTCGTTGTCCTCGTATTTAAATTTTACAATCGCTGTCATTAGGGAAAAAATTCTCTAAACTAAGAAACTCTTAAAGTCCTTTACTGCGATTCCATCCTCGCTTCATTCGCAACACCAATGACTTGTAATTAAATCGTAAATTGTCGTTGAATAGCCCACCTATATACAATCAACTAACTAAGAGCTCAGCACCCCTGAACCATTGGCAACTGCATCAAAAGCAACGTTGCTGAAAGCGCCACTTTTATGTCAAAGATTAATTTTTCCTTCTGATCTCTGCAAAGGTCCAAAGTGGAAAAGCAAAGTCTTCCTTAACGCTGTGTTCTTACTTAAAAACTCCTCCGCCTTCGTCGTTGAATCCTTAATTCTCTTAGTCCCGACAAGAAAATATTTTTTTTCTTGCATCTTTCTCCCTTTGAATTTTGTTGAATCCTTCAAACTGCTTTACAGATGATGCTACTCTAGAAAATGAAATATAACTGCTAATTACATAAATAAATTCTCAAGTAAACTCTCTAGCTGCCATCATCATACCTTTGAGAAAGCGAGAGGGATGACGAACAGCAAAAATAAAAATAAAAATACACAAGCATAGCTCTCAAATATGACCTTCATTTTCGTGAAAAGCCATTGAAAATCCACCGTTAATAATAAATAAAACAAAGTTAAAATTTATGGAAGGAAAACTGAAGCCTTTTCTTATGGCATCAAAATGTTTATGGAAATTTTAATAAAAGATAACGAAATTTCCCTCAATTTAACAAATTTCCACTTCTATTAATGGCACACGATTCTTCTGTGATGCTGCTGCAAAATAAACAAGTCCAAGTATCTTAAGTGGTCTGTCATGAATTTTAATTTTGTTAGAAAATAATGTTGATTTAGTTACAAAATAATGTTGATAAATGGATTTCAGATTGGTTTCTGGAGGATGTTTACTATCGATTGTGTAAGGGAGAGTGAGAGTGTTCAGTTTTGTTGTTTTTGTGTGTTATTATTATTTATCGTTTAACACCTTTTCGTGTTTATATGTTTTTATGATACAATGAATTTCGAATTTATCAGAATTACTAATCATATTCGTCATACTGTTCTGAAAGACTCATTGAAATTGAGTGAGTAGTATTTCGTTTAAAAGACACAGTTCACAATCTACTTATCACACATTAAACAATGTAGTCCAAACTATCAAAAACTTGCAATCAACTTAAAAAGTAGTTTATATATAACATCCCACAATCAAAAAATCTGGGCACACACACACAAAAAAAATATATGATGAAAAAACTTGATCCTCCATGAACCAAATCAATTTTTTCGCTCATCAAAAGTGTGATGAGGGAACAAAAAAATACACACAGAAAAAGTCCCAAAAACAAAAGTTTTATTATGATTAGTCAAATCATAACTTTCATTACTTTCCCGGGGACCGTCACGTCAGAATGGGACATAAACTGTAAGAGGATAATAAATTCAGCAGGAGCAGGACTTGGGACAGGACTTGCGAACGAAAAAAAAAATTTCTCACGAACAAGAAGAATGGTGGAAGCTAGAGCCAAAAACAACAACGACGCCGAAAAAATTATTGTGACACAAAGTCAAGGAAGTTTGTGCAAAGTTTGACATTCAAGAATATTTTTCTATAATACATGAATTTTATTCGTAAAACATTTTCCCTTAACTATCAGGTGGTGGACTGGGTCAAGAAAGACATGATGATCATTTTCATAAGTATTTAGTAATGCGATTGGGGGGCGATGGTGGAGATATCGTGTCTTAACTTCGAGAATTGTTTGGTAGTTTATTTTTGGGAAATGTCAGTGCCATGTTCAATAGCACAACATTTCGTAGAATTACTTATTGAACTTAAACAGTTTGAATGTTGTTCTTGATACTGAAACATCTTTTGGTAATAAACTATTTAAGCTGTCTTAGATCAATAGGGAAAATGTTCACTTTTTTCAAGAATTTAAACGGGCACAAAACTTACATCAAAACTAAAAAAACACTCACTATCACATTCTCATCTATAATTCCACACGTTGGACTAGTAGCATTGAGGCCAACCTTGGTACCAATGTGTGGAGCCGGCCTTATACTTATTTGTAGACTAGACCACTGAACAGGCCTAGTGGTTTGTCGCTTAGACTCCACCCTGTCTATCCTCCTAAAGACAGTTAAATAAATAATTCATTGTTATAAAGAATAAAGGCATCCGGGCAGGTTTGGTGCCTATTTGGTACTTTTCGACAAAGCTTAGGTGAAAAGGTACTAAAAAGGTACGAAATAGAGCCAGTTTTAAGGGGGCGTCCATAAATTTCGTGAGGTGTTTAGGGGGGGAGGAGGTCGAGCCGAATCTCACCAAATCTCACGTGGGGGAGGGGAGGGTCTCCGCAAATCTCACGTAATTTTTTTCCGCAAGAAACAGTGTAAAATCGCGAGAAAACTGGGTTAAATTAATATTACAGGTAAATTAAGCCGAAAAAAGCGATATAGCGGAAATAATTAGGTACAGGATGAAAATTGGCAGAGCGCTTCTTTTTATGCTTTTTAATAAGGGGTTATAAAATCTACCGATTTTCTACTCCGAGAAGCCCACTTTTTAGGGGGTTTTAGCCCTCAAAATGGGTATTTTTCGTTTTTTCTATAATTTTTTTGCAATATTTCTTAATATATTTTTGTTTTTTTCAATTTTTAGTACAATATCTGTAAATGAGAAAATCTTTAAAATCGTCTTTTCGGACCCGCACTTAGATTTCATTCACGAAAATCTTGGTGCAGTATCAGATGAACATGGTGAAAGGTTTTATCAAAACATATTGCAAATAGAGAAGGAATAATGAATCAAAAGTATACGTGATACTATTACTATATTTCGACTCAATAGCAATTGGGTATAAAAATTTTGCACTGCCGTTTACCCTGTATTTGTTCACTGTTTCAAATACCATCCAACTGGAACATCCAAAAAAAAGTAAAGAAAATAATTTAAATATCTGGGAATGAAGACGTGATGAAAAATTCTTATCTTTTTATACAATGGTCTGGGAAAAACTGCGAAAGTAATGTATGCTTTGACTTATACCACCATTTTTGGACAGATTGCGACCCTACGATGAACTAGTGTGGGGGTCTAAGCTTAAACAAAACAAAAAGGCCTAGAAGCCCAATTAAAAAACCTGGAACCTACTGCCCTCCTAAGTACCTATCTCAAGTGCATAATGTACCCAATCCTACTACAATTATAGAGATTATATTAAGAATCGGCTCTTTTCACATCAGTCAGAACACATGCTATCTGCGGTGCATTGTCACTACAAAAAGCAGACATTTGCACGAGGCGACATAATTAGTTATCTAAGCATCTTACAGGATTCGAATTTTGAATCGACGACCATCTGCTCTGACATACCTACTAGAGGCCAAGATAGATTTTGAAAACCTTTTGTTATCATTATCGAGAGTTGTGAAGAATGGAAGTCGAACAGATCCGCACTTCTTGAATCTGTATCCTGATGTACAGGCGGCTCAAACGTTAATTTGAGAAGCTGGCTGTGACTTCAGACTCCTCTTTTCTAAGGCGATACGAAAGTAGGAAGCAAAGCGATGCCCGATAAATCTTCGAAAAGAAATTATTTTCAGCCAACCAACTTCATTTATTAACTTAATTTGACATTTTGATGCGGTCAATAAATTGTTTCGAGAATATTTAAAGAGTTTTTAGAATATTTTAAAACAAACAAATAAAAGCAGCGCATGCGGCAATGGCTTTATTCACGGACTGAAATCCGATAACAGGCGGACAAATTTATTTCGAATTCGCCTTGGTGGAAGATACCATTTTCTTATTTCCGAATTTCATGACTTTCGAATCGGATTCCAGGATAACGCCCCTGGGTCTTTCAGTCACAGGTTTTTTACCTAACGATGACATATATAGAAGAATGCTCCGAAGTTTGTATATCTCCAGAGTCATAAATGGCTCTACCATTACTATACAAACAGTCAAGTCGTTACTCTCTAAAAACGAATCAGTGGATGCCAAAGCCAACCTTCGTATGTCAATATATTGTAAAATTCTAAATTTTTTTTATATTCCATATGCTTGCTCTACAAATACACGAGTTTTCTGTTCTCTTGTTAAGAAATCATTATCCCTGTAAGGCACCATGAGGTTGGTTTCCAAAGGGTAGGCAGAATCACCTGCTAAATGGGAATCCACAGGTATTGTAGTTTATATTGGGTGCATGCCGAGTTGGTGCTGTTATGATTTTGTGGTACTGTTCTTCAACACAAATTATGATTTCTAAAAGCAATCAAGCACAGATTAAGGTATTTACACTAAAAATACGCATAATAGTGTAAATCCTACAAATTTTTTAAAATTTTAAAAATCTCACGTGAGATTGAGGGGGGGAGGGGGTCGAGCCAAATCTCACGACATCTCACCAAGGGGGGAGGGGGTCGAAAAATCGCCAAAATCACCTCACGTAATTTATGGATGTCCCCTAACATCAACATTGCTTATAGCTTCAAAAGTAAAGGCCGTAGCATAAAACTTGTTTTAACATTATTCATAGGAAATACTCCAAGCTTTTTAATTTTCGAAAAAAAATTATAGGTTAACTACGTATTTTTTGGAGAAAGATGTGGTTTTAGTTGAAATTTTAGTTAAAAAAAACAAATTTTGATGATATTGATATCATACATTAAAGAATGCACATTTCTCTAAAACATGAGCCTAATTACGTTGCTCTAAGATAAATAGTTGAGGAGTAATTAAAGTTTAAGTAAATTAAAAAATGCTTCAAACGTTTTTTCTTAAACACCCTGTGCCCGAGTAAAAATAAATCTCGCCCGCAGCTAGCATGCATCAGGTACGCACGGCGCCACAGCTAACACGCATAGCGAACAATTATCCCTTATCCCTTAACAGATTAGCATCTTAGTCGGGAACACCCTGTATAGTGAGAAGTAAGGTGCAATTGATGATTACGATTCTCTAAAACAGAATCGATTATCGAAAATCGTATCGGCTAGAAAAGAATCGGAAAAACCCGATTTTTTTACACGAAAAAATCGATTTTGTCTTAAATCGATACAGAATCGCACATCACTATTTCATCCAGGTCCGATCACAATAGCCCTCTTCTCCAATTGGTGCTTCAATAGCACGTTCCGGACCTATGAATACAATGTAACAGGTCCATAAAAGTGGTAGAGAAAGCAAGGTCTATCCTCACAAAGTCTCCACATTGGGATAATTCATTCTATAGCTAGGTACGCCCGGTGCCCAGAGGAGATCGTTGAACGAGATTGCAAAATCTCCTAACACTGCCATTCAGGCGATAACTTTACATCTTGGCTTGGTAGGCTTTAAAGGGTGTATTTTAAGCGCCCGGGCCTATAAGATTTGATGCCCCATAAATTAGGTCATACAAAAGAATAATCACCATTTTTTTGTTTTTTTTATGTGGAAGACTAGAGCTCAGGGAAAGTTTTTAAACGTCAAATGTTCTTCGCTTATCCGGGAACGTAGGTAATTTTTTATCCTTTTTAGTACAGGCACAACTAACCCAATACCTCCTGAGATATGTAATGCTATTTCTGTATATGGAATTGCTTCCTTCAAATCCTTGTGCTTTTTTAATGAGACGCCAAGAATTGTTTAAAAAGAACACATTCTTTTGTAGACCATCCGCAAGATCAATCGGGTAAAATTTTTGTAGTTTTATGGCGTTAACTCAAACTTCCCCAACAGGAATTGTATCCTATATGCATAAGAATGGAAAATTGGCGTTACTGCGTTATATGAAGATTTTAGCCCCGCGGACTTGTCCCACAATTGTTCGCATATTTGGAAAAAGGTATTAATCTTTTGGTCGCAAAAGGAGGCCAAAAACCCCCTCACGACACTCTTGGTATTAATCTTTTGGTCACAAAAGGTCGCCAAAAACCTCCTCACAACACTCTTGGTATACATAGTTCCTTTTCTTATTCTTTCTCTTGTGATCGCTTCTGAACTCTTCTATGCATTTTTTCTTACCAGCCTCCTCAAAAGCATCAAAAGATTCCGGTTTGTTCTCTAAGAAAGTGATAAGTGACTCGTAGAATCTGGAAACTAATTCTACGCCTGTATCGAAACCTTCAAGAGCCGCTATTATTTGGTTCCAATTTTTGTTAAGCATGGCACAGGCATCGTACCTAGCTTACCATCGCGTAAATCACAAATTTGTTACAGTTCCATTATCAGGCTTAGCTCAAAAGGATTGCAGTAACCTTGTACGTTGATGATGAAAAAAAGACGTTATATTTTTCAGCGACCCCAAAAATTTATTCAGTGTACGAAGCAACGCTTCTAAGCTGATCACGAAAACCGCCCCTCGCAACTTACCGCCCCGGGCCATGGCCCCTATGCCCTAGGGTCGCCACTGCGTCGAGCCTAGTGTATCCATTCTTCTCCTTTTCGTCCATCTATTCAGAGTTAACAACGTCAACACTAACTTGTAGATCGTAGAAGAAAATTGGGAGTGAGAAGTTAGGGGGTTAAGGTTTCCACAATAGATCTTCTTCATCGCTTCTATCTCTAATAATTGATCTTCATGCAATCAACGATTATCACTTTCATAATTCAAGAACCTTCTCCATCAGGTCATCAATGGTCTCGGCCCAACACCCAGCGCAGTGGGGTTCAATTCCAGCACTGTATGTGGAATTTCATCATAGGACTTTCTTAGAGTGTCTCCAAACCATTCGTATTTTCGATCCCTTATATCAGCGTTAATGTTTGTTTGACGCGGTACCTGCCATAACTCCTTTCAAGAGTCGAACCCTTTTAAGTTACTTCTTCCAGCAGTCTCCAGGAGTGCTCTTCAGTTTATTATTATGTAACTTTCATACATAAAATCTAATACTGTATCCATCCGTCTATTTCTTGGTCGTCCTACCACTAATCTGAGCCTTGAACATCGACTAATCAAGCAGACTATCAGCTTAAAATCTTCGAAAGCAAAATCCTTATGATCTTACCCTAAAACTGATTCAATATGATGATCGGGCCTTAATCCAAATTTCTAAGGGGTTCTTCTTCTATCTTCGCCTTTACTGGCTTCGCAATCTATTAGGTCTATGGTGCCAATCGCGTTAATCAAAACCTTCAAGGTAAAGGCTTTTGATATGGCCCAAAATTGATTTAGGAGTCATAACCCAAAACTCCCTGGTAACAAGGAAACCGCAATGGAGGAGACTAAATCTCCTACTCGCTGAAACCTCACAATCGGACATCAAATAGCTGTTTCGGGAGGTGATCTGCACAATCGACGGCTACAATCACCTACCACCTCTATTGTGCTTAAATACGGCAGTCTCTATACATTTTTGCTGGGAAAATTGAAAGCACTGGAGTTTGTTTGCTGTAAGACGCATCCTAATATGCCTGTCTAAAACCTTCTCCATCGTTTCGCGAGAAAGGATGAGGCCGATGATTCGTAATGTTTTTACTTGGTTGTATGATCTTCTCCCCTAGCATCTCTCCAGCGCCTCAGAAAATGGATCAATATTCATAACATTAGTTGCGCAAGAAAAGACGACCACTCATGGCAGAGCTCCACATTACCATGGGAATGCTAAGTTAAATCGGAAGTCGCCTGGTAGCCAAAGTCCATCCTGTAAATCCACCATATTCGGCCTGTTCAATAGCCACGAAGGTGCTGACTCCTCACCTGTCCGTGCTGCCTTCGATCGGTCTTCGAGCGAAGGCTCCAGGATTGTTCAGGTCACGTTCGGACACAGCACAACCAAGCCTCCAACACGCTGTCAATAGCACTTCGCCCCAAGTTTAAGTTTAATATATGAACTAATCTATCTACTCGGAGCTAATTGTTTCATCAAATCCAAAACTCATACACTCTTGAATTTTTTCTGAGAAGATCAAGATCCATATAATATTGACGTTACTTCATTCAATATTTCATTTGGAGTCGCCACTGGGTTTTCCACTAAACCCAGAATATCCCTTATCTGCATCCTCTGTTCATTAATGAAATCCCACCACGAACAAAATTCAAATTAGACCTCATCTACCACTACCACAAATTTAAAACTTATTTGCTTTTGCATCAAACTTCAAATCTAACCAAACAAAACTTTTATCTACTTTCAACTATTTGCGCTAACAGTCAATATTCGCAATATTCTAAACCAATAATTTTGTGATATTCATGAAAAATGATACTTGATAAAATTCATTACTGATGTGCTGCCATTTCCGACCTACTTCAACATGAATTGATTGAACATATCAACGAAGAACAGACAGTGAAAACCAATCCGCCATCGCGATGTACACTGTAATGTAATGCAATCGTATCTGGTTATGTAATATGTGAGCACTTGCAGGGATAGAGGGCAACATACTCTTTACTACCTTTTTAGTATAATATGATATTTTTTTTTGGATATGGAAGTCTGAGTGAAAACCAATTTCATTTAATGTTATTTCCGTTTGGGTGAAAAGTGGTGTGTTGGCTTCTAACGCTATTAGAAATACGAAATGGGATAGTGCTTTGCTCGTTTTTCTTGATATTAAAGTGAAAGGCATTGGTGAAAGGTAGTAGTTTGTTGGTGATGTTACTACTGTTGATTACGTGCAGTCGTGGATGCTTCTTGAGTGGTATTGGATTGATGGTCATTTCTATTCATACCACTTACATTCATAGGCAACACCATTCTAAAGTTTACTCGAAAACAGCAAGGAACTACTCGTTGATCGGTTTGCTGAATTTCCATTATAGGATTATTGCACCCATTACGAAGATAAAGCGATTATTGTTGCGCAAGAAACCTCCTAAGAAAGCTAAAAATTCATTCCAATGCTTCACGTGATACTCCACAAAGTTTGAGCTATCGGCTGAATGGTGTTCTTCTCTAGGTCTTCGCTTCATTTTTTTGGCCATCAGCTCACTTCCACATCCTGTAGTTCTTACTTTTCCGTAGACTACAGTGTACTGTACAAGCTTAAACAGCTCGACACTTTGAAAGTCTACTAACTCGAACTGTGGAGCATTCGTCCGCAGTTAGTATTTCCGAATTCGTACACAGTCCTGACAGAACTTTGACTTCGGTAGTCAAACACAAACCAAGCTTTCCTGTTATGTTGATTGAAGTGCAGAAGAAAGAAGAAGTGCCAAGGCACCAGTCTACTAAGAAGGAATAACAACAAGGCGTGTGAATTGAAAAGGCGAAGGACCATAGCTACTCCAGAAGAGACTCGAACCCTGTTCTCTGGGTTGGCAGCCGCAACCCTTAATGGTGGAGCTGAAAAAGTAATAAAGATTTTTACCATTTTTTAGTAACCTTTACTTTACATTAGACCCATCACCAGCCATCTACAAAGCTACCTCAAAATTCAAAAAAACATCAGGCGGCAAAAACGCCCAACATCCTCCCTCTCCCCAACCTGTAGTTACAAATTCATCAACGGTTTCGGAGAGGGTGTTTTTATTTAATTCATAAATTTCCCCATCTAATAATATTTCACTCAATGTATTCAACTGCCTACAACAGATTGTGGTCCTCCTTTTCTCTATGTTTGAAAGTGTGGTCCCAACTCTCTATCAACCACACTTAATTTACCGTTCAGGATTAATAGATCTTGTTTTGTGTTTAGGATTCCAAGGATACGAAGGCATTAATTTTCTTTTTATATACACACAAATATGTATGTATATGTGCGATTTTCCTGCATGTACTGAATCTCAAACTGTCCCCAAAGTGCTCTTCAGAGGTTAACACATAAATTACGACCTTAACTTAACTAAGAAGATTCCGGAAAAAGTTGTTCCCAATGGTTGTAGAATTTTCCCTTTTTCTGATTTTCTCTGTTGTTGTTGTTTTTGGATTTTTTGCTACTCGGAATTTTTCTCCAATTTTCATTTTTCGATTGTATATCCTTTTTCCCAAATCCGCATCCTTTTTTTCCTAAACGAAAAGTACAATTCAATTCGTTTCCCCAAAATCTGTGAAATTTTAAATTAAACAAAAGTTTTTCATGAGTTTTTGTTTTGTTGTAAATATTTCATATGTTGTTGTTGATTGTGGTTTCTGTGAAGTCTTGGAAAATGTTGACGCGATTTGTTCGTTTGAGAGAGTTTTTCAGGGCCATTTAAAATTTAGTATACATATGTTGAAAAGTCAAGGTTTGAGCTTTGGAAGTAATAAAGGTTTCACGGCAATATTTTTTCTAATTGCAATTCACACGTTTACATATAAGATGTGAAACTCCATTCTCATATACTGAAAGAGTATAGACTGACATACGAATATAATTTAAAAAAACCATTAACTTGATATTTATACCCAATTAGTATGCTCCTTAAATGCTTTTACTACCTTGTTCCAAGTAATACCAAACCGGTTTCAGTTCCCAGTCTCAACCGCCCTAATACCTACTGAATTCTTGTGAAAATTCAATTCGTAAGACTCAAAGGTATACCTAAGACCAAACGGTAGATTGGAACGGTAGCACGATGTAGAGAATGACTAACTCACATTTAGGGTTACCAACTAGTACACCAAATCGGGTGTTGGGGTTGTTGATCTTTCTAGGCTTGCCTTACAAGTTAAGAGACTTAATTCTGTAAGATCGATCTTGCGATAGACGTTACTCTTCTTTACTCCATTTAACATCATAGATGAATTATTTGTGGTTTTGCTACTTCAATGAAACTTCTAATGACGAAATATATCAATAATTTTCGGCAATAATCACTCATTGAAAATTATAAGTTACTAAAAAAAGTAAAAAAAAGAACTAACACAAAAGTCAACCCGACTAACTCCTTTCATTCTCTCTTTCAGCCAACCAAAATGAATTCTCTAAAGGTCACCCTGTAATTTATAATTCACTCGATTTCATATTTTTTTTGTTTCTTCTTTCAATTTATGCAAAGTATGAGCCCATCCTCAACGAAGCCGAAGCTATCTCGGCCCGTTTTTAATGTTCGTCGCAACCGAAAAAAGGAATTTTTCTTAATGGAATAAGTCAAAATAGAAATATATGACGGTTTCAGGATGATTGATTGAATTTAAAATTCGGAACAAAGTAGAAATTCTTCATTAATTCAAAACCGGGGGAAGAAGAATGCCTCCCTTTCAATGACAATATCAGCGCGGGAAACATTATGAAAAAAAAAGAAAAAGTAAGCAGAATAAAAAAAACACATTTTTGCGAAGGGAATGAAAAATTTAAATACCAAAGTTATAATCTCTATTTGAGGGACATCGGACAAGAGCACTTTTGTTTTACATTTTCATAAGAAAAAAAAACGTAATAAATTAGGGTTTTGGGTACTAGACCATGAAGGTTGAAGGAGGAGAAAGGAATTTCTTTTTTATCAGAAATTTTGATGGCGGAAGTTTTTCCCTTTTTTGTATTGTTTTTTTTGTGTTTGCTTTTTTTGAAAAATGGTCTTTCTCTAAATGAATGTTTTGTCAGGTGATTTTGCTTTTGTGTGTACACAAGTTAAGACGAAAATTATTGCTGCAATACTTCAAACAATTCCAGCAAAATACTACTACAAAGAAAATGGGGTAAATTATTTGGGCTTAGGCCATTTCTTATGTAAAAGTTTATACCAAAACGAGTAAAAGAATCTTTAATTCCCATTTTATCTGATTTATGCTTAAGGCAAGTCAATGTTTTGTTTAGGAAAGGCTTATTTCATATCTTGCTAAACACTCAGAGTTTTGTAAGAAACATTTTACACATACCTAGTAACAATACATAGAGATTATAAAGTATGGCTTATCTGTTTGCTGTGAAACTAAATCCAGAGAGTTGTCAAGAGCAATAGGACTATGGTAATTATTCTATCATCACTAGTTTTTAAAATCTCCTCACAAAGCTCTAGTATTTCTGGGTTTAATGTACATGCACGAAAAGGGTAGGGACGACTTGACTATATCTCATATCCCAGAGAGAGCCTTCCCAAAAGGAATGCCAAGATGAGGAACTGGCCATAAACCCAAGGAAAATGGCCATCCTGCCCTTAACCGGACAAGGCTGCTGTACTGAATCGAATTAAATTTTCAGAAGAATAGGTATTGGGGCGGTTGAGCCTGGGAACCAAACCCGGTTTAGTATTACTTGAAACAATAATAGCATTGGGCGAAAAATTTGAGAATTTCAGCGTGGATATGTAAGTAATAATTACGCCGGTTTCAAAAGCTTTATAATTTTAAACGCGAGTGTCGTTTTACCAATGCGGTCCACGACTGAGTTCTGGTCCCGTTCAATGCTGCTTGACCTCTGTAATTGAACCGGAACCAGTCTATTTAGTATGTTAAATCACACCCTTCACGGCCACCAACACAATTCCCTGAAATATGAAGCAATGCAACAACAAAAGCTGAAGCTTTTTCAAATATAGGGATTGCCCCATTTCATTTGTAATGAGGTTTGCCTCATAAGGCTTTTATGAGAAACTGATAAGGCATGCCTCACTTCAGTATCGCTAATATTTTTGTATGGTGTTCATGGGTAAACTAACTCTTTCGGAATGTCCCTCATTTACCTCATGGAAAAATCCCTCTTTCGGCATGGTCCTGAGGCAATCCCCTTTAGTCGGGTGGGGTTTAAAAGGCTTAGGCTATACAATTATAAATTCTTAATAGCTATATTTTATAATATATTTAGTTTTCGTATGAAAAGCCTTGCTTGCATGCGGCCCTTCGACCACATTTCTTCGCGCCAGTCACAAAGACGGCCTCCAACTTTCTGAGTTATTAGGTATACATGAAATATTTTGGGTGTGGATTTCCCCACCCAAAGCGAAAGTGCGTGTGCACCTTTCCTTCCATCCCCACGCGCTCCGCCGCCCCTGTTAGTGACAACTGTAATTCGCCTTATTTCACTGAAATGTCACTTTTTTAGAGAACCATAGTATAATTTTTGTCTCACTTCGCCATTTGTCACCATAAGCGACAAACAGAATAAGGGCCATTGTTGGAATCGCTTCGTTTTAGGGTGTAGTTGAACACCCTTAGTTTGCCCACAATTTGGTCGACCGCATAACTTTTTAATTAAGTTATTGTGAATAAAATCGGCACTTTTTCTATATTTCTTTCAATAGCTCCGTTCCTGATAGCTTTTAGTATAATATATGCATTGGGAAAGCCTTTCGTTATGCAATTCTCTAAAAAATAAGCCCTGTTAGAGATGGCTAGGTGGAAGTGTGATCCTGCAAATGCCTTCCAAAGTTTTCAAATCACGTTATTTTCACTGTTTACTCGAAAAGAACTGCACATAGACGGCTGATAAATTTTGAAGATGGCGTTTATGTAGTCCCGGCAAAGTAGAAACAATTTCAACAAGATCGGTTCATTACTTTTTTAGTAATTAACGATCTAGTTTTTTTAACCTTAATTAACAAATTTGCCATTTTATTTTTCAAAAAAACGGTTTATAATTGAGAAACTTATTTAAAAAACTTAAGAAACAATTGAAAATGAATTCCCGTTGGAATTTTTGAAAAATCGCTATTTTGATCGATTTTATGAAGTGTTATATACGCGAACCATTTTATACGCATGCTATCCCATTTTTGCATGCTACCTTTGCTGCAATATTTAATTTTCTCAGTAAAATATTTGTGTGACAGAAATAAACCCTAACCCTGGTAAATGGCGCTTAACAGAAAGTTGCATGAGGGCGCCAGCACAGCTAGAGCCGGGCCTCGTTATTATTGATTGTAGTTACGGATGGAAAAAGTAAAATCCTCGTTTTCCCGAAATTCGTGAAATAAAAGGTGCTTATTGAAAAAATACGATTTTTTTAATTTTTTTCAATACATACATACATCTTAATTAGGACCATTTCAGGAAACCAATCCACCAATTAAATTTAAAAATAATTTTGGTTTTTAACAATTTGCAGAAGATTTACTGAAACAAGTGATATTTTTTCAATTATTAGTTAATAATAATTGTTTAAATAAGTTTTCTCTCCTTTAAGTGCATGGATCGAGTAAGAAAAGTTTTTTCTTCAATAAGCACTTTGGTTTTTTTGCATTTGCTTTTACCAATCAAAAGTTATAGCCATTTTTTTTGTACGGAGCGCGTCTAATTTTTTGCTCATACACACATACTATGAAGCTATGTATTACACCTTAATTAACTAATTCGCATCTCCCCGGGATTTTATCGCACAAAAAAGTTTCTTAGACATAATTTACTTAAAATTTCCTCCGCTTTGGAAAGGCGTTATCAGTTTTTTCGGAAAAATTATATCTTAAAAGCTATTCGCAAAAAACCATAACTTAACACTTCTTTTGTTTAATAACTATTGCTGCGGCACTTGTTAGGATGCGGATTTTTTACCATATATTATTGATACAATTTATAAGAGAATGGAAAAAAATCCGGCCCGTTACAAAGGATTCCGAAATGAATTCCTTATTTTACTGGACTAATAGAGTACGTAACCTTTTGTAAAGTATAGAGTGACCATTTTTATCGTAACATAATGCGGGACAGATACTATGTATACATGGCAAGTTCAATAGTTGAATCGAGGTTGAGCTAATCCTTCGATTCGCCATTTAAAAAATTTAAAAACAGCAATTTTATGATTGGAGATTGCAAAGTGAGTCTTAAAGAATATGTAAAAAAATCAGGACCAACATGGGAGCTTTTTTTGGCGCTGCAACAAATTTAATTTTTTAAAATCACTTAATTGCAAAATCCATTATGCAAAAACCATTTGACCGACAGTGATAGGGTTTTAGATATAAGTTAAACATGCCTTAAACTACCTAATTTCAGAATTACATTGAAAAATAATGGTGTTTTCTTTTGTTGGTATAACTTTAAAGTGAGGGTACAGTTTTTCGCAGTTTTCGGCTATTTTGCAATGCAATGCAAAAATTCAAATTTCAAAAATCAAACTTACGCTAAGTTTTAGGAAACCCAATAACGAACAAAACATATAAAACAAACTTTTCGCCTAGAAGGCTTCGTTAAGAAATATTTATCAAGAAAGGTCAAAAAACAGGGAATTTTTCGTGAATTTTTCAGTTTTTGGGCTCCCATAAATTTTCCAGGCGGTTTCATGTTTGCGCACCCCCTAGATATTGTTGGGGATGCCATTCCTGACCAATTCAACCAGAAAAGTCCGTTACATCACGCCAAAACCAAAATTTATATGTCTCACTGCTCTAGCGCCTGGACTATAAACGCGCTTCTGAAGCTTGTGAAATGGATGCAGCGGGAAGCACTTGCGATTATTGTTCTCTCTGGATATGCGAAGCTTTTAAGCTTTTGCTTTAAGGTCACGTTCACATGGGCTGCATGCCGCACGACAAAAGCTCTTAATGTTCTCTGCTTGGCCAGGAAAAAATATCTGTCTCGGCACATGCTCTTTCTCTTGCACAGCATTGCTGCAAAAATCATGCAAAGAGGAAATCTCTTATCCATGCGGCAAAATCACGGAACTGTCAAGTTCGAGCTTTTGCCTTGCTGCATGCAGTCCATGTGAACGTGCTGCAAAATCACGGAACTGTCAAGTTGAAAATTCCAAAACCGTATTTTTCTTAATTTTCTTTTTTCGTCACTTTGTCTTTCTTTATATTTAGTTATTAGTACTATTACACTCCTTAAAACAATTTTTTTTTATTTTTAAAGTAATCCATTTCACTTTTTCACTTTTTCAAAATCACAAAACAGCTGATTTTTGACAAACAGCAGATGCACCCATGTGAACGAGGAGATGCAGGCATGCGGCAAGCTTTTTGCAGCCTCTCACGAAAATTTCCGAATACTACACGAAGGCAAGCCGAAGACGAGCTTTTGCCGTGTGGCATGCAGCCCATGGGAACGCGACCTAATTGAAGGGCAAAGGAAAAGAGCTAGAGAGAGAAAATATTTCATACTTAAACAGAAAGTGTCCTTCACTAATCACTTGCGCAGACCGACGAAAACGGATCCAAATCCACAGCGAATTGCCATGTATACAGAGAATAAAGATGAATTCGCAGCTTGCACCAAACCTACTTCCGATTTGAAATGCTCTGGAAGGGCATCACTAAAGCTTGCAGTGGAAGCACTTGCTTTATTTCCCGCTGGGCTATTAGTCCGGGTAAATTAGCATTTTGAGGAGACAAAATTCCAAAATGGCTGAAAATTGGTCCACAGCTTCCTTGGGACTTTCTAAGAAAACAAATTTGGAATCACAAAAAAACATGGCCGCCGGAGATATCACTTTTTGGCAAAAAAATCACTCAAAACCTGTATTTTTTTTAATTTTGTCTCCTTTCGTGCGTTTTTTTTGCTAATTTCCCAGGACTATATATGAGCAACAAGATTGAAGAGTCGAGTCGAAATAGAGTTGAACTGACAGCATTAATCTGTCACCTGTTGCACATTGTTTTTGTTTCGTCGTACCGCCAAACATTTCTCACACTCATTTTAAATAAAGAAAATAAAAATAATAAAAAAACACAACATAAATCCGCTAAAGGCAATAAAAAAAAGACAATATAAACGTAAATTCGCGCGCGTGGAAATTTGTTTGGCAAAAATCCAGTATACATTCATTTTATCTTTATATAATATTTTTTTAAATAGTGAACATTGATAAATATATGAGGGTATCAGTGCAAAAGTGATGTAACCCCAGACGATGTTATCCACCGGTATAGTCAGCTTACACCCTTTTTACTGTATTACTTCGCTATATTTGTTCTGTCCAACAGTTATGTTATGTACAGTTATGTTTTTGGACGGCAAAAAGTAGCTTACTCCACTATTGTATTGAAAGTTCATAATGTAAGGAATGTATATTACACCAAAATCACAACCAGATTAAATTGTGGGTTGCACCACTTTTGCGCTGATAGTCTCATATAGCTATAGGAAAAATGAACAAAACAAAACTAATATTTACCCACAGAGTGAATTTGTTGTAGAAACTCATCACAATGTTCTACTTCTTTGTTAAAATCTTCATATTTTACTCAAAATTGCACTTCGTTATAACCATTGCTTTTACTGTGTCTACATGCAGTTGTGATTTTTCCAATGTCGAAAAATTATTAATAATAGAAAGAACACGCGGCGTTTGTTCCAGGTAAACAAAGCGCAAATTCTACGATTCCTGGAAGGGAACGTGATTTTCATTAAATGATTAAAAATTTCATCCCATTTCAAATCAGTTAATAGCCCGGCTTACCCGGCCGAACTGCGCAAGTTCGAGCAAATTAGTGAATTGATCTTTAAAACAACCTCAGTTCGCATACAATTTCTACATATTGAACTGACGATAAAACAGACCTCAGTTCACTCAACTGGACTGGAATTGAAGTTAAATGGGTCATTCCATGGTGACGGGTGGGACATTTTAACACATTTTTTGATATACATTCAGTTATTTTAAAGTGCAAACAAAGCAAATAATACATACTGTATTTATGATAGCATTCTTAGATATATTTTTTAAGATATGATAAAAGAAAACAACATAAAAATATATTCTAACATTTTTAAATTCGTAGAATTACATGTGTGACGGGTGGGACAGGCAAAACCCTTCTTTCTTTAGATACTTGCACTTGACGTTGAAATTCAGATCAAATAGTTCATACGAAGCCCTAATTTTATTGTAGTATGCTATATGAGTTATGTCGCTAATTGTTTTCTAAAAAGACGTCAGTGAAAAAACAATACGAACTTTTTTTATGAAGCTTAAAATGGTGTGACGGGTGGGACAGGGATCCGTGACGGGTGGGACGAGTAAAAAACTATACACACAAAACACAATAATTTAGGCATATTTTATTAACTATTTAGTTACTTTTTGGGCTTGGTGTAGGGAATTCATGTTCTACATCTCTTTCGCTTTATAGCTCAGCTGCTGGTTTAAAATCAACGGCACTTTCGCTAGAAGTATTTAAGTGAATATTTGAGCTTGCATTCTTCACCTAAACGCACTTTTTTTTGAATTGAATGGAAAAATCAATATTCAACTGGGAAAATATAAAAAGTAATAATTTTATTTTTTACTAGAAGCATATTTCCGAATACTATGGGGCTTTAACAATACTTAAAGCCTAAAATTTATGAGATTTCCGTCACTTTTTTTTCATTAGCTTGGTGTCGTTTTCCATGGAATGACCCAAATGTAAAAGCTAGCTCAAAAGAGAGTAATCTACTGGAATAATGGAATTCTATTCCAGTGATATTTTGCATTTCTAACTTCTGGCGAAAAAGCAACAACAATTTCAAACACGAACTGAACAGGAACTGAACTTTAGCCGGTGAAGCCATTTATGTGGATTGAGCTGAACATTACTGAATTGAGGTCGGTGAAGCCGTGGCATTACATGGATTCATGGATAAAATATACTATAATCGATATTATAATATTCACATGATATGATGTATTATATAATTCGGGACATTTTCCGGGACATATATTAATACAGGAGCCGGGGCTTTAATCCGGGACTGTCCCGGAAAATTCGGGACGAATGGTCACCCTAGTAAAGTATATAATCTCCACAATATTCAAAATTAACCAGAACCGAAAATTTTAATACTGCATACTTCTATATATCACCCAAACAGTACTCACACTCTTATTTTATCAATTAAAAAAAATGCCATTCTCTTACTTTAAACTTAATGTAATTAAAGAAAGCCTATAAATATCAAAATAAAGACAACTAGTCCATATTCTAGCAATTTGCTAAATCCACCCTGCAGCATAGCAATAAAACCCCTTAAAATTTATTCAAAAGGCTTTTAAACAAATTTTTATTATCCAACAAACTCTCATTAAAAATCCTCTTAGTACCAAGAAAAAAAAATATAAATTTGTCTACCTTTTAGCGATATTTCGAGGCTGTTGTTTCTCTAATTAACTAAATTATAAACATAAACCCCTCCTCAATCAAAATTTGTACTTTTATAACAAAAACAGCGGGGGATGGTTTTTTGCGGGGTGGCTCGAGGGTGAGAACAAAAAATATGAGCGAGCTTTTCTCATTGGCTTTTTGTGTGTCTCTTAAGTCAGCAGCGAACAAAAAAAATACTTTAGAGAAGAAATGTCCTGGCTTAAAGGAGATGAGGAATTTCTGTTCGTCTATTGCCTTGGAAATTATGTTCTTATGCTGGGAAGATTGAAGATTTCATCATTTAAATCATGACAGGACATTCGCAAAAGCAAACGAATGAATTTAAGCAATTTTACGGGGAAAAAAATAAACAGAAAATAAATTAATAAGGAAAAAAATAATTAGTGGAGAAATACTGGAGTCAGTCGAGGTTTTGGCCTTCAGTGTCATTTTGTTGGTGGTAGTAAGGGGAATCCATGTTCAAGGCAAGCAAACAAATTTGACTCACAAAGAGGGATTTCTAGATTAGAAAGGATTTTAGCAATGAATTGTTACTCAACGTCTTAGTTCCTCGGCTGATTGTGTAGAAAGACATACATATATATGAGAACTGGATTCGTATATATATGAGAACTGGATTCCACTTACAATAATTCCCCATTACGTAACGTATAATAGCACATCTCACAGCTCATCAGAGCGTGAAAATCGTCTAGCTATCATCCAGCCCTTATCTATTCCTCCCAATAAGAAAAACCATTTAAACATTTCAGCATTTTATCCATCAGTCAAAACACATTTCGATTACATTTGACAAGGATATTACAATAATTTTTTCATGCTGCGTTTCCTTTGAGTATTTTCATACACAAATCCTATCGAAAACGAAAGATGACACAGAACCACTACAGCAGCTAAGCCACCGCCACCACCACCACCGCAAAACCAAGCATAGTAAGAGTAAGAGTAGAGCCTTTCCATTAATATCAGAGGATCCAAACAGAACGCCCCTACACTTTTTTTTAATATCATCCTGGTTGATTTTGTGCCTGTGCTACTGCTGCTACTCCTGCTCCTGGTTATTCTCTCCATTTTGCCCGACGACTGCTGGTATCCTGTCCCAAATATCGATGGGATGGCTTCACATGGGAAGCTTGTGTATACTCAAAGAAACTGCTCAAGATGGCAAAGTGCCAAAGGAGCTCTTGAAGGAATTTCTGATGGCAAACGAAGCAGACAAGCGAACATATTCATCAAGGATCTCCCAAGGATAACAGCACCACCAGCAGCACCAGAAGCGGCAGCAGCAGCACCACCAGTATATAGTAGCAGCAGCAGAATGGCAGCTCCCTATTTTGCCCATGTATTTTGGTCTGATTCACAAATGGTCGTATGGTATCCTTATACTACTCTAGCGCTAGTCCTGGGTGGGAAGAAGGGTTTGTTGTTTTTTTTTTGTTTCAGAAATTGTTTTTGCCATACTCGATACACATTCAAAGTCCTGTGGAGGTTCGCACAAGTTCTTGTGTCGTTGAATGCTTTGGTTTATAAGAAAACTAATGCACTGCCAGATTATTCGATGGCGAAATGGCTTAAAAGCTTAAAGATTGGGCAAACAGGAATGAAAGAAAACAGAGAAAATAAATGAAAAGAAATTTCGCAAAAAAGGATTTAGAAAGACGGGAAGGATTGAAGTTTTTTTTTGCTTGTTTTGTTTTTAGTTTTGCTTCAAGTTTTATATCCCTTTCTAAATAGATAAAGTTTTTTTCTTCCATTGAAACTCCATTAAGATTATTATCCTTATACTTCAAAATGTTTAAACAATTTTTGATCTGTATATGAAGCAGCAGGCAGTCTGCACGGCTTGAGGCTATGAGCACCGGGTTGGTGGGTAGATGAGAAGTATGGACACAAAAAACCGCGATTTCTGCCAACAGACCCTCACCAGACAGGAATGGGAAAAATTCCAGCTCGAGAAGGACAATGACATAGTTTTATACACAGATCATCAGAATTGGTTATACGTTTCTTCCGCTCCCTTAACCCATAAAGACACTGCCGCCCGCCTAAATCTGTCAAAGGCTTCTTACTGCTGCTCATCTTTAAAGCCTGTCTAGCTATATAGGCAAGACGAAGACCAGAACCCAGGATAATCGTGTTATCGGCTAGCCAGCTGCTATTCATACTCGAAGGCTGTATAACGTCATTTAAGAAGCTCTCTTCCTTGACTATGACGTACAGGATCACTATTCAGTGGGTAAATGCTCCCAAGAACATCAAGGGCAAAAAGAAAGCAGTTAAAATGGCCAGACTAAGAGAATACCTTACAGACACACCAGTAGAGAATGTCACAATGCATATTCTACCAGGGGCGGCGGAGTGCGTGGGGATGGAAGGAAAAGTGCGCACGCACTTTCGCTTTGGGTGAGGAAATCCACACCAAAAATATTTCATCCCAGAACGTTGCAGGGCCGTCTCGGTCGCTGGAGACGAAGGAACGTTGTCGAAGGGCCGTACACAATGAAGGCTTTTTATACGAAAACTGAATATATTATATTAGAGCTATTAAGAACTGTTAACTGTATAGCCTAAGCTTTTTAAACACCACCTGACCAGCATTTAAAAGGGGGATTACTTCATGGGCATGCCGAAAACCATGAGGAGTCCATGTGGCAAATGAGCGGCATGTCAAAAGGCCTATTTCCTCATGAACACCATTGGTTGTCAGGGAATTATGTTAGTGTTCACGGTCACTAGTGGTCACGGGTGTCATTTGGCATACTCAATAGCCGGGTTCTGGTTCGATTACAGAAGTCAAGCAGCATTGGAATTGATTAGTACTCAGTTGGGGCGCCGTATTGATAAATCACATTCGCGTTTAAAAATATAAAGCTTTCGACGCCGTCGCAGTTATCCTCAAAATCCACTCGGGATCGGTTGGCAATGATTTTTTCTCAAGCGGGCGATGGGTGACATTCCTTATGACGGGCGCGAATGAGTAAAGGAGTTAGATGCCCTGTGTGGGCCTTACACGGTAATGCTCACGGGGTTCACAGGAGGTAGTGGGTCTAGCCTCATAGACAGGCGCGGATCTAGAATTTTGTTTTGGGGGGCTCACGGAATTAAAAGTGTCGGAAAAAATTTCTATTCCTAAAAAACAAAAACAAAATTAACAAAACGAACAAAACTAACCGAATTTTCTGGGTCTTTTCGGTTACAAATTCTCAAAAAATCGAAAAAAACTTTTTTACGGCTTTTACTAATAGTGGAGTCGAAGCATCAATTTTTAGTGAAAAAGGAATTGTTTCCAGTCTCAATTTTTTTTTTCAATATGTTAGTTACATCGAATACTATACGAAATGGACATTTTCTCTTGCAACAACCGCTACGTAAATTATGGGCCGTTTTGTGAAAAATCTACCATTTTGGTCGTTCTTTCTAAATATAGATGAGAATTTCTCGGTACGTGTAGATCCAAAGAAAGCGCAAAAATTTAGGCTGTTCATTATGATATTACCTATCCGCGGTTACAAAATGAAATTTTAATCTGCACACATAACCTCAAAGAAAATTAAAAACTGAAGAAACTGCTAAATTTTGGTTTTTTGGTTATAACCGAATCGAATCGAAAATCGTGAATTTGTATATTTTTTTGTCAATTTTCTTCAAAAATTCCACTTTTTTTGATAAAACTCCTTTTGTTTGTATCGACCAAAAAATTTAGTTTTATCAAAAAAAAGTGGAACTTTTGAAGAAAATTGACGTAAAATTACGCGGTACACTTTTAGCAGATTCACCGTGTCTAGAAACACCGTATTTTTACCCTTGCAACACGGTAACTCTCGATTTACATATGAAGACACCCGACTCCCCCTAATCTATCCTATCTTTCTGTCTACCCTTCGAGCTAAGCTTACTACTAGACATTGCACTATGACGTTTGCGACATGACATGACGGACTAGTAGTTCAAAGGGCCTGACCATGGTTGGCGCTTGAAGTGAGAAATGGCGCGGCGACTGTAAAACGGAATCATAGTCATTCTAATGTCATTTTATAAATTTTTTAATTATCAGAAATATCTAAAAACTTTCAAGCGACAACAATGACAAGGTTTTGTCGAAAACGGTCATATCGCTGCATTCGCCAATTATGGTTCGAAAAATGAGAACGATAAACGGCGCTGTCATTTTTTCAACTCGCCAACCATGATAAGGCCCATAGGGTGACACCTGAGCTTACACTATCAGATAAAAAAAAGGGTCGTTTTTTTAATTTGCAAAAAATTTGGATCGGTTTTGGTCGTTTGGTTATTTTTTGTTTTTTTTAGTTGGGTCATTTTTGTTTTTCAAAACAACGAGCGCTTTTGGGGGGGTCATGACCCCCGTGACGCCCCTCCGTTGAATCCGCGCCTGTCATAGGAGCCCTATCTGTACCCCTTACCTCAAAATGCTAGACGGGCATAATCCTATAACCAAAGAATTTAAAACCACAGGCAGCTGGTAAATAAATTGACCGATTAACTTTATACATTTTAACGTTAACTCTTCACCCCCCCCCCCCCAAAACCATAATGATTGTGCTCCGCTGTCCTTGTATCCTACGTATAGCAGGCTCCAGATGGAGGAGTTTAACGTTATAGTTCATGACTAGCAAGACTACAGCCAGTATAGATCGAGCCACCTCCTAATGATCCCTTGAAAGAACCTCGTCAGAAATGTGTCGACAGTGCCCATCTCAGAAATTAACTGCCAGATTGAAATTTCCACACATACTGCTGTAGCTGTAATAGACTAAGAGCCCAGGCCCGCCAGATCTACGTCATTTTCTTAAAGCTGATATTTCATATATACATACTGTGATACGCAGTTAAGAACGTATAAACACTCGCTAGCTCGGAGATTTGGACCTTCCCTAAGCCACCAGTAGCTGAAGTTGCCGTTTCATCCGTCACCAGGGCCACCCTAACCACGGGGCTAAATGGGCTGTAGCCCTGGGGCGCAAGCCTTTTCGGGGCGGCATTTTTTGTTTGTTTTTATATTTTTCTGTTATTAGTTATTTTTATTTAAAATCATTTCATAACAAAAATAACCAAATATCCTGTTCTAATGTTATTGCGGCTGTAGTTGCGTCGCAACATGTATTCTACAAGTGCGCAATTTGTGTGGAGTTTTCATTTCCCCACATGCGCAAAGATACCTCGTCTCTTTTGGTACGGACTCTACAATTGAAAGCATTGTTGAATAGGGTGGCCACAGGGTGGTCGGAATTCTAAAAATAATTAAGTCTGTACTAGATTATCATTTATGTCCTATACTATTCGACCGCAGCTAATTTGATGAGATCCTTCTGTGAAGCATAAAAATATCACGCCCTTTCAAATCTACTACAAATTGAAAAGGACGGACCAAATAAATCTCAACTAGACATTTTTTTGGAGAAATAAAATAATTATAATTCCTACGTCGTAGATGAAATTCTACCTCACACTGATCCACATGGGATTTGTTAAGCAGTTAGTTGATAACTAATAACAGCACTTAGTTGATAACTAACCTTTAATCGACCACCTCAAACCCCATGGACCTAATTTCCGAATTGCTTTGTGGAACGGGCAGCGGCCATCAAATTGATCCTATTTATACTGACTTCATCAAGGCTTTTGATAATGTAGAGGTAGACCATCATACTAAAAACATAAAATTTGGAATATCAGGTTCGGCCCTTGAATGGATAAGATCATATCTCTACGCGAAGATTACATGTTATCAGATTCCAAACATTCCTTTCCTCAGGGTAGTCATCTGGGCCCTCTTCCATTCAATATATTCAATTTATCTCTAGTTTCAGGATACAATGTAAAGTTTAGAAAAAATTCAAATATTGTCTGGAGAACCTGGAAAAGTCAAGGAAATTCGGTCTTAAGAAAAAGTGGCCACCTTGTTGAATTATACGCTTCTTTAGAAAAGTTTGTACAGTCGAAACGAAATACAGAGTCATTTATCCTCTATAAATCTGAAGATATATACAAACGACGAAAATACGTCAGAAGAACTTAAATTTGATGCCAAAAATGAATGCGGCATAAATACATATGTATTATGCTATTATTAAAAAAAGTTAAAATGTGCCTATGATGACATTTACTCAAAATGTGGGTTTCTCGTTAATTTAAAAGATTTAAATGAAGCCACAGTTAGAAAGAATGCTGCAAAGTTAGGACAAGCTTGAGGCAACGAGACTTTTTTTCGACAGTTATTCGGTTCTGTTTAAAAGACCCCGCGCCATAAAATACAGGAAATGAGCGCGCGTGTGTAATTGTGATTGAGAATATAAATGAGCCGGTTATTTTCAGAATAATAGGTATTGAGGCGGTTGAGCCTGGGAACCAAAACCGGTTTAGTAATACTTGTAACACGGTAATAAAAGCATTTAAAGGGGAGTAGTAATTACGTATTAATATCAAGCTAATGGATTTTTAGTGTATAAATCCATTAACGTGGCATTTATAGGCAATTGTATATTTTTGGTTATGGTTCCCAGACATAACCACAACAATACTTACTGATATCAAATATCTAGCGATCACTGTAAGTAAAAATTTAACTGGAATTTTCACTTATTCAGGGGCAAAGTGTTTTTCTACTGATAAGTATCGTCGAGATAACGCGAGGGTCCCACTATATCCATATCGTCGGCTTAGAGTGTAAACCTGCTAACTAACTTTAATGAAATTTTACAGCGTGGACAAAAAACTTCTAATAATTTATATTTGTAGCTTAGAAAGTAGTAGTAGTCTCAACCATAGTATTTACTATACAATATTACAAAATAAACCAACTATATTTTGGGTTTACTTTAGCTGCAAATATAAATTATTAGAAGTTTTTTGTCCGCGCTGTAAAATTTCATTAAAGTTGGTTAGCAGGTTTGCTCTCTAAGCTGACTATCCCCGTATTCTTTTAATGAACTGGGTTTTGAGAGCTTTTGAGTTCCCATACAAAATCGAAAACCCAGGTTTTATCTGGGTCTTCTGGTTCTTCGATTTTGTATGGGAACTCAAAAGCTCCTCAAAAGCTCGGGGTATATGGACATGTTCAAACCGATTATCCGAAAGCTTGAAAGCTTCGAGTGCAGACGTCAAGCAAAGTAACAACGAGACCACTCATACAGCCTGCCAAAAGTATTTCTTAAAGCGGCTGGTGTATAGTACCGGTATTAGTTAGTGAGTCATAAATGGTATTGACGTGAGAACTGTTTTGCTTGAAAGCCTTTGCTGGGATGTTCTAGGAGGTTTGTAACTCTTTGCCATCTTTTGAAGCCTACGCTAATGTAGGCAACTCATATAAATTATAGCTGGAACTCGGTGCGCCTATGCTGCTCCCATAAGCCAATAGTAGTAATCAGGTGATATGAATTTTAATATAAAGTAGGAGAGTTTGAAAAAGGCAATTTTTTGATATTTTTGATTTCAAATAACAAAATGTGAAACTATTGGTGATCTGACATTTTGATCGAGACAAGAAAAACCATCCATTGCCATGGCATTTTTCGAGATATGAATTTTCATACACAGATGAAGTGTCTCAATTAACCGCTTATTTTCTGTATTTTGGATAGCTGGGACCCGATGCGCCTCGCTGCACCCAAAGTTTAAACATTTAAAATCAATCCAAACCTTCAAATTTCAACTCTTCTTAACCATTAACGAAAAACCAACTATTCCTATAAAAGTTGGAGTCATTAAATTTAAAATACATTTATTTGAACTATGGCCAAAATTGCCTGTGTATTCTGTTAAAACCATGAACGTTAAAAGATTTAAAATTAATGCAAATAGCAGCATTCAGCACTCGAAATTCGAGGGCCATTTTTCATTTTTTCCATTTTAATTTAAATCTAGAAGTCTGCCATAACAAAATTTTTCGAGAACAATAAAACTAAATTGAAAAATGAAACAAATTTTTTATAGTTGGAAAAAGGAATGCCAAAAAACTAACTTTTATTATCTCTTAATGTCACATATTGCAAAATTGCGTTCATATATTCGAATTAAATGTAACAGATGCCATACGTTTCTTGGAGAATTAATTGTGCAATTATTTTCTAATGTTTAGCGTTCTTTTGTGCCGTGTATAAATAAAATTGCAATTCTGCACTACTTTGAGCTCAGGGCTACACGGTGAAACAGTTTTCAATATTGTTGGAGAGTTTATACTCCGTAAAATGGTGCCAAAAAATAAGTGCTTGCCGTTTAATTATATGATCTTCAAAATTAAATTCTTCATAACCAATAACGAAAAACCAAGTATTCCTATAAACGTTCGAGACAATAGATTCAAAATGCATTTATTTGAAGTGTGACCGAAATTACCTATAAGTGTTTTGTTAAAACCACGAACGTTAAAATATTTAAAATAATGCAATTGCTTGGCATCTGCAATGTCACTGACTCAGGTTTTATTTGTTTACCCAGGTGACAGCCTCTTCCCGTATTGCAGGATCCTAGACCTGCCTCATACCTAAAAACTCAGAGGTGATGGGTTTCTTTCCTTCTTATCCATTATACATAAATCATCCCACATTTACCATCTTTCCAAAAATAACCTTGTTGATCAATTCTGAACCGATTGCTTAGAGGGCTTCAGGATACACTATATTCAATGATTCTCCATTTGTAGCTAGAACGTCAAGATTTTCCGATTTTCCAACTCTTGAACAAACTACATACAGCTAACCGGGAAATGACACTTATTTGGCAAAATTCTTCGGCCATATTGGCCCTACAATTTTGAAAAAGTTTTGATCATAAATTCGTTATTTATAGAGATGCCGCGAATACTCGCTATTATTCGGTATTCGGCATTACTCGACATTTTTTTGTTATTCGTCGAATACTGAATAATAGCTAGTATTATTCGACATTTGGCGAATAGTTGTCTAAAATAAACTTTTAATGAACAAAAAAACTATATAGTTAAAAAATATCAAACTTTAATTTTTCTTAAAAAAAACACACACTTAGTATTAATTATTATCTTTAATATAATAAGTTAGCCAAAAATCAGTCATTTCATGTTGAAGTTAATTAGTTAGGCTTTTTAATTAATATTTAAAGTCCAAAAGGGGCAAAAAACTAGTTTTTCTGCACGATTGGGATCAAGTCAATTGCGCTTTTCTTTATAAATCAAACCTGCCTCAGAAAATAGTCTATCTGAATAAACAGAGCTTGGTGGTGGGATTAAGTATCATTTAGCAAGCTTACTTAAAATGGGGAATCCATTCTTATTGGTACTCAAAGCCCACCATTCATATGGGTTTACACTTCTGGCAGCGTTTGCTAACGCGATGTAGTATGCGATTTCTTCAGCAGTGGTATTCCGGGGTTGCTCTTCAGAAGGCTGCTCGTTGGTAGATTCTTCAGAACATGCCCAAAATTGTTTATGAGTTTCTGAATCGACATTCCCACTTTCATTGTCTAAATGACGTCTTTTGGACGCCATTTCTGGATCCGAATCATCATTTTCGTCGTCTAAAGAAAGCCTAAAGGTTTCTACACACGTAACTGCATGCTTGACAAGCACGTATGTTCAACATTTTTGCGCATGCTTGCACAACTTCTCTGTAGCCTCACCCAACGACGACCCAATTATGCTTGAATAGCCGCAGTTTATCCTTAAATAATGTCGTGTTCGGAAAGTGACGACGCGCTAGCTCGCACTCGCTCGCACATACACTTTTGTTTTCAAGGGAGATTTGTTCAAGCATTCAGATGTAAATTCGACCAATCTTTAAGTGCTTGCGCAAAAAATGTCATACACACGCTCAAGCACGCTTGCACAACAAGTTTGAACATGCGTGCTTGTCAAGCATGCAGTTAGGTGTGTAGACGCCTTAAGACCTTCTCTGAGCGCAACTCTATGGACTTGTTCAGCTTGGGAAGCGTCAAAGAAAAAGTTCTTGTAGCCGGGATCTAAAAATGTCCACAAGTAATATGTCTTGTTAAAACACAGGTCCGCGAAGCTAAAACGGGCTTGAATATTTTCTATTAACGTCTTTCTAAAATAATCAACGTGTTCAGTTTGTTGAATCAGCGCATCTTTCATTAGGTATCTGGTTAATGAAACTGTTCTAGGTATCACATCTGATAGTAGGTGCATACGTAGAACTCGTTATTTTTGTTATCTCTTGGAAAGGTTTTAAGAGCTTTAACAGTTGTATAATCTCCCACAGGTCGCTGGTCAAATTTTCAAAATTAACGCACCTTGATTCTGAGATATACACTGAAATTTCTCTTTTTTGTTCAAGTAGACGCTCCAGGTACTACTACAAGCGTGATATTATTATTTGATAACAAACCAATTATTTTTTATATTAGGGGTATTCATGATCTGTGTTATTTGTGTTAAATCGAGAAAAAAGTTTAACAAATCGAGATTGATCGATGATTGATTTTGATTGATAGCTGTGTTTGAAAGGTGCAAATTAATATAAAAAATAACGCTTCTACATTTAAATTTAAAGGGGTCGCTCACGATCTTGTCTATTTCGAAGATAACATTTTACGATTTCTCGACGTTTAACACAAATCATGAATACCCCTATTCCTTTTTTATGTCGAATAATTATGGCGAGTTATTCGACTATTCGACATAGAGAATGGGGATTAATCGGTATTCGACTACTCGCTATAACAACTATTCGCGGCATCTCTAGTTATTTACTACCTTAAAACTCCCATATACCGCTTTTAATTGGAATCGGAATACAATTCGCAAACCTGTCGGCCATATTGGTGCGGCCATTTTGAATTTAAATTTTGATCATAAAGTCGTTATTTACCTCAGATACAGATTTTCATTGGAATCGGAACACAATTTGCAAATTCGTCGGCCATCTTGAATTTATAAGTCTTGACCACAAATTCGTTATTTGCGACCTTCAAAACCTCTAGATACCCACTTTCATTGGAATCGGAATAAAATTGGCAAACTCAATCATATTTCTGCGGCAATTTTAAATTTCGGTCATATTTCGGGGGCCATTTTGAATTTCGAAAATCGGGCTTCGAGGTGCATCATACGAGACCTCCACAGGCCTTCATGCAAAAATTCAAAGCTCTGCGATGATTTTCAACGAAGCTCTCCATGACAGCGCCATCTAGGAGTGGCTTTAGAAAGTAATAAATTAGCCTATGTTCTAAGTTTTAATGTAAATAGCAAATAGTTAAAATTTCATTAAGATCGGTTGCACGGTGTAGGAGCCTATTGCGTACAGACAGACAGACAAACATTCAGTTTTATATATATAGAAGATATACATGTAAGTTCTGCAGCTGCCCCAGAACCGTTTGCAATAAAAAATAGTTGTTTGTTCAAAGATGTAACAAAATAATCTTAAAATACGAACTGAACCAGCACTCATTCCTCACCAATTATAATATCTTCTAACTAAAAGTTGATACCACAATAATTTCCCTGCCTTTATCTATAGGGAACTAAATTGTTTTCTTGTATTATTCTCATATTCTTAAGTAGAAGATACTGCTATAATTAAATTCTGCGAATTAAAACGAAAAGTAATTCACAACGGACAGAAAAATGTATAAAAAAAAATCACAACGTTGTGGTTCACCCCATGACCATCATTAAATTTAAGGAAATATATTTTATCATGTGACACAGAAAAAACGGCGCACAATCTTCGTTAAAAATACGCAAGATAAATGACATTAAATTAGTTGTTATTAAGATGGGTGTCGCTTCACCTCCAACTCAATATATCCTGCCTTCTCTACCCAATTCCTGCAATAAAAATAAACGTGGACGACCTGAAGTTTCTTCTTCTTCGTTTTTTTATATTTTAAAAAAAAAGGCGATTGGAACTTGAAATTCATTTAGTTTCTTCCATTAAAATAAATTGAGTGAAAATTGTCACTCAAGAGAGTTTGTGGGTGGGTGATCGAACCACCTTTGGTAAAAGAGTCTTTACCCTACTCCCTGTTTCTCACACGCTTCGAAAAAAGAAGAAAGCTTTGATCCAAAATAGCTCCATCAAACAAAAAAAAATTATGCTCCAACTGCTCCCCGTAATTAAATTGTTTAAGAAAATCGATTTGGACTTTAAAGGAGGCTTACCCATGGCCCAAAAAAAAAATAAAAAAATAAAGCTTAATACGAAAAAAAGGAGCACCTATATTTTGCGGTAGAATGAAAAAAAACGCAAAATGGAGAAATAAAGAGGAAAAGAAGGTGAAATCCACTCTCTGAAAAAAAATGGAGAAGAAAAAGTCGACAAGGACGATTTTATCCTAAATTGATAACGATCAATATAAAACGGAGCATTATTAGATTCTCCCCTGTTGGGGGTGCCTTGAGGGCTGTTCAAAGTCGCATGAAAGGATTTTGTGCATCCTTATGGTATAGTCATCAGAATTCAGTGCATATAATCCCATAAAACGAGGAGATAAAAATCTGAGAGCTGAATAAAATAAGAACACCGACGCGAGGACAATAAAATACCAGATACCCAGGACCTGGGAAGAGACTTCTCACAGGCTACACCAATTCTATTGGACCAGCGAAAAAAAAAGAAGAAAACTGCCAAAAAACCACAAAAAAATCCCCAACAACATTCTCCATTCGCGGCTGTATAAAATCGCACTTTGAGAAATCACGGATTCACCGTCCGACCTAGTCACTCCCGTCGCCCTCGTCTTTGGAGTCCTTTCAAGATGCTTCTCTCTTTCTCACTTCTGAGCTCCTTGACTGCAATAAATTCGAATAAAGTTTCCTTTTTATTGTCGACCGCCTTCTCTTTATGGTAGAAATAATTTTCTTGTGGCAGTTGTTAGTTAAATTATAAAGACGTCGTCCTGGGCTGCCCCCCCCCCAAACCCCAACAACTCCGCCAGGATAACTGCAACATTTCACGGAGATTTTTATATGTTTCTGGGCGTAAAAGGGATTAAAATTCGCTGACTCCTTACAAGAGATTTGATTCGGGAAAGTCCAGCTACGTGCCTAGGATTAGATTACGAGTTGACCCAGCATACAAACAAACGTAAACAGAGGAGAATGTCAGTTTTTAGATTTATTGTGACAAGAACATTTACACGCTCGATTTTTCACATACGGTTCAAGGAGAAAGGCGAACCGAACATGTGCCTAGACTCGTTATTAATTGTAGGTTTCCTCAGAAAAAAAGGACGATGGAAGTATCATCTTTGAACAACACCCACATTTGTCAATCACAGTGGACACCGTAACGTTCGCCACGCAATTAATCAACGGGCATATAAATTACCGCTGCGGGGCGATAGCTATTACTTAATCAGGTTTTTTTCCATTTTTTCTTTTTTTTTTGTCATTTGCTCCCCAAGACAATTTGCCACCCTCACGTTGAAAGACGCATGAAAAATAGCCTACAGAGAGGCGACAGAAATTATGGCGACTCTTAATAGTCCTCAGCTGGGCCCTATGCCCATCAGACCATCAGAGAGCAAAGAATCATCACAGAAAGTGAGGAGACATCCCTTATTTTTGCTTAGCCATTGTCAAAGACACTTAAGTGTCCTGTTGCAAGGATGAGATTTTCCCCGAGAATTCGTTTTTTTTCTTCATTCTATTCTGTGTGCTTCCCTTGTTGTTTTCCCTTTTCACCAGTTTCATTTGGTGAATTTAATTTACCGAAAAAGATAAAACACTAAAGTTCATCGCTTTTTTAGGCAAATTTATCCACTCGCCTGCCATTACAGTAATTGGATTGTGAGGATAATTTTCCCAAGATTCCAGGATATTTGCATACTAAGCATTTGGGAATCACCAGATTATATGAATGTGTGCGTGCGTTGTTTTGGTTTCTTTAAATTTTTAATCTGTTTATGTTTAATGCATTTTATGTGAACAAACTGGGGAATTGAAAAATGTATGATCTTTCTGGTTTCCTTTTTTTATATTCAAGTTTAAGAAATGATTATATAACAGTTTCCTTAAAAGCAATCTAGATCTATACCACTTCGAGTTTCTCTGAAACGGGTCTGCTTTAATGATTACTGGAACAACAATTGATACCTCCAAAGTTTTTCGGAGCGTATGGCACCAGTTCTATTGACTATTATCGGCTATGTCCTATGCTGGATTGAGAGAGCTTTTACACAGGAATTATCTGCCTTCGCTTGGAGTCACAAGAACATCAAGAGCAAATCTTGCTCACATCAGTGATGAACGTGATTTTTTACAAATGAAGATATCTTCGTCTTCTTTTTCTTCTTTGGTGGTAGGGTCCAAAAGTACCACGGCCACTCGTTTGGTCTACTGTACTACAATCTACACCGCTATCCCTCATACTTAAGACGAAGGCCCAATGCCGACGCACAGTGGTTCAGAATCTCGAAAACCTGGTCAAAAATCTTTTTAGCATCTAAAAGTAGTTTTTTTTATATGAAATTTCGTACTTGGGGGTTTTTAAGGGCGCTGACTAAGAATCCGCTATCAATTTTCCAAACAACAAAATGGCGGATTCAAAATGGCGGACGGTTTTGCTTAATAATCAACCAAATTTCATGAAACTCATTATAGGTAGGTTTTCGAGGGCGCTGATTAAGAATCCGCTATCAATTTTCCAAAAAACAAAATGGCGGATCCGATTTTGGTTCAGCCAAATTTCATGAAACTCGTTATAGGGGGGTTTTCGAGGGCGCTGATCCTTAATAATACTAATATCTTTTAAATTGTTTTTTACCACAAAGAAAATATCTTTTCTTTGTAAAAAGGTGTCTGGCTTCAGAGTTAATGAAAAATAAAATTACTTATTATGAATATGAAGAAAAATATTTTTCTGCTAGGTGCAGCTAGGTGCAGCTAGTTTCTTTTTTATTTTAAGCAGAAATGTATACTGAACAACGACCAGTTTCAAGGCGGCACCTTGCGGAACTTTCGACTTATCACCTATTTTATCAGAGTTATCTGAACCGCGCCCACATCAATTTATTGCAACTTACCTTGTTAACAGCTAACGAAATTGGCAATAAAGGTTTCGTTTAGTGACGTTATAAAATTATACTCACTTTCCTCGGTAGTCTAGGGAGTAAGGCGCCTGGCTACTATCCCAGAGGTCCCGGGTTCGAATCGCGGCAGAACCCCACGGTCCTTCGCCTTTCCCACCTTCTTTCTTCTTCCCTCCTAACATTCCTCATTCCCCTGTCATAACCTTCCGGTAGCACTGCCCCGCTACACCAAGCGCATGTCATCGGTTGGTTGATGGGATTCAACTCGTTTCAGGAGGCATAACACTCCAACGAGTTGCTTCTCATTGCCCCGATGCCAGAGTCGCGATACAAATGGTTGGGGTTAGGTGGTTGTGGCAGTTCCTTCCTACTTCTCTCTTTCCCTTCACTATCTATCGACAAGAGCTTGCTGTTTGACATTGCACTCTATACGAAGAAAATAGATTGTCGACAGTACAAAGGGCTTTCCCTGAGCTCTAGTCTTCCACATAAAAAAAAAGAGAAGAATCCATGTCTTACTGTTACAATGCACTAAAAAACAAAAATTCCACAGCGCTTTAAATGCGGAGTACTTTTTCTTACTTAGCGGAGACGAAATTCGGATTCCTGGAAAATCTATTTACTTTTAATAGTTCCAAATGATACTAAGGGCTTAACTACAAATATTTGGCAGGTCAAAAGTCCCTAAAAAAATACTTAATTTTGGGACTTTTGACAGGGTTTTCGGGATTCTGAACCACTGTGCGACGATGCGTTATACGCGGCAGGCGCTTTATGCGCGTTGACGTCCGTTGAAGGTTCATTCATAGCGTCTGGACCTCAAAAATGTTGCTTTGATTGAAATTCATGTATGCACTGCGAAATTAATTTAAAATGCAAACTTTCAAATCTCAATCTTGATAATTCGACAGTCTGACAGTTTGGAAATTTTCAACGCCTGCCAACGCGCGAAAAGTTGAAAGTTGGTCGACTTTTTCCGTCGTTTCATGCCGCTGACGCCGCAAAGTCGTGAATGGGATAGCTCGATTTGAATTACACATAATCAAATATCGACGACAAAGCGCGTGAACGCTTTGACGCCCGTAAACGCGAGTAAAGTCGTGATTGGGCCATCGCCTTTATAGGCCCAATAGGAACAGGTTCAGCAGTCTGCCTAATTGTTTCAAGCTTGGGCAGACGGACATATCCTCCTCAATCTAAAGCCTGCACCCTTCCTATCATCCATAAATGGTAATTCAGGGAGCAATCTGCGGTAAACAAGCCAACAAGTGCCCTGAAAGTACGATGCAAAAAACGCTTTTGTTCTTTGTCATCGGAGCAGCTGTTCTCAAGTGAAAAAATGACGTTCGACGTCTCTCGGCTTCAATTCGTATGACACCCAATTTCCTTGCTTTTTAATTTTTTAATCATTCCCAAGGCTTTCAAACGATGGAAAATGGCTTATTGAGCCACGCCGAATGAATCTTCAAGTTTTTGCTGCGTTTGACATGGATCTTCATCCATTAATGTCTCCAATTCTATGTCTTCAAATTTTTTCACCGCTGGGGCGCTTCTTAACTTTCACCTCGAAATCTCCCGCTTTTGTAGCGTTGAAACCATTTGCGACACGTTCTTTGAGTAATAGAAGGTTAGGTTAGGTTAGATAAGGCTGAGCTCCTGGTGTACAGCTCAAACACTTAGGCCAAAGGAGTAGGCCTATTGTGATGCCATAGTGATCCCACTTTAAACTAATGTTAAAGTATCGTTTCTTCACTAAACCATCTCGAGGAAGTAATGAATGAGTTGCGGGATCCCAATCTTCGAGATTTCCGCAAGCGTGCTTAAAAGGGTTCACCAAATGTGGTTAGTCTCCTTCTTTTTAGGGCTGGGCAGTGACAGAGGAGATGTAGTAAATCGTAGATCTCAAGACCTAAGCGGGTCGCATGCTTTCCTATCAGACAGTGTCCGGTCAGCACTCCCACTATAGCTGAGAGGCTCATTAGTTAAGTGGTTCGTCTGAGATCATAAGAGGGCCAGGTTAATTTGGCCAAGGTGCATTTATTAAGATCCCTCCAATGCTTCTTCGCTTGTTGCATTGTGTGCTGTAGGCAAAGGGGTTTAAAAGTGGCCCAAGGCATACCAACCATTTCCTTTCCAGAAAGGACAGTGGTGGTCGTGCTTTTCCTGGCCAGTTCGTCAGCTTTACAATTTCCCTCTATATTTCGGCGACCGATACAAAGAGGGTCCTGAACTGCTGAGCCATCTCGTTAAGAGATCTGCGAGAGCGCAAGGCTTTCATAGCCGCCTGACTATCTGAGAAGATGTAAACAGCCCGAATCCTATAGTCTTGCTGGTTAATTATTAGACCATCTTCATGTATGGCTAGAACCTCCGCTTGGTAGTCGGAAGGAGACTTCAATTCCAATCTCTGGGGAAAAGGCTCCTTCTCCTATTCGAGCATAGTGAAAACTGTGTGGTCTATTTCTCCATTCACGACGTGAAGGGACGTGGACTCCGTAGCTCCTCGTGCTGGTAGCCTCGGGTATACAGAAGTTGGTTTTAGTGGGGACGATAACAGAGTTCAGCACCTTCGTGTGCTCTCCCCTGATTTCGGTCCAAAATCCAGATTCTTTTATTCTAAGGGCTGCGATGGTTGCGCTTTCCCTTGCAACAAGATTCAAAGGAGGGAGGTATAGCATAACATTTAGGGCATCTGTAGGTGTGGAACGAAGTGCTCCTGTTATGCATAACTCCGCACATCTACGGTGGACTTACTCAAGGTTGGCCACCATACTAAAACCCGGTATTGGGCGAACGATCGCTGTGTACACTGAAAATCTCGGATTTTTGGAAGTGTGTTATTTTCACACGCTTAAAGTGTGTTATTTTGACGTCCCCCATTTGATTAACATTTGTAGTCACTTTTTACACGTTTTAAGTGTGTAAAAAGTGACTACAATGTTAATCAAATGGGTGTGTTCACAATAACACACTTTAAGCGTGTAAAAATAACACACTTCCAAAAGCCGAGATTTGCAGTGTAGATCCATCGTACTGTGTTAGGAGAGAAGCCCCATTTCTTTGGATTTTTTGCAAGCGAAAAGCGCTATGTTCGCTTTCTTAATGCGCTCTTCTGTGTTTTCATTTCAGAGGAGTTTCTTGTCAAGGACTACTCCCAGATATTTGGCACTGTTGCTAAATTTGAGCCTAACATTGTTAAGCCGTGGGGGTGTTAAAGCTGGGGTTTTATACCTCCTTGTGAAGAGGACTAGTTCCGTTTTTACTGGGTTAACGTTGAGTCCGCGGGTGGCAGTCCAGCTTGAAAGGGTTTGTAACACCGCCTCCATGAGATCACAAAGGACTTGAGGAAATTTTCCTTTTGTGATGATGACAACGTCAACGCCTGAACGTGATGCCCTCTGCCTCCATGCGTCGCAACAGCTGGTTCATAGTTACGACCCATAGGAGCGTGGAAAGTACTCCTCCTTGCGGGGTGCCTCTATCTACGGCCCTTCGGACCAAGCTGTCACCTAGGACTATGAAAGCCTCAATATAATTTTGTACAATCATACGACGCGCTTTAGCCACAATTTTTTTTCGAATTGATGGCAAAAACCAAAACTTCCTACAAATGACGCTCATTTGGCTCAAACTTCGACATTTTCACCCACAAAATAATATACGACACCGATAAAAATTCACAAATGTATTGATCAGAAGCTATTGACAGATGCCTATACTGTGACGTTTCAGATCTGAAATTTTTGCCCAGCATTTTACGGCTGGCGCCATCTACTAGAAAAAAGCGGTTTTCCATTCCATTTTTCCAATAATATTAATTAAATACATACAAAGAATAATGAGAAAAACGTTCTAAAACAAAATAATTTAATTTGAATTTGAGGTATCCTTTGATAATGCTTTGAAAGAAAATATCCTTGAAATGCTAACAATGCTTTTGCCAAACTTAAAATTTCTCATAATGAAAAAGTCCATGTTGGTGTATGTATATGTATATAAAAGCGTACAGATTGCTGCAGACGCACACCTTCAGGAAACTAATTTCTATTTTGCCCATCTCCATCCTTAAGTTTCATCTGTTAAATATGTCACGGTAATAATCTACGTCATTCTTTTTTTTAGTACGAAAGATTATGATCAAAGCAGAAAAAAATACTAATAAAAGAAAACTAATCCTCTCGCACAAGTCTCGTTAAAACTGTGAATAGATGATATCTTAGGAAAAAGAATGAAGAAACGACAACGATTTGAAGGAGTTTCATCAGTCATGACAAAGGACATCTGAAGAAAGTCATTACAATAAGAAAAGAATATGAAAATCGAGGTTAAGACTTGAATTGGAGCACAGAAGCCTAAGAATCCTTTTGGCTCAGGAAAATCCCAGCTTCGGTATTAGTGTGCACTGCACCAGAATCGCAGATAATTAAAATTCATCCGCCAAAAATGAGCCACAATACGAAAATAACAATAATAACACACACACACATTCATCGGGACTGTTGGTTGTCGGAAAAGGTGTGTGCTCAGGTGCGCTAGCATTTTCTATCTAAATAGACACGTCGTGACCTTCTCGCCCGATTCTTGTCATTATGAATTTTATGTTGCATCCACCCCGACTATGCTACTTTTTGATAATACTTCTGCATGCGCTCCAGTCATCGTGCATTCCGTCCGATAAAATGCAAAGCATGATGGGAGTCATGTCAGGTTGTGCCAACAATCTACTACTTTATACCCATGTGCTCACCTCGGCGAGCCCTGATAGAACGGTTGAAGGTGAGCGAATAAAATTTATTCAAATTTTATGCCAAGGTGCAGCCATCGGGAAAACACAAAAAGCTGAAAGTTGTGGCAAAAAAGTTGAATTTAATTTCGAAAGTTTCGGGGCTTTACAGAATGAATGGCATTCTGAAGTTTCGCAGCAGCTCTCCTCCTACCTTTTATATCCCTTTTATTTTTTTTGTGCCTGTATTTTAATCCTGGTGCGGGTTTAACGCCCGGGCGTCCGTTCGGTGAAAAACCGGGATTCCATTATCTAATTGAGCATTTTCTATTTCGATCGGGATATAGCTGAGCCTTGTGGTAACGTGCAGAATTTCATGTTGGGCATTTAGATTTTGGCAGATGATTGCTAGGTAAATGTTGCAGCATTTGCATGAACTGAAATTAATTCAAACTGAGGGCAATCTATCATGTTTCTTTTTATGCCACAACGTCTGTGGCAGGCTAATACAATGCTATTTATAGACGATTATTTAATTGAAATTCATAGAACTAAGCAAATAATAATATGGTATTGGTCTCACATAAATCACAGGTAAATCGATCAATTTAATGCAGTTATTAAAATTTAGTTCACAATTACGATAACAAATGATGGAAATTCATTAAACTCCCATCAATTAATATCTTGGAACATCCAATTATTACACGACAAAGAAAATGTTAACCGATATTGAAAACTTTTCATTTACTTTTTCGAATATAATCGAAACTAAAAAAATTCCCAGTCTACAGATTCATTCAGTTAGACCGCTTAGCAACTCCGCCGCAATGTACAAGATCAGATCGTAACCATCTTAGAAAGCTAAAAGAATACTTTGAAAACCAAACCTTAACTAATGAACTGCTTTATCCCTTTATGGAAATGTACTGATCAGTGAGCAACTTCGGCTCATTATCATATTCATCCAATAGGCTACGATCTACTTGAGGAAGATCGACCGAATAAATTAAAAAGCCATCCAATAAGCACGGATCGACCTAAGCGAGATCGACCAAATAAATAAAGCAAAACTCTTCAAAAGGTTACGATCGACTTCACTCAGATCGACCGAATAAATAATGCAAGATCATCCGATAGGCTACGATCAACTGAATCAAGATCGGAGTAAATAAATCGAAAGTTTTCAATAGGCTATGATCGTCTTGAGACAGACCGACAAAGTAAATTTAAAAAAACCGTTCCAATAAGTTCCGATCGACTTAAGGCAGATTGACTGCATAACAAATTAAGATCGTTCAACAGTATACAATTACCTTTAGGAAGATCGGCCAAATAAAGGGAAATGCCCATTGCGCAGTGGGTGCCCACATATAAAAGTATAAGGAAACCATAATATGCAATTAAAAGAATGAAATGGTTGACGAATTGGTTTAAAAAATGTCCGGATTTTTAAGAAATACAGGGTGCGGCAAAAGTCCGTAACGCTCCGATATTTGCTGAAGGGTAGGTGATCGTGAAAAAAGTTTCGAGCGAAAGCTGCTCAATTTGGAGGGTGGAATCGTTTGCACACAAATCTCACCCCCACCCACTCCCCCCTACGGGGTGGGGTGAATCTAAAATTTCAAATGACAACCCCCATTTTTTTCCCAGATTCTGATTCTCCGCAGGGAAGTAAGAAACTTTTGCCTGAACAATTTTTTTATCCGAAGCCCCCCCGCACCGCCAAAAACCATCAAAATTATCCCCAAAAATCATTCATTTGGGGGTCCGGGAAGCTTCGTATAAAAAAATGTTTCTAAATGTTGCTAAACAATTTTATAACATTACTCAAACAGCGGCATTTCTTAGAACGTAAAGTCATTTATTCATTATTATTAATTGCTACCTATTATTGAGAATTTCTAGGGTGAGGAGGAGGTAAAATCGTAAAAAAATTATTCAGAAAATCTGTCACTTTGAGACCTTCGGGGCGCTGTAAAACCCTTCGTAGTGAATGAAATTAAAAAAAGATGAATGAAAATTATTTGTTATGAAACCTCTAAAAAACTTATTTTTTTTTGTTAAAATTGAAAAAAGTTATAGCCCTTAAAAGAAAATATTATGCCTAATTTTTGAGTTCTAAGGCTCGTTTATTCAATTTTCGACAAAAAAGTTATATAATAATTGTAAATAATTTAATTCTAAACAAAAAACCTCTTTACAAATTTTTTGTAAGATGTACTGTTACGGAGATATAGTGGAAAACCCATTTGCCAATTTTTTCCAAGATGGCGGCCAAATGGGGGCCCGAGCCCGAAAACTCAAATTTAAGCTTACACCCCCCTACACAACCCAAACAAAAACCTTGTCCTGCATTTTTGCAATGTTAAAGTTCCATTTCCATAGACTAATGGGGGTTACCATTATTCACACCCACTCCTGCGAGGGGGTGAGGAGGTGGGGGTGAATAACGTCAAACCACTTTTTTTCTCAGGGATTATGATTCTCCGAAGAGAAATATCAAACTTTTGTTAGAAACATTTTTTTAACCGAAGCTTCCCGGACCCCAAATGAATGATTTTTGGGGATAATTTTGATGATTTTTAGGGGTTCAGGGGGGCTTCGGATAAAAAAATTGTTCGGATAAAAGTTTCATATTTCCCTGCGGAGAATCAGAATCTGTGAAAAAAATGGGGGTTGCCATTTGCAATTTTAGATTCACCACACCCCCGCTAGGGGTGAGTGGGTGGGGGTGAGATTTGTGTGCAAACGATTCCACCCTCCAAATTGAGCAACTTTAGCTCGAAACTTTTTTCACGATCACCTACCCTTCAGCAAATATCGGACCGTTGACGGACTTTTGCCGCACCCTGCATTTCTTAAAAATCCGGACTATTTTTAAACCAATTCCTCAACCATTTCATTCTTTTAATTGCATATTATCGTTTCCTTATACTTTTATATGTGGGCACCCAGGGCCGAAGTGCCTATGGTCGGTGGGCATTCCCCTTTAAATATTGTCTAATATACTCAGATCGACACATGACCAGAACGACAGCATAAAGAGAGCAAGATCGGTAAATAGGCTAAGATCGAATTGAGACAGATCGATCGAATTAAGAAGGAATATCGTCTACCAGGCTACTATCAACTCGCATAAAAAAGCAAGATCAGCTTAAGGTAAACCTTAAATTAAAAGAAATCGTTCAATAAGCTACGATCGACTTGAGGCAGTTTGACTGAATATTAGAAAACATAACTGCGAAAGAGTGACAACAAGAGAGAGAAAAAATATATGCAAGCTCTCATCCCTATTCTTCATCTTGGTTACTTTGCGGCAGCTGCAGCACTGTGCTTCAGATCCGTAGTATTGTTCGGCGTATTTAACCCGCTATGCGCTGAATCACTCGGATCGATCAGCATAAGTGACGCGATCTTCAAAATTCCGATCAGTATCAGAAAGCATTTCTTGCTCTTGGAGATGCAAATGTTGAACTTGATTATGTTTTTGAAGTTTTGGAAACATATGTGTGTCATTTGTATGTTGTTGGTTTCACAAAACCAATCCATGTACGAAAAGTAAACGACGTACGATTTACATTATTTAATAAACAATACGAAATGAATAATGTAAGTGAACCTTTTTTAAAGAAAAAACTAAATAATTTTGATGCTTCAAGCTTGCCACCATCGCAGCCAGAACTATACCAACATCTTTTGAGAACGCATTATATCACAAATATTTGGTTAAATGCTCACCAAAAAAACCCAACAGAGCTTATTGCCACAGAAAAAGGTTGGGAGCTCGATAAAGAGAATACTTTAAAATTCAAATGCCTCATTTAGTTCGAGATGTTTTCGTTATTGGTTATGAAGAATTTAATTTTGAAGATCATATAATTAAACGGCAAACACTTATTTTGTGGCACCATTTTACGGAGTTTAAACTCTCCAACAATATTGAAAACTGTTTCACCGTGTAGCCCTGAGCTCAAAGTAGTGCAGAATTGCAATTTTATTTATACACGGCACAAAAGAACGCTAAACATTAGAAAATAATTGTACAATTAATTGCCCTATGAAACGTATGGCATCTGTTACATTTAATTATGTATAAAAAATTTGTTTCATTTTTTCAATTTAGTTTTATTGTTCTCGAAATAGTTTGTTATTGCAGACTTCTAAATTTAAATTAAAAAAGCTATAGAAAATGGCCCTCCTTTCATTTTCATTTGTTTTTTCACTTCATGTTTTTCACAGCCGCGTAATTAGGGGCCCGGAACAGCACTACTTTCTGGCCCAGACCAAACGTCTAATATCTATTCTAATTTGAATACCCCTAGAGAGGGTTGCAAAGAAATAGGTAATCCACGATTTTGTGGTGACCGCCATATTGGATTTAAAATGAGATAACATAGCTTACTGTATTCTACTCGTCACACTCTTTTATTTGATACCAATGTCAGGGGGCTGTAAAGAAAAAAGCAATCCGCCATTTTGTTGTGGCCGCCATGTTGGATTTAAAGAGACATCACATAGATTACTGTACACCAAAACCACGGTTTGCGTCGTTCTGATTTGCGTAGTTTTCGAAGTTTCGTCGTTCATAAATTTTCGTGGTTTCAGAGTTGCATCGTTAATATTTCTATTTGCGTTGCTAAATGTTTCCCTTAACTTATAATGGATTAAAGTTCTCGTTGCAATACATATACATATATAAAACTTGGATTTTTTCATAAAATATACTATTCTGGTACCAATTAACGAAGAACTTGTAGAAATATACATAATACGAAAAATGATTTCGATTTGCGTCGTTTTGGTTTTCGTCGCTCTTCTATGGCCCCCATTAACGACGCAAATCGAGGTTTTCGTGTATTCTACTCGTCACACTCTTTCATTTGATACCAATGTCAGGGGGGCTGTAAAGAAAAAGGCAATCCGCCATTTTGTGGTGGGCGCCATGTTGGATTTAAAAAGACACCACATAGCTTACTGTATTCAACTCGTCATGCTCCTACATTTGGTACCCATGTCGGGCGGTTGTAAAGAAAAAAGTGATCCGCTATTTTGTGGTGGTCGCCATATTGGATTTAACATGTCGTCAAAAAGCTTACTGTATTTTACTCGTTATACTCTTTCATTTGATACCCATGTCGGGGGCGTAGTAAAGAAAACAGTGCTCCGCTATTTTATGGTGGCCGCCATATTGGATGTACCTTAAAATTGAATATACTATATTGCATTGTCTTCAGAACCAAAGGTGTGTGCCAAATTTGAGCATCACCGGATATCGGGAAGTGATCACAAGATTTATTTACATTTCACGAGCAGATTTTAGCTTTCACCCCTCCCCCCCATCCCCTCTACATATTAAAAACAAAATTGGAAGGGGTACAGATGGGTTTCCAAACTCGTCTCTATCTCTCCGTCTATAATGATCTTTTAAAATGTAGCGTAAATTGTAAATTTAAAACAATAACATCAAAACAGTACAATTGTCAACTCTCAAAACTAAGCCCCATCACCACAACAAAACCCCAACTCATTTCGTTCCTCCTTTTAAAATAAATCCCACGATTGCAATTATTTTTGTTTATAATAGTTTTTGTCTTTCAATTAAAACCATGAAGAAAGTTCTACGAAAAATAATTTCTCGCAATTCCAATAATTCCTTTCAACATGACTAAGCACAAAATCTGATTTCTTTGATTGGAATCTATTGCTAGAAACTATACATTTTCAAGGATCTTACACTTCTATGGTTTTCTATTGCATTGCAATCTAACTCAACTAACAGAAATCCTCCTTCTGGTTCACGACAAACATACACACATTCCCACTGAAAAAAAAACACAGAAAAGAATTCCCATGTCCTGATGATGATGATGATGATGTGTGATTCCTATAAAAAAAATTCCTGTAAATTATTTTCAGTCTCCACAAAAAAAATCAATATCCTTAGAAAAAGAATTTTGTTCACATCCACGATTCCATATCGTATATATGTATATCCTGTTTTACTATCTATTATACCTAGTCGTAAGTTTCATCCTTGATTGGTGACTTGCACAGTTTTTGAATTGTTTCAGCAGAAGCACCCGCATGTAATATTCGAGGCTCGCACTAAGGCAAATAAAGGATGCGCGAATTCAGGAAATCTTGAATGGAGAATATCAAGGCGACAAAAGCACTTGTCGGGCGTTATTGAAGAGGTACATTCAAATGGCGCTGGCAGATATAAAAGGGATGTCCGGGAGGCGACAAAATACATAGAGACAGCTATTATCGTTGACAAAGCGATGTTCGAGAAGCGAAACGGAAGTACTAGAGCTGAAGTAATACATGACGCTATACAGGTGGCGAATATAGCAGATTTGGTGAGTAGTTTTTATATTATTTCTTGTGCAATACAACAGCAAAAAATCATTTAATTTAAATTTAATAAAACTTTAAAACTGCATGAATTTGGAACATCTTATAGTCAATGTCTTAGCAGAAAGTGCACCATTCTTCGAAACCATCTAACTATATATCCCGAATCCTGTGGAATTTAAGAATCTTATAATCTGGAGATCTTTTTTAAGTCTTCCAGAACGTAACTGAATAGCTTCGGGCTGTGCCACTGTGGCTGTGTGGAAGTGAACGAATCTTTCTCTCTCCCCGCAGCTTCGTCTCTCTTCAGCTACAGCAACAGACGTTTTGTGGGATACCAAGTTTGGCAGCATGGCCAATGTCCTATGATGAGAGTCGTAATTCTGGCAATATCTCTCCGGCGCCTGGTTGGGAGGCCCATTGCTCTTGCTTGGTTTTAAGTAGGTATTCGGGCACTTTGGTGTGGGAAAATTTTAGCTATCGTGGGGCTCCATAACCGGTAAGATCTATGGGGTAGTGTTGGGTAGGAGACGATTATAAAATGAGTTTGTAAGAGGTGCCTCTTTTTTCTTTTGAGCCAGTACAATGTCATACTTCAAATGAGGCGACGTGCTATTGTAATGCCAAAATGACAAAAACAAGCAGATTAAAAAAAGAAAGAAAATAAATACCAATGAAGTGCATTTTTACAAGCTTAATAATAATATTCATTACTCTAAGTAAGAAAGCTATGCCTCCACGATCTACAGCCACGGACAACTAATTAGAAACAATTTCATAAAAATTGCATTTATACATTTTTTATGTAGCAATCCTGTTAGGAATTCATTATGATATTGTCATAGATTTCCTTCTATCATTATATATTTAAAAAAAATTAATAGGAGGTGATGGGAATTCTGTAATTTGATTCCTACATAAAAGCTATATAAATGCAATTTCTATGAAACTGTTTCTTATTAGTTGTCCGTGGCCATGTATTTATATTTTGCAATCCCACCTCGTCTAATTTCAAGTTGGAAATTCTTTTCTTCTAGAAATAAGAAATGTCTCTCCAGCACTAAATTTCCCTCCCTCAAAAAATGTAAGAATTGTCTCTTCAGGACAAAACCTCACTCCCTCGAAAAATGTAAGAAATGTCTCTACAACCAGTTCTTATTTACAATCTCACCACGGCTCAGTTCAAATTGGATATTTTACTGCCGCAAAAGAAGGAAGAATTGTCTCTCCACTAAGTAATTTACAATCAAACCCCGCTTCATTTATCTCGATACACGCTCATATACCAGTAGGACATTATTTTTGAACCGGGACATTTAAAAAAACTTAGGCCTCAGTACAATTTACATCGTGTAAGGGACATATATACTGCCTCGTGTAAGTCCGGCTCATCACTACTATGGGGTGCGACAGCGAGGGAGACCCAACCTTCGCTGGAAGGATGGCGTAGACCAGGACGCTCAGACCTTCGGGATGCAAACTCAGGGCTCAGAAATGGAGCCGGTGGAGAGAACAGTTGCGAGAGGCCAGGACCGGATCCCGGTTGTAGAGACGTCAAAGTAAGTAGATGCTCCATGACCTACTGTAGAGATAAAATAAGTTTTAAGTGCGCTCCATCTTTAGCTGACTGAATTCAGGTGGTGGTTAAAATAGCGCTTTTGACCCTCCTATTGTGGAGAGGTTCCGTGCTGGGTTAGATAGTGGGCTTTGTCGTCCCCATCTATGGGAAGCCAAATGAGTGTTGACGGCCTGTAAGGCCCACTTACAAACAGGAGATATCGACAGCGATCTGCACTCACACGGTAGTGTCAGAATTCTATGCTAGAAGCAACTAAAAGAGACTGCTACAAACCCTTTGTTTCTTCTAATGACCCGCCATATTGAGCGTGCCATGGAGCATGGACGTTGGACATGTAGAATACAGTCTGGGCTGCAATCTGGAAATGGAACTTGCACCTCTTAAGAAATCATAGCCGTTTGCAATGCTTGTTGGTTGATTTGGAATTTGTGACCTTTCGATCCTTGCCTAGAACGTTAAGAAACTGATTAGTTCTTAGCTCAATAGTTGAAGTAAGGAAGGTTCATCTAGGCTGGTTTGCAGATGAGACGGTAATTCATTTTGGAGGGGCTGAATTTGACTCAATTCTTGCGACCACAATTCAGGGATGTTAGTACCTTTATCTATCGAATTGAACATGAATTTGGGTTTGAAGGGTGTGGAAGCAGGAGAAAGAAAACTCGATTCAGTTCGTTAGAACTTAGTCAGTACCAATAGATTGGAATTAAATTAAAGAGCAGCGGTCATACTCTATCCAAAAACTTTGAAAAGATATTTTGAGCAACCAGACCCGCCAAACCGATGTATATTGTGGTTAAGGAGGTTTTCAAGGGCATAAAATAAGGTCGCTAGTAGATTTTTTCGGTTTAAAGAGGTGCTGCTTGGTACACCAGCATTTGGTTGCATTCAAGATGCCCCCCCCCCCCCCCGCAAAAAATAAGACTCGCGGTATTTTTAACCTGAAACAGGCATACACCACGTCAAAACGCCTGCGTGGTACCCGACACAGTCACGGTACGCCTGAGTAAAAATTCTACTTTTCCAAATGTAGACTGCTACGAAGACGCACGAAATAAACAAAACGAAACACGGTACGGTCACTAATAGAGCAAAATTGGGGCTTTAAAAAATTGTATAAGACAAAAAAATGGGAAATCATCTTGGCGATCATAAAAGGTGCCATTAGCATACTCAATAGACCGGTTCTCGTTCAATTGCGTAAGTCAAGCAGCATTGGACGCGGTTAGTGCTTAGTTGGACGACCGTTTGGTACATCGACACTCGCTTTTGGAATGGTCGGTTACGAATCTGTAATAGAGGCGTGCATACAATGGTGGTAGCATTTTTAGATTTTCATTCGTGTAGCGCATAGGTTCTCAACGTGGGCGAAAACGCCCCCTTGTGGGCGTTTGAGACTTTCTGAGGGGCAGCAGAAGACCCGGAGAAATTTAGAGGGCGCTGAGATGGCACAGTGAGGGCATGGGCAGGTAAAAAAAATGTAGTCTAAAAAAGGCAAAAAAGACACGTGAACGAGCTGGGTTTATTGGGAAGAGGGTGAGAGACTTTTCAACGTACATTTTGACAGTTTCTGCGGTATTGTTGCTCCTACGACAAGAAGGCAAAAGAGAAATATCAAAAAGAAACAGCAAAAAGAGCTAATAAGTTTTGAATATTTCGTTCGTTCGTTGGTGCTCACCCGTGTGAAAGCCCATGCGACTCTCCATAGGACTTCAAAAGAGAATTGACGATTACAGCTAAGTTTCGCCTGTTCGGTGTCCGGTCGTGTAAATCCAGCAATAGTAGACAAAAAATGATAAAAAAACACAAAAAGGGGAGCTATCTCTGCCCACTTTCGAGATAAGGCAAAAAATAGTATAATTCACTGACCTGTTTTTACTGTTTTTAATGTTTCAAAATACTAAAAACAGATCAGTGAGTGACCCTTACTTTTGAATAGTATGCGGAGGCCTATCTTAAGCCGGCTCTACACGATGCTATGAACACCCTCCAACGTTGGACGCTTGATGGTTCGACGTATTGTGTGACAGACGCTCGAGCTACGAGCGTCCAATGCCAAGCGTCCAACTTTTGTGCTTGGACATGTTCCAGCTGTGATGGGTATCACCCCAACGTTGGAAGCCAACTTTCGAATCAAACGTTCACCGCATCGTTAGAGCCGGCTTTATCTTACGACTATATATCTAAAGCCGGCCAGCCTACACGATGAGGTGATCGTTTCATTCGAATGCGGGTTTCCTACGATTGAGTCAATACCAACATCAGCCTGAACGTGTCCAGATACGAACGTGGGGGGCACGTTGGACGCTTGACATTGGACACACGTAGTTCGAGCATCTGCCACACGATGCGTCCTACCATCAAGCGCCCAACGTTGGAGGGTGTTAATAGCATCTTGTTTACAGGCAATAGCTGTTTCAGATTCGCAACAGATCGTAAGTAAAAAAAATGGGGGACTCTAGCAAAAAAAATATTCTCAATGTGGGCGGTGGGCAAAATAAGGTCGAGAACCTATGGTGTAGCGGGAGCGTGCATATCCGTGAGGCAGGCGCATTCGTTCGCTATGCGTGCTAGGTGCGGGCGCGTACATGTTTTTCAAAAAATTAACCAACCATTATTTTTAAGCGTTTTAATGATTTTAACTCCATGATTTTTGGAGAAATTTCTATTGGGCAATAATTAGAGGTGTTGTAGGAGTCACCTTTTTTCGCTATGGGCTGAACAAGAGCTTCTTTTCAAGAGTAAACCCCGGAAAAGTATGGCATGGCAAAACACTGGCATAGAGGTTTAGCTAAAGGTTATACACACTTCCATAGGGCACATATTGTGAGGGCCTGAATTATTTATTGATGTTGAGCTCTCTACGACACCTGTATACTTCTCGAATGCTGAAGAAAATCCTTTGCATTGGTGTTGGAGGTGGCTTAGAAGTGTCAGGTAAAGAAGAAGTCGAAGGGAATGAAGTGATATTCTCCTTGATACTTGACAAGGATCAGAAGTTTTACATTGTCGATCTTATTTCTCAGTATGTAACGAAATAACAATTCAACCCTTCTGCTGGTGAAAACTAACATTGATTTCTCAACTTCATGTACTTAGGACGTCATTACCAAACTTTGTTTGCTTCCTTCACCAAAAATTATGTTGACATAACAATCACTCAGCTTGTTTTGTGTAGTGTGACGCTTGTGGTGAGATTAAGGAAGTTTCAGAAACCCCCTAGGAAATCGTCCTTACCACCAGAAAACAATTTTTAATATACTAATTATTCATTTGCATAATAAAAGTTTCACACACAAATTCTACATCGGAGGAGGAAAAACTTTTCTATAATTCACATCAGGATGCATTACAAAATCGACAAGTAGAGACAGAGACCTGCTGCTGCAGGTGAAGCCCCCTCCCCCCAAACGACATTCACCAACTACAATTTGTCCCACCACCCGTGGAAACTTTCGAATGGGGTCGGGCCGGTGAATGTGTAAATACAGCCGTTGGTGAACACCTTTAGTCAATTACGTTCCTATGTGCTGGAATTCGGAGTATGTAACCGAGAGCTATAGCTGTGGCTGGCTGCTTCACAAAGGACGAGAAGTTTACTCCTGTGTAAATCGTTGCAGGAGTAGTTCTTTAACAACGTCAGGAATTCAAAGGTTTTTTTTTGGTGTAAATTTTCTTATTTCTTTTTTTTTTTACCTGAAAGTTTTCTTCAATTTTTTTTTTACTTTCGTTGTAAGTTTTTTAAGCGCGCATCCTTAATGGAAGGTGTAGTAGCATCCCGTAATCTGTTCACGATGTCACTTTATTCTGGCGGTAGTAATTTAAAATTATCTGAAGCCCGACATTATTTTGGTATTCAAATGGGCGTTGTTGGAGGCCCGAAGATGTCTTACATTTGAATAACATTTGTCAAGGTACAACTCTCGAGCGGCGTCACAGGCAGGACCTTTTGCTTGGATAAGGCAGTCCGGGGACAAGACAGAGCGAGCATCTCCTTAATGGCGGCGCGCTGCCTAGTCCTGTTCTGAATAATAAAATTTAATTAGCGGCCAGGAATATTTAAGCGAGTTTGAACCTAATTTAAGGTGACTAACGAAATTTTTTAATTATTAACGCTACTCTGACTTATTACGTGTCAAAATTATCTGGATTTTATCCGCCTTGCTTATTATTACTAAGGATTCTCATTTTATTTGCCAGTTTTCGTTTCTTCTTTTTTTTTCTAGACCTTGATTTACGAGAATGATATTCTAGAGATTATTCTCACTGTGATGCTATAGGACCCGGCGAATGACGGTGAGATAAATTCATTCCATGGAAAGTTGTCATTTGAATGTTTTTTTTCCTGAATTTTAATATAGGAGAAAGATTTCACATAGATATGTGCGTCAGTGCTAATGAAGTCGGAATTTTTAGGCTTAAGATTTATGAAAGTAGATATATGATAAGAAGATTTACTTGACTTCTAGTCAGCTGTAAATTTCATAACGATAAGGATATATATTCCTTGAGAGATTCTGGAATAAATTTTTTTTTGTGCTCATCCACGATACCAGAAAAGAATTGTGTTTAATGAATCTCTAGAGAGGTTATAAACTTCCAGCATTGAGTCTTTTAATGGCCTTGGAGATTACATAATCAATACTGGAGATTTAAATGCGGAATACTTTCGCAAAGGGATGAGAACATCGAGAATATTTTATATGTAGATAGCCACATCACATTGAAACACACAAACTTGCCTCTATTTTCGGAGAACGTTGGGGTAGAGGCGCCTATATGATTGAAGAGTATCCATGAATTTTGCTATCCTGTATAAGAAAATTACCATTTTCATAGCTTCCGATACTATTTCTGAAGTATAGGCTATATGGGTCTGCCGTTCAATCAATGTAGCTGCAAGGAGTTTTGGCCTTGGTTGTTTCTCTACAGATACAGGAGCTTACATCCTTCGTTTGCTGAAAATATTCGAAATTTGTGTGGCATTTCTGCCGAATATGCAAAACACATTCAAGGAAGCGAAAGGATCCTACTGCAGTTTTATGTGTGGGGTTGATGTGTGTTGCTTTTGATTTGTGATGTGAAATACACAACCTGAGGCGATTGTAAAATAGACTATGTAAGTTTCGTGCAACCAGGACCTGTCAGATGAGTGTTCTTTAATGGGATTCGTCCGTAGTTGTATCAATTTGTATGAAAATTATTTTGGGGTTATTTTAATGCAAAACAAGGTTATTCTGGGAGTGTGACGACAGCACGAATTACTCTAGGGGTGTGCGTTGAGATCTATACTACTACTACTAATTGCTCCTTTAATCCCTCATGGGACATAGGGCGGAAACAGTTGCCCTCCAGCGGACTCTGTTTTGCGCAACAGCTCTCAGCTCTGACCAGGATCTCCCGGTTGTTGCGGCCTCTGATAATAGGGTTCTCCTCCACGTTGTTCTAGGTCTTCCGACTCGACGGGATCCTTGCGGATTCCAGTCAAGGGCCTGTTTGGCTAGATTATCGTCTTCGCGTCGCAAGGTGTGGCCAATCCAATTCCATTTCCTTCGCCTGATTTGGTCGTCTATCCTTTCTTGGCCGGCACGGCGCCATAGTTCTTCATTTGAAATTCTATCTTGCCAGCGGATTTTTAGGATACGACGTAGGCATCTGTTGATGAAAACTTGTAGGCGCCCTGTGATGAATTGGGTGACTTTCCATGTTTCGCAACCGTACAAAAGAACTGCCTTAACGTTGGAGTTGAACAGCCGCAATTTGGTGTTAATTGAGATCTCTGTTGATCTCCATATGTGAAACAGGCATGCATATGCGCTTCTTGCTTTATTTATTCTGGAACTGACATCTTCTTCTGTACCGCCGTTTTCGGTAATAATACTACCGAGGTAACAGAATTTGTCTACCAGTTCCACGTCACGGTTATTTAGCGCTGTCCGTTCAAGGGTGTTTGCATTTATCCGCATTTCTTTTGTTTTAGTCGGATTTAACCTTAAGCCCGCCGAGCTACTTTCTGTTGCCAATTTGTTTAACATGTTTTTGAGGTCCCGGTGTCTGTGGGCCAGCAAACAGATATCATCCGCGTAGTCGAGATCCTTAAGGCGGTCTAGCAATCCCCATTGTATGCCACCTGTTCTTCTATCTAGAGCGCTGACAAGAATGTCGTTTATTACTATAAGAAATAGTAATGGTGAAAGTAGACATCCTTGTCGTACTCCTGAGCTCACCTCAAAGCTGTCGGATAATTTTCCATTATGGAGAACTCTGCATTTGGAATTGTTGTATAAAGCTTTTATCAATTCTATTATTTTGTCCGGCAGTCCACGTTTCCGCAGAGCTCGCCATATAAAGCTCCTATTGACCGAGTCGAACGCTTTCTCATAGTCTACGAAAGCAAGGTAAACGGGGGATCGAAATTCAGTAGACTGCTCCACTATGATTCTCAAGGTGTTAATATGGTCTATGCAGGAGCGGCCCTTTCTGAATCCAGCCTGCTGTCTTCTAAGCGTTCGATCTACTGCCTCTCTTATCCTAGATAGTAATATATGGGACAAGATTTTTCCCACCGTAGATAATAAACAGATGCCTCTCCAGTTGTCACATATTGTTAGGTCCCCCTTTTTTGGTATTTTGACTATGATACCTTCCGTCCAATCCTCCGGAAAGGTACAGGTGTTCCATGCTATTTCCAGGATTGGCTGTAGCGCATCTGCTATGAGGCTTGAGTCGGCTTTCAACAATTCTGGCGGGATGCCATCTTTTCCAGCTGCTTTACCATTGGCCATTGCATGAATTGCGGTTACTATTTCTGTCTTGGATGGTGCACGAGTGGCGATTCTTATTGGCTGTGCATTGTTGTTATTCTCTTCAGGTTCCTGCGAAAAGGAACCATTCAGGGCGGCGAAGAAGTAGTCTCTCCATCTTTGGAGTTGCTCCTCGTCGCTGCACAGCAGCCTTCCATCCGCACTCTTTACGGCATGCTTTTTAGTAGAGTGCTTTCCCGAGAGCTGCTTAGTAATTTGGTACAGCACCTTACTGTTGCCTGTGTTTGCCGCGTTTTCCGCTTTCTCTGCGAGCTCATTTATCTGCCGCCTTTTATCACGCCGGACACTTCTCTTTACCTCCCGGTGTAATTGAGAGTATTCCCGTTCAAGTTGTTGGCGTCTTTCCGGGTCGCTTGTAGAGTTCACGTTATTTTTGAGGGCCCTTCTGCGTTCTATTTTTTGCCAGGTTGTGTCCGAGATCCAGTGTTGCTGGTTTCTTTGGACATAACCGATGCTTGTTTCCGCTGCTGTTATTATAGCGCCCTTTGTTGTGCTCCACAGCTCTTCAATGTTCGTGTCGTCAGAAACGGTTTGCTGGTTTAAGATTTGTTGCAGATTTCCAGCAAATTCTCTCCTTTTAGTGCTCTCCCGCAGAAGGTCTACGTTAAACCGTCTACGGTTTATGGCATCGCGTTGAACGTTTCTGATTGCGGCGATTTTTAGGCGGATAGTTGCTACTACCAAATGGTGGTCACTTCCAGTGTCTGCTCCCCTAAAGCTCCTGACATCCTCCAGAATAGTTCTCCATCTGCGGCTGACGGCCACGTGATCTATCTGATTTTTCGTTCTACCATCGGGCGATACCCAGGTCTCCTTGTGTATCTTCTTGTGATAAAAGTAGGTTCCACCTACCATGAGTTGATGGGAACTACAGAAGTCAACGAAAAGTTCACCATTGTTATTGGTAACTTGGCTTAGGCCTTGATTTCCAATAGTGTGCTCAAGGCCGGTGTTGTTGGGGCCGATCTGTGCGTTTAAATCACCCATCAAAACAATGATGTCTCCCCTTGGAATAGAGCGAAAAACCTCATTCAGTCGCATGTAGAACTCGTCTTTGATGTCATCTTCTGCGTCTTCAGTCGGAGCGTAGCATTGGACTATCGTAGTACTTCTTAGCCTGGTACGTAGGCGCACGGTAATAATCCTCTCAGAAACTGGTGACCAGCTAATGAGGCTGGACCTGGCTTCCTTGGTGAGTATTACGCCAACGCCATTCCTACGATTTTCAGTTTCGTTTCTCCCAGAATATAAGAAGGACTCACCATTTGGGCAGATATGTTCCCCCGCATCGGTCCATCTGGTCTCGCTGAGTCCCATGACCTTGATTTTATAGCGGTTCATCTCGTTGAGGACTTCATCCAGCCGTCCATCAGCAAGCAGCGTTCTCACATTCCATGATCCGATTCGTGTCCTGGTTCGAAAAGCAAAGGTCGTCGTCGTGTTGTCCATCCGGTTCCGAGGCATTGTTTGCCGATTCGTAGCAATTATGTGTTTTATAGGAGCGGGTTGCTAACCCTCAGCCCAACCGACTTAGAACTCTGTTTTGTGGCGCAGAGAACTCGCCATTCGACCGTCTCCCGTTAGCTCCTTCCGAAGAAGTACCCCAGGGGGCACCGCGGGGAGGTGGGATTAGGACTTGACGTTGAGATCTATACTCAAGCATATTTATGTAAACAAGTAAAATTGTCGGATCTGCTTGCTTGGAAAATACGAGAGTGTTTCAAGACAAGCAAATGCAACATGTAACTGTTTGTTGTGTATTTTGGGCAGATGGCGACGTTATTTCTTTTAAAAGGACCTTTAATTTAAAAAAAAACCCGCCAGGGAAAAAATTCTAAAGCTGCTAAATCACACGACATAGGCGGCCAATTCTGATCGCCCAAAACGGAGATTTTACTACCAAGGAATATCTCGTTCAATAATGCCATTGTTTCAAGTGACACCGTTCTATGGAACAAATTGTCTTGCCATTCGAGGCACAACAGACTGGATTATCATGCTTTGATAACCCTAACTATTAACTGTTTGTGCATTTCCGGCAGCATTTTTGAAGAATAATGGTCCAATGGTGATTTGCACCGAACAATGACACAATGATTCATTTTCTTCTCATAAAACACTGCGACAATTTTGCCTTTTTTACGGTCATCAATATGAAAATGAGCCACATGTCTAATACTGTATTTCGCAGTATTATACTGTATTTTCGACCTAAATACTGCATACTGCTTTTTTCCCAAAATACTATATTTATATTAATTTTTTTACGTTTCGAAATTCAAAATGTCAGACACAATAATGGCGACACAGTACGTAGCGAGTTTTTAACGTTGCAAATTTAAACACATGTAAACGGGGAACAGCGAAGTGTACAGTAGCAACATATCATATATATATATCCGTCTCTTTCTTTCCCTTTTGCGATTGCGAATACAAAGAGAGAGTTTACACGGGTGCATCAAATAATTAAATTGATGCACACTACATTAAGCCGTGTTGTTTACACGGTGTGTAATTAGCTGTCACTTTTAGTTCAGCGATTAAAAAAGTGAATCAAACATGCAAATCTTCCAAATTTTCGGGTTTTTCCCCACTGGCTTCTTGAATCTCTTTAAAATATTTCTGCTTCATATTCCAATATTTAATCCTAATTTGGGAATAAAAACTCGCAATTCGATGCATTCACGACAGTTGCAATTACTGACAATTAGTACTGAATTGGGCTGAATTCGATTTTCAGGTTTGAGCATTGGCTTTCAACGTGATTTTGTTCGTAATTTTGCCAAAATTACGAGGTTTGAGATGATTTCGAAATCATCTGCATACATGGGAAATCACATGATTTTGAAGGTGATTTTGGGCGAAATCACGAAAATAGCCGAAATCACGTAATTTCGGCTCAGTGCGAACATGATATTAAATAAGTTGTGTATCATATAGTGAACTAAATTAATGCAGGCGAATGCAAATAATTAAATTTAATTTGATGCAGTCGTGTAAACTCACTCAAAGAAATAGCTACGATCGTTGCATAGCCAGAAACTCAGCATCGGTCGAGCGAATCTTTGCTGCCGTAAATAAAACATGGACGTCAGACAAAACTCCATTAGATGTGGGAGCATTAAAGGCGATTATGATAGTTAAATGTAACTAATGCATGTGTTGATTTCTATAACTATCTTAAAACAAGACCGGAATTGCTTCGTCAAATTTCTGCAAAGGAGAGATACAAAACATCAGCCACAGAAGGAGATGAAGATGTTGAAATGCAGACGATGTAGACGATAAAATTTAGCTAATAGTTATTAATTAGCTTTTTTCGGCGATTTTCATTGAATAAAATGAATACTGCAAAAAATACTGTTTTTTGAAAATCGAAATTCTGTATTTAACGGATTTTTGGTGGAAATATACTGTATTTTGACCAAATAAAGATACGACCATTACACATGGCTAATGTCGATCCTGTTGGAAAATTCACCATTCACTTGTTCAATTAACTAATTAACGAACTCTCTTCGCCTCGCATGATCTGTCTCTCTAAAAATGAACCAGTTAAAATTTTACTGGTTCATCCAGTAAACAATAATTTTACTAGAAAAACTGTTAATTCGGGTCTGTTTATTGATCGAACCAGTAAAAAGTTCTCTCTAAAAATTCATTAATAAAAATATTACTGGTTCAACCAGTGAATTATAATTTCACTGAGAAAAAATGTATATGACTGATATTCTAGGCAATTATCTTGATGACTGTAAAAGATTCCAGTTTGCATACTCAATAAACCGTATTTCAGCACTTAGTTGGGGCCCGCTCGCTAAAACGACACTCGCGTTAGGAAAAAGCTTTTTATACTTTTTACGTGAATTTCACTGGTTCAACCAGTGAAATTTCACTGATTTCCCATTGGTTGACTAAGCAATGGTTCAACCAGTAAAAACTCACTGCAAAACAGTGGATGGTTACTAATTCATTTTTAGAGAGAAGAAGGTCAGACTACCACTACAGAGACTCCAAGTTCAGCTTCATGTTACGACGCATATTTTTCCCGTTTACATCAATGTAAAATATCATTGTGTAAGCTATAAATCCCTTCCAGCTGTGACAGGCGATAAATTTTTCTATAGTAATCTGTAGCCTAGGGCTCGACTGGGCGGGGCATCTTTTTCCAAACAATGTAAACGGCTTTGGACTACCGTTTTAAAAGAACTTTACGGGGATTTTTACGTAAACAAGCTTAAAGCGCTGAGATCTGTAGAAATGTCAATGTTAAAATAAAAGTCTTAGTAGAATGTTTACACTTGCATGCTCGGTAAAAGCTTCAGGTATTCAACAGAGCTTTTTCCTACTGAACCATATGAAAAACATTGTCGTAATTACATTATGTAGCTAAATCATGTTCTTCTCACGTACGTATCCATACCTTCTCAAAACCTGCTCTGTTAGCATAAGAATGCTCCCTCAGTAGGCTTTCAGTAAGCTCAGAAAAGCTTTTGCGTCTGGATGTATACGTCCTCGATTATTATAGGCCATCTTCATTGCTTGATTTGTGGTAGACTAACATAAGGGGAAAATGTCTTTCGGTGAATTTTCTTGAAATTTTGCAGGTTGATAGTTCTCAACATGTAGAAAAGCCTTTGGAAAAGCCTAGGTGAAAAAGTACTAAAAAAGTACTAAGTAGAGCCCATTTTAGCATTAAAATTGCTTATAACTCCAAAAGTAAAGGCCGTAGCATAAAAAGTGTCCAAACATTATTGATAGGAAAATGTCCAAGCTTTCCAATTTTGCAAAAAAAATATTAGTTAACTAGGTATTTTATGGAGAAAATGGTAGTTTTAGTTGAAATTTTAGTTAAAAAAACCGAAATTTTGACTTTGATGAGTCATTGCTCTGGAAGTTGAAAGAGTAGAACCTTGACTTTCACAATTTTAGATAGGTGGGAGTATTCTGCGTACACAGATACCAGACAGATTCATAAAAATAGGTCATAGGGTTACACAAATACAGGGTGATATGTGAAAGTCTAAAAAAAACTTAGGGTTGTTTTGGGGGGGAGGAGGGGTTTTGGGAGTTGGTGCCCATGTAGACTTTTGATCTACATGTTGAGAACTATCAACCTGCAAAATTTCAAGAAAATTCACCGAAAGACATTTTTCCATACAAACGGTGCGGGGTTCTTTAAAATTCTTTTAAATTAATTCTCTAGCAGTATAGGACATATCTCATACCTGTAGAACATTTGTACGAGGCATATTTTAAAAACATAAGAATAACCTTTCTACATATCATCATCAATTTACACAGCCTGTAATTGGCCTTGGCTTCCTGCAACATCCTCCTCCAGTTATCGTGTACACCAAAACTCTTCGAATCTATATTATTTATTCTGCTATCGCCCCTATCTGCAAGAGACTTATCTCAACTAACCAACATGGCTTTCTTGCAGCTCGTTCCACTACTACTAATTTACTGGAGTTCTCTTCTCACACTATTCGAGGTTTTGTCACTGGCTACCAACTGACGTTATATTCGTTCATCGGTTATTAAATGACAAGATGGACTCAGGCTTCTTACGAAGCCGTACGTCATTTAGAGTGAATAACTAAAACCTGAGAGGTAAACCTTTCTTGTACATTAATTCCTCTAATACCAATTATGGGTTATACGAACCGATTAGTAGCATGCTTTTAAATTTTTTTTTATATTTTTTTTCGATTGAATATTTACTTTATATACTTTGGAGTTGAAAATCGAAAAAAACTAAAAAAAGTTTTTTTTGAATCGAAAAAAAAATATAAAAAAGTCGGCCCACTCTGGAATTGACGGGACTATTTGCAGAAAAAATCAAAGTATTTTTTGAAAAAAAAAAAAAATTAAAAATGGCGGACTTTGAAAAAGTAACGGTTTTTTACAAAAAAATTGAAAAATTTCATATAATTTGACGTCTGAAAATTTTTTGGTATTTTTTTCTAAAAAGGTAATTAAAAAACAAAATTTTTAAAAAAAAAACGTTTTGATAGGTCAATTTTTGAAAAAGTTATGGTTATTTGAAAAAATTTTGAAAATTTTTTAAGGTTGGGTAAAAAAATTTGATAAAATTATGAAAAATGGTTTTGATAGGGTAGAACGAAATTACAAAGTTTCAGCCAAATCAAAAAGGGTCAGGTTCAATAGTGGTCGATTTGACTTAGAATCACCCTCGTATATTTCGGTTTCTCTTCACTAATTGCTAGTCCGAATCTCTCTACAGCTCTTTCTAGCTACATTAAGGCTTCTGTCATTGCTATGCTGAATTAACATAATCGCCGTCCATTTGTAAGTACTTTTCAGAACGCTGTAGTCTTATCGTCTTCAAAGTGTTGTGTTTCAAATCATTATTTCAAGTGTAAGAAAAGGAAATAGTGGCTAGGTATGGTGGGTGGGTGATGAAAAAATTCTTAACCAAAATCTTAAATCTCTCCTTGGTATGGGCTGTAGTGTGATGATGCCACCGGCCCAAATGGCGCACCATACAGTAACTCTACCTGGGTGCCTGAGTAAAAATAAAATTCGCCCGCTCCTAGCATGCCGCAGGCACGCATTAGTCTGCACGACACCCGCAACTAGCACGCATAGCGAAAAAATGCGTATGACACATTTTTACTCGGGTGTAAATGTGATTGGTGTGTCAATTGAGGATTTTCAATGCCCCAAAACCAGCCAAGTAAAAACATGCCTCATGACATGATGGGTTCTTGCCAAAAATCTAGATCGTTTATGCCAAGCTGTAAATCTGACCTCTATCGACTACTATCCACAATTGTCAAATATGAACTGACAAATGACAGCCAAACCAGAATGGCGGAAAAACAAAATTGGCATGAAACATTATTTAAGAAATTGACAGATTGCTTTAAAAATGCGCTCATTACTTAGATAAACCCAAGAAACAGTATGATACACTTCAGTTTCAATATAGTCTAATGGACTTTTCAACTAAGTTGTTGAAAATGTCATGCTTTTAGACATATTCAGCTATTCAGCACATGTATAACATGCAGCTGAATACACAAAAAAACCGCTAAAATAATAAATTTTGGAAAACCCCTATAAATCTAAAATACTAAATAATTAAAAACACATAAATTTAATTCAATAATAACATATTGTTTATACCCCCACATAAATATATCTTAATATAAAATAATATCCCTTGAAATTGTCTGATCTAATTTGTTTTGATATAAAGTTAAAAACATAAATACAAAATTTCATTTATTTTATGATTTCGCTGTATTTAGAGTCTCTTTAAAAAGTCATGAAATTCACCCAATTTCATAAAGGCAGCAACACAATAATGATTAGCTTTAACTTTTATAGAGCAATTCCACCTAAACACAGTCTCACAGAGCGCCATAAAGTTGCTGAATAGCTTTTAATAATTCGAAAAATTAGCATAAAAAATAATTTACCAAAATGTCAATAAAGAGTGTGACATCCTTCATTCAACTATTCAATTTTCTGATATCGATAGCAAATCGCGATGATCAATTCAGATGTATTTATAAAAAATATGGTGTATTATTTATTTTAAGTTTTATTTTTTCGCCGTTGTTGTAGCGCTGTTATCAACCGCCAATCAATGTTTGACAATATAATCGACAAGGATACTTAAAATTGTTGTTGTTTTTATTTTTACAGTATTTTCGGACATTAAATACACGCGTATCGGTTGTTTACATCGAGACATGGGGCAAGAATCAGGTCCAGATTGACGGTGGCAAGGATATCAGTAAGGCGATCTCAAACTTCAATGACTACACATCAAGGAACCTCTTTAAGATTGATAAGGATACAACCCAGCTACTGACGTAAGTATTTACATAAATTAACGAAAATTTCACAAAATTGTAATTTGAATAACGGTAAAGAACTCTCCCCGCCCCGCCGCCGCCATTCTGGTAGCCCTGGCGGGGGGTGGCGAAAGTAATTTTCTCTCCAAAGCGAACACAGTCTGTGGGTAATTTCCATTTGATGGAGAGGCGATTAATTTTATATTTGGGGACGTTGAAAATTTCATGATTTGGCACAAAACGACTTTATTGAATGAAGCCCTCTGCCTGATGGTCTCCCAACCAGCGGCGATAGTATGAGGGTAGTGGCTTGACTAAAGGGAAAGAGAAAGAGAGATAGTCATCCCCATCTCTATATACATACCATACATACATCTCTCCCGAGCTCGTCCTTTTGGATTTCGCGTTATTTATTAAAGGACTTAAATATCAATCTTAAAGCTTTCAGCCATTTACTTGCTGCGAAACGGACATTTTTTTCATCGCTTTTAATTTAATTTGTTTATTTTTTACGACTGAGACCATCTTGGAAATAAATTGAAAATCTGCACTGAATGGGCCCCGCCGGCCGCCCAGCAGCTATTGGGGATGTCGTGGTATTGTAACGACAACGAGAACGAGAACAGGACACAGGTATGCCTGTCTTGATTAATGAGTATTAATTATTTGCGGCAGGAGAGTGACAGGCCTTTGGGTGAATTCATATTTCGATCCTAACAAGCTAAAAAAGGACGAGAATAATTAGAAATGTTTTGCCTTTGGAATTTCTACTCAAATAATACGTTTTTTTTGGTGTGGTTTGCGCGGCATTGTATTAATGATGGGAGATTTTAATTCAATATACTTGAATGATTTTAAATAAAGTTCAAGGTTATTTCTAATAAATTAATTCTGGTTTTTCTAAAGAAACTATTTTAAGAAAGAGGAATGTAATTATGGAAATGTTATTCAAAACGTTAACCGAGACCTTACATTTACTATTCTTCTTCTTGTGACGGCCTTGGTAGCCTAGAGGTTACTGTGTATGACCTTCAAGGTCACGTCGTTTCCAATTTCTTCCACACACCCTCAAATCACATAACGTGGCCTAGGATGTTCTCTCGTGTTAATCGCACTCCTCAGCCATCGCTTCTAGCTCCACTTTATGTTTGGTGAATCTCGCACAACGAAAGAGCACGTTTTCTGCATCCTCCTGAACACCTGGGCAAGCCGGCAACAGCGGTGGGGAGTCGTGTTCGAAACGGTGGAAGTACTTCTATATCGTCCATGTCCACTCAAGAACTGTGTAAGATCGTAGTTTGCTTCCACACACTCCCTCGTAACCCATCTCTCCGCGTTCGGGATAAGTCTGTGGATTCATCAACTGAGCTGCAGATGCTGTCAAGTGTACAAGCCGCACTACTTATAGATCTTAACCTCTATACCCTATTCTAAATTGTGTCCAGTCACAAGCTGTAGTGACTCGTGCGTGTCATTAATGGTTTGAGACTATTCTTGTGAATATCAGATTTTTTGGTATTCTAAAAACCCAGTCATAAGAAAAATCACAAAAAATTCACCTCTAATGGTGAATTTGGAGGTATTGTCTCACCCATCTCTCCGCGTTTGGGATAAGTCTGTTGGTTTATCGACCGAGATACAGAGGCTGTCAAGAGTGCAATAGATCCAATGGCGGCCGCCCTACTTATAGACCTTAACCGCCTATTCTAAATTGTGGCCAGTCTTAAGTCACAAGCTTTAGTGCCTCGTGCTTGTCATTGATGTTTTGTGACTATTCTTGTGACTATCACCTGTTTAGGTATTCTAAAAACCCAGTCACAAACATAATCACAAAAATTCACTTTTAATGGTGAATTTGTATGCATGTAATGAGATAAAGTAAAGTCTGGGCGACAAACTAGCCAACATACTTCCGAAAATATATACTCAGTGAGGCAGAGTAAGTATGTAAATGTGAACGTCAGAGCACATACCATCAACGCTGCCGTAGAATCTGTGAGAATGCTATGAAAAATATGCTAGAAACCTGCTCTTTATACTCTTGTGAACAGCTGTTTGTGAATTGTGAAAATTGTGACTGCAAAATTGGAATACCAAATTGTCTCAAGTCACAAACTTGTGATTTCGTTCTGACTTGTGACTGCTTTTAGATTATGGGGACCCGATTAAAAATAAATGATGGCCTTAGAACGGGCAAATACCGACTGTGATTGAAACATAGTCCTCGGCCATTTGGCGGTTAACAGAAGGCTCGTTGCAGGACAGTATGGCCGTACAGGGGACGACTGACGTTGATACAACGTCCTTACAGTTCCAATAACGTCCATACGACGGTGGTACGGCGGCCATATGGTTGCTATTACGGGTATACGACGGTGGTGCAGTGGCAGCAACGTGGATATTCGCCCTCCTATAAGAAAATATATTTCACTGCAATTAAATGTTCGATTTTTTTTGGTTATGTTTTTTTTCAAGCCGTTATAACAAAATTTCCCACTAAAATATAAATCAACACGCACCACACACTTCACGTACAACAAACCGACGACTGGCGAGCTCGTTTCTCTTGTGCATCGATATCTTTAAGTAGGATAAATCCAAAGAACCATTGTACATAAAGAAAATGATGAAGTTCCCATAAAACACATTCAACAGTACATTTGGTGCAGATTCTTTTTTTGGCTCAAATTTCCCGTCGAATGCCCGTTTCTACAGCTCAGTACTAGGCCTTTTAAATCCTTCGGTCAAATTTGGCCGTCGTAAGGCCGTATGTGCTCACATTAAAAATGGTTAAAAACTTTACGGCCATCATATGCCCCTTAAAAAGCCAATCGGCCGGTGTTTGCCCTTTATAAGGCCGTTTTTTATTTTTACTCGGGGAACCTCATTCAAATAACGAACGAAGATGGTCAGTAGATCTGATTTTTCGGTAAATCTAATACAATTTAAAAAAAACAATCGCTTTTCCCATAATAGTTTTCTACCAAAAAAATACAGCACTCGATTAACGCCATCGTTTTCGTTATTAAAGAAACTTTAAAGGACTCGAATTTCGGCAGCCACACTCCTACTGCACTAACAATAATCTCCATTATTGGTGAACTCAATACAATATCGCAAATATTCATCCAGAAAAAAAAATAACACGAAGAAAAGCCCCAAAAACTCAATTTATTTTGCACGAAGAAAAGCCATCCCCCGAAAAAAAACCCCGAACCTAATTTAAAATCCTCTAAGACCCAAATTTCGGTAAAAATAAATTCCATAAGCTCCTTAAAAAGATACGAAAATTGCGGGGCAATCTCTTTAGGCGGAGCGCGTCCCCAATTATGGAAGGAATTGGGGCCTTAGTTTCGGGCCAAGCCGGGCCCCAGTTAATGACTTCATACTTAAAAAATCGAATAAATTCAGTGTGCTAGCCAGGGATCCAAATTACAAGCGTTAACGTGTCCCTCTCAATCGCTTTAACAGGAATAAAATCATATCGAATGGGCGGGGACCCCGGGCGGCATTTGTGATGTGCCCATGAAAGGGTGAAACCTCAGCAATAGTAGTAGGCACTAAAAAGCTTTCAAACTAACGAAATAATGCCCTCAGCAAATTCGGGATAATCTTGCCGTTTACTAAAATGAACCCCGAAAAGTCTCTGCACCAGACCAAGCCCAGCAGCACCAGCAGTATGGCCCCGAGCCGGAGAAGAGCCGAAGGTATCTGGCAAGGATTTCAATATTCGCCAGTTCTGCTGGGTGTTCAGTTTTTCACTTGAAGGGATAATTCTCCAATTCGATTTTATTTTTATTATTATTGCACGCTATTGTAATAACAGTAAACCGGAAAGGCCAATATTAACTTTCACTTTGAACCTTTTCTCTCTCTCTATTTTTTTTCCTGCATACACAGGGGCGAGACCTTCGCTGGCGGGGAAGCGGGCATGGCAGTGCCGGAGACCGTTTGCACGCCAAGGGCTGTTGGCATCAGTGTTGATATCAACGTTTACGAGCCCCATCTACTGGCCGGGACGATGGCGCACATGATTGGGCACAACATCGGGATGGGCCATGATGACGGACGTAAGTTGCACTTTTTCCTTGCCATCAAAATTTTTTTCCCATTTCCAGGACACCATAATCCCAGGATTTTTGGCCAGCTGTTGTTGACCGACCATAGGCGCAAGGATACCAGCAGCAGCACCAGAGCATGACCTTTCTGGGAATGTCAGCGGGAGAGTTACCGACCCTTCGCACATCGCAGCTGCAGCCACACATCCATATACATACAAAATATCCTCCTGCGATTTTTCGTTATGATATGCAAAACTCAAAACCAACAACTATATCCTGCCAGACACGCCGTTTCGTACTTAGCCTTCGAATGCATGCAACCTGACAGGAGTTTTTACATCTTCCTTTACTGCCGCCGAACGGTTGTTCGGGTGGTGTTGGCATCTATGCATATATTTTCAGACGCTCCGGTCTCTAGCCGCTAGATATACACGATTGCTTTCAATATGATTTCTTGTACTATATCCTGAATATAAGTTGAACTTTTCTTCTTTGTAACACAGGGGAGGAGTGCTTCTGTCGGGATTGGCATGGATGCATAATGGCCCAGTCCATAGTGGGCTTGGAGAACGTCCAACCGTACAAGTTTTCCGAGTGCAGCAAAAAGGACTACATCGATGCACTTCGCAACGGACACGGTCTCTGTTTGCTGAACAAACCGAACGAGGTTAGTGTTTTGTTAAGTGAATCGTTTTTCTTTTATTTTATTTCATTTCATTTTTTTTTCGTGTAATTTCCCTTCTTTTTTATTTTCCATTATTCTCTACTCCATTTTTTTGCTTCAATTGTATAAATGTATTCCTTGAACCCAGTAGTGGAACAATGTGTGTTTGTGCAATCCTTAAAGGAGTTCTTAAGAACAATCGTAGTTAAACGTGAGCACGTCGTTACTGGAAAATGTTTAGCCACTTAAATGTAGTGGTGAATGTCCTTTTTTTGTTGCATTTTTATAGACTTGAAGAGAAAAAATTATGATAACAGCCGCAAGTTTATAAAATAGTTTGTCTATTAGAAGAGTCTACATATTTAGTAACGTCCACAATTTTCTTTCATTGTTGCTATAGGAATGAAAGAATTAAGTCTGTTTGTTTAACAATGGAATGATAATGCAGCTATAAGTATGCTAAGGTACCCGATATGCAACCTTCATTTCTTTTCTTCTAGTCGTCTTGTTCAATGTCATAAGCCCACTAGTTCTGTATGCTAATCTTCCTAGAAAGTAGGTATTGGTGCACTTCGGTGTGGGAAAATTTTAGCTATCGTCGTGCCCCATAACTTACTCTCTAATTGTTAAATTGATCCTATTCCTCATGAGTCTGCAGCTTCACCAACCACCAGGACACCGGTCAAATCTCCCTAGCCATTCTGTGGTGAAATCACAGCAAGTCAGCTGCCACCACACAGTTCTTTTGATCCGTGCTCATGGACACAATTATTCATGTTGCTTCATAGCGCATGGTTAATGCTTGGAGTGCACTTAGCCGATATGCAACCTTCATTTCCTTTCTAATAGTCGTCTTATTCAATGCCATAGCCCCAACTGGCTCCGTAGGCTAATCGTCCTAGAAAGTAGGTATTGGTGCACTTCGATGTGGGAAAATTTTAGCTATCGTGGTGCCCCATAACCTACCCTCAATTGTTAAATTGATCCTATTCCTCATGAGTCTGCAGGTTCACCAACCCACCCAGGTTCTGTGATGAACTCACAGCGAGTCAGCTGCCACCACCCAGTTCTTTTGATCCGTGCTCATGGACGCAATTATTCATATTGCTTCATAGCGCATGGTTAATGCTTGAAGCGCACTTAGCCGATATACAACCTTCATTTCCTTTCTACTAGTCGTCTTATTCAATGCCATAGCCTCCACTGGCTCCGTAGGCTATTCGTCCTTAAAAGTAGGTATTGGTGCACTTCGGTGTGGGAAAATTTTAGCCATTCCCCATAACCTACTTTAGAGATAAATCAAGTCTCAAGCGCGCTCTATCTTTAGCTGACTAAAGCCAGGTGGTAGCAGATATAGCGCTTTTTACCCTCTTATTGGGTTACTAACCAATTCAATCTTCCAGCCACGGAGACTCGCTGTTTTTCCAACATGTTATTTCCTGCATATTTCATCTGCAAAGGGTATATTTAGCACTTAGACGAATGCACCTTAATTTTCTTTGTTCTAGTTGTCTTGTTCAAAAACACAACCCCCACTGGTGCTGAATATAACAAAGTTAAGCTTTTAGGAGGAGGCCACTTGGCCTAGGACTTTCTACGTTAAGCAGAATTTACATATTTGCTGCGCTAATCGCGGACGCTGTAACCACTGTGCAAGGCAAGCACTTCTTGAAGAAAGCCTTCAATCGGCTATCACTCCCAAATACTTAAGTACAGCTATGGGGCGCTTTGATGGCATAGTTTGTAGCCAAGGTTTGAGGCTTTTGTTACCGAATGTGGTGGATGTTTAAAGCCATACTGTGGAGTTTTAGGAAGCGTATCAGTGTCCTGCGCTTTGTCTGGAAATCTATTTTAAACTTCTAAAACGTAGCTGCCTAGTGCGCGCTGTCTGGCTTTAGCTAGAGCCGCGAATTTGCACAGTCCTTAGCTTGGCTGGACAAAGCGCAAAACCATACTCTCAAACTTATTGGTGATAGCGCCATTTACTCTTCAATCGACTCATTAAGCCACCGTAGGAATGTAGGAGCTCTTGCAAAATTGTACCGCTTTTACCACAATGACTGCTCCACTAAAATAAGTAACCTCATGCCCCCACAGCAACATTTCTCCCGCAACCCAAGCCTTGCCCGCTCGGCTCACCCTCGCAGTTTACAACCATCATCTTCGCGCACACTTCGATTTAGAAATTCGTTTATAACATGAACAACTCGACTTTGGAACAACCTTCCACAATCAGTATTCCCGAATTCATACAACACCCAAGAATTCAAACGCAAGGTTCATCGCCATCTGCTTCAACACCCCCCTGACTCCCCCTAACCTGTCCTCCTTCGAGTTCAGCTTACTACCAAACATTGCACCATGGCTTGTACGATATGACGAACAGCACAAAGTTTGACAGCTGAGCTTGGACTATCACATAAAAAAAAGTTTCTCTCTCGTTCGTCCTCCCGCAGGTACGGCAGCAAACGTTACGTTTCATACCCAACTTGGCAACGTTGCCTCTTATAGACTAAAGTAAAGACCCGTGAAGCTTATCACTTCCGTCTACGTTTAAGAGGCCGACAGTTCTTCCTTGGTTTAAGTAGGTCAAATCGTCCTAGAGAGTAGGTATTGGGGCACTTTGGTGTGGGAAAATTTTAGCTATTGCAGTTCTATATTTGATCTAGGCACTTTAACCACTGTGCTATCCAATCACTTCCTTAAGCTAAGTTTTCAATTGACTATAACTATCAGATACCTGAGTACAGCTATGGGCGGATGAACTGTTCACATCTTTACAATTTTTGTTGCTTGTTGTTGACTTTTTTGTGCTATCGTTAAGCTGACGCATTCTAGCAACGTCTTTACCTCTCATTTCACTTCGTTTAAGCATATCTCGATCTAATCGAGTCTTCTACGGCTGTCATTCTCGAATCCGAGAGTGACGCTCCTTGTGGAAGACGTAGAGTCAGAACATCACTATGCACTATGATCCGCAGAAGAAGACCCGGAATGGATCATTGAGAAATGTCATAGGTTGACCTTATACTAACATGGTCAACCTTCTTCTCTCTCGGTACTGGGAAGTAGTCTGCTGTGGATTATTCATTCGAAGAGTCTCTCGGGTGTAAAGAAAATACATATCCTTGAGTCGACGTGTTTTATAAGAGCTTGACCGGTTTCAAATAGAGAACAAACTTTTGTCACTTCAGGGAATAGTCCCTCACTGCATATAGGCCGTATATATTGGCGAATTTGCTTATCGTTGCTTAGGCTGCAAAGTTCACTGTTCTGCAAACTTTTGACAGCAAACTTTTTAGCTGCCTCCTGCATTTCCTTCTAGCTTACCGACCTTACGACGTAATCTAGTCTATATTCAGGACGTGCTCATATTTTGTGAGAATATAACTTGTGCTATGTTCTGTAACAACCCTGAACAAGTCATAGATGGAAGTACTTCTTCTGCCTTACTTACTTTATTACCCAAGAAGCTTCTTAAACTCATGTTGAGTTCGAAGTCCAAAATGGCAAGAGTGGTGTCGATCACTGCAAGCATTGAATTCAGGTTTAATTCCCTGAGAATCGATATGTGATGAAGGTCTCCTGACTTAAAGGAGAATAGTCCGCGCAAACTCAGCGCCCTCGCCAGAGCCTCCTTTTTCACTACTAGGTGGTGCGGAGTGAGGTTCAGTAGGGCTTCGATAGATCCAGGTACTTTTAGCTTCCGTGGTATAGAGGGTATACACTACAAGATAATTAATAATTCTTATGGTAATTGCTTAAAGGATTAGACAAATCTCTCCCAGGACGAAAGTACTTTTAAAAAGGACTTTCTAGCTTAATTCTGTTAATATAATAATTTTTAAACAGCACAAAATTTATTTTTAAGGACAAAATAATTAATTTCAAATTACTTTTATTTTTTTAAAGCTTACAGGAAACTAAAGAGCAATTAAAATCCTCTTTTCGACCAGAGCCTAGAAAAAATTTTCAATTCATTAATTTTTTTTTCTTGCACCTTTTCAGGTTGAAATGCATAGAAATTGCGGAAATAAAATTGTCGAGGAGAATGAAGAGTGCGACTGTGGTACATTTGAAGAATGCGCCAAGGATCCATGCTGTGATGGTATAACGTGCAAGTTAAAAACGGAAGCGGAATGTGCCACAGGAATGTGCTGTGAGAGCTGCAAGGTAGGTTTATCCCTGCTGCAAAATCCATAAAGAACATGTTTGCCGGCTGTGGTCATTCCTTGCGCTAAAAGGATCTCTGCAGTCGTAGAGACAGAATAAGATTTTTTTCTGTTGTAATAAAGGTAGAAAAAAAATTTGTTCATGGTTTTTTTCTCTCTCTCTTCCATCACGATTGCAGCTCCGTCCGAGAGGAGTCATCTGCAGGGATTCCAGCACTGAATGTGACCTGCCCGAATTCTGTGATGGGGAAAACGGACATTGCCCGGCCGACATTTTCAAAAAGAACGGATCACCCTGTGGGACGACCAAGATGGGAATATCGGGTAAGTCTAGTAAATAAATTTCATGGGGAAAAAATTAGATTTCTTTTGCCGCCCCCTCGCCTGATTTCCATCCTAATGAATATTTAAAACCCAGAAAAGTACTAATTAATTACGCCACATGTGGAAAGTTTTGCAAGTCCTTGCCCGGGCTCTAGTTGCCCATTTGAAAATGATTATGGGCTGTGCTACAATTTGCTCATGCAAAAACTACCCTCGGTTTAATTCGCTCAAGGGCAGTTAGTGATAATTAGTTTATTGCCAAAGCGTTTTTCAGTCTCATGTAGAGCAGAGTTTTCCATCTCCTCAACCCGTTTCACTGAGTTCCTTCTTTTACGGGGAACATTTTTTTTAGTGACCGGAGTTTGTTTACATTTGAACTTTATTTTGACGGAAGGTTTTAAATTTCCCTTGAAGGTTTAATTATTAATTAATTTAAACGGTGATAGGTGCACAAATAGAAAGGAGTAACCTTAGTGAAATCATCCGAAAGATATGAAGTAAAAGTAATGAAGGTGTTCGAAAATTAATATAATTTTAATACTGACTGTATTGGTTTTAAGTATTCCAAATAATCCTAAAAAGTAGGTATTGGTGCAGTTCGGTGTGGGAAAGTTTTAGCTATCGTAGTGCCCCATAACCTACTCTACAAATAAATCAAATCGCAAGTGAGCTCCATATTTAACATACTAAAAGGAGTTGGTAGTTAAAATAGCATTTTTGACCTCTCCTATTGTAGGCTAGTGCCAAACCGGATTTAAATGAAGAAAAAAAATAAATTAATAGCAGGGAGGGACCACACATGAAATATCGTTAAGGTTATAACAAAAAGAAAAAAAAAATTTTAAACTCGAGAAAAAGGGAAATGGTAAAATGGGGATGGTATTTAGGGGTTGAAAACGGTTTTTTGCGATTTGCGGTGAAACATGACCTCCTAGTGGAAAATGTTTAATACAAAAGTTGTAGATAATAAAAAGATCTAAAACTTTTGTATTTAACATATTTTGACATAACCTCAAATTTTCCAAGAAATTGGCGGAAAATTGATTTTTCAGTTTTTAATTTTTTTCTCCCGTAAAAATAATTTAATTTACATGAAAATTTGTAAGAGTATACCTTGTGTTGCGTTAAATAAGAAAGATTTTTTTTGGTTTGGAAAACGGATAGTTTCCCAGAAATTAACATTTTTCGAAAAAAATACCCTTATCTTGCATGGACAACTTTATTGATGTTTTTTTTCGAATTTTGTCTATAGTCTATACATTTTGATACTTTATTTTCATTAAACCGCTTAAAATTAAGAAAAACCGAACACCTGATTTTTCGAATCACGTACATATTTCTCGTTTTTTCAATTTTTTTCTAATTTTTTAATTTTTTCTGTTAATGAGGGATTAAATTTTAATGACAGATCTTAGTGTCATTAATATTACTTACATTAAATAAATTTCATTACAGAAAGTGTGGAAAAACCATCCTGAAAATTTTAAATAAATAAGAAATAGATTCGTCGATTGAACTTTGTCTATTATAACTAGCTTGACATTTTCGATGAATGTGAGCGGCTGTTAATTTTTCCATTATTTTGTATTTGCTCGACCGAACCAAACGATTGATAGCACCTGCTTTGATTTCATACAAACCATTATTTTTTGGAAATAATACGGTCCGTCCATATTGTCAATTTATAATTTTTAAATTAATTAAAATAAATAATGTATAAAAAATCTACCAAAACCATATTGAGTATGATGCTGTAAAAATTTTATTACAAAACTGGAAACATTTACCTAGTCACGGCGTAATTCAATTCAAACGAAATTGTTATTTTATTTCTTACTAGCAAAAATTCGCGTGCGTTGCAACGCCTTTAAATAAAAAAGATTATATGTGCACAGTCCGGGGTAGGAAAAAGGTATAATGAAAAAAATAACAAATCTCCAAAAATTGATTTTGGATACATACATATAAAAATTTAGAGTTACCTATAAAGAAAGAAAGTGCGTGTAAGTTCCGACGCGTGACCAGAGCTTACTCTTGAAAAACTACTGTCTTAAAATATCGGTCATTCCATGCGTTATGCCAGGTTTACATTTGCAAGTACTTTCACGAAAGTCGCTTTCATGTGTCTCTACTTGCACGAAATACAAGTGTTTACATGGTGTAAGTAAAGACGAAAGTTCTACTTTCGTGTCAAAAACGCCTTACTTTCGCGAAAGTACTTGCAAATGTAAACCAGGCATTAAGGACGTGAAATTTATACAATTTTTTTACGTTGAAATAGTTAAAGGGTTACACTTTCCCTTCACATAAACCGATCTTTAAATATGTATCCAAAAATAATTATATGGTTGTCATTCAGAGAATGAACGCATTTCGCAGTGTTTCAGAAATATGTATGTTAACAATTCTCAAAACTTACTTTCATGTTGTCTCCCGTCCGTAACGCACTTTCAAATTTATTATCTTAGGTTTTATAATAGTTACAAATGTTAATTTATATTCATAGTTTGTTGCTTAAATTTTGAACTGACATTTACATGCACAATTAGATACTTAGTACTTGCTTAGAAAATATTAGAAAAAAAAATCATCGTACAAATGTCCCGTCCGTAACGCATGGAATTACCCATATATTCAATAGGCAAAGGAAGTACATGAACTCATATATTTATTTATATTGATTTGATAAAATATATAACGTAAATTTTATTTGTTACGGTTTAGTCTATTATATGTCCGCTGCCATTTTTTGGTGGTCGCCATATTAGATTTAAAATGACGTCACACAGATTACTGTATTATAATCGTCATACCCTTTCATTTGATACTCATACTGAGGGGGTTGTGAAGAAAAAGGTAATCCGCCATTTTGAATTTAGGATGACACTAAACAACTAATTGTATCCTACCTGTCATGCGCTTCCATTTGATACCCATGTCGGTGGGTCGTAGAACACAATTGCAAAAATCGGCCGCCATTTTGCAACCGCCATCTTAATTTTTTTTACAAAATGGTCGGATTGCATTGTCAGGCGAATTATGCGTATGTGCAAAATTTGAAATTGATCGGTTATATTTTCTTCTTTTTAGCCTATTGTGGGTGCCTTCCATTTAGACACAGAAAGACACCTGTTTCCGTCCGACACAGCGTGTCGCTCTGTGTAAGCACAAATGGAACACTTGAGTTCATGAAAAATCCGCCACGGAGCACTTTCCTAGTTTTAATTTTTGTTTGACAAGTATATCGTAAAATTTATGTTGATCATTTCTTTAAATTAATTACCCGACATCTTATAAAGGCTGGCAATCTTAAAAAAGAAACAATATTGTAGTAGATTATAAATGTACGATCACGTTTCAATTCGCGAGGGTTGGTAGCATTGTCTTAGTTGTGACCGGCTGTGTCTAGCTGTGCCGTTGATGGAACACTTCTGTGTCGGACACAGTGTAACACTGTGCCTCCCTGTGTTTAAATGGAAGGCACCCAGTATGTTGGCCGCCATTTTGAATTTATAAAGTCGCTACGTTACGTAGTAATTGTATTCTACCTGGCATGACGTTTCATCTGATACCCATGTCAGGGGTCGGGGAGCACAAATGCAAAAATCGGCCTCGATTTTGTAACCGCCATCTTGATGTTTTTACTAAATGGACAGATTGCATTGCCAAGCGAACTATGCGTATGTGCAAAATTGTATGCTGATCGGTTATATTTTCTACTTTTTAATCTATTATAATGTCTTCCGCCATTTTGTGTTGGCCCCCATTTAGAATTTGGAATGACGGCATACAGCTAATTGTACTCTAAGTGTCATAACCTTTCATTTGATACCCATGTCGGGATACAAATGCAAAATTCCGGCGCCATCTTGGAACCGCCATCTTGATTTTTTACAAAATGGCCGCATTGCATTGTCAAGGAAACTTCGTATGCGGGCCAAATTTGAAGTTGATGGGTTGTATTTTCTACTTTTTAGTCTATTATATGTCTTCCGCCATCTTGTGTTGGCCGCCATTTTGAATTTGGAATGACGTTACATCGCTAATTGTATTCTACCTGTCACATCCTTTCATTTGATACCAATGTCGCGGGGTCGGGGAACACAAATGCAAAAAAAATTATTTCCCATACAACCTATTCCACCCTTTCCACCATTTAAGGGTAGGTAGGGTAAAGCTGATAGCGTATAAACACTCTCAATAGTATCAAGCTCATGTGGTAAAATTTTTATGGCGATCGGTTGAACAGCTTAGGAGTCCATAAACAACAAACCCATAAACACACAAACACACAAACATATATATATATAGATTTATTTAAAATTTTCAGGATGGTTTTGCCACCCTTTATGTAATTAAATCTATTTTAGTTCTGTCATTAAAATTTAATCCCTCATTAACAGAAAAAATTAAAAAATTTGAAAAAAATTGAAAAAATTGAGAAATATGTACGTGATTCGAAAAACCAGGTGTTCGGTTTTTCTTAATTTTAAGCGGTTTAATGAAAATAAAGTATCAAAATGTATAGACTATTTGAAACTAGACATTTCAATGGTTAAACGATCACTTATTGAATATCAAAATTCGAAAAAAACATCAATAAAGTTGTACATGCAAGATAAGGGTATTTTTTTTTCGAAAAATGTTAATTTCTGGAAACTATCCGTTTTCCAAACAAAAAAAAAATCATGCACCAATCAACGCAACACAAGGTATACTCTTACAAGTTTTCATGTAAATTAAATTATTTTTACGGGAGAAAAAAATTAAAAACTGAAAAATCAATTTTCCGCCAATTTCTTGGAAAATTTGAGGTTATGTCAAAATATGTTAAATACAAAAGTTTTAGATCTTTTTATTATCTACAACTTTTGTATTAAATATTTTCCACTAGGAGGTCATGTTTCACCGCAAATCGCCAAAAACAGTTTTCAACCCCTAAATAGCATCCCCATTTTACCATTTCCCTTTTTTTCGAGTTTAAAATTTTTTTTTCTTTTTGTTATAACCTGAACAATATTTCATTGCTGGTCCCTTCCAGCTATTAATTTTTTTTTCCAAAAAACGATCGGCACTAGCCTATTGGACTACTAACCATCTTAATCTCCGAGCCACAGATGGAGGTCCCTTCTTGGTTATTTTGATTTCTAGATTGTTGTCATTTCTACCAGTGGATATTCTTCGTTGTAAAGGTTACTGGAAAATTTACTTTGACTATGATTGTGATATCATCCACTCTTCATTACCAGTACCATTTGATCTCAAACTTACTCCAATAAAAACAAATTGCCTTAAAAAAACCCATCTGAATTTTTTTTCAAATTACAATCTTCTTTTATAAACATATATTACATTCCTGACAATATTTTCTTCTAGAAAAACGAACTATGTTCGTAAATTCTCAGAATTTGTTCAAAAAAGATGCAGACGCTAAGAAAATTGTCTTTCGTAATGTGTACCCTATAAATTTTTACTCCAAATTAAACTTCTTAGCTAACTTCTCCAAGATATTAAACATAAAAAATAACAGTCCAAAAATACAGTGAAGACACAAATCATCCGCACTCATATTTTCACAATAAACACTAAGAAACTCGTGCTGTACTAATTTAAATATAAACGATTTCATTCAACCCCCTTCTCCCCGCCCCGCAGGATAAATGCAGCGAAAAGATTGCAATCACGAAATAAAATATAAATTTTTCCCTTATTGCATATCCTTCCTGCTGAAGGGAGCGGAACCGGTGTGGAACGTAAATAGGTAGCAAATCAAAATGTCTCACGGTTCAACAGTCATCTAAGTGCACTTTGCTACCCCTTAACACCCACCTGAAATTTATGCTTTGTAAATAGCACAATCCCAGAAGAAAATTGCACCGAGAATAGCAATTAAGTGAACTGCAACCTATCTCCGACGTGCACTTGATGCTCAAGTTCTAGAATCTTTTGTGGACAACTTTTTTTTCCTATTGTTGCCGATCCGTAGTTTTCGGAACTGCTACACAGCAGAGAAGCATCGCTTTGGAACTTTCTGTTTGCACTTTTAAAGTAATTTCTTCGGGCTTCTTCTTCGCAGTAAGAGAGAAAGCTGTGAAACTTTTCCTTTGCTATGTTGTCTCTGCAGTTATTACTATACTCTAGCTAGAATGCTATGCAAAGATTCGTCCTGGTGCCATGCCGTTTCTTCTTCCCTTCCGCAAATGGATTTCACTTGAAAACTATTAACACCCACTAGAGTCCTGTTGTGTCCAACAATGAACTCTGTACAAACTTTGCAAACTCGCACCGGAATCACAAAGGAGCAACATTCTAAAAATTTAACGAGTTTCAAATGCATCTAAGTAAAAATATTATGTCTGTTCCTGTACTTTGAGCTGGGCGGAAATCTATTAGGGTCTGTGCTGCATACTGTAGGATGGTCTTCCTGTGCTCAAAAACGTGCCGGAAATTTATCTGGCAGTAGCAGTTTGCCAGTGAACTCTGGGAGCCGGAAGTGAATTTCGGCACAAACTCTCAAAAGAATGGAATTTGCTTTTGTGAATGATGCAAATTGTAAGAAATACAGGCGCTAAAGTAGCGACTTTGAAGTGCTAAAGCAATAGTTGATAAACAAGAGACTACGGGATTATGCATGAGAAGATTCAGATAATGAACTATAGACAATTGGAAGACAGATGATGATCAATAGGATGGCTTCCTACTGATACATCATAGTCATATGCAAGTTGTAGTAATGGATTGTCGAACACCAGTAAATTTATCGGCATTACCCAATAAACGTAGCATAATGCATAAATGTGGTATAAATAGGATTGAACTGAACTGTTGAAATGCTATAACTAGATTACAGATTCAGAACAACCGCCATGCTATACGAGTAGTCATTCGTTGGTTTTAAGTAGGCCAAATCATCCTAGAAAGTTAGAAAGTAGGTATTGGTGCACTTCGGTATGGGAAAATCTTAGCTACAGTGGCGCCTCCGACTGTCAAGAGCTAAGGCAATAGTTGACAAACAAGAGACTACGGGATTATGCATGAGAAGATTTAGATGATTCGCTATAGGCAATTGAGAGACAGATGATGTCCAGTAGGATGTTTTCCTACCTTTATATCAGAATCATATGCAAGTTGTAGTACTGGATTGTCTAACACCAGTGCATGAATCGGCAATACCCGATAAACGAAGCACAATGCAAAAATGTGGTTTATAATAGGATTGAACAAAACTTTTAAAACGCTATAACCAGATAACTGATTAAGGACGTTCTCGGAGCGTTCGATAAATTTCATCAAAGTTTCGTCGTTTAGGGCCCTTCAGTGAACTGGTGGATACCACTTCTACCGGACTAATGAACTTAGTTCCATGGTCCTGGTCGTTCGCCTTTTCATTGCCACGAAGCCATAACGGCCGGAACGTTGTAGGATTACAATTCAAATTCATCTATTGAGTACTCCTCGTACTACAACGTAAGCAAGGGTCACCCAAATAAGTACACCAAGCTCATCAAGCGGACGTTGGCAATACCGCATTAATTTGGATGTGGTACTAAAGGCCTTTATAGCACCGATTGCCCCTTCGCTGTCAGAATGGATTAAGATCAGTTTTCTAGCATAGGTCCTTACATTACAGGCTAGACGCCTTTGTTTAAAAATACCGTAGGCCTGGTGCCCAAACTGGATGCTCAGCTAAAACTGGACCGTTCACCTCATATTAAGGCACCTAAACCTGCCTTCGACTTGGAGTAGTCCATATACCAATACGAGCCTACTATGCGGTATGCTAGGGAGAGTCTAGGATAGACTATGTTGTATGTGCATGGAAGAAGGCTTTCTTTTTAGATCTTCGTGGAATCATTCAATCCATGATTGTAGATCGTGCTGGCGGAATCTCTTTCAAAGTACTGACAATTCTAGAATGTCCCCGCTGAAAACCACCGTTCGCATGGGTAATTGTAACAGATCTCTTTACTTCAAGATGGGGGCAACCTTCGAATCAAATCAAATCTATTAGATCGGAGATCGGATTCAATGCCACCATGTTCAGGACCCGCTTATTGCATTATACGTGGCCTTTGTCTATAGAGTAGCCCTAATAAAGCATCTCTTCGGCTTAATCGATTAATAACAGAGACCAAAGTTCCGCTTAGGTCGGGTCTTCACCCAGCTGATGGTACACACAGTTGAGGGTACACTTGTTTCAGGAGGCATAACACTCCGCCGAGGCTGTCTCCCGCTAACCCCGACAGTTCTCTGGCTCAGCTGCCTGCTATTGAGGATATCGACTTTGTGACATCGAAGCCCCGTTGAAATTTTTTTTTTGTTTTGATTTTTTTACATCTGTGGGCTTCGTTCAAATTTCTTCTCTTTGGTGTGACCTCCAACATAGACAAATAAAAGGAAAGATATTCCATTTCATACAAGAAAAGTGTGCAAGTTCTTGTTGAGAGAGCTTTCCTATTTCCTCCATTTAAGCTTCCTCCAAGCGAAAGCTGCCCCTGCTAAATCTTTATTTTCGGTGGCACTGTCCAGATATTTGAGTAAATCTTATCTGAAGAGAGTAAATGGAAAGAAAAACGTCGGCGATGCATGGGAGCAGGGTTCTTTCAGAGCTATTCGCGTTTGCGCTTCTTTTTTTACAGGTTTTCTCATTTATGAATGGCATATTTACGAATGTGTATATTGTATTCTAGGTAAATTTCATTAAAGGGATTTGTTGGTGGAAATAAATGAAAATAAGAAGGAAGCTGTTTGTTTGATTTTTTGTTTAAATGACAAAAATCAATTACATATTTTTAGAAGTTACGATTTTATTTTTTCAGGTCCGACTTTTCGGTTTCTACTTTGCAAAAGTTAGTAAAATAGTGATTTTTGTGCGAATTTTGATTTCGTTTTGATTTATAACAATCATTTCCGCAATGTGTTTATTTTGCAGATTTGGAAAAGTTTTATTTTGGTCAAAGGTTCACAAGCAAATTATTGCGTTTTACAAGGATTTGAAAATGTAAAATATCAAATCATGAATAAATTTAGAAATATGAAAAATGGAAATTATTTCTTTATGGCTATTTAAGGACATTCTCACTTAATAGTACAGACAATATAAGAATTCTATCTAATGGCCCTATAAAAAAATATCCAAATAACTTGAATTTTTTTTATCTTTATTATGATGTTCTACTGACATCCTGGAAAGTTTTCTTCTATTGGGGTAAATTTTAACTTGGCGCAATTATATCGAAACCGTTTTATTCGTAAACGGGCGGGAAAGTTTCGGTGTCCCTCTAATACTAGTATTTTGTTAAAAAAAATACTCCTTTCCACACCACCGCAGGGGTAGAGTAATTGGCGAGTTTTTTTAAAGTGGTGTCCCCAGTAAGCCTAATCCACAAAACAATTTTCGGCGTTACATCCCTTACAGGCATGTATTTAGTCGTCATTGAGTAAGTCCGACATAAAATGTTGGCAGACGTAAAAACGGAGTAAGCTTCGATATAGTTTTGGCAGACAGTTTATTCTATACATTATTACAGAATAGAGTTCAATTATTTCAAGGAAAAAGGATTGTGTGTTTCTTTATATATAATATAAGATAAGGACACAACATAAAATTGCATTTTTTGTTGAATTTGCTATTCACGCTACTACTCCTAAGAATTTGATGAAATTAACAACTTCCCCTTTTAGGATTGTATAATTTTTTGCTTGGAATAGTTTTTTAATGAGCTCTTATCTTTAAATTGATGTGAATGCCACAAACAAAATTTTCGAAGAATAATAAGGATCAAATAATCTAAGATTTGTTTGTGGTGATCGTAACATTCATTTTCTTTAGCTAACCAGTTGGAAAATTCAGATTTTTTACTTATTGTATCCATACAATGTTCAATTATTTTGCTTTTTAAACCTTTTATTTCAGGAGTACTCTGAACAAATTTAGCGAAGATTTTAACAAAGATTTTACAAATATTAAAAAAATAATCTGTAGGATTTTTAAGTGCACCAAAATCGGTACTTTTTGAATAATTTTTAAAATAAATAAAACTTTCCGAAGGTTTTGAATACTTAACAGTTTCGTTTGGGTTTCTCACATCGCATAACAAACACTTATCGCATAACAAACACTTTTCTTTTTTTGAAAAGCGGTCAATTATGAAACCTCCAAAATACCTTTAAGAAGTTTCTTCGACAGAAATCGAATCTTCATTTGCCCCACATTCCAACAAATCAATTGACTCGCTTATGTTGCTAACTTCGTGACCCTCATTAGTGACATCACCAATCGTCCGATCCTCAACAGTAAAAATACCATGATCGTTATTATTATTTATGGTTTTGCCATCACTAAATGAGTCAATAGCTATAAATTGCTGACTATCTTCGTCACAATTCTTCCTATGGGAAGATATAGACAAAATTTTGTTCGAAATAATTTTGCAAATAAAACTATTGAAATTATATATGGATTATTACTGAAGCCCCCACTTAATCTTTCTAAGGAAAAAAGGTTTTCAATTGGGTCTTGGTTAAATTTCGAAGTCAGAACGAACTCTTTATTGGGAAACTCGTTTAATATTTCATCAGTTAAAAGAATAATGGATTTTAGAGTCAAAATCAATCCCTCAATCCAAAATGTTTTGTTTTTGTTCTCAAATGAAATTGATTGAATGTAACGTAACATTTCAGAAAGATATTTCCTTGGAGTATTTGTTTGAGTTAATCCACACTTATACCAATTTCTACTAAAAGGTTCTTTACTATTGAGACAATCGAACAAGTTTTTGAGTTTTGAAATCGGAAGTAGAAAGAGTAACTGATGAAACATTAGGGCTAAGCAAATTTAATTCTAAAGCAGTTTTAAGAGCAGCACAAATTGTGTTACTTAAAACTTGAAGAGCATAAGAAACCTTCATCTTTTCCCAAGTATTTGGCCATACATGTTTTGAAGTTAACTTCGGCACCATTTTAGTAGAACCATTTTTTCTAAATTATAGAGTTCTTTAACACAGTTCCAACTTACTGTTCCATCTTCACAGTGAATATCTTTTACCAATAAAGTATTACGTATTGATTTGAACAAATGCGGAACATCGAACATTGCAAAAATCTTTTGATTATTATAATAAAAAAAGGGTCCTTTTCCGTTACTCCGAGAGAACTAAAGCAACTGCGATTGTTAGAAGCCTGATCTGAGGCTACACTTCGGATTTTAAGACCAAGTTCACAACAGTAGTCTAAATTCAGCTTCATTTTTTCGGCTAATACTTTACTGTTAATTGGGTGATCGGTGGCAAAAAAACTAATAATAAATTTCCAATTAGAAAATAAGCCTCGAACCATAAAAACAGAAACATACTTTGCTGGTTCTTTATTTCTAAAATCACCTGTATCGACAAAACCAACTATTTCATCTGTTACCTGATCATTTATGTTAACTCTCTTCTAATATTAATTTCATCAAATATCAACACAGCTTGTCTCATTTCTAAATCCCAATGTGAAAAAATCTTCTTAAGGTTTTCTGTAACCGTGTTATTAAAACCAGGTTGAATATTTTTAATAAGTTGCCAACGATGCAGAGAGCTCAGAGATGGTAAATTTATGTTTAAATTATCTTTAAAATACCTGTAAGTTGTAGGAGATTTGTAATGGAAATTTAAAGCTAACGATCTTTCGTCATAACTCCATCTTTTTTTATTTTTCTTGTTAGAAAGTATCATAGCGCAAAAAGTTTTTGAATTTTTAGTCACATAGGGCGCGGAGGCAATTAAAGAAGTTAGCGGTGTTTTGACTATTCTACTGAGATAGTTGTTTCGACATATCCTTCTTTCTAGGTTCACTTTCTTAGTTCTATTTTCCTTGCTGCAGCTCTTTAACTGTTCTATAAGTTTTTTATATTTACTTAATAAATTTGTATATTTTGAGCGGTAGAAATTTACCGATTTCGCCGATTTTAGACAAAAGGAGCAGGACAATTCCATTTCGACAGAAGCAAATGAGGGATTTGGCTCTAGTTTAGCTAAATCTATGAGAGCTAGATCAGGGTTTGTTATTTTATTTGAGTTTTCATAACACTTACCAGAAAAAATAGCTACATAGAAAAAATAGAACATCGCAATACATAAATGATAAATGGGCCTATGAAACAGTTCCTTTCTTATTTCATAAATTAATTTATAAATCGTACCTAGAATTAATATGTTATAACAAAGCCTGTAAAAAAAGCGCATAGGCAAAAATCTCAACCATGCTCGATCCATCGCTATCATTTCTCTTTCCACAGCCTTCGTCTGGAGGAAACTTAAAGGTAGAAACAGAATGGCACGGCGACCGTGGCGGTGGCCGCCGCTCAGAGAGTTTCCCATACATTTAATTTGTCCGCGACGCCTGGGGAGAAATTAAATGTAAGGGAAACTCTCTGAGCGGCGGCCACCGCCACGGTCGCCGCGCCATTCTGTTTCTACCTTAATGGAGGAAATAGGAAACCTCTCTGAAGGGAAAAGTGGACACTTTCCTGAAATGGAACATCTTTCCTTTTATTTGTCTAAAGAAAAGAAAAACAAAAATAATAGCTTATTGGGGAAACCACTTTAAAAAAACTCGCCAATTACTCTACCCCTGCGGTGGTGTGGAAAGGAGTATTTTTTTTAACAAAATACTAGTATTAGAGGGACACCGAAACTTTCCCGCCCGTTTACGAATAAAACGGTTTCGATATAATTGCGCCAAGTTAAAATTTACCCCAATAGAAGAAAACTTTCCAGGATGTCAGTAGAACATCATAATAAAGATAAAAAAAATTCAAGTTATTTGGATATTTTTTTATAGGGCCATTAGATAGAATTCTTATATTGTCTGTACTATTAAGTGAGAATGTCCTTAAATAGCCATAAAGAAATAATTTCCATTTTTCATATTTCTAAATTTATTCATGATTTGATATTTTACATTTTCAAATCCTTGTAAAACGCAATAATTTGCTTGTGAACCTTTGACCAAAATAAAACTTTTCCAAATCTGCAAAATAAACACATTGCGGAAATGATTGTTATAAATCAAAACGAAATCAAAATTCGCACAAAAATCACTATTTTACTAACTTTTGCAAAGTAGAAACCGAAAAGTCGGACCTGAAAAAATAAAATCGTAACTTCTAAAAATATGTAATTGATTTTTGTCATTTAAACAAAAAATCAAACAAACAGCTTCCTTCTTATTTTCATTTATTTCCACCAACAAATCCCTTTAATGAAATTTACCTAGAATACAATATACACATTCGTAAATATGCCATTCATAAATGAGAAAACCTGTAAAAAAAGAAGCGCAAACGCGAATAGCTCTGAAAGAACCCTGCTCCCATGCATCGCCGACGTTTTTCTTTCCATTTACTCTCTTCAGATAAGATTTACTCAAATATCTGGACAGTGCCACCGAAAATAAAGATTTAGCAGGGGCAGCTTTCGCTTGGAGGAAGCTTAAATGGAGGAAATAGGAAAGCTCTCTCAACAAGAACTTGCACACTTTTCTTGTATGAAATGGAATATCTTTCCTTTTATTTGTCTATGCCTCCAACAAGATCCAGGAGTCCAAACGCAAAGTCTATCGTCTCCTCCTTCAGCACTCTCTAGACTCTCATTAACCTTCCTTCCTTCGAATCACAACTTACTACTAGACACATTGCACCATCACGATTACAACATGATGGACTGGTAGTACAAAGGGTGACTCCTAAGCTTGGACTTTCACAGGAAATAACGAGTGTTTCTCTCTCGTTCGTCTCCCCTCGGTAGCATAGTCTCCTATGGGCCAATGTCCCGTGACGATTTGCGTAATTCTGGCAATATCGCTTTGGGGTCTGTTTAAGAGGCCCATTGTTTCTCCTTGGTTGTAAGAAGGCCAAATCATGCTAAAAAAAGTAGGTATTGGAGCACTTTGATGTGGGAAAATTGTAGCTACCGTGGTGCCCCATAACCTACTCTAGAGCTATTTTGCCTGGATTGACACTAAGTGAGACTTAGTCCTGTTGACTACCGAATTGTCTCGCCTATTTGCTTCATACGTGAGCACGGTTTTAGCATCCTCAAGCAGCTTTTGTTGCCGACAAAGTAGGACTATTTGCTGCTCCCTTTTAAATGATAGTACCTGAGTAAAACGTAGTATTTCTATTCACATAGGTCGTACTTTTTTAAAACTCTTACGATTTTCAAGGTGTGACTAACTTAACACTTGACCAATGAAATTTTATACGGACTTACACAAGATTGTAGAAAACTCTCGCTAGTATGCAGTATGGATTTTTTCCTATTTCGCAAAAAAGCTTATTGAGAAAAGAACATATCCCGGATTGGAGATTTTCATAAAAATTAACGAACAATTATTCCAATTGAATTTTGAAAATATTAAGAAATGTATATACCTCCTCACCTCATATACTGGGGTATAACATTTTTTAAAAAAAGATCCCAACAAGCAACTGTCCTTGAGGCATGTTATGAAGAACTTCCACATAAATTGACCTTTTTCCATACACTTCACATAAATTTACCAAGGTAGGCTACAATATTTTTTCTGTTGCAAAAAAAAGGTAGGCTCATTACGCAAATTTCGAAGCAAAGAAGGTTCAAATTTCTTATGAAAAAATTAAATAAAATATTCGTTTTTTATGTCAAGTTAGGCCAATACCATGGACGAATGCTTTTCTGACATTGAAAAACACAATTTAAAAAGGAGCACAAGAATATTCAGTTATGAACAACCTTTTAATAAGTTACCTTTTCAAGTTTCCCTTATGCATACGATTTCTCACCACTCTTTCTTTGATGTTAAAGTTGTACCTTAAGATTTTCTTAAAAGCAAAAACATTTCTACTTAAGCAGCAAAATTTTCTTTTACGGTATAGTCCCATGTTCTACAATTGATTTTCATTGACGCTATAAATCTTTCTGAATAGTCCTCGAATCCTCGCGTCCCTTAGTAAGAAGAGAATGCCTTCCAATACATTTCCCATCTTTACGATAAAATATTTTGACTACCTTCCAACGGTCATATACAGACTGCCGTAATGGCCTCTGTAATTTGAAATTCAATTAGTGTAAGAAATTCCATTCCCTTTTGACTACAATGTTTTTTTTCTTTCTTCTCCTTTTTCGTTATAATTCAGTTTAAAAAAAAACAACAAAATACCGACCCGAAATGAGAGTAAACAGTGTGATTACATTTTTCTACCATTGCAGGTTATTGCTTTCAAGGTGACTGCCCAACGCTATCTCTCCAGTGCGAAGGAATCTGGGGCTATGGTGGAACAGCAGCCGACCGGCAATGCTACGAGCAATTTAACTCCAAAGGATCCATAAACGGACATTGTGGCCAGGACAGTAATGGCCATTACATTAAGTGCGAGCCAGAGTAAGATATCAAAAATTGAAACAATTACATTCCAGTTCGATGCGAAATGCTAATGTCCATTCAGGACATCCTTATTCCATTTTTGGGCCCATTAATAATGAGTTTCCCCCCCTCTTGTTATCACAACAGGAACGTCCAGTGCGGCTCGTTACAGTGTAAGGAAGGTGAACGACAACCCATTAACGATGGCATCGATCAGCTATACTCTAGGACCATTATCTCAATTAAAGGAGTTGAATATGAGTGCAAGTAAGTAGCAAAGGGCCTAGGTGTGACCCTTGCGGCACCTCGTATAATGCTTCAATGTGTATGTATGTATACTGTCATCTCCCCAAGATGTTTCCTAATAATATTCCTTCTTCCTCCATTACCTCCGTTAAACGAGTACAGAAAAAAAAATGTAATTATACAAATTCCGGTAAATTTTCTCATTACAGGGCAACAAGCGGTCAAGTGGGCCCCAACGAATATCCGGAGCACGGCCTCGTCAAGGATGGAACCCCGTGCGGGGATAACTTGATTTGTGTGAACCAAACCTGTGTCAGCCTCTTCCCGCACATCGACCAAACAAAATGTCCAACAAACAAGAATGGACTGGAGTGCTCCGACCATGGGGTAATTATCCTGTTTTATTAATTTTTGATTTGCCTCTTGCTAATATTAAATGCCGTCCAATTGACGCTAATTGGTATCGATTGCCCCCAGGACCGATGGGCCATTTTGCGCTTGCCATTTCGAATGGGGACCACCGCAGTTCGGGCGCTATATGGGTGCAAGTCACGAAGCCGAAAAATTTCATTTCATCCCTTTCATATCATCCCCGGCGCTTGTAAAGGATGCGAGCCAGTTGTGATATAAATAGTGGTTACAGCAAAAATTAACTACCGTCAACGTGACAATTACATAATCGCCTGTCCTTTACACTTGATGGTGTAGATGTGAATGAATGGGAATATATGTAGGTGGCAGCATGAACAACCACGGCTTGAGGGGGTATGGGGGAGGGGTAGCATGAAGGTGAAATTAGAAATTATTGTCAGCAAAGTTTTGTCGACGTGCTCGAGTGCCGGTATACGTATAATTATGGCAATTACTTTTATTTATTCAACGGAATTAGTTCATAAAGCGAAATACTTTGAAAGCGTTTTATATGCGATATAACAAGGTGCGTATGGGGTAAAAAGTTGATTGGGTGAGATCGGCGAGATGATTATAAGTGGTGGGAAGGCACCTAGTTACAATTTGGGAAGAATTACTATTTTTTTATTAACCTGAATAACCTTGAACTTTTCTGTATTCTTTGCGATGGAACAATCCGGAATATTACATACTTGATCCATATGTCCTGATCATTGTCTGTTTTAAAACTCTACTCTCAAGACTAGTCACAAAGGATTTTCTATACACAAAGTGGTGTGGATTAGGATTTTTCCACTCCTACCCAGTGGCGGTTCCTGCCTCTAAAATTTAGTGGGGCTTGAAAAAAATATTAATTATCAATTCAAAACAATGAATGAGATTTTCTTTATTTTCGAGTATAGATCGCAGTGCTCGGAAATTGAAGTTCCACTGAATTTTAACAGTTCGCGGGAGACCACGTTTGTTGCAAACTTCCATTATAGTACAGTCAATCTGTATTTTTAATTTGAAAAAATTACACCGCCGAATTTTTTTTCATACATCGTTAGGGAGTCATGAAAGAAGCTTAAATCCAGATTTGTGACCTACCACTCCTTGCAGGTTTTTGGAAAACTCAAAACGTCTTTTGAATGTGTTTTTCTCTGAATCAGTGGACTTTAGAGAAAAAGTTTTTAAGCAAAAATGTAGAGGAAATTGCCGCCTACAATTAATGTCATTGAGTCAATTCCGTACGACTTGAAATGCAGAATATAGAAGGCGCTAAAGTATCAAAAAAAGTGTTTTTTCGCCTTTTCACCCAAAAAACATTTTTTCCGTTATACTTTAAATGGAAAAGTTGTTCCTCTCCAAAATACACACAACATTTATTCAAACATTTTTTTCTTTCGACTTACCGTTTTCGAGCTACAGCTTACCGAGGTATGAAAATTGTACTTTTGTACAAAGCCTAAGTACGGTGACGATTGGTGCGTTGCCCACAAGTTATATAACATGCTTGTTTCGACTGATTGACAATTAGACTTAGTAATTAATTTTGTTTAAAAAAAATTACAATAAACAATTGATGATTATAATCAATAATTAGATATTTTCAGTGAAATGTTTGGATAATATTTCAAATTGTCCTACTGCAATGAAATTAAATTTTCATGAGCTTTTTCGGTGCTGGGTCTAACTCTGTCGGTATTGCTTCCAGAGAAAAAGTTTTTAAACAACAATATGTAGAGGACATTGCCGTCTACAATTAATGTCATTGAGACAATTCCGTACGACTTGAAATGCAAAAAGAAGCTGTAGCTCGAAAACGGTAAGTCGAAAGAAAAAAATGTTTGAATAAATGTTGTGTGTATTTTGGAGAGGAACAACTTTTCCATTTAAATTATAACGGAAAAAAATGTTTTTTGGCTGAAAAAGCGAAAAACACTTTTTTTGATACTTTAGCGCCATCTATATTCTGCATTTCAAGTCGTACGGAATTGACTCAATGACATTAATTGTAGGCGGCAATTTCCTCTACATTTTTTGCTTAAAAACTTTTTCTCTAAAGTCCACTGATTCAGAGAAAAACACATTCAAAAGACTTTTTGAGTTTTCCAAAAACCTGCAAGGAGTGGGAGGTCACAAATCTGGATTTAAGCTTCTTTCATGACCCCCTAACGATGTATGAAAAAAAATTCGGCGGTGTAATTTTTTCCAAAAACAGCCATTTTTCACGACAGATTGACTATACTATTAATAAATCTTTTCATTTGGGAGAGCATGATAAGAATGACGTAACAGCAGATATATTGACGAAAAATATTGGTGTTTCTTTAATAACTGAACATGCCTGCTTTAAGACTAAATTTAGTTGATGGGCATAACAATGCACAAAGTGTGCAAATGGATACAAGTTATTTACTAAAGTTTAAACCGCGGCTGTACTCCCACTCATTGCAGCGTCACTACAATATGTTTGAGCAATCAATTTTTTTTCTAAATTGTAGCATTTCAGCGCATTCTAAATCACATCAACTATACCTTTTTCGGACAAAGGTCAAAATGTGATAAAAACCGTTCAACAGGCTTATTATTTTTTTAACGAAACAAAATCAAAACCATTTGCGATTTGCACGAAATATCCGTAGTTTTATCACCTTGAGCAGATACAAAATTTGTTGCTTGAAGTTCAGATTTCACTTCATGTAGATAAACCTGTAAACAGAATTCAAGTAACTCATTTTGTACGGTTTTCGAAGTGTTTTTTTGCGATTTGATTATTCTTCAAGTAGTCGTCAAATGCTATGACTATTGATCTGGTATATGTAACCATATCAATAAATATTCCTCGATTACTACTTGATTCACGTTCGTTGGTTCCACGAAGAGCTAAATTGTGACCACCGCAAGACTTTAAGATATCTAAAATTCGACTTAATACTTGACGATTCTTGTTAACATTTTCATTATATTTTGCTATGGAACTCGCGTATCCTGAATGGATCTGTGAGAGAATATTAACCGTCCCGAAGGTTTGGTAATTTAAAATAGTATATTCTGTAACAAGCTTGGAATGATGCATATTCCGCACAAGTGGAAGTTTGGCACACGAGCCGAAGGCGAGGGTGGCCGTCCACGAGTGCGGAATATGCCATTCAAAATGTGTTGCAGACTATAATTTTTCTACGCCTTTAATTAGTTTTCATTAATATTTTGTAAAGAAAAACGTACCTTCTGTAAAGCTAATGTCAAAAATATAATGTATAAGGCACAGCAAGATATTTTAACGGTAAATAACATATTAGTAAGGAGTGTTCATTCATAACAATTTTGTAATTTAATAATTCGTTAATAGATGGCCGCCGCAAAATTTATTAAGAAAATGCTATTATTTTCTGTAATTTAATAATTGAATAGTTTATTTAAAGCTAAATGTTTCTAGCGGCACATCATTTATTGTTTATTATTGAAACAATCCTTTTCTTTCTTTAATTAATAAATCTTTTTTTTTCTTTAATTAATAAATCATATTCTTGGATTACGACGAACAGATGTCGCCAATAGTAGTCATTCCATAACAAGTGATGGAATGAATATTCCACACGGGTGTGGAATGCTGCTAATTCCGTTAACTAAAAGTAATATCAGAATGCCTGTATTCTAACAGAGGCGTAGAAAAAGTATTTTATATTGCGTTCGTTTCATGGTTTTTAATTCGTTCCGATAAATGTTTTAAATTCCGGATACCGATTTCTGTCCAAGCCGATTCTCCTCTAAACAAAACGCAATAAAAGCAAAAAATGCATTTTTCTTCTTTGAGATTTTTCAGTACAAATTAATTTAAAATCAAATGGTTGATGTGGCCCTAAACGTTTAATTTCTAATTTTTCTTCTAATAACAACAAAGAACAATTTTTCTTCAATAAATTATCTACGTGATTCATTTTAACCAAAAACAAAAATTAAACAAATATAAATATAATTTACGAATATTATATATTAAAAAATGGAATATTAATATTTATTGCATATAATTTAATAAATAATAATTTAATAATATTTATTGGCGAATAATTCAATATATATCTACCACAATTCTACAAGTGCATCAATAGCAACGCAGTCGGTACAACTACTTCGTTATGCGGATGACGTGGGAAGGTCCTTTTTGGCAGCAAAATAAGCTTATGTCGAATTAAAAGAGGCGGCAAAGGACATAGGCCTGAAGACCAATGAGGAAAAAACTAAGGTGATGCAAGAATCCAGAGCTGGAAGATTTAGAATGGGGAGAAATGTAACTATCGACGAACATAACCTAGAAGTAGTCGATAAAACAGTCTACGTTGGATCTACAATCACAAAAAGAAACGAAGAAAAAGAAGAAATAACTAGACGAATACTACTGGCTAATAGAGCCTTTTATGCCAAAAAAATACTGCACTCCAGATTTGTGCACAGAAAAACGAAACTCTCACTCTACAAAACAGTAATACGACCAGTACTGTGCTATGGCAGCGAGACTTGGACTATGACCCAGGACATAGAGGGACGAGTCAACAGGTTTGAGAGAAAAGTCATCAGGTGCATAATAGGCCCAACCAGAGAGGATGGAATACGGAGAAGGAGATACAACAGCGAGTTGTATGAAATTTTTGACGACCCAGAACTCTCAACTTTAAAAAAAAATTAACAGACTAAGACTAGCCGGTGACGTAGTCAGGATGGAAGACAATCGCATCCCAAAGCGGCTCATGGTATCAGAACTTTCGGGAAATAGGCCAGTAGGTAGACCCAGGAGGAGATGAATAGACTCGGTGAGGGCTGACGTAGAGACAATGCTGAACATCCAGAACTGGAGACATGCTGCAAGGGACCGTCAAACATGGAGAAATTCCCTAGAGGAGGCCAAGGCTCGATTTGGGTTGTACCGCCATCGGATGGATGGAAAGCACACACTTTTCATTTAAAAATCAACTTGTAACTGTCAGTTAAAATTCAATCTCCAATTAGCTCTTTTTCCAATAAAAATTTATCTTTTTACTACTTTTTACTAGATTTCTACCAAAATATTTGCTACGGGCTAAATAAAATCAGCCCCTCTGGTATATAAAATCCATAAGTGTAACAAAAGTATCAAAATGTTCGGCCAATTAGTAGCAAATGCCGGCAAAATTACTTTAGAAATATAATAAACAGAACTAAAAGAACGAACCGACAACACCGGCGTTGTATTTGCGTGAATAAACCCAACAGAACAAGAGAATCCATTGACATGTATTACATGTCAGTGAAGAGAATCCCAATGAATCCTAGGGCTAATAAATTTTACCCCCGCTTGGCATAACAAAAGTGCATGAATCAATCGCCTTAGTCAAGAAATTTTGCATACAAAATGGTTCATCTTCGGTGCTGACTCAATGATAGGCCCTGAAGATAGAATTACATGTAAATGGGTATGGAATTATGATTCGGCCAGATTATTTTGATGAGAGTTGAGAGTTTTTCTTATTTTTTTATTTGCTGTTTTTTTATGCTTTTCCTATGAAGTTCTATTTCGAATTTTTTGTGGGTTATTATTTTGAATTTTTTTTTAGAAAAACGTGTGAATATGATTTGCTCGATAATTTCTGGTGGAGCTAAAGCCCACTAGCCCCTAAAGACGAGCCGCCACTGCTCCTAGCTATCATTCAACTGGCTGGAGGTAGATTTCGTGTCATCTGTACCTCCCATCTCCCTAAACATCCTTTTCTCTTCTATCCTTCAATCTAAGCTAACTACTACACATTGCACCACGACCTAAACGACATGATGGCATGGGTGATGCCTGAGCTAAGTTTTTCCTCATACAGCTTTTCTACATTATGCTATGTCCCACTCTTAGGTCACTGCAAACATCACTCTGAATTTCTATCAAGTCTTTATGTTAGGGGTAAGGCTGTGCCCAGTGCGCCCGAGAAACCAATTAGCGCTTTTGTGCGCCGTTTTGATCCCTCGTGTATCTAAGGTTGTTTGAACGACTTAAGCGGATGTCTAAAGTCATCCTGTGGAGTTTAGGGAGCTTATCTGTGTTTTGGCCTCTAGTCTAAAGATATCTTTTTGTCTTCCAGAACGTAACTGCGTAGAGTGCATTGCCTGGTTTTAGCTAGAGCCGGGCATTTGCGTGTTTCCTTCTAGTTTATTTCCCCGCAACTACGGCAGCAGACGTTGTGCGGGATACCCAGCTCGGCAGCATGGTCCCCTATGCAATATCTCTTTGGGGTCTGTTTAGGAAGCGCATTAATCTTCCTTGGTTTAAAGTAGGCCAAATCATCCAAGAGAGTAAGTATTGGAGCACTTTGGTGTGGGAAAACTTGAGCTATCGTGGTGCGTGCCTCATAATCTACTCTAAAGATATTATTATTATTATTTAAGCTTTTATTTCGCCCAAAGTATTTTACAATGTGAACATTAAAATAATATAGCTGACTAACACATTTCAATTATCTTTTGCTCACATATTTGATTAGTTTTAATCAGAGATGCGACTTATTTGAAATACTTGTATTGAAAATGCAAAACACCTATTTTGCATTTAAAGATCTTTTCAAAAAAGCATTTTGTATTTTATTTGAAATACTTTTCGAGACATATTTTCCATTTTAAAAATTCAAAATACTTTGTGATTAAGTAAAGTCAACATCAAATAACATATAAGTCCAGTCAAATTTCATATAAAATGAACGAATGGTGCTTGTATTGGCTACTAGAGGCTACTAGAGGCGCAGCTCGTAGCCACATCATTGGACTTGGACTATACAGGCCCCAGGTTATACTTCGCCTCAAGGCGAGAAACTTTCAGCACATGGCTTGCTGGCGGCCTGTATATGAATGGAATCGCCTCATGGAAATAAAATATTCCTTTCTTGCACTTTGACTATTAAATACGAGAAGAAAGAATACCATTACTCTATATAACACTGGTCTATTGTTCTAATAGCCCAGTTGTCAGAGATTTTGACCTCGCACAAAATGTGATCTCGTTGAAAATTGGGACTGCGCTAAATTGTATGCTAAGGCTGAACCCACACTGAACCAGTTAGAGCAAAACAAAAGCAAAGAATACAATTTTTTAGAATTTTCAAATTTAAATCCTCACGTTAGAATTAGTGCGCCCCTACTAATTCACACAAGTCAGAGCAAAACAAACAAAGCAGTTTTCCAAAATGTTCGCACCATAATTTGTATAAAGTTTAAATGAAACAACCCCCACTGAGTAAAGCAAAACGGTAGGAAAACGCAAAGCATAGCCAATCCCACACAAGCACACACAGGCACACAAAGCAGTCAAAGCAAACAGACAAAAAATACACGCATTCCAAGGAATCAACCCACACTAAACCAGTCAGGGCAAAAAAACGAAGGCAAGCAAACAAAGCATGCCTGTGATGACTGCTTGGTTTTTGCTTTGCCACACAGTCAGTTTGCAACTTCGATCCAGTGTGCTACTCTGGATCTTTCATTTAAATGATGCACCCAAAACTTTCTTTCCACTTTTTCACTAAACATGACATAACCCACTCGTCTCACTCCTTCCACCTGCAGCCTCTATTTTCTCGCACTCTACAAACTAGTAATTCGTTTATAAATAGAGCAACTCGATTGTGGAACAACCTCTCTCAGTCAGTATTTCCCAACTCCTAGAACATCCAAGAGTTCAAACGCAGGTTTCATCGCCACCTTCTCCAACACCCTCCCGAACCCTCATAACCCTTAACCTTCCTCTCCCGTACTAAGCTTACTGGAGTGCATTCAAAAACCTTACTATGGTAAACCACGAGGTAAGCTTTGGTTATGCTGCATCACTTCACTTAACCACGAAAGTTTATGTTTAACCATGGAGGTTTTTGAACGGACCGTGGTTAATTACGAGTTGAAAACACAAAATAATTTTCCATAAAATAATCTCCGCTATTTGCTTCAATTATTTCTTATGGGTCCATTAATTATTTATTTGCAATAATCTAACAAATCCATTGTTTACCATTAAAACAATTGAGTTGTTTTTATTCTTCTTCTTCTTAACTATCGCTAACCATGCTCCCGAACAGGGTTAAAATTTAACTACACCATGGTTAACTACGAGAGTTTTTGAACGCCAAAAAGTTATGCTTGTGGTTATGTTGTAGTAAACCACGGAGTTTTTGAACGACAAAAGTTTACCATTGTTATCCATGGTTAACCAGAGTAAGGTTTTTGAACGCGTTCCTGCTAGACATTGTAACGTAACGTGACAAACGACATAACGGACTGCTAGTACAAAGGGTGACTTATGAGATTGGAACTACCACATAAAAAAAAATAAGTTGCCATTACTACATCACTTTCTTCTTCCGATTCCGATGACATTGCCGCATTGACTGGTTACAACCCACATTAAATCAAGCACGTCAAATATGTTTTTGCTTTGTTTTTGTTTTACTCGATTTGATGTGTTTTGGGAGCCAGTCAAACCAATCGCGTTTTACTTGTTTGTGTGTTGTTCGGTGCAGTGTGGGCTTAGCCTAAGTTCACAATATCGAAAACAAATTCGAAAATTTCGTTCTTGCGTTTTATATCGAAAAATAAAAAAAAATTTCGAAAAACTAATAGCGCCACGTGAAAGAGCGGAAAATTTTACAAAAATTTGTATTATAACTTACTTTAAAAAAAATTGTTTTATTATTATAAAAAATTATTAAAAATAAGAAGCAAATTCGAAAAATCTAAGCGCGCCAAAAAGTTGAATTTAAATATTCTGGCGAGGTGTTCGGGGAAAACTAAAGTATTTTTGCCTAAAATGTGCGTAAAAATAAAAATAAAAAAAGAATTTTAAAGAGGAGACTCTAAGCTTTCTAAGGAAGCCATTAGTTTTTAATTTTTTGATAAAATCTATTTCGTTTTTGATAATACCATTTGGGTGGGGCCAATTCCATTTCGTTTTTGATTTCTTTTTGAAGAGCGTATTTCGCACTGTGATCCCTTCCTGCCATAACAATTGGCTAAGTCTTACACCTCTATCATTCCTTACAGCTTACACCATAGCCGAAATCGCCCAGTATTTGATCTTCTCCTGCTTTTTTTGTACCAATTTTTTGCATTAAAGTCGTCCATTATGAACATGACTTCCGACTTTTGTGCTTTAGTTGCATATTCTAAATTTTTGTAGAAATTTTCTAGTTCTTCCACTGTACTCGATTCGGTTGGTGCATATGCTTGAATTAACGTGATTTTAGTATTTCCTATCCTCATTTTTAATCCAATTATTCTTTCATTAAATGGTCTAATTTCCATAATATTATATTTCAACTTCGAGTTGATTAAAAAGCCTACTCCATATAAACCTTTTGTTTCTCCTTTATAGCAGAAAATATAACCATTTCTAGTCTCTAATATTTGTTCTCCTAGTACATATTCTGGTTTCGCACAGTCCGACAATGTCCCAATTCCAGGGTTAATTCCACCATACGATTCTCGGACATTAAAGTTCTGGCATTATACGTGCATAAGAGTAGTTCTTTCTTGTTAGTATTATCTAATTCTAAATTGCTTACTTTTTCACAATTATTGAATTTCGGGGGGCTTTTGCCAAGTTTTCCCACGGTGGCCAACCCGGTTGTGAAAGTTTTTTCATTTATCATTTTTCCTTTTCCGTTTAACTGTCGCTGGGTCGTTTTAATGTACGTGTGAACTTTGTGTTTCTTCTCTAGTTGTTATATGTTCTTGGTCCTTGTTGAACTTGAATTTTGAGGTAAATTGCTATTCGTATTTATATTTGGTTTTATCTTTTTCAATTCCTGTAATTGTTCATTTGTAGGTGTGTCTGTTTGTGATAAATCTCCTCCGTCAGCTCTCTTGTTTTTGTTTTCAATTTGCTGTAACCTAAACTGTTTCCTCTCATCTGCAATTTCTTTCGGTAAGTCATCACCAAAGAAAATTTTTATTGGAAGATGTCGAAGTTTAGTTTTGAGGCTTATTATATGATTTTTTTTTATATTTGTGGTAACAGCCAGAAGCACTGGTCTATTTTTGACTGTTTTTCTCCCCAGACGGTATATAGAATCTATTTCCTTAATATTTAAATCTACTCCTATTGTGTTATTTATAATATCTAGGAGTACACCTATCAATTCTTCTTGGTTCTTTTCGAGTTCAGTTAGCCCGAGTAAAAATAAATGAGGGCCTTAGAAAGGGCAAATGCCGACTGTGATTGAAACATAGTCCTCGGCCATCTGGCGGTTAACAGAAGGCTCGTTGCAGGACAGTACGGCCGTACAGGGAGCGATTGACGGTGAAACAACGGCCTTACAGTTCCAATAACGGCCATACGACGGTGGTAAGGCGGCCGTATGGTTGCTATTACGGGTATACGACGGTGGTGCAGTGGCAGCAACGTGGATATTCGCCCTCCTATAAGAAAATATATTTCACTGCAATTAAATGTTTGATTTTTTTTCGGTTGTGTTTTTTTTTCAAGCCGTTAAATAACAAAATTTCCCACTAAAATATAAATCAACACGCACCACACACTTCACGTACAACAAACCGACGACTGGCGAGCTCGTTTCTCTTGTGCATCGATATCTTTAAGTAGGATAAATCGAAAGAACCCTTGTACATAACGAAAATGATGAAGTTCCCATAAAACACATTCAACAATACATTTGGTGCAGATTCTTTTTTTGGCTCAAATTTCCCGTCGAATGCCCGTTTCTACAGCTCAGTACTTGGCCTTTTAAATCTTTTGGTCAAATTTGGCCGTCGTAAGGCCGTATGTGCTCCCATTAAAAATGGTTAAAAACTCTACGGCCATCATATGCCCCTTAAAAAGCCAAGCGGCCGGTGTTCGCCCTTTATAAGGCCGTTTTTTATTTTTACTCGGGAGTCCGTAAATTATTATATTATTTTTCCTTATTATTCTTTCCATTTTTATTATCCTTTTTTCTTGTTCCATTTGTTTCTGTTTAGCTTTGTTTAAATCTTCTACTCTAAAGATATACCAAGTTTCAAATGCGATCAATCTTTAGCTGACCAAAGGCAGGTGGTTGTGAAAAATAGCGCTTTTGACACCTTCTATGGAGCTACTAACCATATCAATCTTCAAACCGAGTAAAGAGGCTCCTTGCATGCAGGCGCGGATTTAAGGGGGGGTCACGGGGGTCATGACCCCCACCCCCCCCCAAAAAGGACTCGCTGTATAAAAACGAAATTGACCCAACTAAAACACAAAAAAAAATAACCAAACGACCAAAACCAACCCAAATTTTTTTCAAATTAAAAAAACAACTTTAAAAAATGACGTTCAAGGTCAACAACCGATTGATCTAAACGCTTTCTATAGATGCGTTTCATTTTCATTGGAATACGTATGCCGGTGTAGTTGGGCGCACATCGTTAATAGAACATATTGCAAAAAATTTGAAGAATTTTTTCCTGCTTTTTGCTTGAAATTTGATTGACTAGATTTTATCAGCCAAAATTAAATTATCTTCAACTCTTAAGTGAGTAAAACTCTACCCATAGATTAAAATTGAATTTGAAACGGTGGAAATTTTTTTTGCATTTCTTTTTGTTCCCTTTAAAATTGGGGCTTTAAAAATTTGTATAGGACGAAGGAAGCGGGCAATTATCTTTGCGAGCATAAAGGGTACCAATAGCATAGTCAGTAGACCGGTTCTCGTTCGATTGCGTAGATCAAGCAGCATTGGACGTCATTAGTGCTTAGTTGGGGGACTGCTTGGTAAAACAACACCCGCGTTTGGAATAGTATATGCCGATGCGGAAGCATTTATAAATGTTCTGGCATGGAACCGGACCGTGAATGCCTGTACCGCGAGCAAAATAAAGAATATGATGAGGACTCCGCCAATGCTTTAACATCTCATACGGGCATACCAAAAAACCCTATCGCTTAGTCACGATAAATCACCATGAAATGTGTGAAGGCAAATCTATGGCAGAAAAGGGACAAATGAATTTGATGGTAGTTATTTATGAATCGCGGCATAAAAATTTACGCGAAATAATGGAATTCACACATGATAATCTCCACTTCTGAAGGTTCAATTTTACTAGGTCGAAACTTCAACGAAATCCCCATGATTTTGAATGGCGATTTCAATATTAATTTTTCATCAGAAACAGCGTGTCCAAGGGGTATCTACCACCCCACTTCTGCCTTCATCCACAAAGCTCGTGAGAAACGTTCGTGATTGCGAAACGTCTAAACAGACGTAATATTGACAAAAGTCCCCAGACATATGGAACCTGCAGTTTTTACGCAACAGTATCAATCGAAAAAATTTAAATGCAAATAGGAATTCATAAATATTGATATTTTCTAATTGTACTTGTATCAAGTCCCTCAGTAGGCTCGTCACTAGACTTCCTGCATCTGTTGTTGGCCTGACTTTTCTGAGAGCGTACTATAGGAGTAGACTGTTTTTTCCGCCACTTTTAATTCCGTTACCCCCCCGCCCCAAAACATAATTCTAGATCCGAACCTGCTTGCATGGCAAGTTAGTTGGCTTTTTCGTTCCCCTCTATGTTCCTATGTCCGGAAACCCAAGCGATAGTCAGCTAGGTGTGTTATGTGAAATCTTTACCCCGTAACGTTTTGATCATATGGTAGAATATTCAATAGTCAACAATCACAGTGCTCGTGACGGGTACAGGCATGATTTCAAGTTCGATCTATTATAAAGGAAAATACTATATCAAATAAACAGGGACATATTCTTCTTCCTGAGGTATTGTCAAGTCGAAAAATGGAAAGGCGAAAACCATGCAGCAGTTCATTCGAATCACGAACCTCTGGAATGGTGGTCGTGCGCCTTAACCCCTAGACTATCGTGTTCGGCAACTGTGCAGAATCTGTGAAATATCTATATTTTAAAGTGTTTTTAGCAAATATTAAGCGACTTTAAAAGAGTTTTATTTCAAAGAATACTCGTCTTGTTGTAATTGATCTTCTGTAGCTTAAGCTAATTTATGTATTACAAACCTGTTGATCTATTCCTGGAAAGACAAATTCTACATTTTGGTAACTAATATGCTTACACAAAAGTGTGGTAATTGTTTTCATTTAATATTAATTTATACAAAACTAACGAAGTGGTATATAATACTGTTGTAAGAAAAGTTTGTCCAAAAAACGTTTTATAGATTTTCTACCCTATGCCACAGACTCATCTTGTAACCCTCATAAATTAAAGGAGCGCTATTAAATGTCACAGCTTTATGCTATACCTTGAGTCATATTTTATTTTTCATTGTATTTCGCTTAGCAAAAATAATTATGTTTATTAAAAAGCCAAATAAAATTAAAATTTACATTATGTCATTACCAATTTTGAACGGTAGTTAATCTATATGTATTTTTCAGTTCATTTTTAATTAATTATCTCATAAAATATTAAAAATTTTCCAACATTTGCTAAATGAATCATTCATAATTAAAAATATAATGATGCCTTTAATAAGAATAATTTTATGAAGTTCGTTTCATTTTAATAGCACCAGACAAACACACACACATATAAAATGTAAAGCTTGCAAATAATATAATCATTGACAATGAGAATGGCACATTTCAAAATTTATGATATTCTATAAAAGGATATTATTTAGTATCTCCTCCCATCTCCGTTAAACAGTTTAATCTCCAAACAAATACCTCTGAGGCTGGCAAGAAAAATGATATCGCTTAACCTTGGCCAGTTTAGTGGTTGATGGTGTAGTCGTCGACATCATCATCGTCCTATATATATTTATGTATATATATATTGTTGATGAATTTTAAATTAAACATAATTTAACAAATCCCCAGAGGCTTTTAAATTTTTCATAAATTTCACGCAAAGCGCAGACTGAAAGTAAAAAAAAGGAGTTCGCTATAGCACCACAAGAAATATATACAACATAAGGCAACACACAGTGACAGCTGTGATAGTAAAAATCCTCCTATAATTTGTCCTGCCGCTAGGATACGCGCGGCAGAAAATGTTATGAAGAAGGACACAACAACAAAAAAAAATGTCGTACCTCGACCTGAAACGAATCTTGTCACGTTTTCAGATTCCTGCCGAGTCGGGAGAGAGAGTGAGTCCTTCCTGGGTTCGTGGAATAAACGTGCAAAGGATCCGTTTTTTTTTATTTTCCGCTGCTGTTGTTGTTTGAATTTCCTGTTTCCTTGTCTCTACATTAAAATATTAAACAAAAGACGTCAGTGTGTGTACAGAATTCCTAGATACGACCCTATCCACTTGTCGTATATATATCTATGTATAATATGTGTTTTTTTTCGGGTGCTCAGGTACGTTGAAAGAAAGAATTAAATATTTCATTGCGCATCTGTACCTCTCCAAGGATATTCCTTATTTATTTGAACGCCAACGAAATAAGCAAAAGGCATCCTTGTAACATATTTAAATGTCCACATCTCTCTCTCTCGGTGCTGCGCTTCTGGCTCCTTGTTGAGCACTTTCTGTCGTCTGGATTTTTATGAAAAACAAGGATTTCCTGTAAAAATTTAAATGGCATTTTTCTTACCGGTCTTCATTCATCCCCTTCATTCCTTTCGGCCCCCATCCAACATGACTAGGTATAATGTTAGCACAAATAAGAAATGAACTTTATGCAAAATTCAAAATGCACTCTTTGCACGTGAAAACTCCTTCACGAATTTATCCCTTCCGAAATGGCATTCAGCAATTTCTTGTCGACGACGACTATATAAGCAAGGAAGCACGTTTCGAATTTACAAAGTTGGATACAAGGATACATAAATTATATCCATATACAACTTGTGCCCCATCTTGGTGACATTAAAAGGCTCGGAAACGAATATGAAATATACATTGGCCCCCGCCACACCCCCGCTTCACCAACAAGGACAAATTAGGATGTTCGAAGGAAAAGATATGATTGATGAGAAGGATTTACTTTAAGAAATCTGCATTTCCTTCTTTCATCGCCATATATACACACATATATTCTTCAGGAAGGGTTTATTACTAGAGGGTATGTGGATGATAACTACCCAATATAACGCCAGCCCAAGCCCAGCGTCAAATTTGATTGGCCCAATCCATTATGGTCCTGTCAAAATATTTATGTGCCAGGGATACGTTACGGCCTCAATCAATACGCAACCAGTGGTAATTATCACGTGTCATTTATCATTATAATTTACGCATTCTCTCTCACGTATTTTCCATTTGCGATAAGAATATTGCTCGTAAATTCTTATATTTTCCTTGCTTTTTTCACGAATCTGGGTTGCCTTCGCCCCGTGGTTAATGGTGAAGTACTACAGGAGAAGCCCTTAGTATAGAGCATGAGAAGTGTTAACATTATTTCAGGATTTGGAATAAAAATATAAAACCCGTGGGGTAATATTTTTTGGGGCTATTTTTCTCGTATGGGTATCATCCCACTAACAGAAAGAATGCGTGATAGAAGAAATAAAATTAAATTATTTATTAAAGCTGGATGAGTGGCTTTTTAGGGTATGAAAATACGCGCCAACCTACTCCAACCAAGTTGCGCGTAAATTGAATGCCTTGCCCCTTTCTTTCGCTCTTATCTTCTCTTTTCTTTCGCTCTTATCTTCTCTTCACATTCTTTTCTCTGTTATCAATTATTAAAATATTTTATTTTCCTCTACTTTTATGTACAGTTAAGATGTTTAATCTTTGTGCTATACCAAATAAATATTATTATTAAAGTGCAGTCAATTTGTCACACCTGATTGAACTGGTTTAATATCGACCTTTGGTTGAAAATTCGGCAAATTCTATGGTAGTATGAAAAGTTTTGAATCTCAACATGAAGATGGCGCTGCACGCCAAAACCTGTGGCAGTTAAGAGAGCCTTATAGAACTACAGGAAAGGCCCTCGCGTATAAAATCCGTGTATGTGAGCGTAGTGAAATCTGCTATCAGTCAACTGTCAAATTGGGATAGTTGCTTGTTAGTTGACTGTCAAATTTTCCCGCATTCGGTAGCGCACTTTTTATAAAACGAGTTTGTCTATAAAATTTATTTACAATTTTCAGTGAAAAAAAACAATGACGTGTGCAGTTTGTGAATGTAGGAATAATACGAAATTTCCGCGAGGAAAATCCGGAAGTGGGCTAATCAAAATACTTCCTAAACTCGTATATATTTTCATTCATAATTTTGAAATCACTGCGCTAAATACGCGAAAATTGCACGAAATTTTGTTTGCTTGGATTTCTTTGTTTACATTAACTAACAAAACGCAAAATTCAAGGGGATTAGGTAATTAAAATGCGTAGTGACGGCGTGTGAAAAGTTCTTTTGTAGGGGCAAGATTTTATTTTAGATAACTGATTATTTCAACTCGCTCTTGCCCCTCCTCTATTCTACTCGCTTTTTCCGCTTGTAGTGGACAAACAACTACCAAAACGTGAGTACTCCCACTGTAGTTCTATATTCTAAGAAGAGAGCCACCGAAATTCTTGACAGCTCTATGATGTAGATAAAATTCTCCTTTGCTTCTTCTTCTTTTTTACTATAGAAAAAAAAAGAAAATTTTTTCAGTCTTAACATGAGAATGCTGTCTCAGAGTAAGACACTGGAAATTCTTGAGCCAAGCAAAAGTATTTCTTTGTTCTTGCTTCGGCAGAACATATACTAAAATTGGAAGGATGCAGAGAAGATTAGCATGGCCCCTCCGCAAGGATGACACGCAAAATCGTGAAGCGTTCCACATTTTTTAATCTCTAATAGACTGACTTGGTTCCTGACTCCACGACGGACTGCGCAGTCATGAGACACAAATCGACAACATTTATACAAGAACAAATACAGAAAACACTTATAAATATTCAGAATTGGTCAAGTAAAACAGGATTCATATTCACTCCCGAAAAAACAACAGGCATCCACTTTACAAACAAATATAAAACTACAAACCCGAGGATCACGATTGGAAAAAGAGAAATAATATACAAAAATGAAATAAGGATACTTTGAATAATCTTTGATAAAAAAACTTACATGGAAAACACATGTAAGAAACATTAAAATCAAGTGCATACAAAGCATGAATATAATAAAAAGTATCGCTAACACTCAATGGGGTACAAATAGATATTCTCTCATTAAAATATATGAATCCATCACTTTGCCCATCATAGATTTCGGAGCCATAGTATACAACAGCGCTAATAAAAAGGAGTTAAAACAACTAAATACTATTCAAAATACAGCATTAAGGTTGGCTACAGGAGCTTATAGGACTACCCCAGTGAAAAGTATGGAGGTTGACACAAATATTATTCCGCTCAAATACAGAAGGGAGATTTTACAGACCAATTATGTCTTAAAAATCAGGAGCCTACCATCTCACATCAACTACGACATAGTCCAAACGCCGGAAAACCAAGAACACCCAGGAAACAAATTCACATTAAAATTATTATGCAACTGAATCAACGCCACAATACAATATATATATTACAATAAACCTACAAAAACATACCAGATACTAAAACCAAAATATCCACCCTGAAAACATAAAAAATTTAGAAAGATTTCTAATAATTACAAAACTTATAAAAGAAATATAAATAAAAATGTAAATAGAATATATGTACATACACAGAAGGTACAAATAATCTAATGTTTAGGTTGGATACCCTCTATAAAAAAATTAAATAAAAAAAAAGTATTTCTTCGCTTAATACTTATATTTTTCGACCAAGATATTTCTTTCTCGAACTAAGATTGCTTAATTTTTTACTCAAAAAACTAAATTTTTGATTCATCGGAATTTTTTCGTTTACCGGACTTTCAAGCTCTAAAAATGTATCACAACTATTAAGACCAATTTTAAAACTTGAATTTTTTTCAATTATAATATCACCGGTTTCATTATTATTTTTAACTTTAAGTCAACTTTTGTCTTCATCCAAGACAATAAAACCAAGACTATGAGTATTGCTTATCCCGAGACAATTTTGTTTTCGTTATATCCAAAACATGAGTTGCTTGGTTCAAGAAAAAGTGCTTTAAGCCAAGAAATGGCAAAACGGATCTTTTACTCCTGAAATTCAAAAGCACAACAGCATAACAACAAGTTTAGCTGAGAGAGCTAGAAGAGTAAAAAGATTCGTCGGATCCGAGAAGATGTAAAAGATCCGGTGGTTCATGAAGGACCCGTGCCTCTTTAAGAACCGACTCAGCTCAGCATCACGAGCCGATTCATTGACTCATTTTAAAGATGAGGATCTTTGAGCTGACTCGGATCTGAGTGACCTATCTTAAGGCCGCACACAAACAAGGCTTTTTATATGAAAACTAAATATATTACATTAGAGCCATTAAGAACTTATAACTGTATAGCCTGAGCTTTTTAAACCCCACCCGACTACCATTTAAAAAGGGGATTGCCTCAAGGATTTCCAGTAGGTTCTTCATGAGGACTCCCAGTGGCAAATAAAGGGCATGCCGAAAGGGGCATTTTCTCATGAGCACCAAACAAAAAATAAAAATCAGCGATGAGGTATGCCTTATCAATTTCTCATGGGAGCCCTATGAGGCAAACCTCATTACAAATGAAATGGGGCAATCCCAACAACTGCCTCAAGTTTTCGGAAAGCTTTTTAAAAAGCTTTAAAGAAATACCGTTAAGCTTTAGTTTAACTCATACATTGTATTGTTAAAAGCTTTCGACACCGGCGCAGTTATTACTCACATATCCACTCCGAAATTAACAAAATCCACTCGGGATCGGGTAGTAATGATTTTTCCTCAAGGGGGACAAATGGGATATTCCTTATGACGAGGCGCGAATAAAGAAAGGCGTTACATGTCCTGTGTGGGCCTTTTAGGGTAATCCACACGGGGTCCATATAAGGCAGCGGCAGAATTTAAAACCTCATAACTAAATACAAACTAAATACACAGCTGGTAAATAAATTGACCGATTAAATTTATACATTTTAACGTTAAATTCACGTGAGTTATATAAAATCGCCGTGTTTGCAAATAACAATTAACCAAAAAGAAAACTGAAAAATAATAAAGTAATAAAACACAAGATATATTGACGAAACAACTTTTGGACTGTTTATTAAAAAATTTATTGATTCGAATTATATACATATTTAAAAGATGACCGCTCTATCTTAAGTTTAACGGCAGACTGACTTTTTAAACAATTTTCCGCCCGCAAATTCTATAATCAAAATTTAGTTCCACGGGGAACCAAAGTAAGCATTTTTTCTTTATCAAAGTGCAGCTGAAATATGATACTTCCATTTTGCAACTAAGAATGCAAGAACTGCAAAAGGCAATTCTTGTTACCAAGGCAATCTATGTAATCCTAATTTTAATGTTGAATAGTAATAAAATATTGTTATAATAACAGATTTTTGTATTAAAAAGTGACATATTGGAGGACGACAAGGTACTCTAAAAACCATTCTAGTACTTCAATAATACATGGTCTTTCAACAAGAGGTGTTATTTTGATCTTGTTCATGCATTTCCGCCACCCAATCAGCGACTTCTATCGGTCCATATCCAAAAACCTCATAGATTTTACTTCTCAAATGTCATTGTAGTGACAGTTGTATGTTGGCAGTTCAAAAAATGGCGCATAATTTAAAATGACACCTCTTGTTGCAAAACAGTTTGATTGTTCGTTTGTTCCAGGCGATGTCAGTGTTTTCATAAGAATAAATCGAATGCGGTAATTAAATTATTTCATTTTGAAATCTTTTTTTCACATGCGAGGATCAGATCATGTGTCAATGGTGCAAAATTCCTTGCTAGGTTGTGACCTCTTTCGTTTTCTTGATGTCATGGCTTTAGTCCTCGTAAATACTCTAAAAGCCTTCCCTACTTTTTCGACCTCCTCTGTCCTCTTCGTTCCTTGCGTTCAATCAAATTTCTTATTCCAGGCCATTGTTCGTTAATTGGCAGTCGTTCCTTCTTCGTGTATTCGTTTAGACTTTGGAATAATCTTCCTTGTCTGATTCAAAGAATGAGCTCAGCCACGGCTTTCAGAAGGCAAGCATCTCATATTATTTCTTCCTCCTCTTCTTCTTCTTCCTAGTATTTTCTAATTTTTCTATCCGTACTTATTTTCATATCTACTTCTGTAGCCATTACCCTGTCCTCTTTATCCCACTCACCATATTTATTTGAGTTTAGGTTAGACTACCTAAGATGTATGATCTTGTGCACCCTTCCAATAAAGTATTATATTATTATTATTATTAAAATCAAAACTACTCAAATTAAACCCGAGTGGTAATATAAGGGTGACACTTGAGCTAAGCCTTTCACATAAAAAAAATATTGAGTGAAGAATTGAGCATGCGTAAGCCATCCGCGCTTGCTCACTTTTGAGTGACCAAAAATGCGCTCGAATGGACAATTTCCAAGTTCTGTTGAAGAGGGTCGGAGTTTCTGTATCGATTCGTGATTCTAGATGAAACTTGGATCCACCATTACGCTTCTGATGGAACAGTAATTGAAACAGTGGATTGCAAGGAGTGAACCTGCTCCGAAAGCAGCGAAGACGGTTTGATCGACCAGGAAGACGATGGTGACTGTTTTCAAGGATAGCCATGGAATTGTGATCGATCAACAAAACATAGAACGGACACACTAAAGAAGGAGGTGAGCTCGGCCTGCTACCAAGTAATGAGATGCGACAACCTATCTGCTTGGGAGAGATACAAGGCCAAAAAAGAAGAAATGAAGAAAACTCTAATTTAGAGATCCGGCGAGGGACTTAAATTCAATCATGGAGAGCATATCTGAACAGACTTCAGAAAATGATCTCCAGGGACCCAGTCTCTAAAGTTGGGCTCATACGTCAAGACACCGAAGAAACCTGAGAAAACCGATAAGACCCTAATGGAAACTCACTTTTTAGGTGCCTTCGCCTCGGGTACGGCTTAGAATAGAGTTACTGGGCTAAATTGCGATCAAACTGATAGGATCGTGACAGAAGACGAGGAGTGCTATAGAAACATGTTCTCCATTAAAGACATCGAGGCTTGGCGGAATGGGACAACGGAATGGGAGAGAGAAACCAATGTGGTATTCTTTCACAAGCCAAGTAAGAAGAACCGAACTGGAGCAAAGTCCTTCAAACTGGCCTTATTCTTTTTGCTGTTACAAAGAATAGAGAGAATGTTGAAAGACTATCTAGAGAGGAATTTTCTGAAATGTTATCCTTTAAGTAAAAGCAGACGTTTCATGCTGACAACTCTGCAGATACGACTTTACATCAACTTTTTTTTATGTGGCCAGACTTTACATTCAAAATTATTTTTTACTTTTTAGTTCATTTTAAATTAAAAGCGTATTTTTTAGATTTTTTAAACTATTTATTTAACTTTTTAGTCTATTATGTCTATTGTGTAGCGGCGCCCTATTAGATTTAAAATGACGTCACGCAGGCTACCCTTTCATTTGATACCCATAGCGCGGGGGTTGTAAAGAAAAAGGTAATGCGCCATTTTGTGTTGGCCGCAATTTTGAATTTGGAATGGAGTCACACAGCTAATTGTATTCTACTTGGCAAACCCTTTCAGTTGATACCCATGTCGCGGTGTCGCGGAACGCAATTGCCAAATTCTTTCGCCATCTTGGAACCGCCATCTTGATTTTTTTATTGCGAAATATGCATATGTGCAAAATTAGAAGTTGATAAGTATATTTTCTAATTTTTAGACTATTACATGTCTTCCGCCATTTTGTGTAGCCGCCATTTTGAATTTGGAATGACGCCACACAGCTATTTGTATTTCACCTGTCATACCCTTTCGCTATACCCATCTCGGGGGGTCGTAGAACCCAATTGCAAAAATCGGCCACCATCTTGGAACCGTCATCTTGATTTTTTTTACGAGATGGTTAGATTCCATTGTCATCCAAACTAAACGTGTATGCAAAATTTCAGCCCAATCGGAAACCGGGAAGTGGGTCAAATTTAACTACCAAGATTTTTTTACATAGTTACAAGTGAAGCTAATATAAAGCGTATAAAATCACTACTATATTTTTTTTACATAAGTCATACTAACTAGTTTTCTTTGTTTATTTAATATTTCAGGTCTGCACCAACGTAAATAGGTGCTTTTGCGATATGGGTTGGGGAGGTATCGACTGTTCCGATCCAATCGCATTAACAACGCCACTGCCTACAATAGCTGCTTCAACTCCAGAAAGCACAATAAAAATGGAGAAAAAAGAAACGCCTTACGGTATGAATTTATATGTACATAATAAATTTATTTTACTAACTAAAAAACAAAAAAAAAAAACAAACAATATATATTTTTCTTAAAAACATCTTAATCTATATTTTTGCTTTATAAATGTTTATTTAAGTTTTAAATAATTATGTGTTTTTTCTTACATAAAAATTAGAGTAAAAAAATACTTTTGTATATATAGGTGTTCAACTTATTTCCGAGTGCCAGAGTAAATCTCTTTTTTGAAAAAAAAAACAAAAAAAATTTTTTTAATACAGCTACTTTTGTTTATAAACAATTTAATTATTTATTAATTTATTTATTTCCATTTATTTTTTTTTTGTTCCTATTATTGCTTCTTACTATGTATTTAGTTATATAAATATTAAAGAAGCTTTTTTTAATACTTTTTAAGTTTAAGCAAAAATAAGAAAAGAAAAAAAAGCGAAATATTAATGTTTGTGCTACAGAATAATTTTTTGTACTCGACCTGAATTTGGTAATAGATCAAGCAGGGGAATTATGACAATGGTAATCGTCTCATATAAAGATTGAAATAAAAAATTAATTACAAAAACTAATTTCTTGATAATTATGAAAATATGAAAATCAGGAAATTATTTTCAATCGATTAAGGTTTTTTTTACACTATTACAAATTTCATTTAGTTTAATTGTTTTACTTTATAACTGTACTAGTTTTTCAAAATTTTTATCATAGTAATAAAATGCAACACTCATTTTATTTAAACATTTTATTTTTGTTTTTTTAACGCTTTACAGAAATAACAAATTTGAGAAAAAACATTTTCCAACTTTTTCACAAATATTTTTAGATATTTAGTTTTTAAGGATTTTTGAAATTCTTCAACTTTGGATCCTATTTTATTGACATTTCTATCGTCTGAAATTTCTCGGTATTCCTCATTAATATAAAACAGTAGTGCAAGGCCTTATCTAGTATTTTATTATAAGATGACCAGCGTTTCTTTGAGTATTACAGGATGTCTTCGGATACTTTTAATTATGTATAAACAATATTAAAAATTACAACCGCAAGTTACTTTCCAAACACTCGCGCTAGTATCAATGTTTCAATTCATTGCAGAATATGACTAGCGCGAGTAAGTGCTAGCTAGCACTAGCCTCCGAGTGCGTTCATAACCAGCACGCACTGTTTACATGCATCATATTTGCTAGCGCTAGCTAGTACTACCTAGTGCTAGCATTAACCGCAGCCTAAGGCACAGCAAGATATTTTAAGACTAAAGGCGGCTACACACGTAACTGCATGCTTGACAAGCACGCATGCTCAATCTTTTTGTGCAAGCGTGCTTGAGCGTGTGTATGAGAATTGAATGATTGAACATCAGCTGGAAGAGTGGTCGAATTTTCATCTGCATGCTTGAACAAATCTCGCTTGAAAACAAAAGTGTGAGTGCGAGCGAGCGCGTCGTCACTTTCCGAATGAAATTATTTAAGGATAAACTGCGGCTATTCAAGAATGATTGCGTCGTGTGGAGGCTACAGAGAAGTTGTGCGAGTTTGCGCAAAAAGATTAAACATGCGTGCTTGTCAAGCATGCAGTAATGTGTGTAGCCGCCTTAAGTAACATATTAGTAGGGAGTGTTCATTCATAACAATTTTGCTTAAAAAATGGAATGTAATTATTTGTAATTTATTAAAAACATGTCATTTTATTTAGTCCGAGGAAATTAGCAAAAAAATGCGCGAAAGGAGACCAAATTCCAAAATGGCTGAAAACTTTCGAACTTTTTAAGAAAACAATTTCGGAATCACAAAAAAAACAACATGGCCGCCGGAGATATCACTTTTTGGGAAAAAAAACACTCAAAAACTGTTTTTTTCGAAATTTTTTTGATCTTTCAATACAAAACATTATTGCCTACAATATACCCCTCTTGAATTTTTTTCGAAAATCTTAACCTTTCCGAATTATTCCAAGTATTTTTTGACCGAAATGTAATGTTTGGAAACTTTTACCTTGAATAACTTCGAAACGGTTAGGTTTTCGAAAAAACGACACGGGGCTTTTTTGTAGGCAATAACGTTTCGTATTGACTGATCAAAAATTTTTTTTGGAAAAAACCAGTTTTTGAGTGATTTTTTGCCAAAAAGTGATATCTTCGGCGGCCATGTTGTTTTTTTTGTGATTCCGAAATTCTTTTCTTAAAAAGTCCCAAGGAAGTCCAATTTTCAGCCATTTTGGAATTGTGTCTCCTTAAAATGCTAATTTCGCCGGACTAATTCTGTAATTTAATAATTTAATAGTTTATTGAAAGCAAAAATAGTCTAGCTGAAATCATTGATTGTTCACTATTGAAATAATCCTTTGTTTTTAATTAATAAGTCATAAATAAAACCATCATATTCTTGGATTACGAGGAATAGATGTCGCCATTATACATAGTAGTCATTCCATAACAAGTGATGGAATAAATATTCCACACGGGTGTGGAATGCTGCTAATTCCGTATCTAAAAACAATATCAGAATGCTTTTATTCTAAGAGAGACGTAGAAAAAATATATTAAACTTCTCTGCCGAACATCTCATGACCAAATTATGAATTTAAAAATGAAAATGGATTAGTGAGACACTTCCAAATTCTGAACCATCTCTTAACTGACAATTTTCTATCACCATTTTCTCACGCATTCAATTATCTTTTTAATCTAAGCTTTATTTTGCTTACATCGCCTTCAACTAGTCTTATGCAACAAGCTCCATCTTCAATAACGAAGTTACCAATTAAAAATCTGTTAATACTTTTAGAAGTGGAATACACTATCAATCCGCTATGAATGCCGTCTCGGTTCGGTCTTGTTCCGATTAAATTTTCTCATATTCATCTTACGCCTTTGGTCCGATATTCTCATGTCCACATTGATCTCTATCGATGTTTTCAATCTCCAAGTCTCCAAACTACATTCGACCCTGTTTTGAATATTTTGGAATTCATTGATGGAGGGTCTCGAAAACCACCTTTTTGGCCTGTTGTTTTTCGTTAGAGAACACACAAAGCTTAAGCCATAGACCGTAGCAAAAATTTGCCACTATTACAACAGAGACTCTTCCACCAAAAATACGGGCTCTCACGCCGTGTTTCTAAACTGACACAATATCTAGAACGACAAAGGGCTTCACCACGTAATTCAGCAACTACGAGAGTCCTTTTATGTCATCGATCCTTTTTTCTTCTTCGAGCTAAGCTTATTAGAAGTTAATCAGTCCAGACGCAAAAGCTCTTGAAGGCATGAGTGAGTGAAACGGTAAAAAGTGGACAGGGTTATGCGGAAAATTGCCTGCTTTCAATCTCTCTGAACGAAAGCTCTGAAAGAAAGAAATTAATGCATCAACATTTAAAGAAAATTTGTTACCAGCACAGACATAATAGTCGAATTGCTTTACTCTCATGAAAAACTTGCCTCGCAGAATTTTCATGATCTTACAGAAGACCATTTTGAGTCTAGATCAGTGATGGGCATTCCTATGATCGCGAGCAAATGAGCTTTAGAGCTTTGAATGAGCTTTGAATATGTATACGAAGTCAGATGACCCGAATATCCAAGAAAAAGCTTATCAGTCTTAATTAAGACTTCATGCGAGTGGGAACGTATCAGATTTTGTACTCATATGAAAGAATACACTGTCTAGTCAGTGTAAAGCTTTAGAAAACTTTTGATAGCTTTTACACAAATGCATTTCTTTAGCTGTGTAGGTTTGCCCTTCACTGGTCTAGATGCATACGTCCTCGTGTAATTATATGCGTGCAGACGCCAAAGCTTTTCTGAAAGTTTATTGAAAATTTAAGTCGAGTAAGCTTTTCATCAGAACAGAGGAGCTTTTTTATTCGTGCAGACACCAAAGCTTTCCTGAAAGTTAATTGAAAATTTAGGTTGGAGTAAGCTTTTCGTGAAAACAGAAGAGCTTCGATTTATTCGTGCAGACACCAAAGCTTTTCTGAAAGTTTATTGAAAATTTAAAAGGAGTAACCTTTTCAAGCAGGTTTCAACACAAGCTTTTATTAACCCAGATAGAAACGAACTAGAAAAATTCTCCACCGACGAAGTACGAAATTCTCCACTTTATTTTATCTCCGTACGTTTCCTTGCTTTAAACAGCTTTTGCGTTGGGATTCATACGTCCTCGTGTATAATCGACTAAAACCACTATGGGCCAAATACTTGTATACGAAATAAGAGCAACTCCAATTTTATTTATGTAGAAGATAGATAGATAGATTTACAGAAAAATGCTAAACAATCGTATGTGAATACTATGCAACACTTCTGAACCGTTTGTGCGAGGAGAGTAACAAACGGCAAGAAAATATCTTTCTCGCAAAAAAGTACGTAAGCTCATGCATGTGCCGTCATCAATATTAAGATTTGAGCTGCCCTACTCTATTCTTCTGATTGGACACTACAATACTTCTTCGTATGTCGAAACCTAAAGATTGGGAGAAAGAATTACTGGATCAAAGTACGTAGATCTAATAAAGATTATATAGAAAAATAAAAAAAGGATTTTTCAGATAGGTTTGTTGTATAGCTTTTTTTACTTTATTTATTGAACGAAATATAGATGTATTAACCATGAATACATGTGCATTAAAGGATTAATATTGTGCCATAGATTGCATAGAGACTATTTTTTAGATTATTTTACTTAATATGACACAAAATATATTTACCTTACATACAAATACCAATAGTTTATCCTGTTATTATTTTGCATGAACGATGTTAACGTTGAAAACACAAACAATATTTATTTTTAACTAGAATTGAAATTCCACTATGAGTGATAAAAAAAGACTATTAAAGTCTAAAATCACCTATTTTAAGCTTATATTATATGGCTTAGAATAATCTAGACTCAAAACAGACTGTTTACTAGCAAAACTAAGTGTAAAACTGCTAAAGGAACTGTGGATTATTCTTACATTTTGCATTGAAAGTCTCGTTTAAAGTTTAATTAATGTAAGTACAAAAAGTAGCTACGATTTTTATTTTTATATTTTTTATTAATTTTTAAATATTTTTTTAGTCAATTAAACGAAATTAGTGAAAGTGAATGAATATATAATGATGGACAGCAGCACAACAACAACAAAATAATTTTTAATTAAAGATATAAAATTAATAAAATGTGTGTTGCATTTTAGATAAGACGATAATAAATGGTGTAGAAGTAAAACAATAGTTATAATAATTAATTTTATGAACAATTAAAAGCGTTATTTTTAATTTTTTTTAATTTAAAATGGGTTTAAAATTATAATAAAAATAATTAAAAGAAAAATAGCCTCATATCGACGATATACATATAAAAATATTACAGGAGATGGAGACAAAGATAAAATCAGCACTCTTACAATGGTCATCATTTTAGTGGTAATCGTCAAATGTGTCTTCATTAGTTTTGCTTCATTGGCAGTTTGTTACAGGTAGAGTACCAAGCAATCAAAATTCAAAAAAAAAATTCCAAAAAAATTAATACCAATGTTAATAATACTGCAAAAAGTTATATGTGTGTACGTCTTGTACAACTGTCGTTTTGTGTCAAAAAAGTAACTATTTATATTTATATATATTAATTAAAAAAAAATATGTTTATATTTTCGGCAATTGCTTGGTTGTGGGTGTTATAGCAGCAAAACGCGAAGTCTTAATCCCATCCCTTATTTCTTATAACGTAAAACTGTCTGTCGTAAAATCTTTAATATTTTATTTATTTTTTTGTTTATTTTATATTAAATTTTTGTGAGCTAAAATGCTTTTATGATTATAAAAATTGAAACACTACAAAAATAATAATATAAATTTTTACCAAACGCAGTCTTAGTTCACAAAAATACAATCCTTTAATAAATGTATAACTATATTTATTATTAATTGTTTATTTAATAATTTATTAATAATTAAGTGTAATTTTCTCGTTTCATCGATGTATCAGTGTGTTTACTTGTGCATCCAGAATATAAAAGACACCATCTATAATAAATATTATATTATTATTATTTTGTAAAATATACTCTGTATTTTCTATATATGTGATGTTGTTGTAACTAGACTACATCCCCTCTTTTAAAAATTTATTTAAACAAATCCACTACAAACAAATTTATTTATATTTTTTCTCTATTTAATATAATACTCAAAGCTTCGTATATACAATGTGTATTGAAATGTGTGGTGTGTGAATTTTGTCGCTTCATCTCCTGAATATTTATTTTTTAATTATTTTTATTAAGATTTTTTTTTTGTAAATATATATTATTTATTGTTGTTATTTATACGGTTTTAGGGGATATACTCGTATATACAAGAAGTTTCTATAATAAATTTTTTTAATAAAATCTTCTCTTATTTATTTATGAATTTATAAAATTGCATAAATGTTGTTGTTGTGTTGTGCGTCCAGTGCAATTATTTAAGAAAGAAACAAAAAATCAATTAAATATTAATTTAGATTGTAAGAATTTTTATATGCTTTTAAAGTTTATTCTATCACAATAATAGATTTTTGTGTCTTAAGAGTTTAAGTGATACTAAATAGTGAATATTTAAAAAATTCTAATCCAATTCTAGTAAAATAATGAAAAAGTGTTTTTAAAGAATTTAGTTTCACGTCTCTAGTGTAGGCTGTGATTTAATTGCATACCATGCTTTTTGTAGCTACATTAATAGATTTAAAATAATCTGAAATAACAAAATAAATACAATTTGTCCAATGAACTGAAAATCGGTGGCTCTGTGTCTTAATACCCTCGACCCTCCATACAGAACTTTAAGAGCGCTAAACATCAACCAGGATTTTCAATATCGCATATTGTTAAGCCAGTATTACCTTTATCCATTATCCGAGATATTTTTAACATGCTTAAACATCAAACATGGTAATGCTTTAAATACAGGGTGCGCCATTTAGACTTTCGGTATTTCAACATTGAATAACTCTCACATTTTTTAGCCGATTTCCACAAATGTACACGATTCGGAAATGTCATTCACTACCATTTAGTCCAGTCAAAATAGGTTTTTGACTGAAGATAAGTCGGAAGTTGCTGAAAATTGGTACAAACCTTTAAAACATCATTATAAATAAAGTGTCGAGACTGACACGCGATCGGCTGCCGGGAAATCTTTTTATTCAAGGTCAAAGAGTCAAAATATCAGTTTTTTGCAAATATCTCTAAAATGGTAAGTCTTATCATAAAATAATGTTTGCAAAGTTTGTAGATTATGCGATTATCTACAAATAAAGATATTATACATTTTCTTGTACGAATTGCCGTTCATGAGATATCGCTGTTTAAAAGATACTCATATGCACTCATATGCACTCATTCGCGACTTGTATAAGGTCATCAGACGCTCAATAAATATTTTGTTGGAATACGCGGCTAATATTTTCAGAGATGATTTCTGGATGTATTTGGAGAAAAAAATTGTTCTAAGAGAAGGGGGCTATCCCCACTATCCACTAAAATACAGGGTGTTTACGAAAAAAATTTAATATTTTTAAAATTTACTTAAACCTCAATTACTTCTAGACTAATTATCGTAAAGCAACAAAATTAGATTCATCTTTTAGGTAAATGTGTATTCTTTAATTTGATATAAAGATCAAAAAGTTGAGACTCCGTTTAGAATAATATATGTAGGTTAAAAGTATGTGCAAAATGCTGAAAAACGAAGAAACATTGGGATCACGATCTCGTGTCAGCCTCGACATTTCATTTATAATGATGTTTTTAAGGTGTATACCAATTTTCAGCAACTTCCGACTTATCTTCAGTCTTTAGCTTTTTTTCGTCTATTTTGACTGGACTACATTTTAGCTATAAGTCAATACACATCGAAAGAGCCCGCTGAAATTGTAGCCCTTTACATTGAAAACAATCGTTCAATTGTGAAAACTGTGCATGCTTATCGTAAAAAATATGGATGGTAATTTGGAGTGGGCTCCTCGTTCCCCGGGGGTTATTTAAAAAGTAAAGTTTAAGCCAGCAAACCGAAAACCATTAATGAACTCAAAGCTAACATACGATCCGAAATAGCTGCTATAACACCCGAAATGCTAGCCAATTTTATGCAGGATACCCGAAAAAGAGCTGCTTTTTGCGTATCGAATGGAGGTGGTCGACATCGCATTCAAAAACTGATTTGACATAAATGGTAGAGAATATCCTAAATAAATCTTTCTCATTTATCAAAATCGGCTAAAAAATGTCAGAGTTATTCCATGTTGAAATACCGAAGGTCTAGATGGCGCACCCCATTTTTTTCAAAGATCTATTGACTTTAATAAAGCTGTGGACTTTCATACTCATTTCTGCATAAGCATTTGTCACTCCTACTTCTACTATAATGTTCAAAGCTCAAACTCAATCCGGAAACCCTAGATTGAGAGAGAAACTAGCGAAAGCAATTACATCTCTCCATATCTACCGTCAATTTATAGGCAAAACCAGGGGCTTCAAACCTAACGTGTACGTTTGGCCTTAAACCAAAAGTGTATGTTTGACTATACACGACGGTTATAAGGCCCTGCCGCGGTATCAGGGAAACTTAAAGCATCTGTTCGACTACCGATATGGGAGCTCCACTGAACTTCTTTCCGCTTCATCTAGTAATAACGCTCTGCCGAGTGCGCTGAATCTCCGGGGCTATTCTAATTTAATCCAGGAGACCTTGTGGATCACCTTTAGAATCTCAAGAAATTAAACATGGGTCCAATGCTCGCATTATTCGATACGATTCCTGCCACTCTGGACTTCGAAAAACCGTTTATGAAGATTATCAGAGGTCTGTCAGGATGACAGAACGACAAACCCCTCTTTAGAGGAAGCCCGGCCTTTTGGTACACGCTTAGTTCGAAAACCGATAATAGGGTAGGGTTGTGCATATACTATGTATGTCCCAAAGTGCAAAATATCCATGGCCTTTGGCATGACCCCACTCTCTTTCAAGCTGAGGTGCTCACTTTCCAGGTGGGTGCCCAAACTTATATTAATAGAGCTCCAGATAGTTCTGACATGGTTTTTTTTCTCGGACAGTAAAGCTGCTCTTTGTCATCAAAGACTATTCTGGATGGTGTCCTATCTCTAAAATCACGGTCACGAAAGCCACATTGGCAATAAAATTGTTGCTCCGGAAACTCTCCGCAGCTAATGCCCCGGCTTCACCGGCCTGAGTTCAATAATATTCAATTCAATCCACATAAGCGACTTGACCGGCTAAAGTCGAGTTCAGTGCTTGAAATTTTTGTTGCTTTTTCACCAGAAATGATGCAAAAGCTCTCTGAAATCGCATTCCACTATTCCAGCTGATTACTCTCTTTTGAGCGAGCTTTTATTTTTAAGCTTGATTTCATGTTCTGTTGGGCGAAATCAGGCTTTATTTTTCCTGACTTCAAAACGTGAAAATGTAAGGGAACTCAGGCAAAAAATTAAGCTCTGTAGACTAAGGCTGCGGTTACGCTGGCTGAAAGTTGGTGATAGTCCGGCTGGTGCCAACTGTTACAAGAAAATTAAACAAAGTAACTGATCCAGAGTGGTTACGCTAAAGTTTGCAAGCATTCACACTATCATAAACATTCATGACAGCGTAATAGAAAATCAAATTTGTTTAGTTAGCTGGCACCACTTGAGTAGATTCAAAATTGGTTTTGGGTCTTATCCTGTACTGTAGTATTCATAAAATCGATCTTCATCTTGCCTCAACTCCATGTGTAAATTATGGAACTCGCCGTGTTGTGATCGTTTTTTAAAAATAGAATGAACAGCGAATTCTCTACTTTTACATAGCAACTTGTACTTAAAATAACTGTTTTATGTTAAAAATAACATGTCCTCAAATGACTTGTTTATTATGAAAAATTGCTAAGTATTACTGAAGAAATCAGTGAAAAGTTTGTACCAAAAAACGATACCAACAGACCTAATCGATCCTATGTAAGTACATAACTATCACGATCTGTTTTGCGGCATAACCACTAAACAGTGATAGCTTGGATTGTAACAGCTGGCACCAGCTGAACTATCACGAACTATCAGCCAGCGTAACCGCAGCGTAAGGGCGAAGTCAGTAATGCACGTTGCGCGAGCAAATGACTTTTTCAGCAATTGGAAGTCTGTAGCTGAAGCGGTGGTGCACAACACCTGTAGAAAATAAAGAAAAAAAACGATTAAGGCTAATGTCATATGAGTCTGAATTCACACTCTGAATTTTTCAGACTCGGATTTTTTCAGCTTAGATTTGGGTGTCACATGAGTCTGAATATTTAATATACCGTAGCTTAAAGACCAGTGTACATTTTGTACAAAGTGTTTTTTTATGTGGAAGTCTAAGCTCCAGGTGTCACTACTGTACTACCACTCCGTCATGTCGTTCACGTCATGATCAGATGTCTGGTAGTAAGCTCAGCTCGAAGAATAGAGAAAGAATAAGAAAGGTTAGGGGAGTCTGGGGGGTGCATGAGGAGATAGCGCTGAACCTTGAGTTTGAACTCCTGGTTGCTGTATGAGTTCTGACGAGTTGTTCTCGAAATGAACGAATTTCTAGACTGGTTTGTGCGTGTAAATAAGGGCTGTAGACAGTGGGGGTGAGCCATGAAGGCTAGTCTGGTGTTGCGGGAAAAAAATTGCCGAGGAGGCAGAAGGTTATATATTTAATGGAAGAGTCATTGTGGTAGATGCGGTAGAGTTTCACCAGAGCAGCTACATTCCTGCGGTGACTTAAGGAGTCAATTGAGGAGCTAATGGCGTTATCTCCAATAAGTTGGAGGGCGCAATTTTGCACCTTGACTAGCCACGCTAATGTGGTTCTCGGGGCCCCGGCCCAGATATTCATATGGGTTTTCACTTTTGTTTGAGTCGTCACTTTTTAGTATAACCTTACAGTCGCACGCCTTTTGTTTAACTGAAAAATTCAGGCCCATCTGACATGGCGCGTTAAGAAAACATGTAAGAGAGCGAATTTTTATTCCAATTCTGAAAAATTCAGACTACATTTTCAGACTGAATAGTCTGAATTTTTTCAGACCGTTTGAAATATCTGATTCCTGTGACATGGCACAATTCATTTCTGTGCATTTTTAGGCACTCTGAAAAATTCAGAGTCTGAATTCAGACTCATGTGACATTAGCCTAAAGCGGTATTAGTTGTGCTTGTCACTAAAACATGTCTTGACAAGTATAAAATGCACTGTAATTGAGACTTGACCATTGTAAAGAAGAAGAAGAATCTGCGATTTTAGATGTTACACAAGAATTGACCAAGTTGTTGTTTAAAAATAATAAAGTGAGGAAAAAGGAAATTAGTGTGTTTTCATAGCACAATAAATAGTAGTGAAGTTCAGGAAAACACCTTATGCCCAATTCAAGAGTTCAATAATGTTCAGTTCAATCCATATATAGGCTATTGAAAATGTCCAAAATTAAAGGGTGGAAGGGAACAAATGCGTTCAAGCATTTTTATGGTTTAATATGTTAGCTTGGCACCTAAATATGCTAAAACCACAAAGCGCCCCCTTTTTTTAGGGCTGCGTTTTCGAGCGCCGACCCTAAGTACCCCTATTTCAGGTTTCTCAAAATAACGCGAAAACAAAGCGAAATTAGAGATTTTTACTAAAATACTTTTTTGTAGAAAATTAAATTTCCCATCGAAACGCGCTTTTAAAATTTTTTTTACCGTTTGTAATTCAAAGAATAATCGAAAAACAAAAATAATTTTTTTCGAAAAATCACATTTTTTTCTTTTTTTTATTAATTTGGTTATAACTTTTTTTACGAAATCCTCGGTATACATAAATGATCACAGAAAACAAAGGTTATGAAAAATTTAAGAAATTGCATTTTTTAAAATCTCCGTACGACCAACGGTGACCGAGAGATAGCCATTCAAAGTTGACCATTTTGAGCCATTTTTTTAATTATTTGCTCTTAAACATTAGGCATCCCTAAAAAAGGGGGCACTTTGTGGTTTTAGCATATTTAGGTGCCAAGCTAACATATTAAACCATAAAAATGCTTGAACGCAATTGCTCCTTTCTTAAAGACATTTTCAATAGCCTAATAAGTGGCTTCATCAGCATTGTTCAGCTCAGAAAGTTTCGTGTCTAACGTATTACAATTGTTACTGGGTATACTTGTTTCAGTTTTGACACTGTATAAAAATTCGGGAACAAGTTTTTTAATTGTATGTAAATGTCATAAATAATATATCAGCCCAATGGAAAGGCATTTCACTATTCCAGTTGATTACTCTCTTTGAGCGAGCTTTTACATTTAACTTCAGTTCGATGTTCAGTTGGACGAACTGAGGTCTGATTTATCGTCAGTTCAATATATTGAAATATATGGGTTCTGAGGTATATTTTTAAGTTCAGTTCACCAATTTACTCGAATTTTTATAGTTCGGTCGTGAAGCCGCGGTATTTACAATACTATTTGGAGTTCAAACGTCTGAAATTTCCAGTGAAGATTTGTTACGGGATAATGTTTTATTAATAGGTAAGGGTAGTTCGACCTTCAGGTTGCACCGGTTGTATACGTAGAGCATTGGACAGACGTTCTTAATAGAACGTAATTGTTTGATAAGAAGTAAAAACTCAACTGCTAACTAAAGACATTAATCCTCAACTTTTTTAATCGAAATAAGTAGTTTAACAACCTGAAGCTTGTCTTCTCTAGTTATATAAAAAAATCATACTGCATTATTTCATATGATGTAAAGCAACGTACAATCAGAGCTAATAACCTTAACAAAGGAAAAAATGTTTTTTTTTTATAAATAAATTGTATTTTACATCATTTTATTTCAAATTCCCTTCGAAAAGAAAAATGTAAAAAAAAATAAAAAAGTTAAAAATTGGTTCCCCCATCCACCAACACCACATTATTACAAATAATCCGTATAAAGCTTCTTTGAGTCCCATACGTAAATCTTTTCCGTATCCCATGCAAATGTGGTTTCACCTTTTCATATAAAATATAAGAGTAGAAAGGTCAACGAATATATTTCAACATATAAAAAAAAGTGATAGGATTTTCAGGATGTATAACATATCCAGATGTACAAATCCTGGAGAAGGTCGCTAATCTTTAAGCTGATAATAGTTGATGATTTATTTTATTTTATATTATACATGTATAAAGATTTATATTTATTTTGTTTTTTATTTTATTTCATCGAGAAATATAAAGGATAAATATTTTACTTTTTGAGATTTATTTTTGTGATAAAAGTTTTATTTTTATACGGAAAAGGGCTAGAGAGTTTTATTTTATTATTTTTAAGGTATCTTACACAGAATGACTCTGCAAAAAATTTAAAAATGATTTTTTTTCATTTTCAAACAGAAATAAATAGTGCCGATTTAAATTTTTATTAATATCACTTTACTAAAAATTATTTATTTATTTACATTTCTATTTATAATAAAAAAAATAATGCATGACATAGATGACTTATTAATTTAAATATCATTTTCATAATAAAAACAATAATTTCTAAAACTATAGTGAGTGAATCTTCTGAATAAAAAAAATATATATTAGCGCCAATTTATTTTTATATATTTATAAAGATTTTTCCAAAAAAAAATAAGCATACGGATTACCATTGTCATATTGAGTGTAGGTTAAGCATTTTAATTAACAATATAATAATAATTATTAACAACAATTTCCTTTTTTTAAATATAATAATTAATTTCTTTACAACATTTATTAATTTAATTAATTTATTTCATTTTTTTTCTTTTTTATTATATGATAATAATCTCCAACATTTTTTTAAACAACGACGATTTTAAAAAACCAAAATTATGTTTATTTAATAAAATAAAATTGAAAAAAATGGACTACCCCCCAACAATACCAAAAAAAAACAAAATCGACGACAAACTCAACCAAAAACAATTTTCTTTCGTTTTCTATTCGGACGCCGCTTGTGTATTTGATTGATTCAACCACTCCCCCCAAAAAATGCGTGTGTGTATCAACTGTATTAAATGGTATTTTTGTAATTAATAATCAACAACTACAACAACGATTAACAACAACAACAACTACTACAACTACAACAACAACAACCAACTACTACAACAACAACAACTGTATGATTAATGAATGCACTTCAACAACAACAACAACAAAAATAAATAAATAATTAATAATTTTTTTTAAATAAATTTTTTTGAAAAATTTTTAAAAAAATAATTATATATCTATATATGAAAAAAAAAACAAAAAAAACAAAATATTTATTACTAATATAAAGAGAATTACCATGGTTCTAACACAGTGTTTTTAGTGGGTGTACTAATGTCAGTTGTCGGGTTCGTTTTTGTAACATTCACCCTCATGGCTTTGTGCTACAGGTCAGTTGTAGTACATAGAAACTTCTCCCTGTGTCTGAGGTTAGTTGAAAAGAAATAATGAAACAGAAACAGAAAATAAAGGTAGTTTGAAATTAATGAAAAAGAAAAGTAAAAAAAAAAAACAAACAACAACAAACACACAAACAACAATATACAGAAGAAGAGAAAAAATTAACTAATTGATTTTTTTCCAAAAATAATACTAACACATTTATTTTTTTTGAATTTTTTTTCAAACAATTCAACAAAAATAAACAAAACATTCAAAAAAAAACAGAAAAAAAAGATGAAACATATACAAGAAAAAAAAACACAAAAATACACAATGCATACATACACAATGCTTTTCTGTTTTTAATTTCAAAAATTTTATTTATTTCTTTATTTTATTTATTTATATTCTTCTTCATAACCTAATTCTGATTTACACCCTCCTCTCCACCATTTTTCGTATCCTTTTCAAAAAATATTTACAATATATTCACAATATTTATTTTTAGTTCTATATTTTCTTCCTGCTTTTACTTACATACATACACTATCAACTAAAAACTTAAAAAAAAAAGAAAAATAAAAAACAAAATACATTTCACATCCAAAATACATATCCGAAATATCACCAATACTCACCAACCCATATATATATTCGTAAACACCCCCATCCAGTAAACAGAAAATGTAGTTTTGTGTCTTGTTCTCTAAATGTTTCCTTTTGTAAATAAATTAATATTTTTATGTTTGTGTCGTCTCATAATTCTCGCCTTAAACAACTCGTAGCAATTCACCCGGTAAAACCGACATTAGTATATTGAAAACAAAAAAATTAATTGAAATATAATTTTTATTCAATTATTTATTCAAAAAAAAAACAAAAAAAAATTTATTGCCTAAAATTCTATAAATGTATTCGATGTTATGCACCTTTGAGAGATTCACACTTCACAGAGGGTCCAATATTACGAATCTGTACTAAATATAATATAATATACTAGTTTTAGTAAATTATATCTATATGTTATATACTAGCAATAGTTTATTTAGTTTTTTATTTTTTTTTATTTTTTATTTTTTTTTTATTTTTTTTTGTACCAAGTATATTTTTTAACAAATTCACTTATTGAACTCTCTGCGACTTGTGATTGTTGTTTTGATATTTGTTTTGCATAACATGAACAAGAAAAATGCTAAAAATTCTGTGCTTTTAGTCTATGACGCTCTCTATTATTATTTATTATTTTATTTTTATTATAAAAAAAAACACAACAAATAAAAAAAGTACGCAAATGCATGATTTATATTATTATTTTTTTGTTAAAAGAAAAAAAAACACAAAAAATTATTATTTTGTATTTGTTATTATTGTAAGTTATTTATTAAGTGTATTTATTTATTTGTTTTTGGCTTATTAAATATAATATTGTATGTTTATTCAGATGATTAATATAATAAAAGCTTTCAGGCTCTCACAACTTGGATACACAAAGCTTCACGCCAAAAGATTTTTTATAATAATAATAAATAATTTTTTTTTAGTAATTTAAGTTAAACTTTATTCGCAAATTATAGAAAAAAAATGTCCATCTAAAATCATTTCACAAAAAGAGGGTGTCTGTATCGCGGATACGGACAAATGACATGAATACGACTACAATGTTATCGCAAGATTGCTTAGAAGAACTTCAGGATACACTACGTTCAATGTTCTTCCATTTGGAGCTAGGATGTGAAGATTTTCAGATTTTCCAACTCTTGAACAAGCTATATACAGCTGACCGGGAAAAGACACTTATTTTGCAAAATTAGTCCGCCATATTGGCCCCACAACTTTGAATTTATAAGTTGTGATCATAGATTCGTTCATAGATCAGAATACGATTGGCCCCCTGATACCCACTTTCATTAAAATCGAAACACAATTGACAAGTTCAATTATATTTGTGCGTCCACTTTGAATTTCGGTCATATTTACGCGGACATTTTGAGTTTCGATAATCGGGCTTCGAGCGGCATCATGGGAGACCTTACCTTCATTGGAATGAGAACACAATGGACAAAATTAGTCCGCCATATTGGCGCGGTTATTTGAATTTATAAGCTCTGATCATAAATTTGTTATTTGCTACCTTAAAATACGCCAGCTTCCGATTTTCATTGGAATCGGAACACAATTGGCAAATTCGTCGTCCATATTGGCGCGGCCATTTTGAATTTATAAGTTTTGACCACAAATTCCTTATTTACGACATTAAAAACCCATATATAACCACTTTCATTAAACATAATTGGCAAATTCAAGAATATTTTGGCGGCCATTTTGAATTTCGGTCATATTTCGGCGGCCATTTTGAATTTCATTTTGAAAGTAAACAATAAAATTCTTTGATTCTTCATCTACATCGTCGTATATTTCTTTTTTCGATATAAAAAATAGTTGTTAAGCTGCAACTCAAAACTTTATGTCATAATTTCGTTATCATCGGGTTTTTGTCATGGAAGCAAATTTAAAGACGTATTCACGTCAAAAGCAAAAAATTAACACAGGTAACAAAATGTGTTAAACAAAATTATACATTGCTTTATTAATTTTATTAAGGTATATTTTTTCGATGTACCACACTGAACGCTAAACTAACAACGAAGATTGGATCAATAGGTCCACAACCATATTGCCTAGTGTTGGGTAGGATACGATTATAAAATGAGTTTTTAAGATGTGCCTATTTTTTCTTTTGAGCCAGTACAATGTAATACTTCAAATGAGGCGAGGTGCCATTGTAATGCCAAAATTACAAAAATAGGCAAATTAAAGAAAGAAAAAAAATACCACTGAAGAGATTTTTTTACGAGTTTGATTCTAATATGCATTAAACTGTCTCAGAGTAAGGAAGAAACCTCTGTCTCCACAATCTATATTCATATTTTCAATTCACCTCGCTTAATATCAAGTTGGAAATTTCACTGCCTCAAAAGAAGTAAGAAATGCCTCTCCAGTACGTATTTAAAACCTCACCTCGCCCCTAATTTCAAGTTGGAAATTTTACAGCCCCAAAAGAACTAAGAGGGAATAAATTCAAAGCTACGTATTTTCAATCACACCTCGCCTCATTTATTTCTCTCGATACACGCTCCTACCAGTAGGACATTACTTTTGAAGTAGGACATTATATTTGAATTAAAAAAATTGAGGCCTCAGCACAATTTACCATCGTGTAATAATGGACAAATGTACTGCCGGCTCAACTCTAATATTCCCATTAAAGCATACCTAAAAACAAACAAAGGCATTAGACCCAACACCTAATTTTCTTGAAGGCGCTTGAAACTCACAAATATTTTTAAAACACTTCTTGTTCTGCTTCTTTGATTAAGGTATCAGGTCCAAAAGATCTGCTAAATGGTACTATTTTATATATGTACTACAACCCCTATATTTTAAATTACCACGTCAAACCGCTTTAACAGATTTAGGTGTTTGCCTAACGTTTAAAGATCGTTTGCCTAACGTTTAAACAACAACGCTTCGGAGATCGATAGCAGCGTTCAGTAATCAGGTCAACCAATGTCTTGCGCTCAAAACTTTTTCGATCGCTTTGTGAAATTGGACAGGAATAAGTCGCTCGTGGACCTTCAGTGCTCGGTATGTGTCTTCAGAGTCAGTCCGATCGTCAAGAGCTCTCAAATAAGTGGGTGCTAATGCCCTGTCTGACTAGGACATCAGTACTTTTTTTGCACTCAAAATCCCTCTGACCTAAGACCGAAATTAAGTTATCTAACTGGACTGAGAATATCCAGCTCATCAAGGCCACGTTTGCAATCATAAACTAATTTAAACTTGGTCCTACTAGACTTTATCGCGATGATTGCCATTTGACTCTCTAAGAAGATCAAAACCATATAACCTTTAAAGTTTTCGCGATGTGCATGTCAGCGTAGCGCACATCTCTTCTTGAAATATAGTAGCCAGGGTATCCAAGCTGATTATTCTACTAAAGCTGGGCTGTCACCCAAGATCACCGTATCCAATACTATTCCCCTTTTCGGAATATCTTCTTTAATACTGGCAATTGTAGAGTGTTCTTGTCTACACGTGGTCATTTTTTTCCAGCCTCGGCACAGCAGTTATGGTAGGTTAAGTAGAATTTCCAACGCTGCCTTCGGCGAAGTGCCAATAGGCATTCGGCGATAGAAAAGTTAGCCATTCCTTGATACTTGCTTAATTTGGTTATGAAGCTATTAAACATGGTTCCATGGTAGATGCTACCAAACTTAGGTTCCGTATATTACCTACTTTATAATGATCCTATAGATCTCATAATTTGTAGATCCCTTTAAGCTACGGTAGGACTACAGTAAAGTTCTGACTGCATAGATCGGTTTGTTGGCACATAGTTCCAACAGTGTTGTGTTGCTATTAACACTTAGTCCTGTGCTTCAATTGGATACGAAAAAGTATTCGTTATTGAGAATCTCTAGAATTTTATTTACAGCAATGTCCCACATGAGCGGAAATATAACATTCTCCTGCAATTATTCAAGCCTTTATTGGCCAAATCTGAACCTAAAATCTATTCACTCACAAAAAAACCTTGTTTATACCTCGTCTAGTCCCAGATTGTGAAGGGCTATTTGAGTGGTGCTTAAATTCTTGTCGACAATTTTGTATATTGTCTTCAACAGAAAAGACGAGAATCTTATAGTCGTGAAGGATTTACCTCGGATGTAATCAGAACGACCTGGCTTGGGTAAAAACGCAATATTGACATTAATCCAGACATATGGGATATATCTTTGTCCGAAGGAAATCCTAAATAGTTTTCAGAATAAGGTAGTGATTAGGTCACAACAATACAATGGGATGAACGCCGTCTGCTCCAAGAGTAATTGTTTGGTTGAAACGACCGAGTCGTCTTCTCATAATCGCCATGCGTGAACGCTTCATTTGCTTCTCGCAATCTCGTGTTTCACAACAAAACGGAACTATTTTCTATCCAGAAAAAACTCCGCTCTCGTTTGAATAGTTAACACTACCACGAAAGTATGCTTGAAGTAGTAGTGTCAAGGTCTCTACCTAATAGAAAAACAAAAAACATGATTCTGCACCTTCTTGAAAATACTTTGAAAGGTTATAGAAAACAGAATATTTAAAATGAAAATATGATAGCATCTATTCATGATGAAAAATATTGTATTCATGGTGAAAAATATTGCTTTACTTAGTCGACACATCAGAGTCACAAAATGTTCAATAGCTTCCATCGTTTCTCAACCTTTTTTGTGTTGCGACCCCCTGAAAAGCCAAAAAATTAAGTAACAAATCTTGCGACCCCTCACTATAATATTGGTTGAAAGATAAAAATCCAAGCATTTGGAGCGATTTTCTCGGTAAGAAATCAAAAATTGAGTCTGATAGAGACGACAGGAAAAACAAACGTGTTTTATCGGGTTTCATCTTCTTCCGTCAAATCTGTCGAAAAATTGAGTTATTAAAGTCGATCCACACATATCCGTGACGGCACCGGCACCGATGCTTTCCGTGTCAGTGGCCACTGACATTCTTTACTTTTTAGTTTTGAAATTTGGACAGTGATCATGGAATTTAGCATGGAATATCTTGCTGCAATTGCATTGCTCTTAGACGAGGGGAAAGTAATGGAAAAGAGAGTCGGTTCATCCAATGTGGACTCTTCCGGAAGTGGAAGGAGAGTTCGCAACTTTATATAGTGAGCTGGTGGGCCACGACACTTCTACGAGATGAGCCAAAACGCATTTAGTGATTTGCTAAAAAAAAGTCGAGAAGTTAATCCACACGAGTCCGTACATAGTAGTAGGAGGATGAAGTAGATTTGGGCAGTCAAGCGACTTTACATCAAAACAATCTTTACTTTTATTACTTATACATGGGGAAATATTGTTATATTCCGAATAAAAGAAATCCTACAAAAAAATCGCACAAAAAGACTGCACAGGAACAAGTTTGAGTGTATTTCAAAAAAACTTTATCAAAATTTGTGTTGAATTCTTATAAAATTTTCCATTGAATTTAAAAAACATTTGTTTCACGTCCGTGATAAATTAAAAAATATCGGTAGCAACGTAATTTTTGCGGTTTTTGCGGACGTTTGAAGGGTACTGAGAACATCGGTACCTAACTGCGCCGGATGTGTGGGAATATGCTGCGCTTTTCCCAATTTGTCTTCATGGAATTACAAGGTGCCGATATATTTTTTCTCTGATGTCACAAGTACCTACTACACTGAAGTCGTCGTCACATCACGGATATGTGTGGAACCTTTCCGTGAAAATAATAATAATAATAATAATAATTGTATTTGCAGGAAAGTACACAAGATTTACTTTAATCGTGGTCAAATTGTTGGCTTTTGATTGGTTGTTATTGCGTGGTTAGCTTTATAATTTTAAAACACATTGTTTGTTCAAATTTTTTTTTTTGATAGATTGCGACCCCCTCTATGTCTAATGGCGACCCCCTTGGGGGTCGCGACCCACAGGTTGAGAACCCATGGAACCTGTTCACTTTTAAAGCATTATTTAACACTGCCTCGAAGCTAGTCTCCTACTTCTCCTATACTATATTGCTTTAACATTTACTTTGGTCCTTTGCATTTGATTTATTTATTTTACAATCAGTTCCTTTTTCTAAAAAATAATAATTTAAATTAATAACAATTCACAATAATAAACCAATTTTTTTCTAAAATTTGCGAATAAAGTCCACTTTTTTATACAAAATAACCATTAATTTTCAGGATAAAGCTTTTTACATTTTTCCAGCAAATATTACTAATACCTGCACAAAAAATATTGTTTTATTTTTAATTATAGTATTATTGCTAAATGTTTAATTAATTTTCTAACAGATTTAAGGGAAAAAACTTTACAATTTCGTCACAGAGCATTTTCTGGTAATGTAAGGTTGTGGCATGAAATGAACATAACATTTCTTTGCTGGAAAAAAGACTTGTTGGAATTAATAAAATTCTTCTGGTTTTGTTTGATTAAATTTACGCTAAGGATGATAAAATATAGTAGTTTTCGAGTTTGTTCATAAAAATTAGAGATTGAAGTTGACATACAAATGCATTACGTAGCATTTTGATTCAGATTTCAGCTACTTCACTACATTGTTAAGTTGGTTGATAGATTCGACGTTTTACGGTTCAAATAACCCCAAAGTAATATGTTACAAGCTGCAAAACAAGCCGTTGATAATGTTCATGCTTACTGTCTCAAGTGTGGCTAGTAGTTCCGTCTTGTTGAAAACTGTTTGCCTTGTCTTGCTAACATGGTACTGACACAGTTGTGGAGTAAGAAAGTTTTTCAATATAATGGACAGATGAAAATGGAATTCATCAGTCATCCGAAAAATTATGGATACTGTCATCGTCTTGTTCTACCAGATTCAAGGCTCTTCGGGTACCATAATCATAATTCGCAATATTGAAGGCCTGAATGATTTAATTTTAATCCGTGTGGTAGTGAATATAAGATCATTGTGAAAAATTAGTATTTTAGTAGCTCTACCAGAAATGTGAAGCCGAGCAACATGAACATTTCGTGAATGAGAATTTTACATGCTCGTCGTTTTCAGGAGTTCGTACTGGTTTTCTTCTTCCAGACTTCTTCCTTGATCATGATTAAGTCTCTTAACAGTTTTAAGTCCAGGTAAAATGAGCTTGGAAAGCCCCATACAGACAATCGTAATTGATAAAACGCCTTGAGAGCTGATGCCTTTTATTGACTAGAACTTTACTTTACCTTCATCATCATCATTGGCGCTACAGCCCTCTGTGAGCCTTGGCCTCCTTAAGAATTTTCTTCCAACGTTCTCGGTCCTGCGTCTCTCTCCCAGTTGATAATCCCAATTGTGCGTGTAAGTCCATTTCGATGTCGTATTTGTATCTTTTCCTAGGTCTCCCTTGTGACCTTCTTCCCTCTGGCGTTTGGAGGAGCAGGATTTTTGGGGGCGCTTCTTTCGGCATTCTCATTATATGTCCTATCCAGCATAGGCGTGATATCTTGATGCTTTTGATTATGTCTGGTTCTTTTTATATTTGGTACAACTCGTGGTTGTATCTTCTTCTCCAGACTCCCTCTTCATTTACTGCGCCTGTGATCCTGCGGAGAATTTTTCTTTCGCAACTTCCGAGGATCTGCTCGTCATGCCTAGTAAGCGTCCATGCTTCCGATCCGTACATCAATACTGGTTTTATCACTGTTTTATATAACTTGAATTTTATACTCCTGCTTATTCTTTTAGACTTGAAATATTTCAACATACTGTAGTATGTTTTTTTCGCTAGCAGTATTCTTCTTTTAATTTCCGCAGTAATGTTGTTATCTTTATTAATTTGCGTTCCTAGATAGATGAACTCGCTTACGGATTCTATGTTATATCTTTACCTTACCCGTGAATATTCGAACATGGTGAGTGGTGACTTATGGTAAGTAATCAATTTTCTAACATGGTAGATTAACTTCTGGTTCGACCGGTAGCTACCATGGTGAATTCTCGAAAGTGCCCATTGTAGTTGTAGAACGGTGACTTCGGCCAGCGAACAGACTATTCACGCTTATGATTACAGACGACAGCAAGAAAACTGGAAAGGGCATTGCTTTGAAAACAGAAGAACAAAAATAAAGAATGATATCTTCTCTTTATTTCTTCTTTTAGCGTTACATCCCTGGGTGGGATTTCGCCTTCGGCACGAGCTGCCTACACGCTGCTCGGTCCATCGCCATTTGTCTCCAGTTTGTGACACTCAACCTCCGTATGTCACTTGGTCGTATCATCTATCCATCTTGTTCTTGGCCTACCTCTTGCCCTCACCCCTTCTGGGTTGCCATTGAATGTTCTCTTTCGTTTCCTTGATTCATCCATCCTTATTAAATGCCCCAGCCATCTTATTTTTTGGGCCTTGGCAAAACGCACTACGTCTTCGTTCTCAAGAACTGCGTTGAATTCTTCGTTGGTACGCCTCAGAACTATTCCATTTTCTAACCGCGCGCCATAAATTCTCCTAATTATTTTCCTTTCGAAGACTCTCGGATTTTTTTCATCGGCTGCGGTTAGTGTCCAAATTTCACATCCGTACGTTACGTTTTCAGGTTTTTGGATAAGAGTTTTGATTGTATAATGTTTTGTGTGCAAAATAGCAAGAGTTGCCTGCTTTAATTCTATTCTGAATGCAGTGGTGCATGCTATTGTCATTCCTCAGGAGTATGCCGAGGTATTTAAAGTGCTCGACTCCCTCGAAATTATAGTCGGCAATTGTTAAGTTGTGTGGGCTTCTGCTGTTTCTGGACATTCTCATATGTTTTGTTATCAGTTATTTCAAGCCCAACCTCTTTTGCTTTTGATTCCAAAGTCACAAACGTTTCAACCATACTGCGGTATGAATTCGCCATTATCGCCAAGACATCTGCGTACCCTATTATCTGACATGACCTAGTGAATATATTGCCACCATTTTCTAGGTCCCCTATGACATGTTGGAGAGCGATGTTAAAGAGTAGCGCAGATAGCGCATCACCTTGTCTAACACCATTGTTGATGCTAAATTCATCTGACATATTTCCTTGAATTAGTACTTTTGCTCTTGACCCGCTCATCGTCATCATAGCTTTACTAATTTTTTGGGCACTCCTTGCGCTACCAATGCTTCTTGCAATTTTACCCGCTTGATGCTATCAAAAGCTTGCCTGAAGTCGATAAATAGTAAGTGAAGGTCTTTATTGTACTCGTAGCTTTTCTCCATGCTATGTCTTAGTGCAAATATTTTATCAATTGTGGACCTTCCGCTTATATTTTATCCCCTTTTTTGTGTATGGGGCATATCAGTCCTAAATTCCACTCATTTGGCATTCTCACCTCCTGCCAAATTTTAACCATAAGACTGACTAGTTTCCATATTAAAATTTCAGCTCCATTTTTAATAAGTTCCGCTGTAATTGTGTCATTCCCAGGCGCTTTTCCATTTTTCATTTTATGTATTACAATTTCTATCTCTTCAATTGTCGGCGTTTCTACTACAGGTTCCACTGCCATAAAATCTCATTCCATTTCTTGGTTACTATCTTGCATATTTGGTATATTTAAAAGTTCCTCGAAGTGTTGTGCCCATCTTCGGAGAACTTCGCCTTCTTCCGATAGTAGGAATCCGTTTTTGTCCTTACATTTATTTAGTCTTGGTTGATATTCGCTTATTTCTCTTTTGATTGGTTTATATATTTCCTTGGTGTTATTATTTCTATATACTCGTACATTTTGGATTTCTAGGATTCTTTTCTTCATAGCTTCTTTTCTTTCCCTTTTACAGAGTTTTATGGCCTTGTATTTATTTGCAGCATCTTTGCCCTCGCTTCGTTCTTCAACGGCACTCCGTGTCAAACCAGTCTGCGTTTCTTCTGATGGTTTCTATGCCAATTGTTTCGCATGCTGTTTGCGGCGCAATTGCGGTCTTTATCAAGCTGGTGACATATACAAGCGCACATGCATTGCATTCAGCGGCTTCCTGATATGCGGAGATTTTCCACTGACACATAATTGCATGGTGGCGTTCCGTCCCGGCTCTCACAGATAGCTCAAAAATCAGAGTAACGAGTCGCATGTGTTTGTTGTGTATGCTTGTGTGTCCTATGTCGAATGCGGCAATGCAGAAAAAGTTGAAAGTAGCCCGACATTTGCGTGGCATGCGGAACATTCACGGAATATTTCGTCAGGTCGCATTTGAATACACACACTTCTATATTATCTGTCAACGAATGCAACCAAGACCCTCGTAAGTACAGGCCTGGAAGCAGACAGGCCAACTAATACTAACATAGCTGAAAAGTGGCCAAAAATTTCTGACAGTTGTGGAATTAACATGGCCGAAGCCATAAGAAGCAATTTTTTAAGTTTGTTTTTGCACTAAAAAGTGGTAAAATATTGCATATTTTCACTTTTTGGTGCACATGGATTATCAGTGATTAGTGCTTTAGTGATTTAATAAAAAAAATTAAAATGAAGTGAGTGGTTAAGTGTATTTTAAGAGTGTTAAGGGTACCCCCCCCTTTCTCGGTTTGCAATTTCTGCGATATTCAATTGGCTGGCAAATAAGCAAAAATCAATTTCTGAGGTTTTCATATTGTTACATATGTAATTCGAAACTTAAAATACAAGAAGTAATTTTGATAACAATTTTTCATGAACATTTAAGCAACATTTTTTTTATAAATAAAAAGTCCTCTTTTTTGCTGGCGGGCGCGATTGCAAATCACTGGATTGTCTGAAATCAAAAATTTAAACGGAATTAGATAAAATACATAATTATCTAGTAAATGAACTATTCTTTATCATTTCTGGCAAAAATTAACAAAATGGTGGACCTTTGAATGTATTTTTTCGAAAATTCAACGTTTTTTCATTGAAAATCTAGCTGAAAATTTTAGAAAATCTTGATGAAAATTTTAGAAAATCTTGATGAATCTTCTTCATAGTAGTTCGATTTCTAGATATTGATGTGAAGAACAACATATTAAAATTTCAGACCGATCGGTTGAATAGTTTTTAAGTTACAAGGTCCGCCAATCGTAAAAACACTGTTTCGAGAAAAACGCGTTTAAAGTTTATTGAAGCAATATTTCGTGTATAAAATCAACTGTCCAACTGTACTGTCCAACGGCTGTAAAACCAAAAGTATTTTCAATTTTGACTTGAAATTTTCAGGGAACATTTCTAAAGATATAATGATTCGAATAAGACAATAAAAAAAAATCGATTTTTCGAAACCGAGAAAGGGGGGGGTACCCTTAATTGATTAGGTAACCATTTTTGTTTACATTCGCGGTGGTTTTTTCGTGTTAATTTAGGGAAAAAATGTTGAATTTGTGTAGTAACATAATAAAAAGTGCTTTTTAAGTGATTAAAGATTATTATAGGATAGTTATTAAAAACATAAGTGCAGAAAAATGTGAAGGAAAAGTGAAAAAGTTATTGTTATTCATGTTGTGTGGTAGTACTTGCACTTATGTTTTTAATAACTCTTCTATAATAATTTTTAACTACTTGAAATTCACTTTTAATTCCATTACTACACAAATTCAACACCTTTTCCCTAAATTAACACGAAAAACCACCGCGATTGTAAACAAAAATGGTCACCTAATCAATTAACACTCTTAAAATACACTTAACCACTAATTTTTTTTAATTTATGGACTCAGATCACTAAATAACTTATCACTGATAATCCGTGTGCACTAAAAAGTGATAAAATACAATATTTTACCACTTTTTATTCCAAAAGCAAAGTTAAAAAATTGTTTCGTACGGCTTCGGCCATGTTAATTCCACAACTGTCAGACGATTTTGGCCCCGCACAGACACAACCAAAAAGTCTGCTTCCAGGCCTGTACTTACGAGGGTCTTGATGCAACGCATGTGCGGTTGGATATGTCACTAGCTTCATGTTCCACTCTTCGTCTATGTCCATGTTGGCATTTTGGGTGTCTGTTTCTTCCAGTTTATTCCAAAGCGTCTGTTTGTACTGTAGTTGGTTGTTCAGATCTTGTAATTTCTTAGTAATATATTTTCTTTTATGTAATCCTCTTCTTTTGGCAAGATTGGATATTCTTTGTCGTACCCTTATTTCTATTAAGAAGTGATCACTGTCACAATTTGCACCTCTCCGTGTGCGTACATCAATAATTGACGCTCTTCTGGCAGAAATTAGCGCGTGATCAATTTGGTTGACGATTTGTGAGCCTGGTACTTTCCATGTTCCATGCTTTTTATCTTAAGTGAGGCTTCACTTGCAAACTGGTATAGTCGCAGTCCATTTTCATTCGTTTGTTCATCTAATGAATATTTCCCGCTATGGTTTGATTGTGCTGCTCTCTCCCGATTTTTGCGTTGAAATCCCCCAATACTGTGAGAGTATCATATAGGTTTACTTTCTCGCATACATCCGACAGTTGTTCATATAATATATCCTTTTCTTCTTCATCGCTGTCCTCTGTAGGAGCATACGCTGATATTAAGGTGATGCTTGAACATTTTCCTTTTAAGCCTAATCGTACATATCCTGCTATTTATGATGATTTATAATGATATCTAGGTGGGGAAAAATGGAAAGATTAAGCACCAAGCTCCTGCGGGGAATCAAACCTCCCAACCTATAGATAGTAAATGCCTTAACCCCTACACTACCGATGTCAACAACATGTAATACACTTTTACTAAAGTTTAACAAAATTATAGTGATTGTAAGATTAAAGTTTACTAGGTTATAACTTAATCAATATTAACTGTACTATTTTTTTCATTTAGGGTATTTTTTGGACAAAATTAAATTTTGAATGTAACAATGAACTTTGTTTTCAGGAGCCATGTTGGACATACATACATATACTCGTATAATGATATAAAAAAAATGAAATATATTTTTAAAATTATATTTTACTTTGCTTATGAACCGCTTTCTTGATATAATAATATTAAATAATTTTACTTAACAATATTATATGTATTTTCAGATAAAAAAGCTTTTATTATATTTACAACCTGGTATACATACAAATTTATTTAATTAATATTTTTTGCAATATATATAATTTCTCTATGTATTTGCAACAAAATTGAATAGCTTCATTACAATAATATAGGTACACTTAAATTTTTTATTTTTTGGAAAAATATATATATAAGTACTCGTATATTAAATATCCTGCATGTATTTGCGTACTAAAATCGATATAAATTCATAATTATTGCACGTTTTTTTGGAAATATTTGGAATATTCTCTTCAATCAGTAAATACCCAGCCGCAAAAATAAGGATACGTAATGGCAGTTAAACACAGTTTATATAACCTGTATAAAAAGGACGGTATAATTTTTTATTTATTATAATTAAATATTTATTATTATTAAATAAGCGCATGAGTGAATTTTAAACAAAAAAAAAACAAAACATTTTTTTCCCCAATAATTATGAAAGTTCTTCCATATATATATTATATGCTTTTTCGTACACAGATAAATGCCTTTTTTGGGCTTTAAAGTAATTAAACATTATTTTTTTTTGTATAAATTAGAAACACTACTGTATATGTATATGTGTGTGTGTAGTTAGAAATTTATTTAAGTATGTGAAATTGAATTTAAATGCCTATTGGATATTTGATTAAAATTTAATTAAAAAATACAACTACTACAACTACTAAAAAAAATAATAATAATAATAACAATAACCGATATGAAAAAAATTACCTCATTCCGAGAAGAATATAACCAAGATAAAATAGAAAAAATATATTTATTATATATATATATTTGTAAAAAGGCGATATATGAAAAAAGAAAAAAAAGTGAAAGAAATTTTTTTAATCAGTGATCAGTAAAAGGCTTTTTCTGTAACAATAAAAAAAAGAATAGAAACAATACAAAAGATGATGAATGATAATAATAATAATTCAAAAATCAAGAAGATATTTTAAAAACAACAAAAAAATATATATAATACAAAATGAAACAAATGCCAGTGGTGCTTTAAGCTATCTTTAATTTATTGATCTGTTTTTGTATATTTTTTCACATAAACGTATTTGTGGTAAGATACTTTCTTCTAAATTTAATTTTTAAAAAACCTTTCTCTGATTTAAATATTTTCTATATATGTTCAATATTTTTTTTCAATTGCAATGAAAAAAATAAAATATAAAACAAAAATATTTTGCCAGAGGAATTTTATACAAAAACTACTTTTGAAACGTATCTGGTGAAAATTTATTGTTGACAATGTTTTTTTTAATATTATATTCCAGTAAACAACTAAAACTATACCAAAAAAACAACAACAACAACATATAGATATGTTTCTACTAAACACAGCAAGGAACGACGTTTAATTTTTTTGGGGAAAGGAAAGAAACTACTTTCTCATATAAAAGGTCTTAATATACCAAATTATGAAAGAAAGAAAGTCAAAGCGACTCAGCTCTATCATACTCTCATCTTAAAAAATATTCTTTACCCATTTCATAACATGATATATCATCGTACATACATATATAAGTAGAATCCCAAGGTATTTATTTGGTCTACATTTTTACGCGGTAATTTTTTTAAAATAAAATTCATCAAAAACATCAAATTAGAATCAATGGATCATTCGATCAATGGAATGATCTAAAATATATCGTCTTCCGTGGTTTGGTAAAAGTTTTTGCCATATTTTGCTACGGTAAGTTTCATCTACTACTGTTGAGACTTAATCATCATTTTCAAAGAAAATCGTTTACAAATTTAAAAGACACCAAAAATAAAACCAGAAAAGACTACAGTAAGAGATCGATAAAAACCCGTAAGATCAAGATAGCCCGGAAGTTCTTAATTTTCAATAGTCCTTACCTTGTGAAAGTCTCCTTCTCGAGCGGAGCGCACCGTCTAAACCGTTCCTAAGTCTTCGTCTTCTTCTCTTCCTATTTCCAGTTGGGTTACTTCTAAATGCAACTTTTATGCTTCTTTTCTCGCTCTATCACTCCACATGATCTTGCTATCTTATCATGTGATACGAGAGCATAGCCATACAGTCGTAAACTTATTTCATAAGAGAGAAACGAGGAAAAAAGTCAAGGCACCGTAGGGCCCATTGTTGGAGATTTAATGAAGCCTTTAATCTGTGTCCAATCTGCTAATTCTTCCAATTCTTGATTCGTGTTAATTTGGTAGGTATATCATCTTTTCTGACTGGACCATACTATATACAGGGTGCGCCATCTAGACCTTCGGTATTCCAACATTGAATAACTCTGACAGTTTTTAGCCGATTTCAACAAATGTACACGATTCTGAAACGCAATTCAGTAGGTACCCTTTTAGCTATAAATAAATACACACCGAAAGACACAGCCGTAGCAAGCGTTACCGGCGTCCGAGGTCAGTGGAAAAAATTGCGCCTCCCACCCATTCGGTAGTATCCATGCTTTTCACAGATTCGCCAGACAACAATTAGAAATCCTCTACAGATCCCATTAACTTCTTAGACCTCATTGTCATTTAGTGGGTTATCAGAATATCAACTGCACTGTTTAAATCAATACGAAGCTTTTTGGTTTCAGGAATATTAGGATCATCATCTTCTCCTTCGTACGATTCCAATCTTTTTTTCTTTCTTGATCCTTCGCACGCATTTTCCATTTTCCGGTAATGTTTTAGCGCGTGATAAATTCGCTTGAAACTCAGTATCCTAAGGTGAATTGCTCAATCTCTTGATCAGATGTGCAGCTTTTTCCAAAGTTAAGGTTTTCATCTGTAAAGCTTTAGCGCCGACTGCACCAGTCAGACTAGCATGACTGGAACTGTCGGACGAGCAAGTGCCTCCCTCGCCACAGCCTTGCTACGCCACTGCCGAAAGAACGCGCTGAAATTCTAGCGCTTTACATTAAAAACAATCGTTCACTTGTGAAAACTGTTCCCGAGACACCTTGTGTCTAAAAACTATGATTTGAAGTGGTCATCACGTTCTCTGGATTTAAGGGCATCAGACTTTTTTCTGTGGGGCTATTTAAAAAAGGGTTATTTAAAAAGTTTTATGCCAGCAAGCCGAAGACCGTTGCCGAATAAACTAAGTACGAATAAGCTAACATACGAGCCGAAATGCTATAACACCAGAAATCTGGCCAATGTTATGCAGGATGTTCGAAAAAGAGCTGCTTTTTGCGTATCGAATGGACGTTCGTCATTTAATCGCATTGTATTCAAAAAATGATTTGAAATAAATGGTAGACAATATCCTAAATAAATCTTGCTCATTTGTCAAAATCGGCTAAAAAAAGCTGGTGTCTATATGGCGGATACGGACAAATGTGATACGTCTACAATGTTCTGAAAGAAATGGTTTTATTTTTTTTATGGTATCAAAAAGGTAGGAAATAAATAATAAAAAACAAATTGAAAAAACCTTGTTGATCAATTCTGAAGCGATTGCCTAGAGCTTCAGGATACACTATGTCATAGATTCGTTATTTGCTACCTTAAAAACCCAAATATACCGATTTTCATTGGAATCGAAACACAATTGGCAAAATTCGTCCGCCTTATTGGCCCCGCCATATTGAATCTAGAAGTTTTGATCAGAAATTCGTTATTTGCTACCTCCAAAACCCCTAGATACCGATTTTCATTGGAATCAGAATACAATTGGTCCCCTGATACCCACTTTCATTAAAATCGAAACACAATTGACAAATTCAATTATATTTGTGCGGCCACTTTGAATTTCGGTCATATTTACGCGGACATTTTGAATTTCGATAATCGGGCTTCGAGTGGCATCATGGGACACCTCCTCGCACCTTCTTTGGAATGAGAACGCAATTGACAAAACTCGTCCGCCATATTGGCGCGGCCATTTTGAATTTATAAGTTCTGATAATAAATTTTTTTTTGAGTCCTATAGTTCCAAATCGTGTCTTATCCAAAAAAATCAAAAATTGAGTTAGGTACACTGCTACAATCTATGACCAGTTCCTCAACTTTTTGAAATATCAGGGTGTTAAAAAAAATCTCTCCCTGCCCATTTTAATAAAACAAAACTTGGTATTTTTCCAAACTGTGTCTTATCCCATATAAATATGGAATATGAAACACAGTTTTTCCTCATTTCTGAAAAAGTAAGGAAAGTGGAAAAGATACGTTTTTGGAACTATAGGACTCATTTGCTAGCTTAAAAAACCCCAGCTGCCGATTTTCATTGGAATCGGAACACAATTGGCAAATTCGTCAGCCATATTGGTGCGGCCATTTTGAATATATAAGTTTTGACCACAAATTCGTTATTTACGATCTTAAAAACCCCTAGATAGCCCGTTTCATTAAACACAATTAGCAAATTCAAGCAAATTTCGGAGGCCATTTTGAATTTCAGCAAATTTAGAGACGTATTCACGTCGAAATGTCAGAGTTATTCCATGTTGAAATACCGAAGCTCTAGATGGCGCACCCCATATTTCTAGGGTACTATGTATTGTATATACTGCATCCTTTTCAAATTCGATTTGCAAATTTCGCGTGAGTTTTTTACATTAAAGAACCTTTAATAACACAAAGTAATCATTTCATTGGTTATTTCTGGGTGCAATGTCTGTGAGTAGGATTAATTTGAAATAATATCTATGTACCTTGTTTATGCGTAAGTCGAATTTCGGCTTAAGACAGAATCCAGCTTCGTATAAATAGTCTTTAGTCGAAATTCGGCTCAAGCTTAATTTATTTCAGCTTAAGACGAATTATTATGTGTATGTGTGAGGAACTCTCAAAACGGCTGATTTTGGCCTTACATTACATTAGAACGTAAATTTTAAATTGTCTGAGAGAGAATCCGAATCTGTTTGTACAGGCAATTCGTCTTACACCGATTTTAAGCTTAAAACCGTCTTACACATAAACAAGGTAATAGTCTATATAATTTAAGAATAAGTAGAGTAGATTTATAATTGCAACTAACTGCTAACTATTTCTACTCATTACTGCTTGTTACGCAAACAATTGTCTAAAGTGGATATTCATAGATTCGTTTTTTCTATACAGGGTATATTTGTGGAGTTTACAAAGCGGTTGATAGATTTTGGTTAGACCAACAAAAATCGTATGGATGCAGACGGAGGGGGGTAGGGGGAATCGTAACGGTTTAGCGGCTAGGGCCCGTTGAAGTTTTTTTGATCGAGTTTTAGATATCACCAGGTGCAAAATTTTCATAGGTGCAAAATGCTGCACTTGCACCGGGCGCAATTGGACAGGGGCACAATCTCTGAAATGAGGATGTAAAAAAAAATTTAAATCTTTGAAACCCAGCTTGAAAAATCTTTCCCTGACTTCATTTTCATATACTAAAGGAATTCACTTTTATTACCACGATACAGGGTCCCAAACATATTTCATATAGAATTCCGCGTTATAAATAAAAGAAAACTTAATCCAAATTATTACAGGTCAATTAAAAATGGTGAGTTAGTTAATAGGTCTTGGTTGGTTTATTAAATTTCAAAAAATTCCATCTTTTGCTTTTGCTGTAATCTTGTTTCGGTTTTTTCCATTGTCCTTCACTGCGATCAAAAAATTAACAGCTGATGGGCGCAATATGGCATACTGCACCTGTATTTTTGTAACCTTATAATTTATTTTCATGAATAAGGTAGCAGTGTACGCAGAATGTCATGAATAAGATACCAGTGTACGCAGAATACTCCCACCTTATTATTATGAAAGTGGCCGTGACGTCCTAACAACTTTCAAAATTATGAGTCGTCAAAATTTTGGTTTTTTTTGGAGTTTACTCCTTAAGAAACGTTTCATATATAGAGCACGGTATGAAAAATAGATGGGTAGTAAAATCGAAGTGTTAACAAAAAAAACCGTTAACAAAAAAAAACCTTCTACTTGATTTTGACCCACTTCCACATAACCGATCAACTTCAAATTTTGCACATATGCTCGCGTGGAACTACAATCAGACGATTTTGTAAAAAAATCAAGATGGCGGTTCCAAAATGGCAGCCGATTTTGCATTTGTTATCCCGACCCACGACATTGGTATCAAATGAAAGGGCATGACAGGTAGAATACAATTAGTGGTGCAGCGTCATTCCAAATTCAAAATGGCGCCAACTCAAAATGGCGGAAGACATATAATAGACTAAAAAATAGAAAATTTAACCGATCAAGTTCAAATTTTGCACATATGCGTTGTTTGCTTGACAATCTGACCATTTTGTACAAAAATCAAGATGGCGGCCGATTTTTGTATTTGTGTTCCTGACCCCGACATGGGAATCAAATGAAAGGACATCATAGGTAGAATACAATTAGCGGTGTAGCGTCATTCCAAATTCAAAATGGCGGCCAACAAAAATGGCCGAAGAGATATTATAATAGACTAAAAATTAGAAAATATATCCGATCAAGTTCAAATTTTGCACATAATGCGTAGTTTGCTTGACAATGCAGCGTGACCATTTCGTAAAAAATAAAGATGGCGATTCCAAGATGGCGCCCGATTTTTGCATTAGTGTTCGCCGACCCCCGACATGGGTAGCAAATGAACGGGTATGACAGTTAGAATACAATTAGCTGTGTGCCGTCATTCCAAATTCTTTACGGCGGCCAAGACAAAATGACGGAAGAATATCTACATATAATATACCTTGTTTATGCGTAAGACGGTTTTAAGCTTAAAATCGGCTTAAGACGAATTGCTTGTATAAACAGATTCGGATTCTCTCTCAAACAATTGAAAATTTACGTTCTATATTACGCATTAACATAACCTTAATAACTAACCGGAATAGAGTGAAATTATTCTTTTAATGTAAGACCAAAATCAGCCGTTTTGAGAACTCCTTACACATACACAACTTAATTCGTCTTAAGCTGAAATAAATTAAGCTTGAGACGAATTTCGACTCAAGACTGTTTATACGGAGCCGGATTCTATCTTAAGCCGAAATTCGGCTTACGCATAAACAAGGTAATAGACTAAAAAGCAGAGAATATAACTGATCAACTTCAAATTTTGCACATGCGCATAGTTCGCCTGACAATGCATTCCGACCATTTTGTAAAAAAATCAAGACGACAGCTCTAAAATGGCTGCCGATTTTTGCAATTGTGCTCCCCGACCTACCGACATGGGTATCAAATGGAAGAGTATGACAGGTAGAATACAATTAGCTGTGTGGCGTCATTCCAAATTCAAAATGGCGGATTACCTTTTTCTTCACACCCCCTCAGTATAGTTAGCAAATGAAAGGGTATGACGATAATAATACATCTGTGGGACGTCATTTTAAATCTAATACGGCAGCCACCGCAAAATGGCGGAAGACATATGAGAGACTAAGCCTGATGGTACACGAGTCAATTCTTAGATCAATTGGAACTGCCAGTTGTCAGTTCTATGACCGAGAGAGGGATCGGGGTGAGTCTTGTGGGGTTGAGGCAGACTAGAAACGATTTCTATTTTTAATGCAATTGCATGAAAAATGTGTATGTATGTGTAACTATCAAGCACATCTGGTCGGGAACTTTTAGAAAATGTTTGCCATTCAGTCACATTTCGGAGGTTGAATAGGTACATTTGTCTTTCCATATCCATTTTATTTAGATTTTCTAATCTTTGTAAACAATGAACACACAATTCAATTTCACAATATCCTTTAATTAAAATCATATGCTTTTTGACATATCACCAATACACATAAAAGTACGTTATTTTACACAAGAAATTGACTGTAATGAATTGATTCGTGTATCCCCTTCACTCAATAAACTGACAGTTTTGACGTAGGAATTGAGTGAATGAATTGACTCGTGTACCATCAGGCTAAGAAGTAGAAAATAAAATTTATGTAATATATTTTACCAAATCAATATAAATAAATATATGGGTTCATTTTCTTCCTCTGCCTATTGTATATATTTTAAGGCAATCGTTTTTCAGGAGTAAACTCCAGTCACGCGTCGGAGCTGACACGCACTTTTTTTATTTTTTTAACTTACTTTGGAGTTTTTATATGACAGTTTTAAGCTCACGTCATGGTGTTTTATCCAGTAGAAATTTTTGGCGCAGTGACAAAATATAGATTTTAGGTTAATAATAAATATTGAAGTATTTGGCAATGAACACGTGGATCTCTCGAATGTTTCGGAAATACTGACTGCGGAAGATTGTTCCACAGTCGAGCTGTTCTATTTGTGAACGACTTTCTTGACTATAGCATATATGAAAAGGGAAGCTGTAGACAGTTAGGATAACCCAAGGAGACTTATCTGGTGTTGCGGGTATACCATTGCCATATAGTGTTTTGCTTAGTTTTTTTAAGGTCATACAGTTCTATTAATTCAAATAGTAGTTAGGGTGAAAGCTAAACTTTTTTCCATTCAATTAAGATCTTTTTATCCCGAATTCAGAGTGGTGGACTTTTTTATTCTAACTAGTACTGGTTACATGATTATTCAAGCTGTATCAATTTTATATCGACTATATTGAAATACAATTCTTATTTTGTTTTTAAGCCAGTTTACTTAAACCTAGTAAAAGAAATGTTATAGAAGGAGTTAAACGTAGCCCAAGACTCAATTTGTTGCAGCTGATTCGACATAAAATACCATTGGCCTTCGGTGTCTTGTACACTTTACATTTCCTTTCTAGACTTGTATTTTATTAATTTTTTCCGATGTTATTATTTTGAAAATTAATATTAAAAATAATTTTGTTAAAAAAATCATAAATATCACTTTTTTAGAACAATGCCTCAATTAAAACTACTTTGATTACACGTACATACGTGGTCTGCAACAAATCCAACGTATAAAAAAAACACTTCGCATTGTTATTAGCACCCAAAAGATACACGGAGATATTAGTGGTTAGATGTGATTTGAAAAAAACTCATTTAAAACTATCGTATGTATTGTCCTTTATTTATTATAGCCATATTTCGGATAGGTTATTTGATCATACTCTAGCACTAAAATCCGTGGTTGTTTTTTGAATTTCTGTTTGGAGCCTACTGTTTACTATTTATATATTGGAATACTCTACATTTTTAAAGTACGCTATTAATGGCCTGGTTAGATATGTTTTTTCCATTAAATTACGCAAATCAAAAAAGTTTAGCTTCGATTGATTTTTTTCTTAAAAATGAATGTTCAGCAAGCCGCAGTAGTCCAGCTACTAGAATATGTCGTGCTATTTAAAACCGTATAAAATGAGGTTCAAGCTAAGTATAAAAATGTTGGTTTAAGTACTGAAAAATATTTCAAAGCATCTATGCTTTTTTATTAAATATATCCTGCTATATTTTTCAACGCGGATTTGAAGCGTAGACATTTCAATACTTTTTAGTGTTAATTTCTCAATTTTGTCATCACTGCTGTTTTATTTATTTATTTAGCCAAACAAGGCACACTTAAACTGAAATACAGAGTAGTACAATACTGTCCTCAGTATAGACTTGATTTACAGCTTATAATATTCAAAAGAACAAATCTTGAAAATCCATCCATCCAAATCAATTTCAACTGAGAATGGCCAAATCATTTTCGAATAAGTATTCAACGACCATGTTTCTAGTTCATTCCGCAATCCCATCAAATCAACTCCTCTCGCTCCAATCTCTATGCAGAATACTGATCTTTGGACGTAGTATATCTTCTACTTTATATTGGGAATTTTTCACATTTCGCGGCTTCATGAATGTTGCTTCGTCAATATTTGAAGTACATACAGTGGTGTAGCGTGAGTGTCAGCCGCCCGGGGCGGAAGAAAATTTTGCCGCCCTCTTATTTAGGTATTTCAATTTAAAAGAATATAAAATACAATAATTCTAAAGAACTTTTCGTCAAGAACAGGCATCATAATTATGTATTGCACAGGTTACAAATAAAAAAAGCATTAATGATTTTCTACTCAAAACTTCTAACGCGTTTATCTCAAAACTCTATTGTTCAAGTTGGCCGGACGCATAACTCAGGCAATTTTTAACCGATTCACTTGAAATTTTGAATGTATCTTTAGAAATACATTGTCTATGGAAGTACGTAGGATTTGTTTTATGTTGCTTAGTTCATTTGTTATTACCAATTTTCTGACGATTTTCTAGGCAAATTTCCCACTTTTCACTTTAGAAATGCACCATTTGGCCAAAATCAATATATCGAAAAAATCCGACGTACTTCAATAGACAATGTATTTCTAACGATCCATTCAATATTTCAAGTGAATCTGTCTAAAATTGCTTAGGTTATGTTTCCGGTCGTGGACCCTGGAAAAACGGAGACGTCATCGCAAAAACGCTGCACAGCCGCCATTTTGAAATGAATCGCTTCAAAAAAAATAATTTTATACAGCCACTGATATGTATGATAAATACCCTTTTTTGTAACCTAGAATTATGTATTTTGTAGTTTTTCTGAAAAAAAATCCCCAAAAAACCGAAGTCGTTCCAGCTTGAAGTCCTGCTCATCAATTTTGAAAGATGCGTAGTCTAGATTACATTTAGTGTTGTCCGAATCTAGTAATATAGCCGGCGTTAGATAAGCAAATTTATCCGCCAAATTCTGTAGCTGCTGAAAACGCTCACGAATTTCTACAATGATTCTATCTAACGAAGAAAACAGCTTCCGTCTCAACTCATTTTTACAAGACAAGTTAGCATCTCTGGTTCGGTCAAGTAAGCAAGTCAGTACAGACGGTGTTGCCAGTCGCTACAATGAGCGAGATGTCATTATTAAACATTCATTCCCGGTTTCATCACAATAATAAGTTATGAAAAATTCCGTGCTCATTTCGATCGGTCCGAATCGTAAGTGCGACAAAAATAATATTTACAAGATATTATTATTATTTATTGTGAAATTTTGCCACGCCCTAAAAGTGCCGCCCCTGCCGCCACTACTACGCTACGCCACTGAGTGCATACTCAACATGTGTTGACATGAATAGAAAACTTGTTGTGTCTGACGTACCCAACAATGTGAAAATACGCCTCGTCACTAAACACCACGTTACCTAGCCATACAAGAATATAAAATCGTTCCGAAATGAGCCTCGTATAAATTTCTCTTTCTATAAAATCATCCGCTTTCAATTTTTGAAAAATTTGCGGCTTGTACGGACGGAAATCTTGTGAACAGATTTGCATGGATTTCGAAAAATTTCGTCCCTCACTCGATTCACGATATCTAGAGTCGTTACAGAATTTGAAGAACAAGACCCGAGGCATATTTCCAACTAAACCTGTCTCTCTGAACTTCTGTAAGCCCATATTAACTACACATTTTGGTATGTAAGAAATATTTACTATGAAAAAGCAACTGACTCCTGAAATCCTATCTATCCCGATTATTTTGAACATCACAACTAGCTGACAAAGAATATTAAATGCCTTTTCAATAACTTTTGGTAAATAGGTAAGCAAATATCTCCATTGATGACTAGGTATGGCGACGATTGAGCATGGGAACCAAACTGTCAGTGGGGAGATTGTGACCAAACAACCATGTGTAAACTTCATTTCACTTAAAATTCAGCTCGTAAGATGGCTTATTTTCTCGTTTTAATGCCACTCTTTTATCTCTTAAATTCCTGGGCTACTGTATAAACCTTACATACAACGATGATGTCTCTACTTTTATTCCTAAGAATTTTTGTTTTCAGGTCTATTACAAATTACTTTTTATCCTAGAACAAAACTGGCAGTTATCATTACGTTTTTTTCTAAACAAAAAATTCTACGTCACTAATATCAAATTAAAAATCTATACTTAATTTTCATTTTTGATTTATTTAAAAAATATCTTTTTCACTATTTTTTGTTTTCTTTTAAACACACTTTCGCATACTTATATTTCTGTGTCATAATATGTCATGATTGTGTCTTGAATCAATGTTTTTTAAAAGCTTGAACTAACCAAAAACCACATTCTTCTGGCAAAATATATACAAAAAAAAAAGAAATTTTCTTGCTTCCACACAAAAATGTCAATGAATTACTGTATTATCCTCCAAATCCTCTAAATATATCTAATGTGTACATAAAAGCAAAAATTACTTAAAAAAATCACAAAAGCCTTTTAACAAAAACTCATCTAAGAAAATTTCTGTAAATTTTTATAAAACAAAAATCGATTAGACGGAAGACGACACGGTTGAAGTACGATCCGCCATATACAAAGAAGCCAATTGCAAAAGCGTACGGAGGAGCCGGCACCACTGCCAATCACCATTCGGTCGAGGAGGTCTCACTAGACGGTTCCAGCAAATTGATGGCCTACGGGAATCAAACAGGATTCAGGTAATTAAAATCTCATTGCACCCGTAAATGATATTATTTATTTACGAGAAATTGTTGCTAATTATATCAACTATAAATTTTGTTATGACACGGTATCAGCTATGCGCGCGTATATATGTATGTGTGCAATTTAGGGATTCATTTCCCCATAACATATTTTGGAAAAGCACATACATACATACATATATATATATTAAAATTTATTATGAGATAAATTTGTTGGCATTTTACACTTTAATCGAAATTCGATTGAGCCAAATGCGATTGGATACCGGAAATTAATGTTTACGTGGATTATGAGCCTAATTATATCTCATATAAGTAAATATATATTCTGTGTCAAGTCGAGAGCTACCTTCTAACGCATATATAAAAGCCATACATACAAATTTTATTGTCATCAACAAAAATTTTGAAGCGTTTTAAACTTATAGTAATCGGAAATTGTGAGATGTGTGTTAATTAAATTTATTAATTAATTTATAATTTCTCGTTTTCATTAGAAAACTGAATTAATTTGGAATAAATAACAAAAATAAAACGTATAGAAGTCATCTTGTTTTGTAAGTAAATGTCCAAACATGTTGTTCTCATTAAACTGTATATATAAAAGGTATAAGGCCTTATTAGAAATTTAGAAATTTGCGTAGTATTATTTGTGTTTCAGATTTCATGTTAAGGTATATGCCTTGTTAAAGTATAGCGTATGACTTTAAAATATGTCAAAAAAAAACCTTTCTTAAATTGCACACAAATAATAATAAAATTTCGCGCAGTATGTTGAGAAAAAAATTGGGTTTCCCAAACCTTCAATGATGGTCTTCGAAATTCTCTGAATTAGACATAGCAAGGGATACGGAATCGGTGGAGAGTACTCGATTAAATACTCATGAGTAGAATCGAAAGAAAATTACTCAATGAATACTTTTTTTTTACTCGTTCCTTGAGAATCGATGAGTACTTTTTTGACATTTCTGCAAACTGCCTTAGCGTATGAATTACTCGATTTTCGGCTGCTACAGATTACAAATGCTTATGTAGCTTACATCGCGAGTAAAAACACGTATAGCGAACAAATGCTATAAAAATGCACCCGATAAAGTTATGCACGCCTCTGTTACAGATTCTACTCAACCATTTCAAATTCGAGTGTCGCTTCACCAAGCGGTCCCCCAACTAAGTGCTAACCACGTCCAATACTGCTGCGCAATCGAACAAGAACCAATCTACTGAGTATTCTTGATGGCACTCTTTATAGTCACCAAGTCTATTGCCAATTTGTGTCGTCCTATACAATTGTTTAAAGCCCCAATTTTGCTCCATTCAATTTAAAAAAATGTGAGCGCACTGTGCTTCCTTTGGACTATTCCATTCGAACCTGTAGCGGGCTGCATTTGGAAAAGCAGAATTTTTACTCAGGGGTATCGAGCCTGTTTCGGGGTGCCATGCAGGCGTTTTGACACTGTGTGTGTCTGTTTCAGGCTAAGAACGGGCGAGTTTGCTTTTTACTCAGGATGGGATATAAATTCAAACCTTTAGAAGCTCGTTTACACCCCAAAACGCAAATTGGAACTCCTTTATCGCACAGAAATTTGAATGTATTTTTCTCTGTCTGAAATCTACGGTCTTGACACAGAGAGTACAGCATACAAATATCTGTGCTATAAAAAAGCTCCAATTTGAATTTGGGATGTTTTGTCTGCTTCAATTAAGTAGAGTTTAAGGCCCTTAAACGTCTCTAAACTCACCTTAATTGAGGCAGAACAATATATATATGTGCAAAGCGTTTATATGTAAATTATTCACAACTGACATAAACTTGGAGTTAGCTTGAATTCGGCCTTGAACTCGATTCCACCCTATAAGTACGGATCTGAGTAAAAGTACTCACTCAAAAGTATCAGGTTTTGATATGAGTAGAATCGAAAGCCAAAAACTCATATGAGTAAAGAATCGAGTACCGATTCCGTATCCCTAGACATAGTAGACAGAGTTCTTCAACAGGAGGTGTCAATTTAGATCAACATAAAAGCGCAATTGATGATATTTTTATTTTAATCTAAAGTTCAAACTCTAAGGTTAATAATGGAACACAATATCTGCCAAATGCCCGCCTCGGCTCTTACAAATGGATATTCTTTTGATGAAATTTTTCATCATGTTTTCAAATAATATCAGCTGTACTTCGCCAGCTCTTATATTGTCTTTGAGTGCTTGAATGGTTGCTGGAGTATTGGCATAGGCTTTAGCTTTAAAGTAGCCCTAGTCCTGTTAAATCACACGGTGGTGGCGGCCAATTAAAGTCTCCATTTCGAGAAATCACACGTCCAGGAAATTTTTCACGCAATATAGCCATTGTTTAAAGAGCTATGTAGCAGGTGGCGCTGTCATGCTAAAAATAAGCGTCGTCCACATCTGTAGCATCAATTTTATCTAAGTCAGTTGAAATCGTTCGATAACTCAATCCATACACTGTAACGGTCGATCCAGCAGCATTTTCAAAAAAAAACTATGGCCCACTAACAACGTCAGACCAAAAACCACACCAAAGTGTCACTCATTGTGTTTGTAGAAGCTGTCACGGCAATCAAAATAAGACGAAAATTCGTCACATATGACGAACGCCTTTAGGCGTGGACACACGTTAAAATACGTCTTTATATTTTGACAGTTGTAACAAGTGGTAGTGTTTTAAAAAATGTCATTGAACGAAAAATAATTGTGTATGAAAGAACACAAGACGTGAAACTGTCAAATAATAATGTTTAATACACAATCTTAATTTTTTAAATAACCTACTCCTCATTTTTACTTTACCGATGCCTGTGCCATCTATGAACAAATTTAAATAAATTGTTAATATTTTCCTGCTGGTTTGGTAGAATTTATTTATATGGCATCATTTAATTGCTATCATGGCTGCCGCTGTCAGCTACTTTGTTGAAGCAGTGTGGAAGATTGCTCTTTTGGCGGTGATCTTCGTCAGCTTAAATTGTTAAAATCCAAAATGTTAAATGAAATAAAGTGGAAGCTAAATTGTTAGTATTCTTGTGCATTCATTCATTCAAATTAGTTTTACAACACTTGAACATTAAAGTGACAGCTGTAAACGAGTGAGAAGGCAACTTCCGTTTCATGCGGCTGTCCTTGTTTTCGTTGCCGATTCTCAATTGTTACAGCTGTAATAGCCTCGACACACGGCAATCAAAATATGACGAAAATTCCTAAGTTATGACGAACGCCCTTACGGGGTGACACACGTTAAAATACCTCATTATATTGTGGCAGTTGTGGTGTAGTGAAATATGTCAGAGAACGAAAAATAAAAAAAAATTATATCTTTGGTACGTTGTTGCCCCAATGGAAGGGAGACAAGTAATATTTAATTTTTTAATATGAAAAATAGTAATATTTTTTATTAATTTTCAAGTAAAATTAAAATAAAAATCAGCTGACTCTGGAAAAACGCCTAAAAGCGGGCTTTTTTACATGATCTATCGTTCGACAGATGGCTCTCTTTTGAGATTTCGTACTAGATTAACCAAAATTTGCCTAATCGGTTTTCGTAATTGATGAGGTTCTTCATATTCCTAATTAATGAGGAATTTTCGTCATAAAAGCGTGCGTGTGTCGAGGCTATAAATGAGCGAGAAGGCTACTTCCGTTTCATACAATTGTCCTTGTTTTCGTTTCCAATTCGGAATTCACTCGTACCTGCTCCAATCCCCACAACGGGAGAAGGAAACTTTCACTTCAAAATCCCCGGAACAAGAGCAAGGAAGTTTCACTTCGAAAAATTGATTTTCTTGGTAGGTTGTTGCCCATCTGCCGGTTTCTCAATAGGCTAATATGGAGACAAGTAATATTTTTTATTAATTTTGAAGTAAAAATAAAGTTAAAATCAGCTGATATCTAAAGACACAGGGAAAACGCCTAAAAGCGAGCTGTTTACAATAATACATATATCGACGGACAGATGGCCCTCTTTTGAGTTTTCGTGCATGTGTCGAGGCTATAAGATGCCAAGATCTTTATGCAAAATGCAATGCAAACTGGGTTATGATCTAGCCAATTTCTCTGGTAATTCTCGAAATGGTCCAACCTCAGTTTTTAGCCACACACTCTCAGCCACAGCGGCGATATTTTTAGCTGACTTGAGTGGACGAGTTGGAGTTTTCGTATCACTTACTTGTTTGATGCATATCAAACTTATCTAAACAACCGAGATTGGTCTGTAAAATTCGTTTCTTCTGCAGAATTTCCTTTTAAGAGATATACAGAATGATTTCTAAACGCCATATCACGATGAAACACCATATGTGACATTTTTTGATGCACTTACCAAATAATAGTATAACTGAGTGCATTTTATCAATGACTCACAGAAATCTATAAAGACTTAATAAAAATAAAATAAAATCATTCCTTTTATGGAATAAATTATTTGGTTCTGTTGCGAGTACAACGAATTGTATAGCTTTGTCACATCACAGATGTTCTCTTATTAAAATTCGCTGCACGTTGCTAATTATTGGGATTAAATTAAAGCATCCGGAATATTTTTTTAACTAACTAATGATTCTCTTAAGTCTATATTTTCGACATGTTGTCGTTTGGTAATAATGTCATTTGGTTTGGTTATAAAATATAATGCTTGGCGGCAACCTATAGTTCAATAAAATACGAGAATAGAAGGGAATATCGCCAAAGACATATGGTTTTCCATCGTCGATTTTTTATCTAGTTCTCACGAAAGCAAAGAGGGTGAGGTTAATTCTTGATATTGGGTAAGAACCAGTTTTACTAGCTTGAAGCAGCGAGCGAGTTATACCCTACAAAAAAAACTAAATTGAATAATTGTCTATAGCAAACTAAAATCAGAACTCTCCATTATTTCGCGAAAAAGATCTAAATGTGCATCCCTCGCCAGTATTTGAATAAAATGTACGCTATTACCTAAGAAAACAAAACAAACCCCAACCCCATTCCATTCAAGCAAACCACCAGAAATTTTGAAAAAAAAACATTTTTAAGTGCATAATTTAAATTTTCGCTGGATTTTCGAAAACCGCACACAAGAATTGAAATGACAGGCACCTTCATTAATTAATGTATGCGAATTCATATTTTACGTGCTGGCATGCATTCGCGGCAGATTTAAGCCATATTGAAATTGAAAATCTGTCAGTGCACAAACAATGCACATTCCGCCGGCATTAAAACATATCGGAGTCCTTTCTTCGCGTGCTTCCATCGGTGCGCTTAAGCGTATAATGCCTTTTTGAAATGCAGTTTGCAAACCTCTTCATTTGCAGCTATGCCAGATTGCGCTACTGATGATGCATAATAGAGGGGGCGGCATTTTTGGGGCAGATGGGCGGCACGCTGTCCCAATAACCTTAATAAAATACAGGAATATTAACAATTTAAACCACCAATTCATATAAATATTTTTTTATTACCACTACTCATTTGGGGATCTTTTCAACGAAATATATTTTGGTATCCATCAGAAGTTTCATTTACATCCGGAAAATAGTCTTAAAAAAAATGATTGAGGAAATAATTAATTAAAAATTCGAGTTTTAATCCATTGCAATCAACAATAATACTACCCAAAAAGAAGAAGTGAACAAAAAAAATTGTTGTTAAATTGTAATTTATTAAAAAGTGAAATATCAAAAAATATTTTATGATGTTTCGTTCATATTAAAAATTATTAATCACATATTTAACATCACATGAAAATCCTCAGAGACATTTTATTCGGTATGCCATAAATATTTTAATTAATTATTTATTTGTCTGTCTGTAAAGGTTATCATTATTGAAAATCAGAATTGTAAAAGTAATTAATATTTTATATTTTATCGACGATAATTGGAGTATGTTCGATAAGGGCTCATAAGGACTTTTTGCTACATGAAATATAAATGAATGAAATATCATCTTCAATGTAATCGTTTTCAAGCTCAACTTCCTGTGATTTTTGATGCCATCATAATACAGTAGGATTTCTGCAGAGAGATAAAGTATTTTACCTTGGGACTCTTAAGTAATATGTTTATGGGACGACCCATAAATAATGCGGTTTTTATACTTCATTTATTTCAAAAATTAAGATATATAAAACTAATCTTAATCTAAAATGTATTCTCAATCATTTTCTTCAATATTTTTCCATCTATAGCCTAGTACTAAGTTCCCCGCTAAATGAAATTTCCATACAAAATTTAGCGCGAAAATTTATCAAACTAAATTTTAGCATTATCTTTAGCGCATGCAGTACTAAGTTTGCCGCTAAAATGCTCGCTAAATCGACGTTTCTAGTTCTGTAAAACAGGTGGCAGCAATGTTAGTCTCCACATTTTTAGCGACGTGTTTTATCGTGCATGCACCTTATTTCACGCTAAATTTGTTGAAAACACAACCATTGATATAAAACCAACAGAAAAATAAGCTAATTTACGGTTGTAGAAGTTTCAAGTGCGGAAATAAAACTAAAATAAAAGTTTGTGCACGAGAAAATAGTAAAAATAATAAATAATTCTGTGTGTTTAGAATACTTTGAAACACGTTTTAATAATTTTATATTTCCAGTGGATTTTGAGGAGTTTTATTTCGAAGAAGACGTTGAAATTCAACCCAAAAAAAATACGTTAATAATAACTTTCTCTACAATTCTACATTGTCAAATTTTATTTGCTAAAAAAGGGAACAAGTTTGGAGACGGGCTAAAATTTAGTTTAGCGCCGAACTTAGTACTATGCTAATCCGGTAAAGTTTGAACACCACTCTTCCACAATTAACTTGGGCGTGACGAAAAATACTCCTCTAGTACCATTCTGATATGTTCTATTGAATCTTTCTGACTTTTCCATCCAGATGATTTTGTAGACTTCGGAACAAGTGATAATCCAATGGTGCAATATCCGGTGAAAATAGTCCATTTTTTCAGCGCTGGGTTAAGCCACCCTAGCTGCTCGTCGTATGCCTCTTTGGTTATCGTCTGGTTAGGGTTTAAAAGTTAGTGGATTAAACTCTTGATAGCTCGACTACGACTTGCTTTAGCCTGGGGTTTCGGTATATTTTGTTTGTCTATCCACTGTCACGATTCACTTGTCATCGCCAGTAACAAAAAAGGTGCAAAAAAGGCTCATCTCTGAAACGTGACAGCAAGGAAGAGCATACATTCATTCTCTGCCCGCTATTAGACTCCGAAAGTTGGTAAGAACCCATTGACCCAGCTGTCAATGCTGATTTTCCCGATGGCATGAAAATCTCGATGAACCGTAGAGAATAACCAAATTCAAGCTTCTCCGCTAGTTGCAATGGGATTTTGTTCCACAAGAGCTCGCCTTAAGCTATACACTTCTTCCAGGGCAAGGCTCATCTTGTAAGCTGTAGCTTTTGGCTCGGAACTCCGAAACGCCGTTTTTCCTTTCTTCATATCTTGAACAGGTTCAGCAGTCTTCCTAATGTCTTGTCGCTTGAACTTGAATGATCGAACAGGTTCTCGTCGAGTAACGAGATAGATGGCTGTCCTATATACAGTGTACAACGAGCTTTGCCTTCTGCGATTAAAAAGAAGATGGCTTCTTTGCATATTGTTCTTAAAATCAGCTCAAGAGAGGCCAGGTGATTGCTGCAAAGATAGAAGGGAAGAAAGAATGAATACTATCTGGGTGGGATGTGTAAAATCCATTTTAATAGCCGTGTTCCTTTTCTGCTATTTTTTACTCGTATTTACTTGGAACTACTCCTGCTCTCACAGAGAACTAGATAGGTTTTACTCAAATCGATAAATTTTGCGTTCCTTTAATTTTTACACCGGAGTACTTAAAAGTAGAATAGAACACGACTAATGTGTGGTGGCATCGAACTTCAAACCTCCGCGATGGTAGTCGCTGGTCATAACCCTAGGCCAGGGCTATGGGGCTGCGAACAAGCTCTCTAAAGAGGGATCTGAGATGCTGGGCCAAAGCCCCAAACCTATCTGTGGCATCACATGGTCCACCTCCAAGTTCCGGATAAAGTACTTGGTTAAGAGACTGAACCTTACCTATTAGGAATCGGTCCTAAGACCTGGGACTGGGCTTAAGAGCTAACAGGACAATTTGTCTTAAAGTGCGTTATCACTCACAGGCCAGACCTAAGGCTGTTTTTGAGATATCTGGCTGGCTAAGTGGGGCTGTGATATGTTCCACCTCTAACATCTAGGAACGTCTCAGGAGACAGAATACCGACTCTGCATGGAAGGCGACGAGACTTCCATACATATTCTCTCTGAATATGCTATTCTGATCTGGCTGAAAAGAAGAACGACTATCAGAGAGCTTCTCAGCCCCATCAGGTTCCGCCTTTTTGAATTAAAGGTCACCTTGCCTTTTTCCGAAAGACCGACAGCCTTTGTGTTATATTTCATAAAGACGTTCTTTTCCAATGGTCGGACCGCAGTGGCGTAGCGTAATAGGGGCGGCCCGCCCCGGGTGGCACCTTTAGGGGGCGGCAAAATTTCATAATAAGTAATAATAATATTTTGTAAATATTATTTTTGTCGCACCTACGATTCGGACCGATCGAAATGAGCACGGAATTTTTTATTACTTATACTCTGACGAAATCGAGGAATCCCCTTTCTTTAATTGATTGTATAATAATGACATCTTGCTCATTGTAGCGACTGGCAATACCGTGTGTACTGACTTGCAGAGGTTCCCCGTATTTTATTTTGTGCTTAGATTTTGTTTATGACTAATATTCAACGAGAATGACTGCTATCATATAAAGAATAGTGTTCAATATTGAACGAGGGTAGTCTTAAAATTAAGTTCCACTATTTTTAAATCCGTGTCGTTGGTGGGAAAAGTCTGAGAGTCTCAGGGAATTTGCGTCTGCGTGTAGTGGCAGCACTGTAAAATTTCTATGCGCGTGCGTCGATCGATCTGACAATCAGGCTTCAGCCACTATGGAGACTCCACTCACTCCTACCGCCAAAACACCAAATAAATCGAAAGTTGTGGAATCCGGAAAATGGCAAACGTTCTTTTGAGATTCCCAAAGGGTGCTGTTGATCAGTTACCTGCCCCGTGGGACCACTATCACATCTGCACGCTTTTGTGGGGTGTGGCAACAACTCAGAAAGGGGATCCAAAATAAAAGGATCCTATCGCTCTGCTGAATCCAGAAAAAAAATTTCATAACAAAAAAGGGCTTGACCGAATGTTATGAAATTTTTTTCAGAGCATGTTTTCGTTAATACGCGCCGATCGGCACCTCAACGAAGTCGGTATCATATTTGGTACTCGAGATATTGGGCGGTACAAAAATCGCGAACTTCGTTCATACAAAAACGGCTCGACCCATTTTTATGAAAATCTTTTCAGATTATAACTTCGGTAATTCGGGTCGATCGGCAGCTCAATGAAGTCAATGTCATTTTTGGTTCGCGTGATATCGTGCAGGTACAAAAATCACTTACGTCGTTTAAACAAAAAAACGACCACCGAATTTTATGAAAATCTTTTCAGATCATATATATTTCAGTTAATACGCTTCGATCGGCACCTCAACGAAGTCGATATCTTTTTTGGTTCGCGCAAGATCGTGCAGGAAAAAATGACCACATACGTACGCACACACACACCCGTACTTCTTCTCAAATTTTTGCTTAAAATGCTATTGGGACCTTGAAAAATGAAAATAAGTTGAAAATTACGATTTCGATTGTCGGACCGATTACAATAACTTCCCTATAAACTGGGAAGTTAATAAGAGAGCGGCAAAATTTTCTTCCGCCCCGGACGGCTGACACCCACGCTACGCCACTGTCGGGCGGCACGCTTTCCGTACCAAATCTTGCTGTTCTTGGATGGATCGTATGTATGCTTTAATTTATAACTAAAAGCATCCTTTTCTATTTTTGATTTTATAATCAAAAAGGCGATAGTTCATTTATATTGCATTGCACTTTATAACGTTCTGTGGAATGGACTTGTGTATTATGAATCCTACTTCTAAATAATGCTCTTTTTGATTGTTGTAGAATATCGTATAGTTACAAATATCCATAGGAGTCCCCTTCGCCTAAGCTATATTCGAACATCTTGGAAAACTGCAGGGCAGACGAGCTTGCTAGACAAAGAACCGAAGTGGAACGAACCGCACTTAACCCAGATGGGATTGTCCTTAGCCACCTATAAACTGGCTGTGAGAAAAATCAGGTTAGCTTGAGCCGGGCTGAGCTAGATCACAGCAACAGTGTGCTGCACTCTTCACACAATATGGCCGACTTTGGACGCAAAGCGTTCAAAATCTCTTGTTCAGCTGAACAAAAAAGAGATAGGCTATATAGTGAAGGTGCTGACCGGTTACTGTGCCTTTGGCACGAACGTCGAAATATTAGGACTCCCCCACAACGAGTTATGTAGAACTTACGGCAATGAGGAAGAACGGTCTCCCATCTTCTCTGTCCCGGCCCTCGCGAGAAAAAGAGGGACCTTCCTTGGCTTACCTTTCCTTGATGGATTGATTGAGCTGCAAAACACTGGGGTTTCTGGCTTCTGTCGCTTTATTAAAAGCTCCAAATGGCTTGAAATGGTGTGAAATTTTGTCTCAACACTAGAATGGCATCACAATGGGCCCAATGGTGTGCCTAAGTAGGCTCCCTAGTGGGGGAGCAGCCATTTCAACCTAACCTGCAAAAAGCTATTGTGTATTCACCTATAATCCACCTCACCCCTTGACCTGGAAATATTTGGATCTTGTAGCTGTTCACTTCACGTGAACCAACATCTGCATTTCTGTATAAACATTGTGTGTTGTATATTTCAGAAATGATTCCTTGACTTCTTCTTGTCCGTTTTATCATTAAAATAAATGATACGGATCAAAGCAGGCCATCAAAACATTGCCACGCTCAAGTGCTACAGTACCTACTTTAGCACAACTCACTAAAATTAAACATAATTACAATCATTTAAATTTGATTGTCCATTACTTGGGAATTTTAAAGAAATTTTAGCTGCAAATTTTAAAATATCTGAAAACAAAAGAATTTGTAGTTTGGAAATTTTTATATTCTATAAATTAACACATTTGTTTGTGGAATAACACACCAAGTAGTTCTAGATTTGATTTTATAAATACAAACAAGTAATTTGTGTCAAAAAACCATGAAAGTTATTATAACAACAATAACATTAAAGTCACATAATAAAATTCAAAAAAAAAACACTGCTATAAAACTTTCATGTTTTTACTTAACGTTTTTGTAAAACTTAAATAGGTTCACAACACTCCGTACCTTAATAAAAAAAACAGAAAAAAAAGTACCATTTATAATCAAAAACCATCAAAAAAACAATAAAATAAAATAAATAAACAAAAAAACTACCAGAAAAAGCTGATGAAAATATAAAAAAATTCTAAAGTAGCGCTACTAAATAAAAAAAAATTAAACAAAAAAAACAGAAAAAACCGTGCTAAAGAATCGGGAATTAAATACAAATAAAAAAATTAAATTAAAATTTATTTAAACTTTTAAATTCAAAAATACATAAATAAGATTTAAAAACTTGGAAACAAGTTTCTGTAAATATTTTCCTCTTGTTTATGCAAAAAAATGTAGAAAATTTCATTGTTGGTAAAATTTAAATTCAAAAATTTAAAAAAAAACAAAATATTTTAAATTTAAATTAAAAAAAAAATAAAATGCTGCTTTCTTTAAAAAAAAAACAAAAACACCTTCGAGAAAGCTTCTTTTTTAAACAGCACCATTGCTTTTGCTGTCTGCTGTATTTATAGTAGCATTTTGCTTTTTGGTAATAATTTTTGATTCTGCATGGTAAATAAAAATCATAAAATTAAAAACTCATTTTCATTGACAGACAGAGCGCATAAACAATATATATATATATCATATTCGTTCTTATCACAATAAAATAAATTTATAAAAAAAAAATACCCCATATTAGATTTTGAAGTGATGTTGATTTTGGTTTTTATATTATATAAAAAAAAATTAATTACATCAAAAAAAAAACTATGTTATTTCCAGCTTTCTACGGATTGTGGTATCAAAAGTAAATGTTATTGATATAGTAATTAATATTCCTTAATTGATATCAATTACATTTTATTTAATTATATTCTTTCTCATGTATTTTACTTGTAATTTTTTTTTTGTTTCATTGCACATAAGCCGGGACAGGGAATATTAAGTACAGGTTCCTTATTTCTTTTCTTCAATTAGTGAGATGTGTATAAATTATATTTACGAACCCACCCTTACACACAATTCCCTAGAAACTATTTTTGATAAAAACAAAAACAGGACAGAATTTAATAATCATCCCAAAAGTAAATTGAAATTTTAGAAAATTAAGTGGAAACCAGCGATATTAACCTTACGATTAATGACCGAAATGTCATTACATTATTTAATAATAAGTCCACCAAAAAGTATAACTGGAAAAATTTTATAAATAGGAAAAAATTTCTCACAAATTATTTTAAACCAAAAAACTCCTTCAGCGTATTTACAAACATTCAGCAACTACTGGTAATATGTGCTAAAACATCCAGCAAAATTGTACGTATAATTTTTCTACCAGCTTGCTCTCCTATGAAGTCATGCATGAATCCTACTTCTAAATAATGCTCTCTTCGGGGCTAGTGCAGAATATCCGATAGCTACCAAAACCCTTTGTCTCTTCCCCTATAATCCACCTGACCCCTTGACCCTCAAATATTTTGATCTTATATATCTTTACTTCACCTTGTAGTGGTCTAACATCGTCATTTCTGTATAAGCTTTTTGGTGTTTCATGTTTTAGACATGATTCGTTGACTTATACCTATCCGTTTTATCATAAAAATAAATGATACGAAACAAAGGTGGCCATTAAAACCGGGTTTGGTTCCCAACCTCAAGTGCCCCAGTACCTACTTTAGCAAAATTTACTAAAATTAAGCATTATAACAATCATTCGAACTTGATTGCCCATTCCTTCTGGATTTTAATGAAATTAATGAAATTTTGGCTGCAAAATATTTGTTTATCGTATATCGGAGCAAGGTCCGGGAGTAAGGTGGGTGTGGTAAAACAGCCCATCAAAATAAGTGGACGACGAAGAACACCATTTTTGCTATTTTTGCTCTTGACGAGTGCAGGATGCTTTTCATGGAATTTCTCTTTCACTCTTTGCAGCTACTGAACACGTATCTATCCCCAGTAATCCTTAAATTTGCCTTCAAAAATTCGACAACTATTTCGACAGTCCCATATTGTTTCCATGGATTATTGCTTTCGAACCTGGTATAGATGATTGATCCTTATGAAGTCACTGTCTTTTAAGGACGATATTGTCATAGGTAACGCATTTTTCATCGCCTCTTGTAATCCTGTCTAAAAAGGGTTCCATTTTGACTTGTGAGAGCAGACTTGTGGCGATTTACATGCGATCTTCTTCATTTCCTTCACTGAGATTGTGAGGTACCCATACTCCTAACTTGTCATAATTTCTCACTGGCAGGTATATACATAGTGATGTATTCAACCTTTCTCCCATATTTCTTGCTGATTAACGTGGATTTTGATACAATAATACTTTGAAAAGGTTTGTGCTAGGTCGGAACGACTCTCCCTCGATTCGCCCTTATAAATCTCTAAAACGTAATTTGGCAAACCAATTTCTTAATTCTCGATCGGTTATTACTCTTTCTCCGTATACACTGCATATTACTTCAGGGGCCCTGGCTTATTTGAGAATACCCAGCTGATCGAGAGTACATTGGCAGTACCAGACAAATTTACCTCATAAGTCACAAGCTTCGGCGACTCGCTATTATTTTGGTTTCTATGTCAATGTTGACAGAAGTTACGTCTACTTCACTTCTACTTCGCTTTTACGTTACATTTCATTTAGTAGAGGCCTTCAAGTTTAGACTCACCGCACACTAGTGATTGCGTTGTGATTTGTGACTGCTTTTTGAATACGGGGTTAGACTTGGGCCTACAGAAGGTAATCGTTCTGAGTTTCGTTTGGCTGACAGAGAAGTAAAAATGTGATTGTTAGCATTCTTCAGGCTAGGGTGCTAAACTCTACTGAACTTTGAGCTCTCACCCAAGACGCCCCGGCACTCAAACATTTTGGACTACAGATGATCTAATCCCAAAAGCTGCAACGAGAAGCTTCATCGATTATATATAAATACATGTAAAGCTTCGAATAGTGGGACCACTCTACTTCAAATCACTGCAAACTCAAGTATTTAGTTTCTAAACACTTAAAGTGTTTAAACCGTTGTAAACCACTTGTAAACGCTTAGAGGCTTTCATTGAAAGTGAAAGTGTTTCACGAGTAAACGTTTGTAGCTTGTTTTAGGTACAAAAAAATTTTTCTAAACCCTCCAATTTATTGTGCTTGTACGTGAATAATAACTGCCCCGTCGAAAACTTTTATTTGTTCACCTTTCCGCCCCCCCGGCGGAAGTGTTATTTTTCCAAGCAGTCCCCCCTCGAAGTATCAACCCCGTCCAATGCTGCTTGACCACGTGATCGAACGAGAATCGTTCTATACAGTATGCTAAATGGGACTCTTTGCAATCGCCTTGCCTGTTTATTTCGCCATAAGTGTTTATCATAAGTGTTTACTATCCCAAATATTTAATGGACGAATAAGTGTTTTACTTTTAAACACTTCTATGATTTTGTTAAAATTATTATTGGTAATCACCTTAAGTGTTTAGTTTCTGTTAAAAACTTTAAATCCTGAAGAATAAAACGGTTGAGTGATTCCATTTTGTGCATTAGTCGCTTCTTCTGCTTAAAAAAACATTTCCTACCTTTTAAACACTTACCGTTTACAAAAAAACACTAATGTATTTTATTTTTAAATAACTATCAAACACATGGATTTCCAGTGAACTAGACTCAAAAATCTATCCAAATTTAAGTCCAATGATGTTCATCATATTATATGCTCCGAAACTTCCAAGCATCGCAAAAATCATCCAAAAAAAATATAAATAATTTTCAACAAAATCTTTAATTTACCCCAAACATAATTGTTAACATTTCACATTAATAAAAATGAAGATAAATTTAAAAACATTCGAAGTTAATCAGTTTAAAAGCTTAGAAAAAAAAAGTTTATCCATTTTAATTCCAATCAAGCTAAAGTTAAAGAGAGTAATAGAAACTACTTCACTTACCTTAACATAAGAGTTAATCAAACGCAAAATCCTTAAATTCCTTGCCCTTTTTTTCTAGAAAAAAAATATATGTTAACTCTATAATCCTAAAATTCGAACACTCAAGCAGCAATAGAAAGAGGAAAAGGATCAAAATATTTCTTCCGTTTATGCTCTCAAAAACACAAAGTGCCCTGGCCTGATGCCTTCTTTGCTACACTCATAAAAGTTGGAAAAGTATTCGCCTAGTTGGAGCTAAGGGTTATTGCTATGAATTTCAGCAATTTTTGCCATCACCCCACTGCTACCCCTTAAGAAGAAGAGAACGAAAAAAAAAATATACAGAGTACAAACTCCGAATGGTAACCATATATTTAGGAGTATAACGGTACGGCTGTATTTTTCTATATATAAAGATCTACAAAACATATATATATGTACAATCCCATTTAGAAACATATATACTAATATTCCTAGGAAACTTCAAATAATATGCCTCTCTACTTGACCTACAAAAACTAGACTCCTTCAGACAAATTGGGTAGAACTCTTCAAAGGAAGGCATGAAGGAAGGCGAGCGGGGATGGAGCTTAGTGGTGATAGTCGCTTCGCATTGAAACACTTTCAAAATAACATCAAAACCAGCTCTCTAGTAGCAAGAGTAAGTTACTGCCCCGAAGGATACCCCCCATTAAACTTGGATAAACTGCCGGTGATGGGTGTGGCGAAAATGCACATTTCTCATAATAACACGTTCAAGGACTAGGAAACGATTATCCTTATCCTGTCGCATGAGCCTAGGCACAAAAAGAACACCTCCGAATACGCCACCGATTTGGTTTTTTTTTCTGTTCTATCCTATCTCGTAATTTTAGCTTGTGGCTGGCTTTAAGCTTTCCCTTTTCTGCCAGGGCGGATCCCGTCAAGTTGGCAATTCTCGTTACAAATTAAATTGCCCATTTTATCTGTCTTAAAGATGCCACCAACCGAAGAAAGTCCTGGAACCCTAGTTTCTTCCACTCCATAAATTTTAGGATAATTGTTAAGAGGATGTACGACTGACATTTTACTTCAATAATTGCCTGTCTCTTTCTTTTTTAGGGAACACAAAATGCAGCAAATTAGACGAATGACCGGATCCGGTAGCGAAGAGGATCAGGCGCATTCTGGTGAGTATTTGGTTAAGTATGTGGGCTACTTACACAGTTTTTTTCTTTCTAAAACTTATTATTATTATTATTTATTTTTTTAATCTATAAAATAGGATATTTTGTGTATATTTGTGTATATAAGAAAACAAATTAAATTGCTTTGAGAAAGTGGTGTTATCCTTTATCCTCTTTTGACTACCAAATTGTGGCCATTAAAAATCGCCTAACCCTCGAACTTAAAAACCATATTATTATCCTGATAATGAGGGAAACCTTAAGATATTATCAAAATGTTCGTTACCTCAAACAACATTTAAAATATAGAACTTAGTTTCAAAAATAGGATAAGATTGAAGATTTAACTTAGATACATTCTTTATTATGAAAAAGTTTTGTACTTTCTCATTGCAAATATTTTTTGACTTTATATTAGACTAGCTGGGACCCGGTGCGCCTATGCTGCTCCCAAAAGCCAATAGTAGTAATCAGGTGATATGAATTTTAATATACAGTAGGAGAGTTTGAAAAAGGCAATTTTTTGGTATTTTTGATTCCAAATAACAAAATGTGAAACTATTAGGGATCTGACATTTTGATCGAGACAATAAAAACCATCCATTGACATGGCATTTTTCGAGATATTAATTTTCATACATTTACTACCTTAAAAACTCCCATATACCGATTTTAATTGGAATCGGAATACAATTCGCAAACTCGCCGGCCATATTGGTGCGGTCATTTTGAATTTAAATTTTGATCATAAAGTCGTTATTTGCTAACTTAAAAAACCTCAGATACAGATTTTAATTGGAATCGGAACACAATTAGCAAATTCGTCGGCCATTTTGAATTTATAAGTTTTGACCACAAATTCGTTATTTGCGACCTTAAAAACCCCTATATACCCACTTTCATTGGAATCGGAATAAAATTGGCAAATTCAACCATATTTCTGCGGCAATTTTGAATTTCGGTCATATTTCGGCGGCCATTTTGAATTTCGAAAATCGGGCTTCGAGGTGTATCATAGGAGACCTCCACGGAACTTCATGCAAAAATTTAAAGCTCTGCGATGATTTTCAACGAAGCTCTCCATGATAGCGCCATCTAGGAGTGGCTTTAGAAAGTAATAAAATAGCCTATGTTCTAAGTTTGAATGTAAATAGCACATGGTTAAAATTTCATTAAGATCGGTTGCACGGTGTAGATGCCTATAGCGATCATACATACACACATTCATTTTTATATACATAGATTTGTTGAAACAACAATACAAGCAGCAACACCATTGATGAAAGAATCTATGAATTCATCGATTAATATAACTCCATCATTATGGCACTAACGTAATGCTTTTGCATATTCACCAGAGCAAATTTATAAAAATAAAGAAGAAGTAACCCTATTCCATTGAGAAGAATCGAACCTAAACCTCTTGGATAATCAGACCCACCTTTGGTACCGATGCCGAGAAATTTTCAACAGACCAAATATGTAGTAAAATCTGATGACTTACAATCTGGTGAGGTTCTCATCGAAGACTTTCTCATCTGCATAAGTTTTTCATCGTTCCATCTCACACGACTCCATTCCACCGTGACAGAACTCTGACTTCGGTGATTGAACAAGAAATGGCCTCGCCGCTTCTTATACTACTAGGCGATGGCAAGACAAAGGACAGGTAGTTAACGAAAGCAATGATATACCTATGGGTCAACTTTAAAGATGAAGAACCATGCCGCAGAGAGCAATCGAACCACGGACGTCTTGGAAGGTAGTCGGGCGCTTCAGCCCCTAAGCCAACAGTTTATACATGCAGAAAATTTTCAAGAGTTCAATTGTCACTGCCAAGATATTACTGTTTTACAACATTTCTGGACTTGTAATGCCATTACTGCAATCTTCATCATTATTCACAGCCAAACAGCTTTCAGATGCCCTGACCTTAACTAAGGCTCATCCTCCATTCCGTTTTGTCCACACTCCTAGCTTCTAGTTCTCATTATTTCTATACCCTCTTCCACATAATCTTTTCGTCTTATTTGGCTATATCTCTTCTTCTCCAAATAGCCCTGAAAATGATTTTCCTAGGGGACTGGTTTATTCCAACGTCACTCAATAAGTTCGTAGGATGACTATTAAAACAACAACTTTTATGCAAAATTCGACATTACTCATCAACAAGTCTCTTTCAAGAGTGATATATTCACTCCAATGCTTCTTTAACATTTATATACCTTTCATATAGAACAATTGGTCCAACTCTTCAAAAAACGCTTCAGTTTCGACGATCACTTCCCCAATGGAGCCGTATTTCTTTCCGGCGAGCATTTTTTTAAGATTTGAGAGTAGTACTACGTATACATGATGAGTTGAATAGTTGAGTTGAGGTTGAGTTGAATTTTCGACAATCGACAAAATTCGACAAAAATCACAAACAAAACACAGAGATGCTGCTATCAACTAAATTCAACTACTCAACTACTGAACTCGCGTCTATCTGCATAGCTTTAACTCAACCCAGGAAGCAGAGCTGAGTCGAGTTCAGTCGACCCTATCTCAACTCGACTCGCGTCTACATGCATTTGAACTCGGGTTCAACCTGGGTTCAACTCATCATGTATACGCACTATAGGTTACAGTCTTGGGGGGGGGCGTAAATCTGGAGATTACGGTGGGTGCAGAAGCAATTCGAAGGGCAAATCCTGCAATTTTGCCACTGTTGATCGGCTTGTTACACTGTGCGTTTTCTTAATGAAAGTGCACTTTTCTCTTTTCCTAAAATACGGACGCCATAACCTTCGCAGTCGACTTTTGCGTTTTTGGTCGCTTTCGATGGCTTCTCCCGGTTGCTGTCTACTCTACTCAGGTCCGCCACCAAGGGGAGGCAACTGGGACGAATTACCCCGGGCCCCAGGCCAGAGGGGCCTCGAGAATAGATTGAAACCCAAAAAGTGAAAACCCCATAACCCTGCGTACTCTCTAAAAATGAACCAGTGAAAGTTTTACTGGTTCATCCAGTAAACAATAATTTCACTGGAAAACCAGTTAATTCGAGTCTGTTTACTGACTGAAACAGTGAAAATTTGTCGCTAAAAATGATTTGGTAAAAATTTCACTGGTTCAATCAGTGAATTTTTATTTCACTGGTTTAACCAGTGAAAAACATATGTGACTCATATTCTAGGCAATTATCTTCATGACTGTAAAGCGTTCCATTTGGCATACTACTCAGTAAACCGGCTCTCATTTGTTTACGGCGGGCAAACAGCATTTCGGTGCTTAGATGGGGGCCCGCTTGCGAAAACGACACTCGCACTAGAAAAAGCTGTTTTCTTTTTTTTACGTGAATTTCACTAGTTCCTGAAACCCAAGCATGCAGCACTGTTGCATGCACAATGTTGTGTTTGTATGGACATGGATTCTTCTACTCATCATATTTAAATAGTAAACACTATTTTTCTTGCTTTAATTTCCGCAAAGCCGTCGATGACATCGTCTTAGTCTATATTTTATGCCAGCTCTCGTTCTTTTGCTAATATCATGCAATGATTTAAACATGATGACTGACCCATACATGATCTTAGATTATTTTATATCATTTTCAATTTACTGAAACCGCTTTCACCTGCTGCAACACCAATAGGTATCACAATAAAAAGACGTAAGCAACTCCATAACTGTGGAAAACAGATTGGAGATCTTTATCAAAGATAACATTGGGAGATTTGGCTTGCCTTTAAGTAGTCTCTTTTACTACCACTGAAGTAGTATAAGCTTGAATTGAGTATTTATGAAAAAGAGAAAACTTACCCAGCGATAAATGGAGCTAGAACGCTCCTTAAAAAGCTAGGGGGACGCTCCTCTTCCCATCCCCTTTCTGTATCTTTTTTAACATTGCATGATCGCAGGGAGCACTCCTTTTTTTTTTTTTTTTATGTGGAAGACTAGAGCTCAGGGAAAGCCCTTTGTACTGTCGACAATCTATTTTCTTCTTACTGCTGCTTTTTTAGAAGCGTTTCGAAGCAGTCACAAAAGTAGAAAACACTTTCTAACCCTCCAATTTATGTTATAGCGCCTGTGGATTAGTGCTGCACACGAGACGAGATTTGGCCCAGTCTCGTATCGGTCTCGAAAAAATGGGTATTTGCAGGTCTCGAAAAGTCTCGTCTCGTCTCGAAAAGTTTTGAATTTCACTGTCAATAATATTAATGAAATTGTATACAAATATTCCTTATATTTTCATGCTAGTCCCTTCCCAGACGTGCACACGTAAATCTGCCTTTTGCAGTGGCACCAGGGCTGGGTAGAGGGGATCAATGAATCGAAAGTTAATTTCTAATTTGTGTAGAGTTACATTTACGTAGAGTCCGTTCCAAAAGAGAAGAGGTATTTTACAGTCATTTCATTTCATTTCAACGCATTTCATTTTAAACAGTAAAATACCTCTTCCCTTTTGGAATGGACTCTGCATTTAAATGCTTATGGAATGCGTACTCTTCGCCTTATCTCCGCAGCCTGTTCAAGTCATGTATTGGTGCCGAATGTTGTGCTCGTCAAAGAGCGCAGCGTGAAGATACTGAAATAGTTGGTCGATACGATTTCAAACTAACGATTTGATTTCGAGACCTCGAGATGTCTCGCGAGATCTCGAATGGTAGTCTCGGTCTCGAATCAATTTTTAATCTGGAGGTCTCGTCTCGATTTTCGAGACGAAACGAGACGATTTCGAGACAAGTCTCGTGTCGTGTGCAGCACTACTGTGTATACGAGAAACAACTGCAGTGTCAAAAAGCTTTATGTTTTTGTTCACCTTGTGCAATTGCCTTTTCGTCCTTCCAAATGCGAGTGTCGACAGCCGTTTTACCAAGCGATCGCCCATGTAAGTACAAATCGCGTTCAATATGCTGTTTGACCACCGCATCGAACGAGAACTAGTCTATGTTTGCCGTTTTCTTCATTCCATACAATTCCTTAAACATCCAATCGGAGCATATTAACAGCGCTCCGAATTCGCTTCCTTTAGTAGTGCTTCGAATTTTTCCCTCTGGGATAGCTTCTAGATTGATTCTGCCAAAAGAAATATGTGCACTGAGCCTCAGAGCTAAGCACAAGGGCCTGTCTACATAAGACCTGCTCCATTCTAGGTTACACTATGTAACTTTAGGTTCATCTATATTTAATGCGCTGAATGAACTTATTCTTACGTTACCACAAATTTTTTTTTAGTCTAAGATTTTTTGGAATTTCAAAATCCTTAAAGGGCCCCCAAACATATTTAAGCCCCAGGCCCCACAAAGTGATATGGCGGGCCTGACTCTACTGCTGCCGATTTTACTCTGGATTGTAGTAATGATCCACGTTTCATCCATTGCCACATATCGCATGAAAATTTTTTTTTTATTTCGCTTAAATAGCTCCAAACAAAGCTCTAAATTATCAACATGGGTGGTTGTTTGTGGTCAACAGTGCGCGAACGCGGTACCCACCTCGAACAGAGCTTTCTCATGGACAAAGGTTCATGTAAAATAGTGAATACACTGCCTTCTGATATCTTTAAGGTGTCAGCTACTTCCCGCAACTTCACTTTACGGTCTTCCAGATTGATTTTGTGCAATTCGTTTATGTTTTCTGGAACAGCTGACGCCGCGTTTAAATTCAGCAAACCGTTTCTCTACCATATCTCTGGATGGAGCAGAGTCCGAATAACAACAAAGCTTGGCAATTGATTTGCTTGAACGAAAAAGCAATACTTAATCAACACATGAAATTCAATTTCTTGCTATGAAAATTACAAATGTAGCGTCACTAAAACCACTGTGCCTTTTAAACTAATGGTCGAAATGTCATGAAATATATCACTTGAAGGTTGGTACCATCGCCATCTATATGTCATCCTATGAACTTATTGAGTTATGTAATAATACTATTTTTCTATCGCGAGGTGATAAATTTATTTTAAATGGCATTGCTAATGTTCTCATGTTATTTTACCGAGTTTGTTTTAAAATGTTATCAGAAAAATTTAGAAAATTCATTCATAATTATATAAAAAAAATATCATTAAAATTAAACAAAATGTAATAAAGGATAACGCCACTATGCAAAATAAAAACGCTTTACAAAGTATATTATTAAAAACTTTACTACAAATTTTAATTTTAAACAATTTTATTTTAATTTATGTTTTATAATTTACAACAATTCTGAACCCATTTTTTAAACAGCTTTTTCATCTGTCTAGAAGCTTTACTCCTAGATTGGACCTTGTTTTATATACCCCCATAGAAAACTAGAATAAAAAAATTGTTTTTAAACTTTCTAACTTTATTTCCAGTACACACGATATTTCTTCTTTAACAATGAATAATAAAAACAAAAAACAAAACTAAAAACACGAAAATTATTTAAATACGAACAAAACTTTTACTTCACCGCGAAATTGCTCCTCGTCTCCTGGTCAAACAGAAAAATACACAAATACATTCGCGCTGGCAGCATCAAATTTAAACTTTAAATTCGTTGCACAATATTTTTTTTTAATTACCAATTACAAGAATGTCACCGGTCGAGTTTTTACTTGGTGCTCGTATACATATATTCAGGTGCAATCGTAAACGTACAAATAAATATAAAATACCTGGTTTCATACTTTCTATATTCCATTAAAAAAAAAATTGTTTTAAATTTTTATTTTTTACAAATTTTTTTTTTGGTTCGTTAGAATTCCGAATGCATTTTCATGATTTTTTTTCACGAAATTACCACGGAAATATGTTGTGTGCGTGCGTGTGTGTGGATAAGTAAAGACCCTTAAAGGATTTTACTTTTCATTTAATTGCCGGTGAGAGTTTGGGGAGTCCAAACGCAAACCATTTTCCTAACAGCCAATTATGGCTCCACTTTAGAGAGGAATGAATAAGCACACACCAACAACACATATTTCCGTGCGATTCGTGTGTATAGTTTCGTGAAAAACAAAATCGCATTTTTTTTATTATTAATTAATTGCATTTTATTTTTGTGCACGATTTTATAACCAGCAACGTTTTTGAGCATTGGTAAACATTTTTAATATTAAAAATAAAATTACAAAAAAAAAATTAATTTGAATAATGCTTTCTGCTTTTTTTGATGAAAAGGGAGATTGAAAAAACGCAGTGATTACGTGCATGCCATGAGGTGATTAGATGATTTACCCTTGCCCCGTATGTGTTTCATTATTGTTAGCGAATCCGTATTAAAATCAGATAAAATAGGACAGATAGGACAGGTCAATTAAACTTATAAAAATTTAAAATAATTGAAGGGTTTCGAAGAACATTAGTTTTTACAAACTTTTCACGATTTTTGGATTACCCTATATTTTGCGTTTTGAATAATTTTTCGTACAAGACATCAATGGTCTATAATACTATAGCATCCTTAAATGGAAGATACCTTACAGTCGCATTGCATAAATCCTACCACAAAGAACTACTCGAGCAGATTCGGATATCTTGCTGTCGCATCCACAGGATTATCCTGAAGTGGATACCCAAACTTGACGGATTCGATCGAAATAAGCAGTCCAGCAGGAGTGGCAGCACCGAAGTTGAAACACAGCGTTTGTTTCGAGTTTTTTGTCTTTTTGGCAGCACCTAAGTTGTTTCGACCAAATTGTAATTCGTTTCGACCAAAGTTGGTAACATGTAAAGCTTGCTTCGTGGGTTTCAAGATGACGTATCAAACAAATTTTGTCGTATGGAAAAGTGCTTCCGTTAGGCACGCGTTTGTTGTTTGTTTGCACGGCGAATGAGTATTAAAATTAATAAAATAACAAAAAATGCAAGTGTAGATTATTAACTAATGTTTTTAAAATAATGAAGCATTTATTAAAGGGAAGGAGCCAAGCAAGTACCAAACTTGTCAATTAATAAAAAAACAAATGACATGCATCACAAAATTTATGAAAAACATAAGCGATTTGGCCAAAGGCAGATTACTGACGTTACAAGCTCGTGCAACAAGCAAGTCGAAAATATTGGTGTTATCTCTCAGATTTTTGCGTGATAATCTATTTATTAGTTTTCTTTCGTCTACAGAATCCCTGAAGTCCTAAAAAAATATTATTTTTTATAATTATTTTTATTTTTCACGAATTTATAACCAATAACAAATATGTTGTTACACGAAAATGACAGATCAAAATGTATTTTTTATATTTCGACAGTTGGCAGCACAATTTTAAAGTCGTCTCAACTTTTAAGTGGGAACTACAATGTGGCGCTGCCGCGTGGTGCTGGCACGCTTCTTGGTGCTGGCGCGTTTTCTGGTGCGCACCATGTAGCTGAGTGCAAATACAATGCGTCAGGAGCTAAGTCATGTCAAAACCTTAAAAACGGATGAAGCGGATTGGTTCTGTTTGAGGCTTAAGTTAGTGGAAATGGGGCAATGCAAAAAAAAATTCATTGGAAATTATTTTTTTTACAGGAAAATCCAAAAATTGATTAAATACGAATGTTTTTTGGGGTTCTTTTGACTTCAGCAAAAAAGCAAAAGTGAGCTACCACACGCCAGCGCCAGCTGCACATTGTAGCTGCACTTCGGGTGGGCTACGTTTTTTACTTTTGACAGTTTGCGATGCAGCGCCAGCATCACTCGCCAGCGCCACATTGTAGTTCAGCCTTTATGCTACCAAATTGAATTTGTTTCGACTTTAGCCTTTAATTCGAAATAAATTGGTCGAAACAACTTCCGTGCTGCCACTCCAGTTAGTAAATCAAGTGCCTACATCCAGTTTGTTGATAGAGTGCCTTTCTGTGCGATATTCAGTAATCACAGGAAAGAAAGTCTTCGAATACAGGAAGAGAAGATCTTGTCCCACTGCTGGACTCAGATATCGGGTATGAGACACGTCAAGAAATTCATTCTCCAAGCGCAATCAAATGCTTAGAAGCTCTTTCTGGTTACTAACCCCGAACTCAGAATCTTAAGAGGTCTTTTCACAAGATATGCTTCTTTCATATATCTTCTAAAGATCATGGGTAAAATTGATACCGAAATGTGTAGATTTTATCAGGTCGAAACAGAAACCACAGAACTTGTCTCCTGCAATTCTGCATCATTAGAGAGAAGCACACAATAGAAGCGCTATTGACACCTAAGCGAATGGTGCACACAAATTTAAGATCTATCTTAAGGCTGACTAATAGACTACACCCGTATTCCAAAAGCAGTCACAAGTGTGTGGTGAGTCTCACCTTGAGACAATATGGTATTCTAATTTTGCAGTCACAATTTTGACAATCCGCAAACAGTCACTACGGCTATCAAAATCGTAACTTTATAAATAACAGGTCACAAGAGTATTAAGATGAGGTTTCTAGTATATTTTTCACAGCATTTTCACAGACTCGACAGTCTCGTCACTACATCAATATTTTCTGGCGTACATTAGCTATATTGTCGCCCAGACTTTGCTTTATCTCATTACACGAATACAAATTTACCGTCAGAGGTGAATTTTTTTGTAATTTTTCTTGTGACTGGATGCTTAGAATGCCAAAACATCTGATAGTCACAAGAATAGTCACAAAATATCAACGACAATCATGAGTCACAGAACCTTGTGACTTATGACTGGTCACAATTTAAAATTTGGAAATGGTGAGCTCAGCACTTGAATAAAAACAAACCTATTGTAGGACATTAACAAAGGGCCTCGGTAGTCCAGGGAGTAAGGCGCCTGGCTACCATCCCAAATGGCCCGGGTTCGAATCGCGGCAGGACCACGATCCTTCGCCTTTTCCAATTTCCCCACTCTATACGAAAAAATGGATTGTCGACAGTACAAAGGGCTTTCCCTGAGTTCTCAGTCTTTCACATAAAAAAAAGAGAGATCAATTATAGGGCGAGGACTAGAAAGATCACTGGCAGCCAAACGTCTCCCGAAATATAATACAGAACAACGCCTGATTGAGACCCGTTTTAGATGATCTCGCATACCATCTACTTTGATTGATGAAAACTTCTTAGTTTTTACTTGTCAAATGTCATCGTAATGACGGTCGTATGTTGACAATTCAAAAATGGTGCGAAATTTAAAATGATACCTCTTGTTGGAGGTAGCAACGGATGTTAGGTCTGTTCGGAGACCTGCTCCGACTCAACCTGGAACACAAGGGTGATGATACACGGATCAATGGATTGGCTCAATTCTTCGCAAAATTCTCTCTGGTGCCTCCGTTGGCCTATCAAGGTCGTAGGAATGAATCAATGCGTTGAGCCGTGTATCATCACCCTTGTGCTCCATGTGGAACTGAAGCAGTTCGCCGCACCGATCTACTTATCTTCATAGCTGTAGAGAGTTAGTACAATTCGTCTTCGATGAAAATTACTTCGGTGAATCTGTGCTACTTCGAATATTCTAAGGTAATTTCGAGAATATTTAAAGAAAATATTTACCAACGCTCAATTAAGAAAAAATCTGCACAATTTAAATAAGTATTTATTATTTTTCACACAAAATCTGCACTGTAAATCTACTTTTCGATAAAAGAACTGCACTCTTAGCGATTATACACACGCACACTTCTAAGTTTCTCGCTTTGGTTTTAACTATCCTAACTAAAAAAAGGGCTAAATTTGAACTCGAAGTTAATCTTAGCTTCTGTGTAAAAAAAGGCTTTTTCCTTCGACATAAAACATTTTGTATAAATAAATCATTGGACCATATGGAAACCATCTTCAAATGCCTTTTACCAAAAAATATTGAAAAAAAAACAATGAACCAAAAAAAAAACAAACAAAAACCAAATTTCTCCCAACTTGCAGAAAAAGGAATTCTCAAGAAACACGGCTACGGTCCGATACTCGGCGATCAGGGTAAAGATAAGTGGGTTGAAGATGGCCAATCGGACAATCTAGAATTAATAGCACAACAAGACGGTACTCTAGCATCAGCGGCATCAGGTGCTGCAGTATCAGAAGTTGAGCGAACATTAAAAAGTTTAAATGGATATCACGAAGATATCCTCGAAGCTCTACGAAATGCAGCTTCACATCGAGGAACTGGAGCCGGTAATACGCCAGTTGGTAGCGGTAGCCTAAGCGAAGAAATGCTTCGGAAAACATTACAAGAATGCACCACAGCCACTCTTAGTTATGGCGAATATAAAAGGAGTGGCTCAAAAACTAGTTCTAAAGAAAATATATGCGATGTAACGCAGCCGCATACAGTGCTAGTAGAGGGTGGCCCAGCCGGGCCGATGTTGCATCATCATCGACCGCAGCACGTCCAAGAAGAGGACGACGCGCCATCAACTGGGCCACTTCGTATAAGAAATTTAGAAGATCTAATTAGGCAATTAGAACATCATTCCTCTAGGCACATGAGCCCCAGCGGTTCCGAAGACATTCGAATGTCCGAAACAGAAGCCGATCGTCATTATAGATTAGATAGTTCCGCCGCTTGTAGTGAATCCTCGCAAGGGTTAGTTTTGGTTTTTTGCAGTTTCTTAACACTATTTACCATCAATTGAGGTCATGTAAGTAACCAATTTCTCGTTGCAGCTCTAATCAACAATTAGCACAATCACAGAAAACAGCAACTATACATCCGTCTTACAGCAGTAGATGTCGTCCGCGGTCAGACGACGAGAGCCGTTTTGTATATGGAAGGTATAGGCATCCAACAACTAGTAGACATCCGCATCAATCCCATTCACCTCATGCTTTCGGTCATCATGCACATCATTCACATGCGCATGGTCATGCATCACATGGACCGCACTCATCACATCATTCTTCGCACACGCATCTGCATCAAGATGATGAGGGCATCTACGAAAGTGCCGATCATCATGATAGGACTGTAGATGCCCGTGTCGATCGGGAAACACCTGATAGCGAAAGGTAGGTTACCTTTATTTATAGGCCATAACAAATGGATAAACAACCAAAATAAAAGGATAAAGAAATCTTTTAGTTTATCTTCGACTTCTTCTTTTGTTTGTCTGTTTCTTTTGATTTGGGTTTTTCGGTTCTGTTTGTGTTTTTTTTGTAACCGAAACGGTTTTGTCCTGTTTTCCCTTTAAATATTTGAAACTACTGACACATGATACCTACTTCAGATTATGGTAGAAAAGAGCTTTGTTAAGTAGATTATTTGTTAACTTAATCTCCACTATAACAGTTGAAATTTTTACTTTAAAGTCCCCTGTAATCAGTAAAATGTTGTGTCGAGTTTTAAACCCAGATAACAAAGATCAGTACAGTATTCAGAATTTTAGACTCAGACTAAGCTATAACTATCCTAGAATTTATATTACAAAATTAACAACTACTCATCAACGTATTTACACTCCCATATACACAGTTATCCAATAAACATGATAAGATTCGAGATGACAATGAGACAGCAAAGTTATTTCTTTTTAGCTTTCTTTTTGTCATGTGAAAGACCATTCAATGATCGAAAATTATTTGACATCAAAATTATTGTGTGTTTTCTTTTAATGTGTTACTACAGAAACCATTCGGACCTGTCGTACGCTTGGTAGCACCAGTACCTTAGATTTGTAGGCCAGACACTTGAACAAGCTCAACAGCCTGCAGCCAAAATGACGGCCAAACAAAATCGGCCTGAAACATAAAACGCACCCTCTAATTCGGTTTTGGTTCTACGGGACTATATCGCTCTGATAGTTGTAGTAGATACTGGTGCACTTGGGCCTGGGAACCAGTTGTCGTGGCAGTATGATAATGACAAGTAATGGTTCCCAGCCCGAAGTTTTCCAGTACCTACTAATTGTCTATTTGTCAAAGATGATAAAAATCCGCTTGTTAGCCTAGGTCTTTCTTAAGTTCTTGTAAGCTGCAGTTTTCTGCTTGAAAAACAGTAACGAGGGTACCCAAGCTGAGCCCACACCTAAACCTGAGACTTTCGCCCCCCTCTGGATTACTTCGAAATACTTCGAGAACTAGTTCATTTGGAAGAGCTAATTCATTCTTGGAGAGACTAATTCATTTTGAAGTACTCCGAAAACTAATTCTTTTTGTAGTTCTTGTAGAACTAATTCATTTTGAAGTTCTTCGAGAACTAATTCATTTTGAGCTAACTGAAGAACTTATTCCTTTTGAACTAACTGGAGAACTAATTCATTTTGAAATGACTGGAGAACTAATTCATTTTGAAGTTCTTGCAGAACTATTTCATTTTGAAGTTCTTTGAGAACTAAGTACTTCGAGAACTAATTTATTTTGAATTTCTTGGAGAACTAATTCATTTTGAACTACATGGAGAACTAATTCAGTTTGAAGTACTTCGAGAACTAATTCATTTTTAATTTCTGGGAGAACTAATCCATTTTGAACTAACTGGGGAACTAATTAATTTTGAAGTACTTCGAGAAGTAGTTCATTTTGAAGTTTTTGGAGAACTAATTCATTTTGAACTACTTGGAGAACTAATTCATTTTGAAGTACTACGAAAATTAATTCATTTAAAAATAACAAAATTACTAACTAAAAAACAAATTCTTTAGAAAAATCTTGTGGGCTTACCACTGGTATTGTGATTTGAACTAGCTCCTCTCAGGATTACTTTGGCACCAGTACTGGAACTAGTCAGTCTCCCACTAGTGATAAAATTATTTCTATTTTCTAAGTAGTCAGTTTATTCCGACTGGGAAAGTCTCAATCAATTTTTTGTATTTTTTTTATCTGTATGAATGATTGATGGTCTTTTGCTTGCTGTTTCCGTATTATTGACCTCATTATTCCGTAGCTCTCAACTTTTGGAGTCGTCGTCCTTCTATTGAAACTAAGTTGCTATATTCTTCTACCATCTGACTTCGAATTGCATTGCTTCGTAAGTGGTCGATTCTCTAAGCTTCTTCAATTTTCTGAAGATATTTATTTTTTAAAAGTTCAGGAGTAGAATACGTATCTGCATGTTCATACTTTATTTTTCATAAATTGATAGTGTACACAGTTTTGTCATAGGGGGTTCAAAATCCCAACAGTGCACTCTATACGAAAAAAATAGATTGTCAAAAGTACTGTGTTGTTTTGTGTTGGGTTCTCCAGGCCAGCGGAACCAGCCTTTGCATGTGGCGTCTAGTGACTGCCTTATTTGTGTTTTTACTTTTTAATAAAAGATATATGTATTTATTATTTCTTTATTTATATATCTTGTCCCGTAAGCATATTACTGCTCGTATGAACCGGATTGGATCTCAGGGAACTACTGCCCAAATTACAGAAATCTTACGACTATTTATACTCCTAATTAATCCTACTGCGCTTACAAAACTATTCGTTACATAATTATTTTATTTACAATCTACTTGCAACACAGTAGCTAATCATAATAGTCAAATCAAGTTACAATTAATTTATGTCAAAGTATTTCTCATAGTAGGTTTCTACAGTGTTTTTGATAGTACACATACTACATCCACTACAGTACAATGGGCTTTCCCTGAGCTCTATTCTTCCACATAAAAAAAATACAAGTAGATAACCCTTGTAGTTACACAACTGAAATCCGCTAGAAGAAATTCGCCATTTGGAGTCTATTGTGGATTAATTTTCACTTGCTAAGAAGCCCATAGATGGCATAGAGCTTCCTTCATATAAAAACGTCTATAAATAAAATTTCAATTGTATAATTATCTGAAACTATTACATTCGTTTTACTTTGAAAATTTACTGCATTAATTACCATTATGTTGTAAATTCTTCTAACTTTTTATTTGTATACAAATGAAATAACATAAAAATGTTAGGTTAAGTTTTACTCAAATCAACAAGTTTTGCGTTTCTTTTCTGCTCTACTCACGCAGAAACGCAGCTTAGCCGTGTTCCTATTCTGCTCATTTTTACTATTTCTTACTCACAAGTACCTACTCATAATCGAAAGTAGTTACGCAATTGAAATCCGCTAGAGGAAAAGTAAATTTTTTGAGTCTATTGTGAATTATTTTGCGCCTATAGATAGGCTTTTGACTCCTCTAATAAAAATAATTTTGCCGAATTAATTGAGGAGCTGAGGAACAAAACCGGACTTGTCCACGATAACGGTTTTTTTTTTAAATTTTTTTTTTACTCTCTAAGCCCACCTCTATAGACCCCTGAAATATTTCCATCCAAAAGTGTTGCAAACCCACAAAAAAAAATTTTTAAAAATACTGATTTGGTTCATAAGTGGACTTGTCCTGTTAAAAAATGAAAAAATTCAAAGGAATTTGTTTCATAACTAGACTTGTCCATGACGGTTTTGAATCAAAACCGGAGATGTCCCATACATATCCATCGTTGCGAAACAAAACCGGACTTGTCCATTCAAAAAAAATTAAAAAAAAATAGAAAACATGAATTTTTGTGCCCAAAAATTAGGCTATTGATTATTTATACAATAAGCTATAATTATATTCAAACGCAAAAATTTTAACTAATGTGCAACTATCGAATTCAGTATTTTTGCTCTAGTGTAAAAATCAATTTTTGGGACAAGTCCGGTTTTGTTCCCCAGCTCCTCAATTTAAATTATGTTGTAAATTCTTCTAACCTTTTATTTGTATACAAATAAAATAATCTGAGGTTAAGTTTTACATATAAGCACAAATTTCGCGTTCCTTTTCTGCTTTACTCATGAGCACTCAAAAACAGAAATGGAACGCAGCTATTGATGCTTAGATTTTGCGTCCCCTATAAAGATTACAGAATTAGCAGGAAAACTATCAGGATTACGCTTCTAAGCTTTTGTAGAACATTTTCGAAATCTCAATTGAAATTCAATACTAATTCATAATCCATACATGTACTAAAAGGATCGTAAAATATATTAAATATATTTTTCCGAGAAAAAAAATGTATATTCTTCCAGAAATCAGTATGGAGAACGTGTTTTATGGTGTACTACATGGGAAGATCAATGCTAACTAAACATTTAATTTGTTTTTACTGTTTTTAAGGTATTTTTTTAAGTTTTTATTATTATTTTTTTATTTTCAAAAATTTTGTAATATATTTATTGCTTTATTTTTCATATTTTCTCATTTGGCTATTGAAGTTTATTTATTTTAGCAAATATTTATCTAAAAATTCTGTTGGGTTTTTATATAAAATATAACTTAAATTTGCATTGATAAATATTTCTTACTGTTAATAATCTGTATTTCATAAAATACTTGAAAAATATTGGAAGTAATTTTAATAATACATAATATGAAGACTTGAATGCATGCAGGAGTCTATTGCTGTATAGAATTGTTAATAAATCACAAATGATAAAAAAAATACTTAAGTATCAGTGAAGATAACAAATTTCGTCTGATATAAGGAACGAAACTACTCCTTGGAAAATTCCTCTAAGCCGAAAGTTCCTTTTAGTTGAACGAGTGAAAGTCGAGTTACTATAGGAAAATAGCAAGAAATATTAGCGGCAGCTCACCAAAAAACCCAGTGTATGATGCCAGTTTCACATTTGTCCTTATCTAGTAAGATCAGCCTTTGGTACATTACAATATTTAACCATATTTTTCTAGGCCTTTATTTCGGTTTAGGTTCGTTGAATCTTGTAACAACATATCTTTTCAGTACTCTCTTTTCAGGCATAAGAGTTAACGAATCTCTTTTTAAAAATCGAGCAAACTATCAATTCCTTCCCAGCCGAACATAAACGTGCCCCAGGAATCTGCTGCTTCCTCTTGAAACAATTCATTCCCCTCCAATGTAACAATTCATTCCCCTACCAATGCCACCAATGATAAAATTGTTGGCCCATCTTATGCCTGCACTACACATCGAAAGATACATCTGGGAGATGATCCACAGATGCATCCGGGAATAAATCCGCGAGCCGTCCACACGTCCGCGTATCAATCAGTCTGTGTTGATCATCGGAAGACGCAAGACATCAAGTACTTATTTTTGGGGTTCCACAAGCAGTTCTCACCTTGGTATAATTCTATAAACTTGAAAGTTTCCTCGGTGCTCATTGTCATTGTAGCCATTTTCAAAACAATACACTTCAAAACAATACACCGACGCGTCCACCTGCATTCAAAATGCGCACAACACTGATGCGTCGGCAGATGTGTGGACACAAGCCTTGCGTTCGCTCTGACGTCTGGCTCAAAATCCGTCAAGAATGGATTCAGGACAGACGTATCTCCGGATGTTAAATATTGTCCGGAGACGAGCAAAAACCCCCTCTACACATCGGCGGATGTATCCAGGGCTGAGGCATCTTCCGATGTGTAGTGCAGGCATTAGACTCTCTGCAACGCCTGCCTTTCGATGGTTCTGCTCTGGCAGGCTTCCCGGTCAGTTTTCCCTAGGCCTCAATTTGGGAACGAAGCTTGGATATGCTCAACCGCATCCAGAAATGCTTGAAGATATTCAGTACTCATTTCTTGAAAGTAAAGGTGTATTCAAAGCGGAGGCAGCTCCAAAAAAGTTCTTATTTCAGATGGATACACATGCGTGCTTTTAATAAATTTTGGGCCAAAATACACATGCACGCATCGATCAGACGCAAACACGCAAAAAGCTCTTTTGGTCAATGGATATCCTCTGTTTCATGAAATGTTGCACACCTCCGCACACAGCCCTTGCTTTTCGCTCCGAATAATCTGAATGCAATAATTAGAAGCAAGTTGGTGATTTTAGTTAAGGGAAATCAATCACCAAGCGGAACTGTTTAAATACCATATTTATTTATTTTAAAAACTGTACAACAAAAATTGGGGATCCATCAAGTATAATTAGGTAAAAACACTATCCAAAATTATATTTAAAAATTCATTCAGTGAGACTGAAGTATCTAATGTCCGAATGTCCGTTCGTATGTACAAAATCCTTCAACAAGAGGTGTAATTTTAAATCAAAAGAAATGTAGAATATTTTCGTCGAGTAATGCAATTTTAATTTAAAGTTCAAACTATGAGGTTAATAATGGAATACAATATCTGCAAAATATCCGCCTCGGCTCTTTTAATGAAACTGCCACTGCTTTTTCATCTCTCTTCCTAATTTTGCTGTTGTGCTCAGAAGGCAGCAATTTTTGACATTTTAAAAATTTGGCGGCTGTTTTCAAGCAAGTGGTGTACAATGGAGGAAAAACTGTTGTTTTTAATTATAAATACTAATTTTTCTTCAACTTTCACTTCAATATAACAAACGGAGTAAATTGGAAGACAATTGATTTTAGGTAACTGTCAAATAAAAAATCTGCTGCTGCTGCTCTACTCGAATCTAATTCAGAAGGCAGCATGCTGTCTGTACTGCTGCCGCTACTTGAAAATTAGGTTGTCATACAGCCTTAAGGTACATTTTCATTATATGATTTGTCATATGACTTTACTGTCAAAATTTCTTGATATTCCATCTGACTTCGTATTGTGTTCACACTGAATTTTGACAAGTCAAACCCGAAATATCCAATACAAATTTTGACAGGTAGTCTTATGGCATGTCAAAATCAAATTTCATTTGACATTTTATGTTTAGGTTTGACTTCATTGACAGTAAAGCCATATGACAAATCAAATCATATAATGTAAAGGTACCTTTAATGGTGTTAGATCGAACTATTTCGACGATCAATTGAAATCTAAATCTCGAGAAATCACATGTCCACAAAATAGTTTACGTAATAGAGCAATTCATATCTGAAAACCTCCTAGATTTTACTTGTCAAATGTCATCGTAATGACATTTGTATGTTGACAAATCAAATACGGTGAGAAATTTAAAATGCCACCTCTTATTGAAAGATCTTTATTTCTGATGTTTTTTTAAGATAAAATAATTTCACTTGTGTTTTATAGTTTCATTTAATATTTTTTTGTGATATTTATCAATATTTTTTTTAAACCTACATACTACAGGACTTAGCATGACTTTATCCTTAGAATACTCTTCTATTCCAAATCATTTCATTAAAAAGAACTTATCTAGCTAGAATCATTTAAATTCATGCATTTTCATCATTATTTAAATAAAAAAATGTCATAAAGTAAATTTTTCAACAAAAAAAAACCAAAACAAATTTTCTTTATCCTTTAAAAAAACTGAACAAATTGACTTAATTTTTTTTTTAAACTAAAAAAAAAAATAAAGAATAAATTTAAATACAAAAGTATAATTTAGTCTGGACCATTTTTAGAAGAATAAAAACCACACAAAAAAAAGCATTTGTTCAGGCCAAATATATTTGTATCGTGTTCTCGTTATGATTATTATTTTCTAGTGATGACTTTATTCAAGCTCAACAACAGTTAGCCCGGTGGGCGAGTGAGGATGTAGTTTCCGTGGTGGTACTGGATCAAGGTGGGGACAGCCAAGGCGTCGGACCATCATTAACGGGTACTATCCACGGCGAAACGTCATCAATGGGGGCCCCGAATGGCTTAAATGTAAATCAGAGGGATTATTACCCGTCACCACCATCAACGGAAACCGAAAGCAGCGGAAGTGTTATACAGCCGCAGCAGAGGCGAAGCCACATAGATTCAAGCCAAGGAGACGGACAATTAATGGAGAATGGCCGCTATCCAGAATATAAACACTGATAATAACTATAGGGGTAACTCGTTCCGCCCCCTGTGATTTTGTATTTATATATATATACATAAAAATATTATAAATATATACATATACTATGTATTATTAAAGTTAAATATAAGTTTAAACTAAAAACAACCAAAAAAAAATGAAAGAAATTATAACAAAACTTTATATTAAAAAAAACGAGAAATTCACTAAATTAAAAATTCAAAAACAATTTAAAAACAATATAACAGAATTTTTGTTTTTATTTTATTTTCTTTTAACTTTATGAAGCATAAAGTCAATTTTATATAAATGATACACGTAAAACAAGAAGAAGAAAAAAAGAAGCGAAAATATTATAAAAACACACAAAACGGATTCTAAAATAATACATGTGAACTTAACTATAGTTTATTTAATATTAAATAAATTTAAAAAAATAAAAACAAAAATAAGAAAAACACTAAATAAGTAAATATAGACAGATGATGATGATGATGATGTAAATAGACAGATGATCTGTATTTAAAAAATTTGTACAGTAACTGTGCTGAAAAATAATTTAAAAAAAATTATAAACAAAACAAAAATGAAAACGCAAAAACGTAAAATTATTATATATATAAATATATATACCACAACAAAAAAAAAGTCTGTCTTAAATAAATAAATTAAAAAAAATAAAAAACAAGAACAAAAACATTGTTTGTATAAAATTAAAAACAAAATTATTCAAATTATCGAAAATGAAAGCTTCGTATTAATAAAATGAAAAATATTGTGTCAGTTATCAGACATATATTTAAAAATAAAGAAAAAAATAAAATCAGAATGAAATTTGATAAAAAAAAATCAAATTAAATGATTTTTTTTATTTATGAGAGAACAAAATCATAAAACAACAAAATCGAAAAGTAAAACAAAAAAATAAAAAAATAAGTAAACAAACTTATAGTTAAAAGTAAAAAATAAAAAAAAATGAATAACGAGTTTTTAATTGAACATTTTAAAAGAATTACAAAAAAAATTAAAAAAAAAATATGTAAAACAAACAAAAAAAAATTGATTTAATAATTAATTTGTAAATAGATAAATGAAAATATTAATTTAATATATAAATATATATATGAAAATTGAGAATGAGAGAAATGAAAATATAAAAAAAAATAAACAATTGAATAAAAAATTAATTTTATTAGTTAAAATATTTAAATGAAAATATTAGATATGCAATAGATACGACTTAAAATTCGTAAGAAATAAGCGCAAGTAGAATAAATTGTATTATAAAAAATAAATATAGAGTAATGTTGATTGTATAAAAAAAAAGAAAAAAAAATACCAACTTAAAAAAATATATATATAGGTATATATATAAAAAAATTAAACTAAACCACACAATACAATACAAACACAACAAAGACATCAACAAAATAAATAAATATGTTCCAACGCTGTTAATAAATTATAAAGAATAGTAAAAAAACACACACACACACAACAAAATTCCACATACACATCTACTACTACTACTACTACTAATACTACTACTACTCACAAAACAAAAAAAAAACAAAACTTATAAAAAAAAATTTTTTTTTAATTAGGCCAATTCAGAAAAAAAATCAAAAAAAATAGATATATATATAATAATAAAAATAAATAAAATTTCATATGTACATTCACATTTTCCAAAAAAAAAAGCTAACACGTTTTTAATAAAAAAAATCACGATTTAAAATTTTCCAAAAAAAAAATAATAATAATATTTAAAACTACACACACTTACACACGAAATATACATTTAAGTATTAAAACTTAAATTTAATAAAAAAAAAATAATAACAAAAAAAATGAAAGCGTTAATAAGATTATTTACTTTTTTATAATAGAAGAAAAAAAATTCACGAAAAAAAACGTTTTATTAACACTTTACACGAAAAAAAAATTTAAAAAAAAAATCTTAAAAAAATAAGTATTAAAAGAAAAAAAAAATACGGAATAAAATCAAATTTAATACAGGAATTATAAAGTAATAATTAACAAAAAAAATGCAAAAAAAAACAAGAAAACAAAAAACATAAGACAAATTAAAAAAAAATTTCAAAAAAAGAGAATACCAAAAAATAAATAAATTAAATATTTACGGAAATCATATCAAGGACGAATAAACATAAAACAAAAAAAACAAGACATTTTTAAATTATTTTAAAAATCAAAAACGAAATCCGCAACAAAACTAAAAACCCCCGACAAAAAAAATTATCCCATATTTTTTTTAAAAAAAAAGCAAATACAGAAATAAATTTAATTATTAAAACAAAAAACACAAAAATTTAATTTTCTCCAAAAGCTTTAGATAGATTGTTGTTAGTTTGCGAATATTTTCTATTTATTTTTTTCCTTATTAAATTACTGCTATTGTTACTAATGTTACTTTTTTTGAAAAAAAAACCGTTCCTTTTCTTTAAAAGTTAGTTTTTGTTAGTTAATTACAAATTTTTTTCACAATTACTTGTTCGAAATTATTAATTTTCTTTTTCCAAAAAAAATAAATAAACCAAAAAAAAATTCTTTCTTGTTAGTATGTTTCTAAATAATAATAATTAACAATTCTTTTAAATTCATAAAATATAAATAATTTATTTTTATTCAACTAATGCCTCAGACACGTTTAATATGTTATTTAATTAATTAATTATAATTAATTAATTAATTAATTATTGCCTGATTCAGTTTTTTGTTCTAAAAAAAACGAAATCGAAAAAAATATATTTTTACTAACTTTTGATTTGCTCATTTCAGATACTACCGCTAAATATTTAAAGGAATCACGTTACTTGACGAGCGTATTTAATTAAAAAAAACAAAAAAAAAGAATAATTCTAATAATATTACAAATAATGTATTTTTTTCCCAATTATTATTAAATTTAAAAATAATCAAATATTTATTTTTTATCTAATTTTTTTTCTTTCTTGAGCAGGTGACTTGGTATCTTAAAAAAATCGAAAAAAAAAACAAATCCGAAAAAAAAGATAAAGAAATTATTTATTATTGTAGATTGTTTTAAATAAAATATATTTTGAAATCTTAATTAATAGTTTATTAATAAAAAAAAATAGGGTGGGGCGACAAAAAATTTCATTATTTTTTGTGTAATGCCTACAATTATTTTATTTTTTTTAATTACTTTTTTTAACTTTTTTTGTGTAAGTATGTAAACTATTTTTGGGAATTTTTTTCAAATTCTTTTCACATTCTAAATTTTTTCTATTTTGTTTTTAATGATTCAAAATGTTTTTTTTAATTTTGTATTTTTGATATGCTATTCTCTATAAATCAAAAGGTCATATCGTCACAATATGTACGTACATCTTCCAATTTTAGCTAGCTGTTGGTTAAAGTAGTTCTTCGGAGTCGCACCATATTCTTCTGTTCTTCTACTAAGTTACTAACGATGACTCATTACCATCTTATGGTTATATGCATTACCATCGGAACATAAAAAAGCGTTTCTTTAGATTTTTAACCTTCCATCTGGATTGTGATTAATTATCAGCGATCTCAATGTCCACAATGTAAATTTACTGAGTTACCTACGGTAATGGCACCAGTGGTTTTGTCGGGACACAAATAATCTACTTCGCATTGTACATCAGCGTACAGCATTCTCTGACGTTGCAGGGCAAAGAGCCCACTTCCTTGACCTAATTCTTATTTCCCACTCACGCAATACAATACTCTGTTGATGTTGACTGTTATTCTTCTTCTTCCTTGGTGAGGTATTGCTTCCACTTATTTGGCCCATTGTACTACACGCCTTTAGCTCATATTGCAGGACAGGTTCAGCAGTCTGCGTAGTGGCTTGTCGCTTAGGCTTGACTGTTCGAGCTATCCCGCTACACTCACCGAGAATGTGAAGGGCGGAGTCCACCTCCTCAAGGCAATGTCTGCAGATAAAGTCCTCGGCCCTTTCTATCCTCCATAAGTAGTAATTCAGGGCGCAGTGCCCGGTAATGAAGGCAACAAGTGCCCTGACATCGTTTCTACCGCGCCTCATCCATTCCTTAGCCGCGTTAAGAGACGACACAGGAAGAAACCACTTAGAATTGGCCAATCAGCGTTCGGTGTGTTTCATCCAAGTCCGACCGGCAAGAGCCCCCTTTTCCAAACTGATGGGTAAACTGGAATAAACGGGTTCGGACCGTTGTCCAATGTAACAATGAACAATGTAATTGGTCCATAAAAGACCCATGAGTATGTTGGGAAAGATAAGATCCATCCGGAAAGAGCATTCATATCAACAAAAGGCATTATACAATTGGGTACGCCCGGTGCACAGAAGAGATTGTTAAACAACAGTAACCATTGCCATCCAGCCCTCCAAATGATAACTTTGCATCCTGACATGACAGGTTTTGAAGGGTGTGCTCTCTCTCACCTACTGCATTCGTTCTAGTTCTTTCCGCTGGGGGTTGCTCAGCATCCATTCAGAATTAACAGTGTCATCGCTAGTAGGTCGTAGTATGAGATTAGGGGTGAGAGGTGACTAGGCGTAATATTCGAGAACACCGCTCCCCATATGATCTTGACTCACTCGTCAATTCGGACCACTACCTGACACAACTAACACAACTCCAACAATACTCTCAAAAGAACTTACTTGTATTCTGGGAAAAACAGATGTATGGGGCTTATTTGCTTCTTCCAATTTGATTATGTTTCTGTTACAAAAATTTAATAGGCAAGTGTAGTGGAAAGCTTTTAAGCTTTTAAAAACTGTTGAAAGCTTTTAATATTTTGAAAGCTTTTGGGCTTTCAAGCTTTTAATAGGCAAGTGTAGTGGAAAGCTTTTAAGCTTTTAAAAACTGTTGAAAGCTTTTAATATTTTGAAAGCTTTTGGGCTTTTAAGCTTTTGAGGTACTAAAACACAATAGCCACATACAAAGCGTGCAGTCGCCAAGTATGAATTAGTCACTTCATCTTGAATACATTCAGATGAGAAAGTTCTGTAAGTCCACTATCAGCAAAGTTTTTACTTATTTGAAAGCCTAAGCTTCGATTTCACCCTTTAAACTACCAGTCCGTCCTGTTTTGTTCAGGCCATGGTTCAAAGTCTAGCAGTAAACTAAGCTCGAAAGATAGAAAAAGGACAGGATTGATTGAGGGGAGTCTGAGGGATGCATGAAGAGGAGACAGGGATGGACTTGGATGTTGTATGGTTCATTTTCTGAAGCACTCGCCTGAACCAGAGATACAACCGCTGCCGTAGACAGCCGCGTCGAATTGTTTTGTCTCCTGAAAAAAGTCAAACTCGCTAACCAGCCGACAAAAAAGCTGAGACGCTGGCAGTACCCGATTACCATGTGAAGAAGGAGATTTACTATCTGCGAGGTGAAGATCCGACCTAAGAACAACTTTGATATCATATTATTAACGGGATAAGCCGACGATATGCCTTATTAGGGCTACTCTAATCGTATCCTAACATAAAATCATAATTTTATAACGATTTTGAAGTAAACCTGGCAATGCTACTGCTGATAGTAAAAACTTCTGGCCCTTACTGATTTCAATCGATAAATATCTAACTTAATCGATAATTGGCATCAGTAGCCTCAGAATTAAGCGCTCGACTACCATCCCAGAAGATCACGGTTCGATTCCAGGCGGTGTCATGATGATTCATCTGTTTGTTTCTCCTTAATAAGATATTACTCTCCCAACGCTCCGTAATTCCTTTGGGAACGTCGAAAAGATTGCCAACGTGGCGCGAATGGCATCGGTCGGTATAACTCCCAAGCCTGATGCGATATCGCTATGTACTCTTCTAGCTCGCATACGGAATTCTTTACCTAAACTTATTTTTTTTCGCCTGTGAACTCTTCTTTCTTCTCATTTGTGCTTTTTTGTATTCCTCTTCGCATGTGCATGTTCTATTAGGGTTTCGAGTCAAAGTTGGCACCTCGGTACAATCGCATTGTTATCAGGCCTAAGAACTGGCAAAGGTCTTTCAGTACATGGTCTATTTGTGTAGCAAGTGACTCCATCAGAGGATATTGTGATGGCTTTGTGGATATAACTACGCGAAAACCTGATACTCGCAACGATCAAGTTTCTACTTGCTGCCATCTCTATAACATTATTATCCATTGCCATTAGCTCATGCAAGCTGTGGGTCTTAAGGTATTGCTGAACTATTTTAGCGTTCATATCTCCTAGGATGAAATTTATATCATACCCGAGGCAGGCTCGAAGCTCCCTTTCGACTTCTTTGACGAATTGTTCTATTTCGTCGTCCGCCGATTCGTGGTTGAACATTTATGAGACTTATCTTCTTAAATTTGTCTCGTATGAGAAGAGCGTATCGTATCGATCTAAAGCTGATAACGGTAAGTTTCATTCTTTTGCTGATCATAAGACATACCGCCAGCGACACCTTGTCTATTGCATGACTCCTACGTCACCGATTGACGGCTAGATGCTGTGCAGCTCGGGCTGTATTCTGATTACGAATGTTCCACGGGAGTATTTTTAAATCGTTAAGCAGTTTTCGTTGCCATGGTCATCGGTCTCCGAAACTAGTTACTCGTTCCGTACTAGAAGGTTTTTGTGGATAAGGTTATTATCCTCACGGAATTTTACTTGGAAGGTACTATCCTGATCCAATTACCCAAATCTCTCTTTTAGAACAGTTACCAGTGACCACCGCTTGAAGGCCCATTTCCAACAGCCCAGAATATTTACATATTCAGCTCTTGCTTATACTAAATATTATTCCTCCTCTTTCACTGATAGCTGACCATCAAATACTTATTAATAATTATCTGATAGTTAAATGAGCCAAAATGAAAACATTATCGTTTTATAGTATTTAGCGCATACTATTCTAATATATAGTTTCAAATACACAAAATTAATGTAGCTAGAACAAACAAAAAATTTAAAGAAAACAGAAACCTTCAAAATATTTTTAAATCTATTTCACACATACAACAAACCAAATGAAATTTAGGCTAGAGGAGCTACAATACCAATTTTGATTAACACTTTTCAAATCTGAAACATCGCTGGAATTAGTGAATAAATTAATGCAACAATGAGACACGATTTGTTTTTTTAAAGAAATTCTGGAAAAACCTTACGTCCAATAAGCGATTTTAATGAAAAAACAACACATTAACATTTTGTAATAAAACCATTTCATTAAAATATACTTTTAAATACTAAAAACAGGGTACGAAAATTCTAACTCATGCGGAACTCATGAGAGAAGAAAAAGAGGCTTAAATAAGTGTACTAATCGTCCGCTCACGATATATACCCAAAAAGAACAGAACTTCAGTAAGGATTGCCTACACAGTGAATTTATCACTTATATTTTATAAAAAAAAACAAATTGGACCACTTTTTATAGGTCCCTTTTCGTCCTGTTAACAGAAGCTCCGTTGTTCTCAAGAAGTTCCCATCAATCGCACCCAATACTTTGAGCTCGGTGATCGAACGATCTAATTATTCATCCAGTATCACTTAAGCACCTCTGTATTCTAGTTAAACTTCTCTGCACTCATGCTAATCTATCTGCTCAAGCCGGTTTAATCAGTTCAGAATTAGTAGGTATTCCGACACTTGAGCCTGGGAACCAAACCAAGTTTGCGGAGGTTGAAACCAAAAACAAGGTCAACATAAATCAATTTGATTAGCAGCTGTTTTTACACGCTGGTGAGAAGTAATTACATAATTACAGGTCTATTTAGAAGAGGTTTTGACTAACCATTAATAACACTTACAACGTGTTCAAAAAAGAGAGAACTTTCCCTTAGACGTAATAATTGATAAGGTATGAAGTATGATGATTGATACCTGATTCAGGTAACCTAACTGGCTTGTAAGAAAGTTGATAAGATGTGTGGATTAAGAAATCCCAGAACAAACAACTCACTCGATACTCACATAGCAAACAGCTCTTGCTCGTGAGTGAGAAATTAATCGACTAAGTATCACATGAGTGAGAATTTTTGTACCTTACTTAAAAAAAGTACTGTCCATACTTAGATCTACTTTTAACAAAACAAAACATATTTATTTTCATATTAAAAACTATTATTTATTTTTCAATAATTATTAATTTAACATTTTCAAAACAAAACATCTACATCGTTTTTCAAATAACAACAGTATATCTAAAAGCATCTCGAATCCTTCTCGAAATTTCTCAAAAAAAAAATATTTAACAAAAAATTTAATACAAAAACAAAAAAATTGTATATCACAACTAATAATAAAAAATAACAACTGCAACCAAAAAAAAAACTAAATAACAAAAAAATCGGCGTATTTTTATTGCAAAAATTTGAATTTTTTCTACTCGCTCATTCGTAGTTTAACGTAAAAAATTAAACAAAAGTAAAAAGAAAATCATGAATGTGTCTTAATAATAAATTTTCGTAAAAAAAAAGAATGTTTAAAAAGAAACACATACACATACATAAACACACTTTTCTAGGCAAACATCAAAAGAAACAATTAAATGAAAAAACAAACAATTTTTTTTTAGTTATTTACGAAACTACTGAAGTAGGAAAATCATAAATTTATGTATACACAGTTGTATATCAGGTTAAATAGGACAAAATTCATAAATATGAAATTAAAAAAATAAAATAAAATCAAATAAAACTAAACAAAAAATCTGTAAATATTAAATAATATTCGTTTGTATCAACATCTTGGGAGAAAATTTGAAAAAAAAACCAAAAAAAAAAACAAATAAAAAAAATAGGAAAAATAAAATAAAACACAAAACTAGTAGAAAATGGTTTCCCTTTGATTTTTTTTATAAGTATAAACTAAAAATACAGAAGAAATTACTATAAACATAAATGTAAAAATAAATATAACAAAAACAATAGAATTATTATAACAGAAACAAAAGGACAGCGGTAAAACACTACTCAAATTAAAAAAAAACAAAAAACAAATTACTCAATTACAAAAGCCCCGGTAAAATGTTTGCTGTATTAGTGAACAGATGCCAATAAATAAGTTGTAAAAAAAAAACAAAAGGTAAATATTAAATAAAAAAAACAACGTTTAAGTTTGTTATGAAACAAAAATAGAGAAGAAAAAGAGAGAAAATTGATGAAAATAATAATAATAAAAAAAACAGAAACAAAAACCGAAATAGAAATGAAATTGAGCTTAAACTAAATTTAAAGTTAATTAGAAATGAAAAATATAAAAAAAAACAAGTAATAGTTAGTGACAGATATAATTGTTCGAATAAAAAATAGTGAATAATTAATTAAACTAAATTTTTATTTTTTTTCTATCTTAAAAAAAATAATAATTTGTTTTTAGCTTTATCCAATTTTATATAAAAATCATTGAGATGATACTTGAGGGAATTTTTTGTTAGAAGCTTTTAGTATTTAACAATTTAAACATTTTCTTTATCTTATTTTACATCCTAAAATTATGGTAGTTTTTTATTAGTACAATGATCCCATGTTTCTTAGTTGATATATTCGCCTAATCATGAGTAGAGTAATACTAAAATTTCCTTTTTCCCGTTTCTCATTCTTTAGAAATACACATATAAATTAAAAAATGATCCTTCAAAAAACCCAGAATTATTTATATTAATTTTTTAAAACTTGTTAAAAATTATACCATAATACAACAAAAATAACTGTTTTGACATGCATTTACAAAATAAAAGCTTTAAAGATTTTGAAAATAAGAGCTTTCAAGCTTTTTGAAAAAAAATAGCTTTCAAGCTTTTTGAAAATAAGATTTTGCTTCTCTGAAGTAACTTGATTTGTTTTAGGCCGCGTTCCCATGGGCTGCATGAAGCAAGGCAAAAGCTCTATTTCGGCTTGCCTTCGTGTAGTATTCGGAAATTTTCGTGAAAGGCTGCAAAAAGCTTGCCGCATGCTTTGATCTCCTCGTTCCCAGGGATGCATCTCCGTGTTGTCAGAAATTAGCTGTAATAAATCATACTTCTGGGAAAGTTCACAAAATAAGCAGCAAGTACAAAGCGAAATAGTACGCAGATGGAATCGCTAGAATCGCCAACTTGATAGTTCCGTGATTTTGCAGCACGTTCCCACGGACTACATGCAGCACGGAAAAGCTCGAACTTGACAGTTCCGTCTTTTCCTGGCCAATCAGAAAAGATTAAGAGCTTTTGCCGTGCGGCATGCAGTCCATGGGAACGCGGCCTTATTCTTTTGTTTTGTCTAGCTGGAGACGGCTGCTTTCAAGCTTTTCAAAAATAATTCCCTTAAACTTTTAAAAGCCCCTAAGCTGTTTAAAAATAAAAACTTTTTAGCTTTGAAGGCTTCTAAGGTTTTAAGAGCTTTTGAGAGCTTTTGAAAGCTTTGGAAAGCTTTGAAGCTTTGGAAAGCTTTCAAGTTTTTGAAAACTTTTAAGCTTTTTAAACTTAAAAGCTTTTAAACATTTAAAAGCCTTTAAGTTTTTAAAAATAAAAGCTCTAAGGCTTTTTAAAAAGAAATCTCTTAAGCTTTGAGGAGTTTTGAAAAATTTTAAGCTTTATAAAAATAAGGGCTTTTAAGCTTTTTAAAAATAAAAGTTTTGAAAATAATAAATATCCTATTTTAACCAATTTCCGCAGCAATCCAGGATCGAACCGAGGATCTTTAGCTCAAATTTAGCAATTAAAATATCCCGAAAGCGTGCAGAAGTGGAGAATTTCCTGCTCCAGAGAAGACCAATTCATGGTAGCCCCCTTATGTATGTTTTTCTTATTGTAGACTCCGGACTTAACTACACTCGCATACGGAGCAAACTATTCTCTGAAGCAACATACAACTAGCATGATATGTTTTATTGTTTTCTTTTGTCTATCTAGAAACGGCTGCTTTTAGGCTTTGACAGATGAGATATAAGCATATGTGATGGAAGCCGTGAATATTTTTCAGAGTGATTAGGTCACATCACTTTTGCAGCACTATAGGATATCTATCCCCTTTGTTTAGTGTTTAGTGAAAACTTTTTAAACGAATGCAGCTCAATCTTATGTATTTTTGGGTGTTGAAATCGTATCTGGCATCAGTTTTTTTGTATCACACACAGTTCCTTCAAAGTATGACCTTGATTATATTTAAAATGGGCAAATCGGCTCTATTCGCCATCTTAAGGCAAGGCTTTTACGAACTGTTTCATTAAACTTAGTTTAATGTGAAGAGGTGGCAGAAGGACCTTTTTTGGATTTACTACTAGTTTTATGCAAAATATTCTTCTCTCCAAGTGTTAAGATTTTCCTTGCTGGCCAATGTTTTGTGGACCAGTTATGGCTCTTGCTCTGCTGTCCCACTCACATATAAAACATGGGAACTGAGTAAACCCCTTTTGTTGCCCAAGGAGCGTGCAAATTAATTTCAAATCTCCATATATCATCCAATCGTGAGCAGGATAGTGATATGATAGTAAATGTGAAAAAATGGTGGGTGATACGACTTTATTACTATTGTTTTCGGACTCAGCACACCTAAAAACATAAGGATCAGGCAAAACCATTAAAAAAGTTCTTTCATCGTTGGTCTGTGTAATCGTTCTATTACGGGCGCACTATAGGATTTCTTTCTAATATTCTTCTTTAAACTCCAGATGAACATCATCAAAGATCCTTCACACCTATACTTTCAAGATATTCGTTTAGTTACATAATCATGATTATAATCATATGGCTTGTACATCTTTAGCGAGTGAATATTTAATTGAAATCAGGCTCAACAGACATTTTGATATGCAGTGGACCAATAAGAGTCTAAGGTACGAAAAAAGTGAAGCACCTAATCTATAAGAAGCTTTCGTCACATCCAATAATTATTAGCAGAGTCCTCTCTAAACATCTTATTACGCTCAAGTAACTTAAGATCTCAACTACCTTTGCCTTATTTATTCCTTAAAATTAAATTCAATACCAATAAAATTCCCTTAAGTAAAATTATAATTTTATATAAAAACAAACATCTAAACTCCCAACACAGAGAAAATAAAAACAGGTCTTAAGCATAATAAAAAAAAATCGTAAATAGTAATATAAACAAAAAACACGTATATAACAAAAAAAACATAAATAGTAACACAACAAATTTTTTATTATCAAAAACGTTATTATTTGTAAACTATAACTATAAAAAAAATTCAATAAAAAATTTTAACAACAAACAAAAAAACCATAAAAAATATCAAATCACCAAAAATAACATGTAAATAGTTAATAAATAAAAAGTTATTTATAAAAAAAAGACAAAAATGATATGAAACACAATTAAATGTAAAAAATTAAATATATTTGTTGAGATTTAGTTATGATGATGAATAGTATAACAAAAAAAAATATGAGTTTTAAAGTGAAAGTAAGTATAAAAAAGTAAACAAAAAAAATTATATAGGTTAAAAAATGACTTGCAAGATATTCTAAAATGAATTTACTTTAGATACAAAAAAAATGAAAGAAAATTTATATTTCATTATGAGAAAAAAATTGTGTAAAAAGTGAAAATAATAGAAATCGTTTTTAAATAAGTTTTATTATTTTTAAAAAAGAAAAACAAACCAAAAACAAAACAAATATATGAAATACTTATACTAATATTACACATGGGTGTGAACGGGTTAAACAAAAATGGTGAAGATGAGTTTTTTTAGTTTTTTTTTACTCTTAATTTTTGGTTGTGTTAAAATTATTGTGGGGTAATTTGTGGGTGATTTAAAATGTGATATTGAATTGTATTTTTTGAATTTTTTCTTAATGCTTTACATTACTCAAGGATATGATATCTGATTTTTATTTGGGAAAACAGAAATACTACGAAATTCGCTAATAAAGAAATTTTGATAAAAAAAAGAAACATTAAAAGATGAACAAAATTAATGAATTTAGACAATATTGAACACATGATTCATAAACACATGACAACAGATTCTTATTGAAAATTGATCAGCATATATATAAGCAACTTTTTAACACTATCTAAGAACTATGCAAGGGATCCTCCAAAAAAGTTGACATCCACGAAGTACTGTTCTGTTTGTGGTTCCATGGTAGAAGTAATTTATACTAGAACTTACTACTGATAGCAGTCTACTAATTGCTAGCTCCACCCTCGAGCAAATAAATCCAAAGTCAGCCACAATTACTGACCAATTCATGATTCCGTTGATAACTTTGAAAAAAAAGAACAAGTCGGCCGCATTGTTCCATAATGTCGCTCATATTAGCTGTGTTCCTTTTCTACTCCGGAGTAAAAAATTAAAGGAACGCAAAATTTGTCGATGTGAGTAAAACCTATATAAACCTCTGTGAGAGCAGGAGTAGTTCCAAGTAAATATGAATAAAAAATTGCAGAAAAGGAACACGACTGCTATTAACATGTTCAGAACCCTTCACATAGCGTTACTGATTTCTCTGCATATCTACATATCATCCGCGTATAATTGATATTCTGAACTGACCTGATGTTAACACCCATGTCACTTATACTGAAAAGGGTTGGACCCAAATGCAAACTCTGAAGGACACCGTGGAGGTAACTTCAAATTAATTTCGTACGTGAACATTAACTCGCACCTTTCCTGAAGTCTGTGTATAGCGCATGTACTTCCTTTCATCTTTTAAGCTTTCAAAATCTTTGAAAAGTTTTTATTTTTAAACAGCTTATTTAAGCTTTTGCAATCATTTAAGCTTTTGATAGCTTTTAAGCTTTCGAAAGTTTTTAAGTTTTTGAAAGCTTTTAAGCCTTTGAAAGCTTTTAACGTTTTGAAAGCTTTTAAGCCTTTGAAAGCGTTTAACGTTTTGAAAGCTTATAAGCCTTTGAAAGCTTTTGACGTTTTGAAAGCTTTTAAGCCTTTGAAAGCTTTTAAGCGTAACCATTCCAGGACTTTTTATTTTACACCAGTGATGGCGAACCTTTTTGAGAAGTGCGTCAAATTTTGTTTATATTTTTTTTGGTACTAGCTTGTGGGTCATTAAGTCAATAGCGTTACTTGGAAAGGGGGAGGGGAGGATGGTTAAAAACTGATTGTCTGTTCTCTCTTTTATAATATAAAAAATAAGTTTATGAAAATCAACGAGTGGGTTATTTAAAAAGCCTGCCTGTGTCTGACTCGCGGGTGATAGGTTCGCCATCACAGTCTTACACCATATTGACTCAGTTTTAGCAGGGTTTCATGGTCCACTTTGTCGAAGGCCTTGCTGAAGCGAAAGTACTTCCTTCCCTCTGTCTGGTGAATTTAGTATGTAATTAACATACTCAGGTCAGCTGGCGTAACACTATTTTCTACAGGAATTTAGCTGACGATGACTGGATAGAATTTGGCCTACAGTTGATCATGTTAGATTTATCACTATAGCTATAGGGCTGATATAGGACAATTTCCACACAGTAGGAAAATTACCAATTTCCAATGATTTGTTTAAAATGTATATGAAAGGCTTAGTCAGGCCCACAGCACAATTTTCTAGCAAAATATTTGCTATTCTATCAGGGCCAGCAGCTTTATTAGCATGTAGCAACGATAATTGACGATAAACATCAGCAAGGTAAAGTGAGACTTCAAATTTAGAAATTTGTGAGTTCGGAATCTTATCACATTTCCTAATCTCCGTTCCGGTGGTGAATCAGAAGGTACTTCGTTAATACTTTTGAAAATGAAGCAAACACATATATTATGCCAGACCGTGATTTGCTGTATTGTTTTGTTTTGTCTATTTGACGGCTGCTTTTAAGCTTTTTAAAAATAAAAGCTTTTAAGCTTTTAAAAGCTGTTTGAATGTAGCTGTCTAAAAACAAAAGCTGCCTTTAGCTGTTTAAAAACAAAAGCTTCTAAGTTTTTGAAAGCTTTAAGATTTTGGAACCTTTCAAGCTTTCGAAAGCTCTTGGAATCTTTTCGAAAGCTTTTAAGCTTTTTAAAAATAAAAGCTTAGAAAATAATAAATATCTAATAAATTGATTAAAATTCCGCCACGATCCAGGATCCCAAAGTCCTGTAGAAAAATAGTTGCTATGGGAAGCCTAAGTTAAACAATATCCAATTTAAAACTGCAGCGAAAGAAGTTAAAATAACTAATAAGCCAGACTATAAGAGTAGATGAGCAAATAGCAACAGACGCGGAAGAATCAGCTGAAAGAAATCGATGATATTAGACATCTTTTCAAAATTATTAAGAATATTACCATGAAAAGGCTAACTTAAACCGGAGGTCGCCTAGCATCCGGAGTCGTTGGTAGAGCTTTCACGAAGTACGGTTAGTCCCTTTTCCAGCACCATTGTTTACCTTTGGTTTGGTTTTATTGAGTATGTCCTCTCTAGATCCGCCGTATTCAGTCTTTCTCATGACCTGGCAGGAGCCCCCTTACCTGTCGTTGCAGCAGTGCAGGGATATATTAAGCAGGATGGGGCCTGAAAGCAACATACGGTAGGTTTTGGAGCGTTCGATCAGGGACTTCCTGATTGTGCCGTGTTCGGGTCACGTTCGAATACAGCACAACGAAGCACCCACCGTATATAATGCTTCGCCGTCTGCTCCATTTTTAACTATATGTTCCAATTGTAATTTTTTAACAACAATTATATTCCATTTAATTATTTTCATTCCCCTCGATATTACCCCACAATTTCCACTAGAAAAATTATTAAATCTAAAACGCTACTAATATATAAATAATATATATTTTTACATTAATTTTACTTAAACAAATTCAAAAATATGTTTGTTTTGTTACAACAAAAAAAACCCCTTAGAAAAAAATTAAATTGTGCCAAACGTGATATTGAACAAAAAAAATTGTATGAAATGAAAAAAAATAAAAATAAAATTAAAAAAAATAAAATATGCGCGAGAAAATAAGAAAAAAAAAACACAAAAAACAATTATTAAAAAAATTACACAAAAAGTGAATTAGAATCAACAATTGTTTTTATTATAAAAAATTTAAAAAAAACACATTATTTTTAAATGAAAGTATGATGAAGAAGAAAATTTAAAAAAAAACACACACAAAATAAACAACAAGTATAAGAAGAGTTTTTAATAAATTACGAAAAGAAACTTTAATAGATAATAATAAACAAAAAAAAATTAATCGGTTACCCTTAGTCTTATTACCAAGAGAAAAAAAAACATAAAAAAAATTTTACAAAAATAATACAAAAAAAATTGCAAAAAAGTATACATCACTCACCCGAAAACAAAATATAAAAAAAAATCATACATATGTATATTACAAAAAAAATTTAAAAAAAATAATTAAAACGAAATGAAGAAGAGTAAGCGAAATGTAAACTAAAAAAAAATTAAAATTTTTACGTAAGTTTTCTAAAAATTATTGAAAAAAAAATGAATTAATTTTTATTTAAAAAAAAAAGTTTTAATTTGCTTTTATATAAAAAAAATGAAAAAAAAAATTATAAAATAAATAAAATTTGTAATCGTGAATAATGTGAAATGGGTTAGAAAATGAACGAATTATGGGAAAAATCAAACAAATATATTAATATGAAATATGGCAACAAAAAAATAAAAACAAAAAAAAGAATTGTTTAATAAAAACTCTTTAACAAAACAATTCATCTACAACAAAACAACAGCAAGAAGCAAAATATTTAAAAAAATATATATTATATAAATATACATCATGATCCACAAGGAAAACAAAACAAAACCTTAGTAAAATTTAAAAAAAAGAAGCAAATAAAACAAAAAAAACACAAAACAATACACACAATATTCTTCACAGGTAGAGAACTTTTACCCGCAAAAAAAAGTTAATTAATAATTAAAAAAACAAAACATAAAAAAGTAAACATTAATGTATGCACTCTTAAAAAAGAACAACAACAAAATAAGTAATAATTTAAAATGTATCCAAAAAAAATACTAAAATTATGATGACACAAAGAAAATAACAAAAATTGTATTGTTTTTGAAATGAATGTTTTATAATAATAAAAAAAAATAAAATTAATTAAATATGGAAAACACAAAAACACACTAAAAAAAAGTACAGCAAAGAAAAAGTAAATTCAAAGAAAAAAAAATGAAAAATAAAAAACATGAATCAAATGTAAAACCATTTTCATAATTCCCAGAATTTTTAAGTTTTGTAAATAGAAAAGAATAAAAAAAAAGAAAACAAAAAAAGGGAGAAAGTCAAAAAAGAGAAAATAAACGAAAAAATTGTGGAATAGTATGAGAAATTAATAATTGATGAAATCACTGCCCAAAATAAAGGTTCATTAAGATTACATTACCTACATGTTATAATGTGGTTTTTATTTATGAGTTGATTTTTTTTAAATAAAACAAAATGAGTTCAATAAAATTTTGAAGAATACACAATTTTTAGATGCAGATTGCACACAACTTTATGCAACGATCCCTTGATATAATACAGGTACACCCATAAGTAATCGAAAAATTTGACGAATAAAATCCATGATCCATCTGGAATTGACTCGTAAGATTTACTAACTATGCAGATTGACCAGAGAATTTTGTGAACAAGTCGCCCAAAGCTGACAAATGAACTAACCATTCACATGCTGAATCGATTAACTTCACCTTTGGAAATTGAGATGTCAAAGAACTTACTCAAGTCGTCCCCTTTTTAGGCGGAAAACTAAACTCAGAAATCACCGTTGGTTACTACCAGTCTATCATGTCGAACCTATTAAGCCTCATATTGACAGTTCAAACCAAAGACACAAAGAAACACAATACAGCAAAGGCTATGTCCCTTTTTGTGCGATAAGGACCCTATAGACCAGGGCTGGATCGCGCGAACTCCCCAGAACCGTTATATCCTGCTTGTGAGTTCGAGTGAGGGAGGTATAGGATCCTTTACTGACAGATATATGAATGAGATTAGTTGTCTCTCTTCTGCCGTAAGCAAGCTGTTGGTGCTCTGCAAAAGTTATATATTGCCCGGCCCTGCTATAGACGTATCGGTATGTTGGAGAAAAAATCGGCCTCAAATAGCAGGGTTGAGCCCAGTGGCGGATTAGCCACGTAGCAAGAGTAGCAAATGCTACGCGCCCCGGGCATTTGGGGCACGTAGCATTTGGGGGCCCTGCGCACCCCCAAAAAATTAATTATAAATTTAGATAGAAGCGTGAAAATATTTTTTCAAAGCAATCAAGCATCAATTTTCTTTGATTTAATTCAAAACTATACATTTTTTCCACTTCTACCTATCGATTGGGTCGTCTTACGAACGCACTTAAAGAAAGTACATACGTCAAACATTCCTATTTTGAAATTGTTGTCGGACACTAGGTGGTCAGCCCGAGGTGATGCTAAGAAGGCACTTTCATGTGGTTTAATTACTATCAAGAAAATTTTCGAAGACAGGGGATCAAAAAGCAGAGTGCAGAAATCAAGCTTACGGACTAGTTTCAAAGATGAGTAAGTTGGAAAAAGGAATAATGACAATTGCGTGGAACGGAATCCTAGAACGTTTGCAAGCGACTTATGCTTCGCGTCAGTCGGATGATCAAGACCTTAACACTGGATACGCCCTTTATGAATCACTTGGGTACGTTCAAGCAATGCAATCCACATTTTCAGATATTGAGGCAAAAGCCAAAGATCTGACTGGCTGTGAGGAATATCAGGAAGAGACTTCAAGACGAAGCAAGCGAAATACAAAATACGACCATTACAGCGCAGCGGCTCAACTACAGTCGACGACTTTGTTGAAAATCAGACACCAAATTGTGGATCATCCCACAAGAGTCGCTGATATTGCTGATGAAGGAACCTATCTCCTTGATATTTTTCTTACTTTTCATCCAACGCGTTACTCCGACGAAGTTGATTCACCTCTCGGCAATTCGGACCACTGCCTAGTCAGTGCTAATTTCCCATTCAAATTTCCCACCCCTCCCAAACCAGTTAGGAGAACTGTATGGCATTATGGGAAGGCCAATTGGGGCTACGTACACTAGTCATGATTACTATGTAGTAAAACCGAATTTTAAGAAGAGAGAGGTGAAGGGGCGGTATAATCAACCCGCCCCTTCACCTCTCTCTTCTTAAAAATCGGTTTTACTACATAGTAATCATGACTAGTCTACGTAGCCCCATTGGCTGGGGCTTATTAATTATTTCCAATCCACTGACTGGGACCTGTGTTTCTTTTCAGAATGTAACAAACTTCACGCCAGTCGTAGAAACGTCATTTGGATATTAAAAACAACAAGGATGGCGGAAGATAGTTTTTTTTATGAAACTTGTGATTAAAAAGTAGTATTATTGTGTAAAGTATTTGAAGAAAAATAAATCAAGGTGCGTAAAGCGTAGCAATTTTCTTTAGTTATATGCCGATGGCGACATTCGTCAACTGACACTAAACTGGCGTTTAATTTTGAAATTTTTAAGCACTGAAGATAGACTCAGTTGGCGCTTCATAAAATTTCCCTTGTCGTTTTTTTCACGGTATACAGAAACAAGGTAGTGTAAAAGAGACTGACAGATCGAATATCGTACGAATATCGTAGAAAAAGCCGACGTCACCCGGCAAGTTAATACAGAAAACAACAACAACAATTTCGATTTTGTATGGGGAAGACTTGCCGAGTGACGTCAGCATTCAAATGACATTTCTCTTTTACATTACCTTGTTTCTGTATACCGTGGTTTTTTTAATGAACTCGATATCCAGTTCATTAAAAAAACACGCCTATAATTTCTAAATTTGCCCAAATTAAATCCAGAAAAGTTTGTTTCTAACAGTTTTGTTTTATTTAATACCATAAACTTGATAACATAAAGCAAACTAAGGGCCCCTTGATAGAATTTGTTAGAGGCCCCGCGCTGACTTAATCCGACACTGGTTGAGCCTACACAATATACAATTTAGGACGCCATCTGCAGTAGGGCCTATTATAGACGAGGACGTATGCACCCAGACGCAAAAGCTCTCGGGGAACATCGGCGTCCGATAATGGAGAGTTCGTCTAGAATTTTTTACGTTCCTCGGCTTTTATGTAAAAGGCTAGCGCTCAGAGGTAATGCTTGTTTGTACTCGCGACGGTCCTTTCATTGAATGTGCATTGTCGGACAGCAAACTCTAGTCGGAAAGATAGTTAAGGGAGGAATGAGAGAAATAACTGACTGGGTGAAAGAAAGCTCGCACAAAGAAGAAATTGCATAACAATATAACAAGGCGGACGGATGGAATTTTCCCAACCGATTGTCAAGCACGACACGACAGTCAAAAATAAGTAAAATTCTTCAGTCCGCAAATCTACACATTAATACAAAACTTGCCAGTTGCTCCCGGCACATCCGAACGGCTAAAGGGGATCGCAAAACTGAAATCCTTACTGCTTCAATGTTCTCAGGTGTTCTGATGAGACGTACGTCTCCAGTTCTTCTTTTTTGAACAGAACCAGTTTCCCTGCACGTTAGGAGCCACAAAAGAATTGAAACACAAACTAACAAAGCTTTAGGATCCCCTCTCTCGAATGAGATCACGCACAACCGCCCGGGACTCCCGTCGCTCTTTTCAAATAAAGAAGTTATCTTGCCGCCCCTGTACCTGGGTTTTTTGAAGTCTAAGAACCGGAAGCAATGATCATCTTTGAGGCCTCTACACACGTTCCGATTTTCCGGGACAACCGTCGATGATCCGACAGATTATTTAATGTGTAGACTCGTCTCGAACAAGAATGCAATATGAAACTGCAGCGAAAGAAGCTAAAATAAGTTCTAGGCTAAATAGTAACAGACACGGAAGAAGCGTCTGATATTAAACATCAGCTCAAAATTATTAAGAATATTAGTGGTAATACTAAACCTCACCCAAGACAATTTGATGGAACAGATCCTCAAACGGGCGCAATGCCTTCAAGGAGCATACTATGTACATACCAAGGATAGCGAATTCAGCCACGCTTAATAATAGCCCCAGAATTTCTGCTAATAAATTCTTCGAGGGCAAATTACAATTTGACTACATTTAATAATAACCCAGATGTACCAATATTAACCTAGAGAGCCTAAATAGAAACATATCAGAAAGGCTCTGCAGATAAGCTTCATAACAAAAAATCATAAGAGCAACTATCAAGCTGAAAACCTTATACTTAACTAGGTTGATCCAAAGGTTCGTTTGTACACTTAAGTAATGGTATCCAAACCTTCTTAATAATTCCTGCAAACTACTACGATTTATATAAAACTTTATCATCAAATTGGTCACCTTTTTTTGCAAGTATGTACTACAATCGATGGAAGACTCACCACAATTGTACTCTTTAAAAACATTGATTACTTATGGCTATTTTTAATTTAAAAAGTAATAACAGTGAAATTCAATGGCACTGTATTAAAATTCAGCCTGATTTCATAACAGAAGACAAGTAGGTAAGTACAAAACAAATTCAATCTTCTTGAGCCCAGCCAACTTTTGGCTGGAAATTACGAATATTATTTCAACAGCACTAGAGAGCACTCATTCAAGCAGTTCAATATTGCGCCAATTGGATATCGAATTCAAAAATTGCTAAAGTGAAGTAGAAATTGCATTCATTACTAAAGAAACAAAAGGTAAAAATATATGAGACCACAGACCTACTATCGGATCCGATTGTCGTGATGGAAAATTGTGAAGGCAGTTCAAATACGATCTAATTGTTCCGATTGTATTTAGCTCAATTCTTGAAAGACAGTAACTAAGGTGCTCAAGCTGAACGCTCTACTAAACCTGGGGCTTTAACCCTAGATCCCAGCACCCACACCTGCCTCTCTCATAGAGCCAACCGTGTACCACACTAGTCCACCCTGTAGCACCTTGGGAAAGCCGTTGATAGCCTTTCATTTACGTTCTTGGAAACAGGTTTAGAGTTTTGAGATCTCGCAATTTCATAGCATTCCTACTTCAAGAATCTCTTCCATGACACTTACAATTACAGAATATCCCGGTTGGAGACCATCGCCCAGGAACTCATTATTTATTAGCCAAACAAAAAAATTCAGAGTGATACAACAGTCCTTATAATTCGACCTCAACCTCAGTGCACAGCTTTTGTAGCGGGTTTGTCTACTTCAAGATGGAACGGTTCCAATCTTTGATCTTGCTTAATTTTGTAGCAAAGCTATTAAGATTGTTTCTCTCCCATCACATTAATATTCCATAACAAAATCATAGACATTTTGATGAGGATGAAGTTATTTTCTCCCTCCGGCAAAGTTTTCCATTAGAGTAAAAACCATAAAAGTAGACGAGTGTCCCATTCGCTCTCGTTGTTTGAATGCGCAGCTTTTTCACTCAAACAACCAGAGCTAATGGAAAGCTCGTCTTCTTTTATGGTTTTTCCTCTACTATCAAATGCATTCGTTTAAAGCATTTTTACATTTAATCCGGAGTGAAATAACTAAACAAGGCACAGACTTGAGACTAGCCGGTCTTCTACAGAAAAAAGAAACTGTTTTTCTTAAATACGATTTTTTTATTAATAGATTTGATTAACTTAAATTTCTATAAAACATACATTAATATTATTGTACAACTTTTATTTAAAATAAAAATGAAAAAACTCTTGAAAAGTACCATTGGAACGCTGTGCCAATGATACTGATCAAACCACATTTATTATACTTAAATTAAATTGTGATTGAATTTGGTATCATCTACACTACTATCAATATTAGGCGAACCAGCATCCGCAGAATACAAAATTTGAGGACTATTTGGTGATTGCGTGGAATAATTAATTCCAGGTGGTTCCATAATTTGTTTCAACAGTTGCAACATGCCAATTTTAAAATCAACTTTTTGATTATCGTTCATTCTTTTCATGTCGCTGCGAAAACTTAATAAAAAATTTATATTATCGTCTTCGTCTACCGCGACTGGTTTTCTTTCATTCATTAGATCAAGAATTTCCGTTGGCGCAACTTGATTAGTCTTATTTCTTTTTACATGATTTAGTATTTCTTCCGTTACATTGTCGATTAGGTCTTGGCTATTAGTGTCGTCTTTTTTACTTCTAACTTTTGAACTTCTTCTGTCTGCGTTCTCGTATCTTCCTTTAGAACTGAAAATGGCGTGCAGATTTAAATAATATAAAAATAGTATATGGAAATATAATATAGAATAGTAGGTAGGTATAGGTTATACGATGACAATTATCAGAATTTTAATAATAAAGATATAATAAAATTTTTTTTAAAATAAATAATGTATTTTATTTACCGCGTACACCGCATCCTGGGATTTAGAAAAGTTAGAAGATCAGTATAGAGATATTTCTTCCCCCTCTTCGATCCAGAAGCACAAAGATTAACATCTCTTCGGTAGCAATCTCGTACATTGCCCCATTTCTTTTTTATAGCATCGGCTGAAATTAAAAAAATGGTTTACTTCATCGGCTCAGAATCGGGATCGATGGAGAAAACAATTGCGAGAGGCCAGGACGGATCCCTGTTGTAGAGCCGGAATAAATAAACACATTCCCACCGTTCTGACATAAGTTGAAGCTGGTTGATTGTGCTAACATATTACCTAAAAGACGGTTAAAACTGGGAATTTGGAAATTGCTTTCCTTGTTATTTTCAAGATTGTCCATTTTCATGTTCACAACATGTATCTACGAATCACGGGCGCAACATAAGACATGTGCCACACCGAGAAGGAATGTAGTGGAAAAGTGATGTAGTGATGCGAATTCTGAACCCCTGAATTCGCACATTAATAGGGAAGGCTCCATTGTAAGGTAATTTTTGAATTTATCCAAAATGGATTTCAAGGAGGAAGGAGTTTTTCTAAACGACGAAATAAAGCAAATTTACACGTAAATATTGGATTAATTCATTTTTTTTATTAATAGTGTAAAATAGTGTGCAGTTATTGTAGCAAGAGAATTAGAGCAAAATGCTATAAACTTTCTCTAAATTGTTTCTTTTTGAATGCTCTTGTTACATCCAAAATGCAGTTCCTTTTTTCTATTAATGCCATAATAAATTCTTTATTTTCATTCATTTCTCAAAATTGTCCTATAATAAACAACATTATACATTTAAACTGCTCGACATCAACTGAGATAGATATTTGTTAAAATCACTCTGACATGCAAATCGCTCGAACAAACAAAGATGATGCTCACTAAAGCACCACATAACTACATACATCACTTCATCAATAGCCGTGTTCCTTTTCTGCTATTTTTTACTTGTATTTACTTGGAACTACTCCTGCTCTCACAGACGAGTAGATAACCAGAGTAGTTACGCCACTAACATCCACTAAGTCGACGTTGTTCCTGTACAGGTTAGTAGTGATCTTGGTGGGAGTCCTACAGTCGGTTGTGGTGATGGAGCAGATTCAGAATTGCTATCATATGGTGCATACAAAATTCTACCGCAGAGGGATTTCTTACGGTATCTAGAGAGTATTGCCTGTATTTCATCCGTTGCATCAATTCTATCAATTGGCGCTAACTGTCTGAGCTGAAGTGCTACATGTCTTCCAATTACATCACATTCATCTTCTGATTCTCTTGGACTCGGGGCAGACATTTTTAAACTGTTATTTAGTTCCTTGAGTTCATTAACGGCTGCTTGAATTTCAGACCGCAATTTCCTCTTTGATCTTGGTCTTTTTGGTGGCTTCATTGGTTGCGTTTTAACGATTTTGTTGCTATTGCCACTATTATTAAGGCCCTCGTTATTAGTTTCTGAAAATTCTACAGACAACTCGTTCCCTGACGTTGATGCATGATGTGGTTCCTGAAATTAACAATACTATTTTATTTTTCTGTTACCGAATATGGAGGAATAGCAAAATATACAAGTAGGATTTCATTCGAGGTGGAATTTCGCAAGTTGCTGTGGAGATATTGATGAAAAACACATAACAATTCAAGCACCACCAAATTGTGGTAGTAAATACTAGAACTACAAAGGAACAAATAGTATAGTGCTTATGACCGTCGTGGAACACGATTATTGTTTTAGATGTAGATTATAGGCTCATATGGTAGTAATGCTGATGGCGGGGTCTTTCAAACCTGCTCTTTGTATGCTTATCTAGAAAATACATGTTGTTGCCTGAAAATGGTGTTCTAGTTGGAGATGATGGCTTCCCTTTAAAGCCTTACTTACTAAAGCCCTACAACCATACACCAACTGTAATGTCCATCTGGTAACTCAGCACGCAACAAACCCATATCAGCGAGCAATAATAATAAGAGTGATGAGCTAGAACAAATTTTTAAAAATGTTTCAGGGACCTTGAGATCAGCTGATAACAATTTCAATGGGAGCGAAAAAGTCAAGATATCAAAGAAGTAATATCTATGATAAACAGAGGCAGAATTACTTTAACACTACATGCAATGTTCGTGAAAGAAAGATAAAAAATGAAGGGGCAGTGACTTCGTCGCCTGGCAAGATTCGCGCCTTTTTTACGGACAATACAAGTGAATTCATAGCGCAAACAATGGGTGCCTTCCATTTAGACACAGAAAGACAATTGTGTCCGACACAGCGTGTCGCTCTGTGTCGTTCTGTGTAAGGCCAAATGGAACACATAAGTTCATGAAAAATCCGCCACGGCGCACTTTCCTCGTTTTTATTTTTGTTTGATAAGTAAATCGTTAATTTTATGTTGATAATTTCTTTAAATTAATTACCCGACATCTTATAAAGGCTGGGAATCTTAAAAATGAAACAATATTGATGTAATTATAAATTAACGATCACATTTCAATTGGCGAGGGTTGGTAGCATTGCCTTAGTTGTGCCCGGCTGTGTCTTGCTGTGTCGTAGATGGAACACTTTTGTGTCGGACACAGTGTAACACTGTGTCGCTCTGTGTCTAAATGGAAGGCACCCAATGTGTACCAACACGAATTTTCACGCATACATACTAATGTCGGGGACCAGTGAGCACGTGCTCTGTTCCAGTGTTTCTTAAATTTGAATGTAAACATTCCAATACCGGAATCAAGGAACATGTTCTGTTTCTTTCATTCTCTTGTGTTTTTTGCATGAAATGTATACCCATCGCGCATTTGTTAATATTTGTTTTTACTTTTTGCCTAATGTTATTTCTAATCTGCTCTTTCATATCTTTAACTCTTTTAGTTGTCGTTGAGCTCTGCCTAATCACTCTTGTTATTATTGCTCGCTGCCCATACAGTCATTCAATCAGCTGTCAGCAATCAACCACGTATCAATTGCATTGTAACTTGATATCGTGCTTGTAATATCAATTAAAATAAAAAGAAGTATTATATTATTAATAAACACGGTGAGCTTTTATTTAATCTTATAGTACTAATCCAATCAATACACAACAGAATTGGCGACGAGGTGAACAGGAAATTAGATTATCTGCATCTGAAAAGAGATACCTAACCTCAAAACATCCAACAAAAAAAAATCTAGATGGATACAACGCAGTTAAATCAATTTATTCAAGCATTGAATGGCATGGCAACAATAATGCAACAACAGCAAAATTCCTGTACTTAGGCCGGGAATTAAGAATCAAGCTAGATGCACTGCGTCCTAGGAAGGAAAAAAAGTCAACCACCAGGAACGGCCGATTACGAAGACAACAAGAACTTTGAAAACAATTTGGGACAGTGGAGGTCAGAAATTGATGAGTTACAAAGCATCCATCGCTCGCGGATCAATAATAGATCGAAAGCAATAGCAGAGAAAATGCGGGATAAATATAAAAATTTCTTCAGTGACGAGGGAGCGGTTACTTGGCAAAATAATATGATTTTGTGTTTATAAATAAAATACTTACCAGATCACTTGTTTGTTTTCTCTTCAGATTAATTATTTTCATAATGTAATCCATAGCATCGAACCATTTGATGGATGGTTTATAGATCTCATCAGTCCCACATCCACTTCTTTTGCTTCTCTCAATTTTCAATAACTCCTGGTTATACGTAGAACGTAAATTTTTGATCTTTTTTGTTACTTCATTCGCCTCTTGTAATCCCAATTCCCTCCGAATGTGTTCAAGCGAGGCTTTCCGCAAATCTCTGTTCTTATAATTAGGATCCAAACAATTCCATAAGTTGGTTTGGTCCTTGTATAACCCCACAAACTTTATATTTTGTTCGGAAGTCCATCTATCTGCCATTTTTTGTTTTTAACCACTACTCGAAACACAAAAACACATGTAGTAACGAAGAATGGAATGCAGAATGGCGTAGTCGCTGGTTTATGAGCTACTGTCATTTCGCAATACCGTGCCAGTTGACGTCCGAGTCGCGTGCGAGCTGCTGCTTGTGGCGTGTTGGGGAAGGCGAGAGAGCGAGTAAAAATAAAAATTGTAGTAACGCGGATGCGAGGTACTGACCGACACGCACATGACAGTAACTCGTATGATGCGGTCACACTGTGCGAGTAGCTGCACTGCAGTAACTGACTATGCCAGCTCGCATGCTAACAAAGCACTGTGTAACCCCTGTTTAAATCAAAAGCATCGCTATTACGATACTGCATGAGCAGTATCGACCTTGACAGTCGATCGAAATATAAAATTCGGCCATCTATCTCGATGGCCAAAAATTCGACAATTGTTCAAAATAAAGATGGCGGGAAGCGCAAAATTGAGTAGATCAGTGTTGTCAACTAACTCAAATTTTTGTGTTTTTATCAAACATGAATCAACTTATATATTGTGTACATCAATTTACAGACCATTTTGTTTTACTTACTGATCGAGTTTCCTGGCAATATGTAGGTAAACAATCTCCCATTTACTTACCTTTTTTCTTTTTTTCCACTTCATCTGTACTATCCCAATCCTTGAATACGTCCGCACACACTACTTCCCAGGCAATGTTTCTTTCCTCACGGTTATGATAATCTTCATGCGAAACATCCCACAAACAGGAACATTTCTCGACCGCCTTAATTAGGGCTCCAACATCAATCATACTTAAAGGAAACACTTCTGCATTCGCCATTTATAGGTTGACGAAATATATGAAATGTTTGTGGAGTAAATATAAACAGTAAATTCAAAGCGCGTTTTCCGATTTTTGGATGATTTTATAATTCGGCAATTAACAGTTTTGTTGATATAAACAAAAAGTATTTCGAAGATACTCGGGTCAGACAATCGCTTCAGACAGTAGGATGTTGACGGCAGAATTAAAAGGTTTTTTTCTGCGATAAGTGACAGCAGTAGTCCTACATAAAAAGCGCCCTCTTTTATACACTAGACTGAAAGTACGAAAAACTTTCAGGCCATAGTATGGATTTCCTAAAACTTTCCTGACTTTCGCAATAAACTAATTTTTCATCTTTAATTAACTGTTTCCAGCACTAATTAGTGTTTTGTGTTTGTCTCTCCGAAATAATCATACTATGCTTTTGGTATCACTGAACTTAATTAAATTTATATACAAGAATCTATCTCCGAACTATTGAACAAAGAAGAAAATGTGAAACGTCAACATAGCGAAAGTGAAATGTCATAGCGTAAGCTAATTTTGAAAAGGAATTTATTTGTTTTTTGGTGTATATTCCACGTTATGAGTGAAAACAGTTCTAATCCTTCAAGTGGTAAATATCCATTAATAAAATCTACCATAAAATAATAAAAATAATTGCAATAAATTCAGGCCAATATGACCCCGGCTGGAATGATCCACCAAAGCTGCAGTACAACTCCACGGCGCAAACAGGGAAAACAAAATTAAACTTAAATAAACGTATAGCATTTCCGCTTCATGGGGCCGCTACGACATCGAAACCAACGGCTATTGTTCAGCCTAGTCCTTCTTCGCTTCCCTTAACGACGATTCCAACACAGCCACCAATTGCTGTTGTTACGCCTATGCCTCAATGCAACCGGTAATAACTTCAACTTTTTCAGTTAAATACTTTAATTTTATTCTCCTAAGTTTTTAAATTCAAGTGTAGTTTCGATAGAATCTTTAATTTAGTATAGAATGATGTTTTTCACAATATTTTTGCAGGATACCACCGGTGAATACATCTGATTCTAATTCAAGATTGGAGACTTCTGATCCGCATGAAGATTTACCAGAAAATGCGCGTGAGTTCTGCGTGAATACTTTTCAAGGTTTTGTCGCAAGAATCCAGAATTCCACTAATATCAGATCAGATGAAGTTCAGAGGCGAATTAATCTGATGAATCAAATGTGGCTAAGTGGAACTCTAAGCTCTCCAGTTCACAGAAAACTATTTAACATAGCTAAAGGTATATTTGCTTTTGTATAAGATCACAATTTATAACATTTATCTCAACATTTTAGCATTGGAAGCGAGTAATTTTAATGATGCAATTGAAAATCATAGAGCTCTTGTTGTAGATCATTCGAATGTATGTACTGCCTGGGCAGCTGCCCTGAGGCAAATAATACTTACAATTCAGGATAATAGTGAAAATCCTTTACCTGTTCAGGCAATGGCAGCAACAGCAGCGGCAGCAGCAACGGGCAATATTTTAGTTCCAGCAATACCAAGTGATACTTCTGGCATTGGATCGCGAAGCGACTCCCCCAGTTATGATATTCAAAACATATAATGTCAATTGAATATTCCAATCCATGATTTTTGTGTATTTATTTCAAAGTTAAAAATAAATATATTTTTGTGTCAGTACGGCAATAATCTAAGTATGAGATTAATTTAGCGCAATTTTGATGGGGAATATGTATGCTTGAAATTTCTGACGTGTTTTTAGAATGCAAACAGTTCTAACCTCAAAATTTTAGCATGGTTAAGTTCAATCTAGAGTGTATCTAACACTTAAAGAGTTTTGCATGTTTTTTCTATCCTTTAACAATAGAACTGTGGAAGACTCGAGCTCAGAGGTAAAATCCGTTTATGCTTTCGACGATTTTATCATAGAATACAATTTTGGCAGAGGAACGCCGAATTTCGGGTTTTACGCCGCCCTTAGTTAGGAGGCTTGCTTCAATAGTGGAATGCAAGTTGCGAGGCTTGCTTCAATAGTGGAATGCAAACCATCGACTCCTGTCGAATACTACCGCGTCAAAATGCTGACCTTCGGTCGAACAGAAGATAGTTTCCTCGTTTATCTAACAGAAGATGGCAAAAGAGTGGGTATGTTGCCATAAAATTAGAAAGAATATGAACACGGTGAAAGTGGAAAACCCGGGGGTCGTGCCGCTACGAGGAATCGAACAGCACGGGCATGTGTGCTCGACTCATTGCTAAAACTGGAGAAACCGCCGAGCTTCGGACACAGACGGTAGTCTGACGTTATCAACGTGACAAAAGAGTCCCTCGAAGGGATGCTCAACAAGCCGAAACAGTGGGGCGTACGGATCAACGACATACCAAATCCGCTTTCTTTGGGAGAAAAGTGACTTTGACGAAACTCGCTACCGAATTCATTGGCTGCATAAGTGCCCGTTGGTGGGTTGGAGGGTGGCCATTATACCGAGACCCTCCTGCCTCTTGGTTCTGTGGGTCTAAAAACCCGACCTAAAAAAACCGCCATCCTTGTCTTCCTGCGTGGCAGTCATGCCACTGCATCATGGGGCTGGATCAGTTATCTAGCTGCTAACTCTACTGGCATTCCTATTCTATATCTTCCTCTTTGAACCTCGCATTACTTAAGGTTATGTGAAATTGCGTCACTTCCACCTTTCCCACACATCCTGCAGCCTCATCATCTGGTCGAAGATTTTTTCTGGTGTTAGCTACACCTCGGCGCTTCGCACCCTCTTTATCGTCCAGACATTTTGGGTAGAACGGTGAATCTCCCAACCTGAAGCGATGAAGGTATGCCCTATAATCTCGATGCCCACTCAGGAACTGCGTCAAGTAGTAACTCACTTCCGCATGTTTCCTAATAACCCACTTCTCCTCAATTTCCGACTGTCCTGTGCGGCTTTTGATATTCCTCCAGTGATGTCGATCTCGTCTGAATTATTATCTGGGGGGATTTGTGTAGTTTTGTAGCTCTTAATATCACATCCGAATCTTTCCTCTGGTTTGTTTCAGTAATTGGAAAAATAGTGCAGTATATTCGATCATCAACCCAGAGTTTTTGACTTTTTGTGTCTGGGATTTATCACATAGAATAAAAATTACAAAAGAAAACTTTAATTAAACATTATACATGATTTGATTAGGCAATCTACCATGGCAATGCTTCTCCATTATATTGATAAAAATTTCCATTATGCGTTTCATTGAAGGTTAAAATACTAGCAATCATTTTTTCACAGCTTGCCTCTATCTCCAGAGGTGCTTTGGAACCACCCATGTCTGTTCTCACCCAACCAGGATGCATACTTACACAAAGTATATTATTGTCTTTCAGATCGATGCTAAGCGATTTCGTAGCTGCGTTTAAGGCACACTGTGTGTAGGTGTTAAAATAAATATCTTTAAAAAAACAAGACATAATACAAACCTTTGAAGTTCTATAGGCGTACAAGCCACCCTCTTTATTAGCTTCGATAGATCCAAGAATAGAACTCATATTTATAATAGCAGCACGACCCACGCCTAATGGAGCTGTTTCGTTTGTTTGGGAGGCTTTCTTGAGTAGTGGAATACAAGCCTAAGAAACATTAAAACAGTAAGTGCGTAATATTTAATTTATATTTGTAATTTGCACCTTAGCAAGCATAATGGGGACCACCGTATTTGTTGTAAATGTCTCAATCAAATCGGTATCTTTAACAAAATTAATACGTGTGGATTTTGGCGATATTCCGGCATTGTTGAATAAGACGTTCAATCCTTCGCCTTGTAACTTTTCTGTTATTTCCTTAATAAAATTGTCATACTTGGTGAAATCCCTTAGGTCTGTAATAAAACTTTATTAATCGAGTATAAATTGAGTGGTTACTATATATTTACTAACCAATTTCCAAAATATGCACGTTGTCATGTTCTTCTGACAATTTTTTTAATTCCTGAAAGAGCAATCTATTTTAATTTTGAATGCATCCAGAGGTTACAAATATTTAATTTTCAAGGTGACAGAATTTCGGTTAAAATTGTATTCTGCCGAATAATGTTAATTTCCGGAGCTCTATAAAACAAAATAAGTTTAAAAAGAAGCCATTTACAAATTTATTAAATAAAAACTAATAATAGTTTTGCAAAGTGAAACTCCAAGGAGAAACTTTTATCACAGCTAAGAACTAAGTACTCTTCTGGGTATTATACATACACAGATGCCTTTGATTTCTTAAAAGGTGCAAGTTTCTTCTCCAGCCAGATGTCCTGACTACAAACTACAAGTCCTACATTCGATACTTCCTTGAATACAATCGAAAAAGCCTCCTTGTAATGTCTGGGATAAGGTCAAGATATAAGCGGCAATCAGAAAGATAAGGTCCCGTAGGACCAAGTCATTAGTCTGGCATTCCGAACGAGTCCTTGGTGAGGTGGTCGTTCTCAATCAAATTACTCTTGTTTGGGTCCCGGATCATCGGGGCTTCAAAGTCAATAAAAATGTGGATGCCCTGGCTAGACAGGCCTCTGACATCGTTCCGGAACCGGCTATTGGGGCACCCACTACTTTACTGAAGACGACCCTTGCCGATTGGACCCTTGATACAACACACCGAATGCTCTATTACAATATTGTTAAATCCGATCCGAAAACTAAACAGCTTTCGAGTAAAAATTTGACAATATTGTTACATTTTCAAGTAAAATTAATGCCAATATTGTAATAGATAATACGGTTTCGACAGTTTCGTTAAAAAATATGACAATATTGTAATAGAGAATAAGACCCTGGAGGTTCGCGCCTGGATTTGCCAACTAAAAGCGGCCAACTCCTTCCTGTGCCGTCTCTTAAAGTGGACAAGTAATTATTGGGGTGCAGTAGAGAGGATGTAAGGATACTTTTTGGCTTGATTATCGGACACTACGCCCTGAATTACCACTTATGGAGAATAGGAAGGGCGGAGAACCCCACGCGCAGGTTTTGCATTGAGGAGGATGCGTATATCCTTCCTGTTCTCTGTGAATGCCCTGCGAATAGGGATACGGAATCCAGTATTCGATTCTTTCCTCATATGATTATTTGGCTGTCGATTCTAATCATATCAGTACTCGATACCTTGGACCGAGTACTTTTACTCATATGATTAGTTATAGGGTAAAATCGAGTACAAACAATTTACATTTAAACCAGTATTCAAGCTAACTGCAAATTTATCTCAGTCGTGAATATTTTCCATATAGCTTTACACATAATTTTGTTTTTTCCGCCTCGATTAAGGACAGTTTCGAGTCGTTTAGCATAGAAATTTGTATACTTCCCTTTCTATTCACCAACCACGTTCGTGGAACACATATATACAATTATTTATTATTTAATTATACAAATTTCTGTGCGATAAGAGTTCTAATTTGCGTTTCCCCTTTGCGTTTAGGATGTAATCGGGTTTGAATTTATATCCAATGTAAGCTACATAAGAATTTGTTAACTGTCCTAGCCGAAAATCGAGTCGTATGCATTACTCGATTTCCGGCAGGTCGCAGAAATTACAAAAACAGTACTCATCGATTCTCAAGGAATCGAGTACTTTTGAACGAGTAAAAAGTACTCGTTGGGTAATTTTGTTTCGATTCTACTCATGAGTATTTACTCGAGTACTTTCCACCGATTCCGTATCTCTACCTGCGATAGCGAAGAGCAGGATCTCGTTTTTTAATGAGAACATGCTCGAACAGTCAAGTATAGGAACGAGCAACTAGGCAGGTGGTAAACCTGTTTAAGCGGTCGGGCCTACAAATATAAGGTACATATAGGGGTGTCGCGATACTTTTGGACCCTATGCCTCAACAAAGGAGAAGCACCAGGTGCGTGGCTATTCAATAGTTGTCAGACAATTCTCTTGAGGAAAGAGATATATGTAGGTATGTAGATCAGGTAAAATATACTAACAATTAGCTGACTAACAAATAATCTTGAAAGAAACACGCATACGCTGTGATATTCTACTTTTATTTCACAGGGTAAAATCTATTTCCATTAATTGTAAAAATTTTAATACTCGTATATTAGAGTTCTCTGTTAATACTATTATAAATTACACACAATCTTAATTGTCTTATCTTACAATATCTTGAGTTCTTATCAATATTTCTTTCAAATCATTCTCAACACATGTAACCAATTAAAAAAAAATCCGCCATATTTAATTTTTTTGTTGACTCACTGCTAATTTATTAAATATTAGAAGACGGCAGTATTTCATCATTATTCTTCATTAAAAATATAAAAATTCTAAAATCATAAAAGCGGCAGCACTAGAACCGATTATCTTCTAAATCCACCATAATCTCTCCTATTCGAGAGAAAGATGCGGCTAAATCCCTCTCATTTTACCATAAATGAGAAAATTTCTCTCCTCAAGCGGCAAAATTGTATAAAATATTTAGACCACTTCCATTCGCATTCATTTGGTCATCGCTCAGTTTCCAACTAGGGAGTTGTTTAGTTGTACTTACGCGTTTGCTTTCTTCGCGAAATAATAGTGATATTATAATTGAAATTATTTGTAGAATTTATTAATAAATAATAATAACGTGAAGATGCCCCCACTAGGAAAACGTAAGTTTTTTTTGTTGTAGAAAAAAATCAATCAAACTTCAAAGAACAAAAAAGGAAACTCACCACAGCTTGCTGAATGTCCCGGCATGTCGCAAATAGAAGTTTCGGTGGTTTTGGTAATTTAACCAAAGTTTTAACAAGCCCCAAGCCGAGGCCGCGATTACAACCCGTGATTAAGATCGAGTTCATTGTATTTTTTTCTTCTGTATATGATAACCAACAAAAAAAATTGTGCAGCAGCCCCCGACTCGAGTTATTCCGAAACGAATTTCTTTTACGCTTTTGTTAAAGATCAAAACTGTATTTTAAGCGGTGGTGGATCCCGTGAAACCGGCTCAGCTCTGACTAATCGTGAAACGTGAATATTTTCGGCTACTGCTGCAGTCGTCCGTCACTTTATCAAATGTGGATGAGGTCGTGTGAATCAAGTCCAACTGATTATTTCGAACTAGTTGCTAGTGACTTTGTTACAATCACAGTGTACACTCAAATGTTTTAAAGTTTAGTGCTCGTCGCTTGCAGTATTTTGTACATAAATGTCGATTTTAACAATCTGGAGTAAGCGGGCTACCTTAACAGTCTACAAAGTTGGAGAAAATCTTGCACGTCGATCATTTAGCCGAGCATCTCGTAAGTTTTATCGACACGACATTACTGATTACCTCCTCACCTCGCTAACCACATTCCGTCCGAGATAAATTATAAAAGTGATTCAGTCAGAATGGATTATATTTTGATTACGTAACGTTCTGATTTGTGCTGAGTAATGGCTGTTGTGAAAATTCCATCTCCAAGTGTTTTTTTCTATGTTTTTTGTTGTGGGGAAAAATATTTCTTCGGGAAATTACTGAAATGTCAACGCAATTGGTCGACTGCATTGGAATTTTGTCGTGATGACGTATGTATGGTAAAGAGACGGGGAAAATTTTAATTCACGATTTGTATAAAATTTACCCCCACTCTTTCGTTTACGTGCAATGTCAAATGGTGGGACTACTGTGGTGAATTTCGGAATACGGATGCTGTATTTACCGTGTTGAATATATTTTGTATTTAATTTATATTGTACAAAGCTTTAAATGAATTTATCTGATTAAACCACTTTTGCATAAAGCAATGGCAGCTTCTTACAGTGGGAGTCGAAAGTTTGTATACACTTGATACTTACTATTTCTGATGTGAAATCGCTCCTACAATGCCGCGGCCAGACAATTGGAGGCCCTGTGCAAAAATTCAGCGAGCGGCCCCAGAGTTTCCAAAAAACATTTTTCGCTCGCGGAGTTTCCTTCATACACGCCCGCCCCACGACAGCATTATGGAAAATGGGCCCCTGTAATGTTGAGTGGCCGTTCGTGCTGTGCGATTTCATGTCGTATGACCCATACATATGCTGATTTGTTTGGCCCATTCAATGAAGTAAAAATGCAAATAATGAATTCAAATGATTTTTATTGCCAAAAAATTGTTTCCCTCGCTTTGATCGCGAGGCCCCAAACACGCGGGGCCCTGTGCAGTTGCACACCCTGCTCATATGCCAGCCGCGCCACTGCCTAAGTAACTAATAAAAACTGATGCAAGAGTAAAATCTTATACTCAAGCATTTTTTATTATCTATAATAATATTCTATTTATTATAATGTATTAAGATAATTAAGACATTTATGTATAATGCATGCAGAAAGAAGAAACCTCTAGAAACATGCAGTCAAAAGTTACGAGTAGTATGGGCCGCGCCATTAAATTAGGGAGTCTCACTGTTTCGATGCTCAGTGAGAGTCTCGAGTGTCTCAACATGCACGCTCATTTCCCTTCTGTTTTGGTACGACCCATATCTTCTTAAATGGTGATGCAGCCCTTGTATCATTCGGGCCTCTTGAAGTTACTTCGTCCAGTCGACTATACGTTTTACTAGTTCTATTCAATTTTCTGTACGAAGGTTTCATATATCTTCCAGCACGTCATGCATCCACCTACATATATCGGCTGCATTCGAAAATTAAGCAAGCTGCGCAGATTTGGCAGCACATCATTCAAAAAATCAAAACCGCTGTAGCCGGGCATATATGCCCTGCAGCCGATACTGCGATATTGCCAATTCTGCGCAGCTGGCTAAATTTTCGAATGTAGCCATCTTGGTTGGCTTACGCTTCTTTTGGTTTATTATTGAAAATTCTGGCTGCCATTCTTTCTTCCTAAGCTCGTACTTCGTGTCTGAGCCATCGTAGTTTGCTCGATTTTATGTGTGTATCTATTTCGTGATACATTTCTTCAAGCTCTTCATTGGTTTTAATACGCCATTCGTTTAGGTTAACCGTTACGGCAACAAACAGTCTTCGGAAGGGTTTCCTTTACAATTTACACAGGACCACAATGTCATTTGCTACTCCTATTGCCAGCGTTTGTCGTCCTGCTAATACAGACAGTATGCGTTGCTGGGATTGTCGCAATCAGGCTGTCTGTTAACAGCATTCTCCATGCTATTGATGTGCAGCATATCCACCAACAATCTTTTGTGGTGTTGCTCAGCTTCCAAAATCGTGGCGTTATTGAAGTCAGGGTTGTGTTCCTTCTCTATGCATTGGAAAGCTAGAGCAGGTTTCAAAGATGTTTCCGAAGTTTTTGTTTGGAGATACCAACTTATAAAACTGAGCAAGCCGTCCCCCTTCCAACCAAACAATCGATTTTGTAAACGATGTCCGACTTGGCCATTTTATCCAACTTCCCTATCACATTTGAAATTTCTTCTATTATTAGTTCAGGCGCATCGTTTTCTGCGTCATCTGTACTTTAGTTGTCTGCTTCTTCCGGAGTTAGGATTATGTTCTCTTTGAAGAAATCTCTTAAATATTTCTCCCACAACTCGAGTATGTCATCGATTCTACTAGTTATAGTACCATCCTCCCTTCTTACCATGGTGCAGGTGGGTTTGAATCTTTTCTTTATCACGTTTACTTCTTTGTAGAAACTCGTAGCATCTGCAAAAGTTAGTAACAAACAGAAAATAGCAATTGCATTTCCACCTATAGATATGAAATACAAGTATCAGTATTTTGTGGGACTTTTTATTAAAACTTTTAATAGTCTTCGAATTGAATTGACAAGATTTCGGGTAATATCCGGTGAAATTATCTCTCATTCTTCCGCCTATGCAGTCTGCAGATCTTTTCTGGATGTTATTGTCCGTTTTCAAACATTTCTGTCCAAAACTTACCATTACGTTCTATTGGCTTAAGGTCTCGAGATTGTCCAGTAGAATTAAGCCGCTTAGGGGTGGTAAAATAGAAATTCCCTCACAATCTTCGCTGTATGATTCGGGTCGTTATCTTGTTCGAGGGCCCAACGAAATACCAGGCTCAATTTCTGCAAGCTTGGCTTTAAATTGTTTTTTTTTAAATATTCCTTTATGTCTACTAAATGAAAGTAAAATTCCTTGTCGCCACGCTTGACAGGCATATCCTCATAACTTCAAAGTAAATTTTCCTAAAACGTTTGAGAAGCGTTGAAGTGATTTTTTGCCAAGTTAAGGCTTCGGTACCAGCAGAAATGCATGGTTTCACTCTGGGGACCCTGCAATACAATTCATTGGTATTCAATACTGTTCGTATTACTTACGCATTTACTTCCTTTCACCGTTTTTGCTATTTGGTCCGTAGTGGACTTCGGGCTTTGCTTCACTTCATGTGTTACTTTCCTCGCCTCCACTCCGGTTACAACAAGAGGACGACCGGAGTTAGGAAGAGGTTTTGTATTCCTGCGCTGGGTAATCTTTTGTAGAGTAGCACAATTTTTGTTTACAATAAAAGCGATTTCCACTATCGATTTTCCTTATTTTCTATGTTCCACGATTTAATTACGCGTTTTTTACTTATTCTTCAAAATCGTTCCATTATTATTGGTTACTCGGGAGCTCTCATCTCAGAATTAGTAAATGCATACAAACTTGTAACTTCCACTGTAAATGCTTTGTGGTACTTCTTGTTTCTGGTATAAATTATAATAATCACCGTGGCGATTTCACATTAAAAACATGTCCGAAGGTCTTTGATTAGTTTCTATTAAAATTCCTTAGAGAAAAAACTTATATAGAAATCAATTCTCGGTTATTATAAAAATCCAATGGACCGTAAATACATATTTATCGAAATGACTTAATGAAATACAAAGATTCAAATTACTTTCAAGGTCGATTGATTATAAGTTTCATATTTGCTAATTTTCTAACACAGCTTTGTTATTTCCATCATATAATTGCTAAATAAATGGGAAAGTAGTACATTGAACGATTTGTAAAATGTGAAATTAATTTTAAAAATTTCAATGAGTTCTCTTATGTCGCAAATGTGATACAATTTTTTAAACTTGAGATACTACACGTTATCTATATTTGTACATCTGAAATCCTCTTGTTTTACAATATTTACAGTGTGTAAATAATGGGAAATTCAATGAAAAAAAAGAGCCCTAGAATTCGTAAGTATTTTAACTTATATAAATGCGATCTGCATTGTCTTAAATACATTTTAAGATCAAGTTGTGCAGAATACTGATCAAGAAAGTGTTAGCAAATTTTTTATACCTGTAGAAACGGATAAAGAAGTTAATTTATTTGAAGAAGCAACAACAAGTCGGTGTAAGTATATAACATCTGTATTGGAATAGCTTATGGATTTTTGTTTTTGTAAAACCAACCCACGAATTCTTCTGGAAGGATAAAGTGAATTTTTAAAACTACTATTAGTAGAATTGATTACAAATTTGCCTGGTAAAGTCGTTGCAAATGAATTATATACCATATTAGTTCCATTAACTTGAAACATTGCGATATTAGTATGATAAGAGTGTGCTAAGATATTCTCTAAAAATAATTCCGTATTCATTGACCACCACCAGTGTCGTGAAATCTCTTTATAAAAATGAATAATACGTGAAGATTTCTTTTCTAACTATTGTGTAGACTATTATTACATTAACGTTGATAATTTAACAACAGTAAACAAACATCACATATCTTCAATAATCCGTGATGATAATCGGACTAACTTCGTTTGTATTCAAAAGCTTGCTAGTGCTAAGCTCTTTGAAAGTAATTGTTGCTACTTCTAGTCAAGTTTGTGTACGTCAATCTTTGACTAGATCGTTAAAATCAGAAACATTTATCAAAAGAGGTATGTAACTCCTTCAATAATAGAATATATGTAAAATAAAAAATGTTAAGGAATTGATTTTATTGTCTCAATAAAAAGCTAATCTTTTGCAATAAAAATATAGCGGTAGGAGTAACGTCTTTTCCTTAGAGGATAAACTCTTTGAGTGTTAAAAAAATACAGTACATTCGCTTTAATAAAAAGCTGGTGAGAAAGCCCAATTTTCTAACACCTAGTCTGTTTGCTCGGCGTAGAAATAAAATACAAATATATTGAACTATCAAAAGCAATAATTGTAAGTGAAGCAGACCTTGGGGAGGTGATTTTGTATATTATATGTTAGGACAATAGCGCGCACATTCCGTAGGGCAGTTGGGAGGACGAAAGAATGTTATAAGGATCTTCAAGTCGTCTTAAACAAGCAGAGATGTATTGGGTGTTTCGACCTTATCCTTCTTCTTATGCTCCTATAATCTGTCATGGTTGCCCTCAAGCGACGTAGGCATCTGTTGATGAAAACTTAAAGACACCTTGTGATGAATCGGGGGCTTTCCATGTTTCGTAACCATAAAAAAGAACTGCCTTAACGTTAAAGTTGAACAGCCGCAATTTGGTGTTAGTTGAGATCTCCGTCGATCTCCATACGCTAAACAGGTATGCATAAGCGCATCTTGCTTTATTTATTCTGAAACTGACGTCTTCTTCTGCCCCGCCATTTTTGGTAATAATGGTGCCGAGGTAACAGAATTTATCTAGCAATTCCACGTCACGGTTACTCAGCGCTGTCTGTTCAAGGGTGGTTGCATTTATCTGCATTTCTTTAGTTTTAGTCTGATTTAACCTTAAGCCTGCTGAACTACTTTGCGTTCCCAAATTGTTTTAACATGTTTTTGAGGTCCTGGTCTCTGTATGCCAGCAAATAGATATCATCCGCGTAGTCGAGATCCTTAAGGTGATATGTGATTGTATGCCACCTGTTCTACTATCTACAGCGCTGACAAGGATTTCGTTTATTATTATAAGAAAGTGTAATGGCGAAAGTAGACATCCTAATTTTCTATTGTGAAGAACTGCATTTGTAGTTGTTGAATAGAGCTTTTATCAATTCTATTATTTTGTCAGACATTCCACGTTGCGGTAGAGCGCGATAGTCTATGAAAGCAAGTTAAAGGCAAGTACACATCGAGCGCTCGGCGTTGCGTTTAGCGGGCGTTGGTAGTGTACACACCAAGCGTTTAGGTCGGCGTTTAACGAACGTTAGCAGTATCAAAATGTTCGCCTTCTATTTTTTTATTTTCCAGTAAATACGTTTCTTCTGTATGAAAACGCGCGTTAGATTGTACAACAAGATAACGCCGCATGTATCTCAAAGCGCCCGGCAAACGTCCGTGAAACGCGCGCTCTTACGAAAATTTCGAAGCGCGCGCTTCACGGGTGCTTGTTCAAAAGCGCGCGTTTGCATATGTACACCTAATAGGAACTCTTTGATTCATAAAACGCTCATTTCAAAAGCGCGCGCTTCAAAACGCCTAATGTGTCCTAGGCCTAAAGGGCGGTGCTAATTCAGTAGGCTGCTTCACTATGATTCTCAAGGTGTTAACAAGCTCAAGGGCCACGGATATTTTGCACCTTGGCCCATATACGCTCGTCGTCATAAACAGTTTGTCGAATTTCAGAGTGGAAAGAATATATGCGAGATGCGAATACAATGCGAGCATTGGCTTTAGGTTTAGTTCATGAGAATCGATAAGTGATCCACAAGGTCTCCAACCTTAAAGGAAAATAGCGTGCATTGACGCCAGAGCATTCTTCTTCATTACTAGGTGGAGCGGAGAAGGGTGCAGTAGGATTCGCACACGACAGATGCTTTTAGCTCCCGTGACACCCAAACAGATCAGCCTTTGAATCTTGGCTAGCTTAATCAAGGCACATTTATGTTTGGTCTTGACCCACCAAACAATAGACGCATGTATGATTATGCGCCTTGTGACTGTTGTGTATAGACAAAACAGCCCCGGTTTCAGGTCCCAGGTTTTGCCTACAAATTGCAGCAGAATGAATGGTATTCAAATTTTTGGTATACCTCGTAAAGACAAGGATACTAGATTTCTTGCTTCGTAAGTCTAAAATGTCTGACTATGTTTAATATGTATATGACCATCTTTCTGTATCTTCCATCTCATTAAGGTAAAACAGTATGTTCTATAGTTTTAGTACTTAACGTGTTGGTTGATATATCTTCGGACTGGGATTCATTTCATTTTAAAAATAAATGTTAGATACTAACTAGCAAGCCTTGAGCAGAACATTAACAAAGTATTTATATGGAATTTAATTTGACAAAAAATATGAAAAGTCACAAAATATTTCAAAATCAAACATAGAAAATTCTTTTTGTAAAGCTGGTAAATTCTTAATATGAAAGGCGGTAAGCTTTAAAAACAAGCGATATTAAAAAAAATGGACAATTACAATGACACAATAAAAAAACAAAAACTTTAATTCTAATATTAAATCCTAAAATTGTTTCTAGATGAATATGAATACGATCTCGTCGTAATTGGCGGTGGATCTGGTGGACTTGCTTGCGCAAAAGAAGCTATTCAACATGGTGCTAAAGTTGCCGTTTTGGATTACGTTTCTCCAACACCAATAGGAACGAAATGGGGTATTGGGGGTACTTGCGTAAATGTTGGATGCATACCCAAGAAGTTGATGCACCAGGCTGCTCTCCTAGGGGAATCTGTTCATGTATGCTAAAAACAAAATCGTATAACATTGCAATTGTAACACATTTAATTCTACTTACAGGAAGCTTCGTCATATGGTTGGCAAATTGGAAATAAAGATGGCGTAAAAGCGAACTGGACAGCTTTAACTGAAGCTGTTCAAAACCATGTAAAATCTGTTAATTGGGTAACTAGGGTAGATCTTAGAGACAAGTGAGTATAAATGTTTTTGTAACAATTTGATGGCAATAATAACGTATCTATTATCACAGGAAAGTAGAATACATAAATGGCTTAGGAAAATTTAAGGATGCTCATACTGTTGTTGCTACCATGAAAAATAATACCCAAAGGGAAATCACTGCCCAAAATATTGTAATTGCTGTTGGTGGGCGCCCGAATTATCCCGAAATACCCGGTGCCATTGAGTACGGCATTACCAGTGATGATATTTTCAGTTTGAGTAAGGAGCCAGGAAAGACACTTGTCGTGGGCGCAGGATGTAAGTTAACTCCTTAACTCTTTATCAATTAATTAACAAAAAACACATTTTTATTATTTAACCAGATATTGGACTTGAGTGCGCCGGTTTTCTAAATGGTTTAGGCTATGATGCTACAATTATGGTGCGTTCAATTATATTGCGTGGTTTTGATCAGCAAATGGCAAATATTGTCGGAGATGCTATGGTTGAAAGGGGTGTTAAATTTTTACGTAAATGTATTCCAAAAAGTGTTGAAAAGCAAGGTGATGGTCGGCTATTAGTTAAGTATGTTAATACCGAAACTACAGATGAAAGTAGCGAGGTATTTGATACAGTTTTATGGGCAATTGGACGTAAGGGACTTGTTAAAGATCTTACATTGGAAAATGCAAATGTCCAAGCACATCCAACCTCTAGTAAAATTGTTGTTAACGAAGCTGAACAAACTAATATTCCACATATTTATGCTGTTGGTGATATTATTCATGGGAAGCCCGAATTAACTCCTGTTGCTATTCTCGCTGGCCGATTATTAGCAAGGAGAATCTTTGGAAAATCGACTCAACTAATGGATTATAGTGATGTTGCAACAACTGTTTTCTCACCATTGGAATATGCATGTGTCGGACTTAGTGAGGAAACTGCAATTGAAAAATTCGGCGAAGATAACATCGAAGTATACCATGGCTACTATAAACCAACTGAATTCTTTATTCCACAAAAAAGCGTTAGATATTGTTACCTTAAGGCTGTAGCAAATAGGGAAGGTGATCAAAAGGTTTTAGGTTTACATTATATTGGCCCAGCAGCTGGAGAAGTGATTCAAGGTTTCGCGGTTGCTTTAAAGTAATTTTAATTCATACAATTTTTTATAAACATCAATTCTTTATTAATATTTTATCTTATTTTCAGGACCGGGTTAACCGTAAAGATTTTACTAAATACTGTCGGCATTCATCCAACAACAGCTGAAGAATTCACTCGTTTAAGTATTACTAAACGTTCTGGATTAGATCCTACCCCTGCTACTTGCTGCAGTTAAACAAATCCGATGTCCATTTTTTTTGCTATTTATTTAGGATATATTTTCTCATATGTGATGATTACATCTTGATATTTTGTTATTATAAAAGGTTCCAAATCAGAATATATAGAGAGAATTCTGAAACGATTTCTTCACATATGCTAAATGTATCAAAATTTTGTTTGTACTCACTAAATCATTTTTAAAATCAGTTTTTTAAAAACAAAAATACTTCAAAAAGCACGGCAGCCGTATTTAGTTTTATAATTAATAAAGGTTATGACCAATAAAAACGTTTACACACACATATTGAAGTATATATTTTTTTTTGGAGAAACAAAATTTATAAATTAAGTAATTATATTTTGCGATAGACTTTCAACAAATCAGAGACCTTATTACCGAATACGATTCGATTCAAACTAATCGTATATATGGTATTACTGAAAACGATTTGCCCTCAGAGTGAAACAAATTAATCGTAAATGTTCACGATTGACATAGCTGATCGTAAATAAAGGCAGTAGGGGTAAAAAAAAACGAAAAAAAAGAAAATAAGAAAAGATGTAAGTAAAAAATGTGATTATGGTGTTTACATATTATTATAATGAGTTTATATTTAATATTGTTTATTATTATTAGGAATATTTACTATAAGTAATATCCTTTGAAATTGAAGGGCAAAAGTGAGGCCAACAAAATATGAAATTAATGTACTACACTCATATAAATTATCGGCCTTATTCTCGTTGTCGAGTGGCGTGACAAATATCACTTCGACCTTATTGATATTCTCATTGTCAATCTAATAGGCTTCTGGCGACTAAATCTACAAACATCGTATTCTAATTGTCCCAAGGTGGTGTGTGAAATGATTTTTCCTTCGATACGTTTGTAGGTATCGACAGTTTCATTCCACCGCCTTCCTCGTAGTCACGTCACTCGCCAACGAGAATAACCACCTATTCCTGGTATTTCCAATGGATTCGAGGCATCTAGTATTTGTCTACGTACTTGAGCAAGAACTTCTTCCTCACTGTCACTACTATTAAAAAAGAAGCTAAAGGCACCATTTTTTAAATTATTTTCATAAACTAATAATTATAGAGATAATGTTCAGTAATTACAACCTTTACACAATAATTATGCTTCGGTAAAACCTTAAAACCAATTTAATTGTCAAATTAGAAGTTGGCTGCGGCTAAATATTTTCGGAAAAATAGATGGCAACGATAATCAATACGAGTGGTTACGATCGTAACCAGTAATGCCAAGTTCAAACCGAATCGTAAATATTTTAGATCGAATCGTATTCAGTAATAGGGCCCCTGGTATACTCGTATATATTGTAAGCACAGCAGAATGGCGCTGAGCATCATTTCATGAGAATATATGGGCTGCGTTCAAGTTACGCAGGTGACTGCAAAATATTGCATTTATGCGTTCAAAATATGAAAACCGCTGCAAAAAGCCTTCAATACTCTGCATTCGAATGCTGATGACAAGCAGCTGCTGCATTCAATTTGCAGTCAGCTGCGTAACTGGAACACAGCCATGCTTTGCACTTAGTGCAACACGTAACCATCTTCAATTTCGATGTTTTCGTTCGAAGAGTTTATGAATAATCTTGTGTGATATCTAATAGTCCGTTGCAGCACTCAGTTGTATTTTGATAATGTGGTTTTTTACTTGACTTGACTTTGGTGAGGTACTGGTTCCAAAAGTACCGCGGCCACTTTACTTGGCTATTTGTAGGGCAGACTCATCCTCCTCAGGGCAAAGCCTGCATGTTGGGTTCTCCGTCATTCCTATCCTCCATAAGTAATTAAGGGCGCAGTGCCCAGTAATGAAGCTGACAAGTGTCTTGGAGATCGTTAAAGGGCCGTCCAAGAATTACCCACTGCCATACAGCCTTCGACACAGTGGCGGACTAAGCCCGTCAGAGGCCCGGGGCGGCAAAGCTGAATGAGGCCCTCAGTCTAAGAAGTCGATGTAATTTTAGAAGCCTTTTATTCAGTTGCCATTTGTATGGACAAGTGTGTGTATATGTTTATTTCCCAGTAGGAAAAGCATTTAATTACCCATCGATTCCGAAAGTCGTACTAAAGGCAAGTGTCCACTATAGAGTTTTTTTCGGTAGAATGTAGAGCGTAGAGTGTAGAGCTCTACCTGTAGTAAGTACTCTACAGCGCTTCTCTACCACTCCACCGCCCGTAGAGTTGATCTAGAGAAATTTTGAGTAGAGATCTACCACGAGCTCTACAGACTGAGTACACTGCAGATGCGTTTTTCTCTACTGTAGAGTCGTATGGTAGAGCGCGCAACTGCGGCCATCAACTTTTGCATCTCATTTCATTTCTCAGTTATTCAGAGATGCGTACGTACATATATTGTGTAAAAAATTTAAAGGAAATTAATAGAAATCAAAAAAATAATAAAATGAGTATTCCCCAAAAGAAGGCAAAAGAAGGAAAGGAAATGTTGAGAGCGAGATTGGATTGCGAAAAGAAAACAAAACGCTGGAATGTACCGAGAATTATGGAATGAGCTCACGGAAGAAGATACATCTTCATACCAACATTTTCTGCGTATGTCGTATTCGAATTTCGTTGTTATTTAACACGCCGATGCAGTGCCGCGGCTGGCATATGTGCTGGGTGTGCAACTGCACAGGGTCCCGCGTGTTTGGGGCACCGCGAGCGAAGCGAGCAAAACATTTGTTTGGCAATAAAAATCATTTGAATTCTTTATTTGCATTTTTACTTCAATGAATGGGTCATACAAATCAGCATATGGGTCATATCAGACGAACTCGCATCACACTAAATATTACATGGGGCCCATTTTCCATAATTCTGTCGCGGGGACGGGTCTTTATGACAGAAATTTTTTTTTGGAGACTGGGGCCCCTCGCTGAATTTTTGCACAGGGCCTCCAATTGTCTGGCCGCGATGTAGAGGGTAACGATTCAGTAAAGACCCATTTTAATAATTACATGCTGTACTTATTTGTGTCTACGGGAACATTGTACGCGACCTCCGACTCCAAAGTACCACTTAGGTAGGCACTGCCCTTATTTTAAAAGCCTTGTTTAGGATTTGATCAAGGGAACTTGTAGACATTTGGAGGCCCCAGGAACCAGAGGCCCGGGGCGGACCGCCCCCTCCGCCCCCCCCCCCTTAATCCGCCACTGCTTCGACACTTGACATCTTGGCTTGACCTGGGGCCGTATTTGGTTTATCGAGTCGATGGATCGACTCGACAAAAAAAGTTTCTCGATTTTCTCCAAGTTTCATATTTGAAATCACGACCAAAGATAAGCGCTGCCATAGAAAACCATCAAATTGTGTCATATTACTCCAAGTGCACCAAACCACGTATATTTAATTAAAAAAGAAACTGTTAAAAGTTTATTGTATGCATAAATTGAGCCTTTTAATAAACGTCAAACGTCTTTATCGAGACGAGAAGGTTGTCGATATCGTCTCGCCAAATGCCAATTTTTAATTATAAATACGGCCCCTGCTCTCAATCCCTTCAATCCCATTTCGCTGATAACGGTACTCTTACGACTTCGACAATATACGACAAAAACATGCCAGACTTTGGGCCGTATTTGGTTTCTCGAGTCGATGAATCGACTCGACTAAAAAACCTTGTCGATTTGCCCTTAGTTTTATATTTGGCATTACGACCCAATCGACAGCAAAGTGTGGCCATGCAAAACCATCAAATTGTGTGATATTACTCCCAATACAGCAAATCCCTTATATTTAATTAAAAGAATTACTATTGTATATGCATTAATTGAGGCTTTTAATAAACGTCAAACGTCTTTATCAACACGTAAAGAGACGATAATAGCCTTATGACACTGGCTTTTTCGTAGGCTGAAAATGCTGCCTTGGCTAGGCTGAAAATGCTGCCTTGGCTAGGCTGAAAATGACGAAATCTGTTATACTGTGTGACAGAGATAGCATGTGAGAGTAAGAATGATTTTCTGATTATTATAACAGATAGTTGTGAGTGGATCCAGAAGAAATCCGTTGGGAAATATTTGGAATATTTAAATTAATTGTATTTAAAATTAAACATCGTCAACATCAGGTACATACATTAAGATTCTTTTTCCCCTTCCGTTCAATTTGCTACTTCCTCAATAAAAAATCTGTTTTTGACCTGAGTCCTTTACCACCTTTGTGTTTCCCAACAATTAAATCCTTTCATACATCGAGATTTTTTATGGCTCTGTTTACTTCTTCAAGTGAGATTTTTGTTTATTACTTTCAATACAAAAACTTGCAGGGATCGCAGGTCACTTTTTTAATTCCTGGTCATGTATAATTTAAAAAAAATGGGGATCTAGTTTTGTGGCACCTCTGGACAGGTCATAACAAATTCTATCGTTAGTTATAAATTGCGAGTTGTTGCTGTTTTGTCCGTACGAAATGGAAAAAAAAATAAAAAAAATGAAAAACTTACTTGGACAGACGATCAAGTAGAGTTTATAATAGTTTATCGTCAAACTACAGCACCACGCAAATCATAGACTCCGCCCAATTCGCAACTCCTGCCCGTAGTAATAAGAAAAAATTGTCTCCCCCGCCTTGAAATTACATTAAAACATCACCGTAAACAGGATTTGCGATGGAATAATCCCATTATTCCAAGTCGCCAAAGAGCATCACAATGCCTAGAATTCCTTAAAAGATGCAAGTCGCTCCTTCAAACAGCAGCGCGGGCTTCAATCTACAAGCCTTACATTTGGTCCCGCCTCATTTATCTCGGCTGGCGCTGCAAAAACCATCTTATCGTGGCTTGACAAAATACAAAGTCGTAACAAAACATAAAACACATCGGTGACGGTACTTTTTGCGTACTAAACTCCTACCTGCAGGGCAAAATCCCTTCCCCCTTTCGCTCATCCTACTGTCTAGAAGTTCGTTTATGAATAGAACAACTCGACTGCGCAATAATTTTCCGTAGTTGGTATTTCCGAAATCGTACATCTTAGAGTTCAAACGTAAGTTCATCGACACTTATTCGAGCACTCTCTAGACCCCTCTAACATGTCCTGTTCTCTGCTATCCTTCAAAATAAGCTTGCTATCTACTAGATATTGCACCATGACCTAAAACAGTGGGTTTCGTCATCGAATTTATCGTATATGATGAAGTGTGTTTCAAAGATGAGGCGTACGTAAATTTCTTCCAAATCAAGAACTTCGAGATTTCACTTGGAAGCGGTTAAGGAGATTGTTCGAAATCCATTGCAAGAAGTTGCTTCATCTCTTCTATTTTGGCTCTTGTTCACCATTTCCAAATTGAGAATTCGTTTTTTCTACTAGTTTTTCCATTATTTTGTGAAACGGAACGCCAATAAACGAACTTCGCCTTCCATTTGCTCACAAAGTGCTGCGTTCTGCAGATTTTATATTGTGACTATTTGGGTATTACTAACGTGCGATTTTTCGATCGTTCGCATGTACTTACATAAAAAATCGTTGTCGTTATAAATCGATAATGTGATCTGGCATAGTCATACAATTGCAGATTAGATAAAGTATTATTATATGTACAAAACACACATGTGAGTTAGTGTTTTATGAATTAATGTTTCGAACATGTTTTATCAGCAAAAGCAACGTACCATTTTTAGCGGTTCCCAATTATGCTGACCTGGATTAGATAAGGATTGAAAAACGTTTTTAACTCAAAGATCATTTTGTAGTTTTAATAAAACAAATAAAACACAATGTAAGCTTTTAGTAAAAAATGCGAAATAATATGCCATTTATTGTTTGGTAAATAAGTTCTAGATTTTTGTTGTTTTCTTGCATTACATTTTCATAATTTACATTGCTTAGTTATTATTTTTTTTTACTGGATCATTTACGCTCACAATATTTTCCATTTATTTTTTATATTATGTTATTTTATTATTATAATTATTTTTTTGTTTGTTTGTTATGAACGAAAAATTCTTAGTCGCTTCGCAAAAAGTCTTTAAACTCATTTTTAGGCCATGAGCGATTTTTTTTGTTTAATACATTAAATTTTTAATTTTTTTAGGCTAATAATCATCTTTTTTTTAGGCTTTTTTTCAATTTTATTTATGTAATAGTATTTTGTTGTTTATCATTTGTTTTTTTATTTTTATTTTCATTCCCCTAACTAAACACATGCTTTTCATGGCCTTCACAACTCATTTTTATTTTTCTGCTATTTTTAATGCTTAAATCTACTTCAAATATTTTTATTTTGTTTTTTAGTTTACACTTATAATTTTTTGTTTTGTTTTTAATTACAATATATTATACTTTTTTTTTGTTTTTCTTTTTATTACAGTCACAAGGTTATTCATTTTATTATTTTTATTTTAGCTTAAGCTAATTAAACTTAAAAAACAACAATTATCACGTCTTTTCTTATCTTATTGATATATTCTTAATCTTTGGAGTATTTCCCTTTCTGTTTTTAGTTCCCCTTTTTTGTGTTAGTTTGTTCCTGTTAGAAATTTATTTATAAAGAAGCGTTGACGGGATTTTTCAAATTCGGTAAATATAATTTTTTTAAGTGTTTTGCTTCAATAATTTTTTCAAAAGAGGATCAGTATCAAAGTCAATTCTAAGGAGTATACAAAAACAAGGAATAGCCTTTACTCCATCACAAAACGGACTAGCAGAATAGTATGCTATTCCATAATTTTAAGCAAGGAACAGCAAACAAATATATTTTAACGGCCCCGGAAGTTTTTCAAATTTGTTTAATAAAATTTAAGAAAAGGAGCCTAACTTTGGAATTCCATGATTAGCTCCTTAATAGAAAATCAATAAAGGCAATCACTTAGTTTAACCAAAAAAATCATGACCACTGATTGGTCTTATATGCTTAATAGGTAAAAACATAGTTGTAGTATTTTTTTATTAAAATATTCGGATTTAGTATTGCATATCGTGGAGTTTTGCCATATTTGATGATAGTTTTTTTTAGAAAAGCTCATTCTAAAACTCGGGAATTAATTAAAGTGTTATTACATAGTCAATCCTTAAAATCTCTCTATGATAACAACACCTAATTTAACTCAAAATTGGAATTCCTTTAAGACTTGCATACACTTTTATTTACTATATTATAGATTTAACACATTACTTAAACCACACAAGATTATCACACTTAATATTAGGTTTTAAGAAATTTTGAAAAAGGAAAATGATCGACAACAAACCTACTAACGAACCATTAAATGAAAGCACGTCTGAAGACGAAACATTGAAAACTCAAAGGAAATGTTGATTTCAATATGTGCTCCGCTTTAACTACAATCTACTCTTTTACAGTTCAGTAAAAAAAAACACTCAATCAAAAGTTTTAAGCCCACCCCAAGCCCTATAGTTATAATATTAAGGCAATGCATTTTTTGTATCATCAGTCCACTATACCACTCATTGTGCTCGTGGAAGATGTCCAACGGTACTTAAAGATAAATTTCCATCTCATCTAAGGAAGGTGTAGTACTAAACAAACATGCTGCAGAGTGCAGGGTTCAACAAAAGAGTTGCACTGGTTGCTTTCTTCGATATCGAAGGATCTTTTGGCAATACAACCTTTGAGATTATAAATCAGAGCTCTAATAAGGACAAGGTTTATGCAACAACGACTGAAATGACACACAAAAGGGCACTGGAACTTATTATGGTTGTCACTTCACCATAGTGAGAAATATCACCTTGAAAATCAAATGAGAAAAATTTCACTTATAAACATCAAGTGAGAACTATTGTCACTGAATTTGCCGTTTCTCGATATCAGTGACAACTGTAACTCGCCTTATCTCACTGAAATGTTACTTTTTATAGAACCATAATACCATTTTTGACTCACTTCGCCATTTGTCACCATAAGTGACAACCATAATTAGGCTTACTGCAACAAAGGGGAATATGCAGGGGAGACATAAATCCGATCCTGTTGTAGATGAACTCCTTTAGCTATTCAATTGCCACAACGGGCAATAGAAGAAAAATTCACTCTGCGTATCGATTAAGTGCCCTTAGAGCATGCTGTGCATATTGCACTACCTCCAATGAAGCAGCATGTGTCATAGCAGGGAATGACCTCCATTGATATTCTTGTGGCGAAAGTATGACCTTATACGACGAATTCTGGCGCACAGCCAGTCCATCGCAGCATGGCAAAGGAGGTTAGACGAGTCTACTAAGAACCCATGGACTCATAAACTCATGCGCCAAATATGGAGAAGTGGGTTATGAAGGAACATGGGGAAGTGAGTTACTACCTTACGCAGTTCATGAGTGGTCATGGACGTTATAGGACTTACCTTCACCGCTTCAGGTTGGACGATTCACCGTTCTGCCCAGAATACCCGGACAATAAAGGGCACGCAGAGAATGCCCTCTTTAAATGCCTGAGATTTGCGGAGCATAGGGCTGTTCTACCGCCAAGGTGCAACTTACACCGGAGAGCATCCTGGACCAGATAATAAGGTCGGAGGATGTGTGGAGAAAGTTAAAAGTGACGCAGAAGGCCATCGACCAAGAACCTTAAGACAATGCAAGTCACAAAGAGGTAAAGAAATGCCAGGAGAGATATCTGATCCAGCCCCGTGACGCAATAATGTAAGCTGGTAGTTTTTAGGCCGAGTTAGCGACTAACAGTACTGATAGGAAGGCGCTTCTCGATAAAACGCTACCCACCTTCGGGCATCTACATATGTAGCCAGTGAATTCTCGAAGTCACCTTTGCTGCAAACAAAGCAGAGGCGGTAGGTCGCTGATCAGTATACCCACTGTTCCGGCTCTGACGGCCCTTTAAGGGGCACGTGGGTGACGCCAGGCCGAAGTAAAGTTTAGTTCAGAGCTTAGTCAGTAGGAATCTGACGCTATCATCTGGGTGCGGCCCCCAACGGTGTCTCCAGTCTTAGACATGAGCCTTAGGCAGTATCTACACTAGCCACCATCTATTGCATGCCAAATGTCTGATGTCTTGCCATGAGACATAAGGCGTCTACACAGGACATTTTGATTGACATTGCCATGGATGATGGCTAGTGTAGACACCGGATTACAGACGGTCACACATTCCCTGCTGCTCGACCGATGACAGATTCTCACAGCTCCCTCGTACAAAAAAAACCCAGTGAAAATCCATTGGAATCACATCATGGATAATCAGAACTCGGAAATTACCATAATAAAGCCCATATCTTCTTAGGATGATGGCATAGATCCATGCTCATAACGAAATTAAGCAAGATTCTAATATTGGCCTATCTCCCATCAAATAGCATGTCGCAAAACTGCATCGCTGGAGTCAACTCAATTTAATACCGCTCCATCTTGAGATAAAGGCCCCTGTGCTGAAAGTCGAGTCGTGTGGCGTGACAAGTCGTTTTGAGTTGAAGAAAGCGAAGTTTCAGTCGAATTACGACTTTCAGCACAGGGACCAGAAAAATAAGCGCCATACTGGGGCTAGGGCCGAGTGGCCACCTGGGTGATGGTGTTTACCGGGGAATTTTACAGATGACATTATGAAAGGGATTCTTCCGCGAAATTTCAATGTTTAAGCCCCCTTCCGTGGGCATGCAAGATAGGTTACAGAACAATGGTAGGTGCTGGTGCGAGCCTCTGGTGTGAAAATCCTAGATTTAGGTCCTAGATGATAAGAGAAACTAACTGAAAAAGGGCCTATAATTTTTATATTCGCCAAGCTCCGCCAAGTGGCGATCGATCAAGCTCCGTAGGATCAAATCCGTAACTTTGTCGCATTCCTTATCAAACTACCTTTGCTTGGTTTGCCCAAATTCAGGCGATGCCGCCTGGCAAGGTGCCCAGAGAATTTGTGGGGCGTAGGATCCCACTTACTGACTATTCTATTGATCCTCGACACAAAGGAGCAGGGTCTCGTTATCTGCCACGAACAGTCCAGTCTGAGCGATAAAACACTGGAATAACTGCTGAATCTTGTCAAGCGATCTGGCCTACAAATTTATTATATTAATGTTGCATATATTTCGTTTACAATTTACAACAGATAACAAAACTCCATTGATAATTTTAATCGAATCCTTGCAAAAAACGAGCAAAACAGTAACTTCGAACGATATGTTTATTGTATAGAACCCAATTCGTCCAAACAGAGGTTGAAAATTTAAGAAAAATGTGGTTAAAAAAACACTTTAAGCGAAACCCCGTCTACAAATAATTGTTTCTTTTTGCAAAACACACAAAAAAATTAGATTTCTAACATTGCAAATTTTTAAAAACGGTTTTAGAGGGCAGCTTTTATAGTTGTGATAGTTGTGCTTGAAATGTGTGTGCTATAATTTAACAACTGATCTTTTTGTCTCGCAGTACATAGAAATAAATCAACATAAATAAAACTAAAAATTTATTTGAATAAAAAAACAAAGATTTATTAAAAATTTGTGCAATAAAACATTTAAGGAAATTATTTAAAACAATATAAAAAAAATTCTTTTACAAAACAATACATGATGGCACAAAAGCGAATCGTTCGTTCTTGGAATGACGTTCCAACAATATTATCGAGATATACAAAAAAATTAACTAAAATATATTTAAAAAAAAGCACCATCATTTAAGGAAATAAAACTTATGACAGAAATAAATATAATATTTATAAAAACAAAGATAAAAACTTTCATATTCTCTTGTTCAGTTTTGATATGTTGTAAAGAAAAATAAATTGTTTTTCGTTTTTTGTTGTTGTTTTTAAGATACATAATTAAGAAAAAAAAATAAATATTAACACTAGGATAAATGCGGCCTTTACTATTAACGAGCTTTTGCTTAAAGACTAAAATTAATCACAAGCTGAATATTTCCAGTTTATCGGAAGAAAATTTACAGAGCATTAATATTACTATTCTCTCAGATATTTATAGAAAAAACATTTAAAAAAAAACTTTCGGTTCGAAAATTTACAGAAAATGATTGTTTTGTGTGTTTTGTTTCTAGTAGTGTGCTTGAGTAGTTGTTGCGTGAGAAGCATCTAGATATAAACTGGATTCTCTTGACCAGTTAGTAGGCGAAACATTGACGTAGGCATTGTTTTCATTAATATCTGCAAAAATATTATGTAAGTAATCTGAATTTTATATATAGTTCAAAGCAGTATAGTATTACCTCTCCAACGGATGTTGCAAGCAAGTTAACAATTTTTTCATGCGGTACCGCAACAACGCTTTGATTGTTTATTTCTATAATGCGATGTCCAACTCTAACTCCACCTCGTTCTGCTATACCACCACGTAAAAGACTGCATATCTAATAAAAATTAAAAAATATTGCAATACAATTTTGTTAACATAGAAAAGTATAACTCTTACCACTCCATTTTGAACGCTAAATCCTAATTGATATTTTGTATTCGGCCGTTTTATCTTAACCTCAACGACAGGCGGACAAGGCACAACCGTAAATTTAACAGCAGTCTGATTTTTAGTATTTCGTATATAGCTCTGACAAGTGGATAATGGAAGCCCCACTAAACTCATACCATTAATAGCAATTAATTGATCACCAATATTTAATTGTCCACATCTCGCAGCAGCTCCGGATGACATTAAATTAGCAATAACAACAGTAGGTAACATAGATCCCCAGCCACTTTCAACGATAACAACACCAAGAATTTCACCTTTTGCTTTTGGTACAACAACTTCCTTCTGTAGCTCCTTTTTAGCAAATATTTCTAATTCATCACCAAATATCTCTTGGCTATTTAGTACTTCTTGATAATCCATTTCTTTAACAAAACTATGATCCTCGATACCATTTGCCTTAAGGAATTCCATATAAGCAACCTGAAACGCTTGTCCTATTGATTGAGCTATAAATTGGGCCTCGTCACTTTCAAAAACATGACAAATCATTTTCGGTGTTCGATTGGGCTTAACACCCTCTTCACTGTCGGATGGTACGAAGCGTCGACGTGCCATTAATACTACTAAATCACCAATATCAGCTATATAGGAAATTGTGCGAAGTGCATGATCCATCATGATTTCTTTTAAATCGGTATTTAAAACCATAATTTTTTCTGTTGATATGAACAGATCTACTTCGGTGCTAGGTTGATTCTCACCTTCTGGTGCCTAAAATAAATATTTACGTTATGAACAGGTATAAATATGCGCAATCGGATTTTTATGAGAATATGTACATAAGAACGTAACGATCGTTTGATGGAATTTTATTTGATTGATGGTTCGTGAATCGATCGATAGAATTCCATAATATAAAATAGAAACTAAAATAACTAAGTGTACAGATAAAATTAGCATGGCCGGGCTATTTCAATTTTAATAAACCTTGGAATAAACAAGTTTCCACCATAAATAACGACAAATTATCTAGATTTGAATGTCCTCTGACAAGCTATATACTAATGCAGACAGAAGTTGTGGTTTCTTACGTTGTGATTGAAAGTATATAATAAAAATAGAAGAGACAAGTCAAAAAAAATCAAGTAATTTTTAAAACGTTATGATACAGTTGTAAAATTTGAATTGCTTTTTACAGACATAAGTAACATCAAAGCTCTACAATTGCTTTAATTAAGTGACTACTATTCTCTGTCCAAGGCCTTTTCTGAAGTAAATAAAATATTAAACTATGTATAAGTAAATGATTAAAGTGATTCAAGTCAAAGCCCCTAGCATCTCATAAACACGTAAAACTACCAAATTTATTGCAATAATCATCATCAATGGAGTGACACAATAGCGACTTTTTTATGCGATAGACTAGAGAGGCAAAGCTCTTTGATCTCTGGCCTATGTGATGGCAGTCGGACTCCTTAATTTCTAGACTACCGAAGTTTCTCAAAAGATGTTATTGTACCATGGTTTAATCAATGGAATTACTCGAATGGTACCACCAGTGTTTCTGGCATGAACGCCGAGCTCGTTGCAGAAACTAATAATCTGCACAAATTATAAATCATCCTACACGGATACCCAACGCAGCAGACCAACGAACTCACCTCATTCATCTTCTCTCACCCAACGCGATACACCTTCGAAGTTGATTCGCCACTAGGCAATACGGACCACTGTATAGTCAACGCTAATTTTCATACAGAATTTCTACCCCAACCAAGCCGACTCCTAGAAGAACTGTTTGTTTGGCATTATGCGAAAGCGAACTGGCTGGGGATTATCCGTTTCTCCCAAGCTGCAAGCTGCTGACTGGAATCTGTGTTTCCAGAACCGCAATGTTAGGCCGCGTGGATGGTTTAATCAGGAGTGTATGAAATGCAATTAAAGCCAAAGAAACAGTATATAGAGTGAATAAACTAGACGTGAGTACATAAAGGGTAGTCATAATAAGGCACCCCGCCGGCTTAACCGGTTAATAATAGGGTACTAAAGTTCTGCTTAGATAGGTTCTTCACCTAGCGTACGGTACACCTTCTTGTTCACCTGATAGTCGGGTACTGCCGGCGTCACATTCCTTGTCGGCTGTTTAGCGGGATTCACTTGTTTCAGGAGGCATAACACTCCGACGATGGTGGAATAATTTTCCGCAGTCAGTATTTCGAAACTCGTGCAACATCTCAGAGTTCAAACGTAAGTTTCATAGACATCTATTAGATCACTCCCCAGACCTGTCTAACCTCTCCTAGTCTCCTATGTCCTTCAAAGTAAACTTATTTCCAGACATTGCTGCATGACCTGAATGAAATTGCAGACTGGTAACAAAAAAGGTGATTCCTAAACTTGGTTTTGACATACTAAAAAATGTTTAGTATCTTTACTACAGCGTAATCTTTAGATTAGTTAATTCCAAGTGAATCCGAAAAGTGGAAAAATAATAAAAACATACAAGAACCAAAAACTATTTTTAAAACAGCAATTACTCACCAAAGCCTTCTCAAGAGTCAGCAATTACAATAATAAATATAAATTAAAGAAAATTACGATTTTATCAAAAAAAATTTAATTTACCTTAATTCTAGAGACAGCTTCCTCAGCCTGCATCATTCTGGTAGATTTTGTTGGTTGGCCTTCGCAAACAAGCTGAGTAGATCCTAAATATCTGGCCCGAAACAGAACACCCTCAATCAATACTGTTGGATCCAGTAAAGCTAGAGAAATAATTGGCCGTTAGGCTACAATTTGTGGAGATAAATACATAATAGAAGATATCGACAGGACTTACATGTGTTAGTGCAATTTTGTTCGTTGTGCATTTTTATTGACATGTTTTTTTTTATATTTTTATATTTATATATATATTTTTTTTAGGTTTATTTGGAATTCGTGAAAGCGTGGAATTTGGTTGGAAAATTTTTTTTAATTTAATTTTTTATGACGGTAAAAAGAATAAAAGTCTTACAAAATTACACAAAATTTAATATTAGATAAATGATCTTACCTTCTTTATTTCTGGATTTTGATTTCTTATCGCCATTTGTTGAATCCTTTTTGGATTTTATTGATCCAGTTGGACTTTTAGAAAATTGAAGCTTCTCAGGAGAAGTTAATGTAACATCATTTGTGCCAATTATTTGACAATGTTCTGGTGATGTTGGTGTTAAAGATGTGCCAATACCTTGCCGGATAGTTGCCGATGTAAATGTTTGTGGCTTTACAGTTGTTGCAGTAGTTGCAGTTGTTAATGTTGCAGCTGATGTTGATGGTGAACTAAGAGTGTTAGATGATAATAAGCCAGAAGTTGAATTAATAGGAGATTTTAAGCGTGAAGCTTTAGACCATGACTATTTTAAAAATATTAATAATAATAATCAATAAGTAATTTTAATTCTTAATAATAAACAAGATATTTAATATACCTTATCATCATAAAAACCTTGATCATCTAACCTTTGTTGACCTAATAGTCTATCTGTTTCTAAATCTGTATCGGCTTCTTCTTCATCATGGCAGGAATCTTTTGGTATATGTTCTATTACAATACTTTCATGTGATGAACTACGACGAGGAACCCAAACAGGTGATTCTCGACCACCTTGTAATACTTCATCACAATATTTGGTTTTCTCAGGAAGCGTTTTTGTTCTTTGTAAAGCTGATCTAATATCTTTTAGAGCTTCTTGTATATCTTGCGGCTCAGTATCAACTATTGAGTGTCTGTGTGGTGCGGGAGCTGGTGGCGGAGGTGTTGATTGTGTTATATCTAAAATAAAATAATTTAAATAATATATAAATCCTAAAGTAATTCAAATTTATATAATATAACTTACTCATTGCGTAAATGGAATCAAAATTAGTTTCTTTGTGATTTTTACAATTGTTACTATTATTACTACTCAGTTCTACAACACTGTTAGTTGTATCCTTTTTTCTTATATCCACATTCTCCACGGGAGTGATTTCTAAATATTTGTTATCAATTACAACTGATAAATTATTTTCGGTATCAGAAGCATGTCCACTAGATAGACCATCTTCAAGCACTGGCATACTAGTATAAAGACGGCCAAAATCTGTTTGACAATTGATGTCATTCGATAAGCTATCTAGATCGCCACAGTTAGAATCATAATCAGTTGTTTCGGGTGATAATGTAAAATTTCTTGAATGCCTTCGAATGTTCGCTTCTAGTTCAGTGTCAGCTAATTCACCACTACTTCGGCTGTTAGAATCAATGTAAAGCTCAATGTCATTCTGATCATAATTATCACAAATTAGTTGCTGAAAATATAATTAATATATGGTATAAGTAATTGAATTTTTTTTGAATAGAACGAAAGTTTCTTACTTGCTGACGTGGTGACCGATGTACCATAAATTCTTCTTTTGGGATTCTAGCTAATCTCTGCCCGATATAAGCTTGTTCAGCTTTTTTATCCTCATTTCGATTATGTTCTTGATGTGTATCCTAAATTTAAACATTTTTAAAGATATATTTTTTAAAATTTAACAATTTTTCATTTACACAACTTCCTAAGTCATCGCTCTCGTTAAAATCACTGAATTTTCTCTCCTCTTCCGTGTTGGGACCCTTAAAAAATTCCTCAAGCACTTTTCGTGTTTCTGAGAATTCATACAAATAATCAAATGTTGGAGTCTTTGGTTTATTTTGTTCAGCAGTCGCATCGTTATCAGTTGAATTTTGTTTACTAATACTTTCTTGTTGTTGTGTAAAGTCTTGTTGTGCATTGGGCGATACTCGCTGTGGGAATCCAGGTCTTGGCGGGAAAAGCGATGGTGATGTTCCCACATTCGAATTTCTTATATTAAAATTAGACTGCGACATTTCATGCTGATGATTACCAATACGTCGTGGTGATCCTTCATATTCGGCAATTGGTAATTGCCCAATCATTTTAGTAACTTTCAGAACATCATCACTGTTGCATTCTCTATCAGATTTTTTCATCCAATTTGTGTCGATATCATCGAAAACCACTATCTCCCCGTCACGTACTAATCCAATGCCCGCTTTACCGATATCAGTTGGTGATCCGGGACTTGTTGATGTTTGGCTATCATGCTGACTGACTGGACTCCGACCGACACGAATTTGATGCTGATGATGTTGTGAATAATGGATTTCTGTCAAATCAGGGGAATTTAATACTGTACTGGCTGGAGTCGTATTTGGGCTCCGTTTGCGCATTTCCCAGACGAATCTTTCCTGAGGTTTTTCGTACTTATCATAAATAGTATCGTTATTCATTTTAGAATTGTTATTGTTATGCGTATGTCGTGGCATATAGCCGCCATCACCTTCAGGATTCATTTTTTAGATTTTTCAAGATTTGTGTTTTTTGTTTTGTGTATAATTATTATTTGTTTTTATTATTTACAAATTTGCCTCTAATTATTGTCACTTCACTTCACTCGAGTTGTTATTCATTTCAGTTCTAAAAAAATAAGAAGGGTTTTGATTAATTGTGGGAATTTTAAAGGTTTCAAAAAATTCTTTAGAAGTTCAGATGAGAAAGAGAACCTCAAGCTCGATTGATGCCTATTTTCACATTGTACCGTATGGAAAAAGTAGCATACGCAATACAAGACTTGCCCGCTCGGCTCACTCTCACAGTTTACAGCCCTCATCTTCGCGCACACTCCGGTTTAGAAATTCGTTTATGACAAGAACAATTCGACTGTGGAACAACCTTTCACAGTCAGTATTCCCGAACTCATACAACACCCAGGAGTTCAAACGCAATGTTCACCGCCATCTCCTCCAACACCAATCCGACTTCTCCTAATCTTTCCCATCTTTCTCCCTAATCTTCGATCTAAGCTTACTGCTAGACTGGCACCATGACGGTACGACATGACGGACTGGCAGTACAAAGTGTGACACCTAAGCTTAGACTATCATATAAAAAAAAGAAGTACATGAAAGCCACAATACATTTGTCTCTCTAGTTACAAATTAAAATATACTCTAGGGGAAATATATCTAGGAATCTAGCCATGAGGAAACGTTAGAAATCTAAGCATTTGAACTGAACACTAAAGAAGTGCCGGCTTTGGTAGCCTAGAGGTTAAGGCGTCCGGCTATCATCCGAGAGGTTCAGTTCATGGTTCGAATACTCTCGCGGTAGTATTGGATGGGAGTCAGTAAAATAAATCCTTCTCTCTACTATCTTTCCGACTAAAGCTTGCTGTCCGACATTGCAGGAAATAATAGAAATCGTCAGCAGTACAAAGAGGCTTTACTTCTGAGCGATTTACGTGTTTCATATAAAAAGAATTTCTCCGCAACTTCCTCTTACACAATTAAAAATCGGATGCCTTTTGGATTCTACGACTCCACATACTGTAAAATTGCATTTTCTACAAATTGTTGCTAAAGCGTGGACCACGTATAATTACGTTTTCTTACGGCTGGCGATAGAATTCAATCTGACCACGACTTTTTTGTCGTTAAATACGCAAATTCTCATACGGAAACTCGGAACTACTTTTTGTTAATTGTGTTCCGTAAAGTTTGTTATCTGATCATGTGAAGCTATTGTTTGGAACAACGATTTTAAATTATTCAAATATATTCCCAAATTTGAATTGCTCATATTCTTCGTCATTTTTATGATCGAATGAAACGCCCTTCAGAGCAAACTTGTTCAATGTTTTTAAGCGAAAAAATATCTTCATGACATTGCAATGCCATTAAGATGTTCCAAAGAATTTGACATTTCATATGGCATAATCTGTGGGGATGTACAGTAGAATGTGGGTTGTATATATATTTATAAGATTCATTTGGAACAAGAACTTTGTCAAATGATACTTTATTGGGTCATAGGTGTAGTCATGAACTTGTCGCACAAATTGAAACTGAGTCATTTCTATTGCAAAATGTTGTTTAGTGATTAAATCATTACTTTGTAAAGCATAATTACCACATCTCAAATGAAAACAGTCGAGATGCCCACAAGCGAGAATCTCGACGTCTATACGATCACTTAAGTGAAGCAGTTTTAGACGCGGTTAGCATCTTTCATTATTCTCTCTATCAACTTTACTTCAACTAAAGCTTGCACTCTATGACATAATCTTTATGATGTCGACAATTTAAAGAGGGTGCTCCCCTGAGCTCTTAATCTTCCACATAAAAAGAAAAAAACATTAAAAAAGCTCCACTACCTTCACAAAGAAATGTATTTTCCTTGCTGACTGCAATAGCGGTGACATTACATGTTGGGATCAGTGATGTTCATTGTAGATCACTGATAAGTTATTTATGAGTTTATAATTTTGCATTATATTGATTTTAGTGACATATTGTTTCAAATAAACGGTGACTCATGCTCCTACTTCAATTGAAACAATCGATTTATAAGCAGCAATTTAGTGAGTTTATTATATCAACAAATGCATTCATTAAGAATAGAAAATTTCCATATTTGGTATTTTATTTACATATATAGAATGGTTTTAAGTAAGCTGAATATATGTATAAACTACACTCAAAAAATATCGTTAGGATTTGGTTATTACAATATCTTTGGTAGTCTAATCTAGCTACTCTGCAGTATAAATTTATGACTACTTTGTCTACGTCATGTTTATAAACTGAACTAAGATTTTCAAACAAGTTAAGCTCAAAATATTAAATTAATAAAATCTGGTTTGATTTGATCACAAATAAGAACAGCTCATAACTCCGCTAGGATGTTCTGCCGGCCCCACGCCCGGAAAAGGAAGGAGGGTTGAGGGCAACGGTTAATATACCAATCTCCTTGTGTCTAGACTAAACCACCTATGCCCAATCTATATTATTTTGCACGAATTTAGACTATTGCTATTCTCTAAAAGTATTCTATATTCTTAAAACGATCTTTGACTTCCAATAGACATAAGTATCAAGAACTTTACACATTGATCCATTATCACGAACATTTAAGATATGTAAATTAAAAAATAAAAGCGAATTTCGCTCAATCAACAATATTCAAATCTACTTCTGTTCGTTTCGTCAAGGAATCAGAAAACGAAAAAAAATACAAGCCCCAAAACCAAAATCAGATTTGAATCTTCATTTCAATTAGTTGCTTGAAACATTCACTTTGAAGTCTTATGGATCTCCTTAAAATACTTAAAAATAAAAATTCAAATGTGAAAATATTCGGGAACATTTGATTTCGTTTTAGGTTAAGGAATACACTTCACAATTCTAGCCATTCAAGCTAGAAAGTTATTTTTAAGACTTCTCTCGATTTCTCATCAAGTGGCTAACAAGAAGGTGAATCGATAAGACTCCCAGGACACGTGTTCCGCCATGCAATTGTTAAAGTGGCAAAGGTTAAATTTTTATTTTTGGTTTGGGGGAATTAAAAAGCATTTTCTTAGTTAAAAATGGAAATTTCTTCTCATTTGTTTTTAAATTTTGAAGTATTCCTTTACGTAAGAGCCTTATCTCATACACATAAGTGGTTTGTTAAGAGCTCTAGGATAAATGAAGCTGTGTTAAATGTTGTGCTAAACTAGAGAAAGATGTTCGTGTTAAAATCTGTTTTTAATTTTGAGATTTTGTTTTGCAAATTTTTTGTGTAAACACAAGTTCTTTGTAATAGTTTGATGGTCGGAAAGTGATTTTTTTATGTGAAAGTCCAGGGTTCGTTATGTGGTAATGGCCGTTATTCTGGTTGTCATTTCACCATAGTGAGAAATGTCATCTTTAAATTACAAATGAGAAAAATCTCACTTGCAAACATCAAGTGAGAACAATTGTCACTGAATTCGCCGTTTCTCGATATCAGTGACAACTGTAATTCGCCTTATCTCACTGAAATGTTACTTTTTTAGAGAACCATAATAGCATTTTTGACTTACTTCGCCATTTGTCACCATTAGTGACAACCAGAATAAGGGCCAATCGTTATAATGAAATGTCTAGTAGTAAACTCAGTTCGAAGGAAGAAATAGAGGACATGATAGGAGTCTGAATTGGGTTAAAGGAGGAGGAGATGGACCTTGCGTTTGAGAGCCTTGATGTTGTAGCAGAGAGAAGAAAGGTGCACGAACAAGTTTGTAACAAAAATTAAAACAAAATTTTTTGTTAAGGGGCTTCGATTCGATCGCGCGACCTCTTAGGGTTGCCTCGTAAGGAGATCGTCTGAATAGTTCTGATAATTACGGACCCTGGATAATTAGGCATCAAGCAGCCAGATTGAGAATTCAGTACAACAGCAATCCTCAGAGTTGTGGAAAGGAACAGACCGGTGAGACAACCGGCACTTTCCCTACTGCTGCCCCGCTCTGGCCAATTTCAGATACCGTGTATGTGGAAATCTATTCTTAAAGAACTTAGGGTAGCGGAGGTTTCAATCTAAAAATAGTAGGTTGGATCCGGCACCTAAATATGTCGGGCTCTGGCTGGATCTAAAATCTTTCTTAGATCACTGCCTTTCGGACGAAAGAGTTTTTCTCGAGTACAAAGCGGCCACCTCAGCGTCAATTGTGTCCCAGCCTTCGGTTTAGATGGGACTGCCGCTCCTACCTACCTACCTACCATGATTTTACCAGAAAAACGGCAAAAAAACTCGTAAATCAAGATGGGTTAAAAAAATGAAAGAAATCTTTAATTTTATTCGCGGTGTTATCAATTTTTTGTGTATAAAAATCGAAAAACGAAGACATCAAGAGAGCAAGTCTTTGTTTTAAGAATTCTGATTCAACAATGAAATGAATCAAAAATGTTAATGGACTTTTAAATCCCATGCGAGCAGAAGAATGAAATATTTCGCGGTTCCGCGCTTAACAAAAGTTTTTCGAGGCTTTCAAGCCAAGCCAGCAGCACAAGAAGCAAAAAATGTTGTAGCTTCTTTATGGTAGTTTTTTTTAAATGTAAATAAGAAATAATCACTGGTGAGATAAAAAATAACTCAGAATGACTATAGCTGATAATGTATGAGGTGGCGAGAAGTATTAATATGTTACAAATTACCCAAGTACAAGCCACTACTCACTTTCAATCGTCTCTAGTGCCGTAAGGCGATAAAGTTACCTTTTTTTTGCAGCACTGAAACATGCATCTGATAGTCTCGCGAAGGTCGTGCTGGAATCGCTTCAACAAAATTATCAAACTTCCGCCTAGACATTATGAACGACAGAACACAGTGATCTCGTTGTGAATTCTTATCAGGTTAAAATGAAAAGAAAATATGGCATTCTATATCGTTTAGCTTATAGCAAATAAAGCCTGAAATTTTAAGTTCGTAATCGTTTAGAATTTTATTCCACGTCCATTACATGCATTAAAGCATCGAAATTTTTCCACCTTTATTACCGGCTCAAAGTTTGAGCCATTTGATGTCATGGTAACAAATATTTTTTTTTTATAATTGTAACAAATCGAAAACAATCTCGTGAAGGGCATCTTACACAGAACGCGTGTTCCCTTCAACTCCTACCAATTGCGCACTTGAAAACTTCACCGTAATAAAAGTGGGCAAAGGATCGTTTCTTTTTAAGCAGCTATAATGATTCACTTAATGTTTTTAAATTAAAATGCAAATTAATCTACTTACGCATTAATAATTCTTGAAACACTTGGAATTATTCCGGAAATATTTAACAGAGTTAAATCACTGCTGCGGGTAGATATTATTCATAGACGACAGATCGTAACCTTTTCCATGGATTGTATTTTAGCAAAGAATTTTTCCAAGTCTCAGGCGAAAAACCGTATGAAAACAATATTTTTTCCGGGGGGCGAACATTCACTTTCAATAATTCTGCGAGCGTGTTTCGAGTAATTAGAGACTAAGTGGAAACATCTTAATTTTTTTTTTAAATATTCAACAGACGTCGCATTAGATTTTCCCCGTTTTGTGATGAAAAATCAATACGCAAAGGCAGGGTATGAAGGTGAAGTAAAATTCTGAGCCACAAGAAGAGAGTTTTCCCCCAAAATTAAACACTCACACACGCTTTTCTTTAACTAACCATTTTTACTTTAAAACGATCATTCCACATTTCTTTAGCTTGAAAACTTTAATAGGAAAAACATTTTCACTTTATGTAAATGAAATTTTTTTTTGTAACAAGGACGAGGAAAAGCACTTTTCCGTGGCTGACGGCTCCAATGAAAATTTTTGACAACTGAGCTCCCCACAGACAGAATTTTGTAATGCTGTAGCTGTGTGTTTGATGAGGAACCTTTGACAGGCAATATGTATATACGTTGACGCTGCAAATATTTGAATGGATTGGTATCGTGGTGATTTCATTCGTTCAGGGTTGAATAAAAATATGTGGTAAAACTTTAAATGAGCTTTGGTTGAAAAAAATGAATCTTGCTCGTTTGAAATAAACGAACCTTTGACAACGGATGAACGTTTAACGGATTACATTTAGTAGTTATTTTTGGCGCGAAATTGAGTTTAAACAATTATTAGTTTTTATATTATAGTCTACATTTCTTTAGTCGGGTGCTACTTATGAAGTTATGAAATTACCGGATATAAAGAGTAACCGCTTTTTATGAAGAAACATGAAGTTGTGAGGTAGTTCTTGACGTTAGATAGTAAATTTTTTTCTCTTCCAATTTATCAATTGCATGAGCATTTATATAAATGTTTTATTTTTATTATGACTAGCGAAATTTAGTAATTGCAGGAAATAGAAGTAAGGGGTGGAAGTTTAGGATTAAAGATCTTTACAGCCAACGATTTATTATAGAGCGCAATGTACGATAATAACCAACCTCTAGGTGAAAATACTATCGAGATAAATAAAAAAAGCCCATCCATACTGCGAGAGAATGTTGATATCGGCTTTCTCACAGAAAATCTAAAGAGAAGAGGTAAAGGAATTTCTGTAAACAGAGAAGACAAGTTAGCAGATTTTTGGTGGGGAGAGTTTCCATCCATTCAATCGCTACAGCCGAAATCGATCCAGAGTCTATCCATCTCCTCCTGGGTCTGCCTACTGATCTATTCGCCGAAATTGCTGCTACTATGAGCCGTTTTGGGATAAGGTTATCATCCATTCTGAGTAAGCAACCGGCTATCCGTAGTTTGTTGATTTTTATAAAGATTGAGAGTCTGGGTCGTCAAAAATTTCATACAACTCGCTGTTGTATCTCTACCATATTCCATCCTCTCTAGTTGGGTCTATTATGCACCTGGGAACTTTTCTTTCAAAACTGTTGACTAGTTCCTCTATGCTCCGGGTCATAGTCCCAGTATCGTAAGAGTTTCGTTTTTCAACTGGAGTGTTTGCTTTTGAGCATAAAAGGCTCTATTAGCCAATAGTATTCGTCTAGTTTTATCTTTCTTTTCATCATTCTTGTAATTGTAAACCCAAGGTATACTGCTCCGGACCGTTGCAGCAGCTTTGTTTTTTATTCGCTTATGTTCAAGCCTCTGTTCTTTGCCGCCTCTTTTAGGTCGACATAACCTTCTTTTCCTGCCACAAAAGACATTTCCACCATATTCTCGCCATCTGCCACTGGTGTTGCTAGTGACACACTTCTCTGAACTGACGTTTTCTTTATCACCCATTCTTAGGCCAGATTGAAAAACATTGGGGTTCCCTTGTCTAAAGCCCGCTACACACTATCGCCGTTTTACTCCGCGTTCGTCGAACAGCGTTGTCCGAACGACGTACGCCTCATTCTATACAAATTACTCGTCGTTTAGTTCGCATAGTACCATAGACGAAGATACTTTGTTGGCAGTAGCGGCGGCTCTTGCTGAAAAATCTCTAGAACAATATCTGAGGTCGGCCATCATTTAAAATTTTTGTGCACAACAGGTACATACTTCACTGCTTAACGACGAACGACGACGCACAGTTTTCATCCACACTATCGACATACAGCGTACAGCGAACGGAGAAAAATCAAAATGGATTTGATTTTTCGCTGTGGCGAAAAACGCGGCGACGTTGTCTTCCACACTGGAATTTTCTATCGTCGGTCGGACAACGCTGTTCGACGAACGCGGGGTAAAACGACGATAGTGTGTCGCGGGCTTTAGACCTTGTCGTACTTCGAACTTTCTGTTCTCCAGGATCAGCAGCTGAGCCGATGTTGTCCTAAAACCAGCTTCGTATTCTCCGCTATATGTTCTACTTTTTGTTACACAAGAATTGTGAAGGTTTTGTAACTGGGCTGAGGACAGAGATGCCTCTGTAGATTTTACAAGTTAATTTATCTCTTTTCTTGTTTATTGTACATATAATCGCTTTCTTCCAGTCATCTGGTATAATTTTTACCTCCCAAATGATATATATGAGTTTGTTTTACCTTCTTAAGAGTAGCTGGAGCGCGTTCAAAAACCTTACTATGGTAAACCACGAGGTAAGCTGTGGTTATGCTGCATCACTTCACTTAGCCACGAAAGTTTATGTTTAACCATGGAGGTTTTTGAACGCACCGTGGTTAACTACAGGTTAAAGAAGAAAAAAAAATAAAATCAAAATTTTCCATAAAATAACCCCCGCTAATTGCTTCAATTATTTTACTAATTATTATTTGTAATAATCCCACAAATCCCACTTTGATTTGTTCATGTGATTAAAATTAAAACAACTCTCAGAGAGTTGTTTTTATTCTTCTTCTTCTTAACTATCGCTAACCATGCCCCCGAGCAGGGTTAAAATTTAACTACACCATGGTTAACCACGGGAGTTTTTGAACGCCAAAAAGTTATGCTCGTGGTTATGTTGTAGTTAACCAGGGAGTTTTTGAACGACAAAAGTTTACCATAGTTAACCATGGTTAACCATAGTAAGGTTTTTGAACGCGCTCCTGTTCTCCTTACTTTAGCAACTCAGCTGTTATTCCGTGGACGCCTAGCGATTTGCTGGTTTACTGCCATTTTACAGCTTCACAAAGCTCATTCAGTATCGGTTGTTCTGTTGAACCATGAACCATTGTTCTATGGGCCTAGGTCCTAGGATGCTAAGGAAGAGATCTCTAGACTGGCGGTCAGAGCACTGATACGCTGCTTAAAATCCACAGGATTTCTTTAGACATCCGCCACAGTCAGTTAAAGAACCACCTAACCTTAGGTGCACGAGTTTGTGGCATCAAAATGGCGCGCCGAAGAGCTAATTGGGCCTCCGGTCGCATTGGCCCTATACATACCCTAACCTTACCGTGGATTTGCAGGGAATAGAAGAAATTGTTATAGAGCAGTAGTTGGTGTTGCTACAAACAGATTTTTGACTGAAGTTGCATATGAATTCATGTAAAGTTCTCGAATATCAACTAGTTTTTCAGAATATGGACTAACTCAGAAGAAGTATGATAGGGCAAAGCGTTTAGGAAAGCCAATAGTGAAGCACATTTCTATGAACAATTGGGAGAATATTGTTGTGCCCAGTAAATTTGTTTACGTTTAAATCCTTGAGATTCTGTGCGAAGGTAAACAATTTCCTTCAATATTTCAGACGCAGGACGTCATGGACAACTCTGTCCATGAATGTTTAAACGAAAGACAAACGGCAAAGCTGTCTATATAATGTCAGGAAGACAAACAGCGCTAAAAGCCATTAATTCTTGTACTTATTGTGAAATAAACGTGTGTAGTTTAAAAAGGCATCTATTCCTTAAACGCTCTCACATCCACTAACAGAGCTGTTATGAAGTGAATACCACAGTAACAGGATCGCTGCAGGCAAAGCCAGATTCACGCCTAAAGAAGTGTGCAACATAAATCCATGAGCTATTTTAAGGCTGATTAGTAGCCTAAGTCCAGCTCTTGAATGAGTGCCTATTGTAGGATAAACACAAAAGATCTATTAGGTCGAGGTATACAAAAGGCACTCGCCCCGGGTTGTCCCCGAAGCACAAATATAAAAACCGTGTCCACTGAGTCCGTAATACATTCAGGTGGCATATCAGAGTCGGTTAAAAAGGGATTAAAAGAATTGCCTTGTCCATAAATAGAAGTGGGCGGTGTAGTTACAATCTTTTTGATGGATGTAAACCTTGAGGACTTTACCTTTGAACTTATTATCAAATGATATTTGTACAACATAAGTTTTACTCATTGCTGGGTTAAAACTGGTATGATAAGTTCTTAGTTTGGTTGCTTTATGTAAAGTAAGCATTGAGACTAATGCAGTTGTAAAAGGTTTCATCGTAGATTTCATTCAATTGTTTCTAAGGTTGGACTAAAAACTTCTACTTCTCTTATAGTATTCTCCTTTTTGCGTAACCTTAATATCCTATATTTGTTTATCGTTCCGCATGGACAGTAGTTTTGTATGTCAGATCAAACCTACAGCTAGTCCCTTCCATATTTATACATTTATGTAGTAAAGAGCTAAACCAATCTTGGTTAGCGTGCTGTAGATTAATTTGGCCAGGATCTCG